>OY998172.1:29474513-30674513 GCA_963921995.1 Oxystoma pomonae | reverse complement strand
ATGGAGTTGGACCAAAGTTGTCAAATTCCTTTTCTTGATGTACTTGTCAAACGAGTAGACAGAGCCGTTCAATTTTGTAAGAGTTCTCATGACTTGGAAATCGAAGTAAGAAAAATTAAGAAGGATCTGCAGTAGAATGCTTACAGCCTTAAACTTATAACAGATACTATTTCTAAATTTCAACAAAAAGGACAGAGATTACGAGACCATAGGAGTATCAGAGAAAATTCGAAGAGTAGCGAACAACTTTAATATAAAAACGGCTTTTAAATCTCATAATACAATTCGAAGCCTTGTTAGTAAAAGAAAACCGGAGAACAAACAAAATCCTTGTGAGTGTGGTGAAGCATACATAGGTGAAACAAAAAGACTATATCTGTTAGGCTCAGACGCGAATAACCAAAGAGGTGAGGAGGAAGAATCGCCGAACACGCATGGTCAAAACATCACCGAATGAAGTGGACAGAAGCAAAAGTTTCGCACAAGGAGTCACACTGGAAGAAACGAAAATTCCTTGAAGCTGCCTTAATTGGGCAGAATCAGGGTATTTTCAGTAACCAAGTGTTGAAATTCCAAATATTTGGAAACCCCTAGCTTCTTGGGCGGAGCTAACTTCTTAAACTTCACGGTTGAGTGATTTCCCATAGTATATGTATAAGTACGTAGCCTTAGGAATAGATTGTAGTTTGCACCTGAAGACGATCAGAGATTGTACTGATCGAAACGTCGTGCATAAATAAAATATATACAATGGATGTCCGAAATATAGAGTTAATTTCAAATACATCATTGTCACAAACTTTCAAGCAAGAGTAAATCCGCCTTAATCCTATACAATATGGCTGGTTTAGGGTAAACAAACCGTTTTTCCATAAGACGTAATGCCCACATAGAAAAAAAATATTGCATGTATATCCAGCGTATATACGAAAACGGAGAAGGATATTGCACTGGATATCACCCAGATATTCACCTGACGTGCATAGGAGCTCCAAAAAAGATCCAATTTAGATCCAGAGGTACCCATTAGGTAACATCCACTGAATATATGTTATAAGTATATTCTGAACATGTATTAATTACTCCACAAAAATATTCGAGTTATATTCTATTACACCAAATTTGATGTTCTATGGTACATCCATTATGGTATATATTTATATATTATATCCTGTCGATATCCGTCACGATATACAAAATGTATATTTGTCCAAATTTTAGTTTATATATAACAATGGTATATCCATAAAAGTATATTCTTTTCCTATCCATAATATTTTATTGAGGGTATATATAAGATTTATATTAGTGCAATATACTAATTCTTATAACACTGATGTATTCAATGAAGAATGTCCATTACAAATCTATGATCATATATACAGGGTTCCTAAGATTTTCCCTATGGATAGCATTTCAATAAATCAAACAGAAATGGCATAGAAAGTTCTGCGCGCACAAAAGAAACAGGTATATTGAGCAATGGTGCCAGTTTGTTATTATCTCCGGACTGCTTTCATGAGAAAAAATTGTCGTCACTCTTTCATTGTGAGCATAAATCATAGTTGCAATAATAACCGTTGACAAGATGTCTGCAAATTCCGCTAGATGGCGGCCACACCATGAACATCTAATCTATCTATCAGCTTTTTCTTGCTTAAAGGAGGCGGCAGGGTCCATTATTTACGATACTGAGCGATAAACTCGTGAGGTTGTTAACATTAGAAAGAAATATCTTCGCTTTTAATTAAGTTTCTTTCCATTCTGTTCTACTAGTGACATCTATCCGGAAACGGCCAAACCATGCAGCTAACACTAGCAGTCAAAGAAATCAATAAACGGCGCTGTTTTTCCTTCAGAGCTTTTTGCTTGCGATATTATTGATTTTAAATAAAGCTGGCCCTACACTACATTTGATATTTTCGAGGTGTTTTATGACATGATCTCGAAACATATAGCGAACCAATTCTTCAAAACTAGCGGGAGGGTAAAAGCGAAAAATAAGTAATATTTTGCTCTGTTTCTTTACAAAAAACGTTTTTTTTTACGAAAAACTTGAGCTCGGCCACTTTTTTTATTTTTTTCTTCAACTTTCTCGAAATTTTCGTCATACCGTAGAAAAAAATTATTTCCCCATGGTCATACTCTACTTTTATTCGAAAAAATTTAGAAACAGAGACGGGATCAGTGTTCCTAAAACGGGGGATCTTGGTTTCCGCAGGCAAAAATTTTTCAATTAAATTAGCCGAACGCAAAAATGTTAGAAAAACAAAGCACAAAATAAAAATGGCGCCGCTTACAATTTTTTTTCAAAAATTACGTAATTTCGGGAACGCAAAGAAATAGGTCTAAAGAGTATAATTTTTAAGAAAAAAATATCAATTTTCTCGCCCTCCTCCACTGGGACTACAGGGGCCGTGCACAAATTACGTAATGGTCATAGGGGGAGGGGGGTTACAAAACGTTACGTAGGGGGGAGGGGGGTTTTCGACAGCGTTTGCATTTGTGTGAAACTAAGAAAATTTGGAATTAAAATAAGTGAAAAGTTTTTTTTTAGGGGGGGGTAGTGGTCTTGAAATCGTTACGTAATATTAGGGGAGTGGCGTGCCAAACCGTTACAAAACATAGCATAGGGAGGGGGTCTAAAATTGGTAAAATCACCGTTACGTAATTTGTGCACGTCCCCACATCTGACTATTCCTGCTTTTTGATTTCGAATCAAAGTGCAAAACCCGGGTTGGACGTTCGAAGGTGTCAACCCGTCCTATTTGCTTGATAAAGTTTCTACGGAAATATCTCAGTCGATTTCTCCGGCCGTGTATGAACGCTTTAGGTTAGGCATTTGCATGTATCTCAGTCCCCAGCCTGTAAAGAGTGCGTAAGGACAATGGTTACAAAATGAAAAGCCGAAAAATATTTTTTTTACGATATCTTTCATCAGTTTGGTATTAAAGTCGCAAAAACAATTTTTATTCCAGTCCTAAAGGTATGAAAATGGAAAACATTAGAAAACAACAACCTGGAATGGATTTACTACGTGTAAGATGTAGTGACAACATTGCCCCATGCCCATCCTTTTCTGCCTAATGTGCTTTTCCGTTTGTCTGCGTCTTATACACGGCTGCTTGGCCCTCTAAGGATTTGCTTAGGAACCCTGTATAAGATATATGTATATACCCTGAATATATTGTCATTTATATTACAATATACCAACTTACCACAATAACAATAATAGGTTGCATCCTAAATTTAGAAAAATTAACGTGAGAACGTCAGAAACACATGCTCTCACATAAATATGCATTTTTTAGATGTACTTGAAGATGGTAGAAAATATCGTTTTTTATGTTATTTATATATCCAAAAAATATACGGTATCGCGTAAAAAGTGCTGTTTGTTAGTAAAAAAACCTAAAATACCTATTTTTTTTTTTTTTAAATAAAACCGCCTTGGACAGCTAAAAATTTTTAACAACAATAGTTTCAAAGGTTTTTTAATAATAAACAAACACTTTTTCCTCATTTTTTAATTTAAGCAGTTGAATTACATTTTTTTAATTTTATTTAGAAAATACAGAATTAAGCTTTCCATTAAAAAATGTAGTTTAAGTCAAAGAGAGCAAAGCACTATATAAAGACTCGTAGGCACCATATCGCATTATTACCAGTACATATCCTCATGTTTAGCTCTATTCTTTTTGGTGGTTGATATCTGTCTCTATCTGCAGCATCCTTAATCTTATGACAATATGAAGCTTTGTATTCGTGGTGGTGCGTAAAGAAAGGGAATTTCTTCTTGCTGCAGCTACATCTGGAAATAAAATATTTTTATAAACAGATAATACGTGGCATATTCATTTTTTAATCAGTGTTTATGAGTTTTTGTTCAATTTGCAGGTGGTACAAAGCAACATTTTATAATAAAAAAAACTATAAAAATGCCATGGGCAAAAATTTTCTAAAAAATGTGTTATTTTAATCTTTTAAATACAATGCTGTAAAACAAAAATTTTAGAAAAAATTAAGTTTATAAAAAAAATATAAAACCAAAACTTTTAAAAAAGTAATGTTTAACTTTAGTAACAAATATAAGTAAAGAAAAAAATTATACAAGTTCTCTAGACTCAACAAAAAATGATTATGCCAATTTCTGGCAAATTTATGTGTGAATATCATAAGCACTTTTATATGGGACCTTTCGGGTATTATCGTTTTAGTTTTTAACAAAAGTAATATATAAAAAACTCAAAATAACAGTCTGTAAAAAGACAAACACACAAAAAATCTTTTGTAGCGTCTCAATTTTGCTTTAAACTGAATTTAAAAAAAAAATTCTCGACAGTTTATACTACTTACCCTGTAAAGTCTAGATGTTAAGATGGCCGCTAGGATTATTGTCTTTTTCCATGTAAAGGAACCAAAAATATAATTTTTGTTGTTTAAAAATTGAGAGGCATGGTAAAAAACTACCCATATTTCCATCAAAAGTCCTACCTACCTACTATTTTTGAGTAGTCTTAATTTCACAAAATCCTTAAATTGTTGCTAATAGTAAAATAGAACTTTAATATTTTAGACAGGGAATTTTCACAGATAATTGAAGAAAATGAATTATTTATTGCTAAAGTCACTTATTTATTTGGATAAAAAATAGAGAAAAAATAAAAATTACAATTTTGAAATAATAATCAATTAATAATAAATATTGTCCGTGGGTCTCCATTTAGGTAGGTATTTCATTTCCTGAAACCTCGACCAGATTTGGATCATTATTTATGTTTATAAAATGGCCTGATTTTTGATATGAAAAAAATGGCCATGGTGCATTTTTTTCTAACTCCACCATTTATGAATTAAAAAACTTGAATCGGCTAAAACTGTCGGCTTTATCTACTTACCCTGCAGTCCCCAAGAGATGTAAAGTTACCAAAGATGGTGGGAACAACCAACCAAATTTTCATCAAGTGTTTATCTGAAACAAAAAATAAAACCATATAACTTATATATTTGCTTTTAGAGGTCTAATAGGAAAGCCGAAAAATAAAAGTTTCTAAAGGATTCTTCTTTTACAATACACATAAATAAATACAATAAAAATATAGGTAAATAATTTTAAAGTAATCAGCACAAAACTTTTATAAATGTGGGTGTCAGTGATTTACGAGGTGATTTATCAGCTTTCTAATTTAATATTTGGTAAACACAAAAACCAATTTTTTTACATTTTCACAAGAAAACCAACCCAATACAACCCCAGCCAGCCCAACTCAACCCTAAAAAAGGTTGTTTTCGCTCTAGATATAACCGTCGTAACTTTAGACACTGTGAAACAAAAATGCAAAATACACTGCCTCCCATATAGGTCAATGTTTCTTTTAGTTTTACAGTATAAACCTAGCTTTAGATAACACAACACCTGCTGTTTCTGATTGACATTGACCCTTCTCTCTCTTTTTTACGCAGTTCGTCAACGTCGAAAAGCAACATTTTGAGCCCACACGAATAACACAACTTCAATCGCGTTTATCTATTTACCTGCAACAACTGGATGTAAGATAGCAATTCTCAGGGGGATAGTCCATTGTAGTTTAATCCAACCGATAATAAAAAATAAATGAAACTTTACAAAACGGTACAAATTCACTGCACACAACGCGATAAACAAGAGAAACAAGCTTAGCATAGTTTGCAAGAGGAAGGATTTATTATTCTCGTATCTGATTGGTTGAATTGAAACCACGTGGTACACGCGCTAACGTATCAAAATGCGTAGAGGAACAATGAGCTCGTAGGGTCTTATACACCGCTAAGTGGTTATTATTTAAGACTCCCTCACTAAAGGAATCATTTCATCAGTTTAGTGGTTTTTGATTCACTGAGATAAGAAAATATATACAAGAATAGGGACCATGTGCACCGAAAAGTTAAGTGGCCACTCGGAGAGAATGTTATTCGCCAAATTTTGGCAAGATGGTAAGTCACAATCTAACCCGCGTAAAAAATATGTTAACTACGATTTTTTAAAGATATATAAAACAAGGAGGATCTGGGTTAAGTACATTTAAAAAAAAAGCAGAAAAATGTTGTGATCTCTAATTAACGATAAAAAAATGTAATTATATATTATAACAATAATATATTTAATAAAGTATTCCATTCCACAAAACAAATATTTGGGCATATTTATTGTGCAAATATTCAAATGATATTGGGCTAGGATATGTCTGCCTTAAATACAAAAACAGATAAACCGAATATACTCAAACGGATACACACTGAATATTGGGAAAATATTCATATTTTTTTATATAATTTCTTGCAATAAATTTAATGTAAAAAATATGTAGTATTTTAAATGCAGAGAGAAATATTAAAAACCTTTTTTAGAGAATATTACGTGATAATTATAAAATTTATATATTTAGTTTATATTAAAAAACAAATATTTGGGTACTATTTTATTTTAAAATATTAACTGATAGTGTTAAAAAATATAAGGCTTATACTTAAAAAACATATATTTAGGATGTACGATAGCGCATATACACTGAATATACAGTAAATATCCGTTCGTCATGTTTCCTTTTTTTAAAAACGAATCATGTTTTTTTTTCTAGTATATATAAAATATACATTTAACATACAAAACGTATATCCTAATTTTAAATATCTTTGTAATATACAATATCCAAGTTTGGCAAAGTACAAAAAGTCGCAGATTTTTTTTTTGAGTAATCCTGGTCGGCCGTCGTAGCGCAGTGGGCA
This sequence comes from Oxystoma pomonae, assembly GCA_963921995.1. Classification (NCBI taxonomy): domain Eukaryota; kingdom Metazoa; phylum Arthropoda; class Insecta; order Coleoptera; family Brentidae; genus Oxystoma; species Oxystoma pomonae. The sequence continues at coordinate 30,667,748 of OY998172.1, read as the reverse complement.
GCGTATCTGCCTGTCGCACAGAAGGTCCCGGGTTCGAATCCCGGCTAGGTGCATGGATACTTTGTGTTAGTCCCAAAAAACTTTACACTTTGCTCTCACTTTAGCAACACTGGGCATTTGATCCTAGAATGGATGGAAAAGCCCCAGTTTAAAAAAAAATAGGTTAATCCTTTCTGAATAGGAGAAAAACAACCATTTTGCCGAAATTTTAACAATAAACTCAAAATTCGCAATGTCCCTCTATTTATCTCTGTCGCACGCGTGTAATTACGGATAACGTCATCTGCTCTGTCAAATCAGAGAGCGCATCTCTCTCTTCAAGCCGATCTGGCCCGATCTTCAGACTGAACCAAGTGAGACAATGCCTAATATTCACACTGTGCAAGTGCGAGAGAGATAAAAGTAAATGATATTGTCTCTTTGAATTTTGAGTTTATTTCTAACATTTCGGCAACATTCTCATTTATCCCCAATTCAGAAAGGATTACTCTATAATTAATAGTCACTTAGTGGTGTCTGCATCTTTTTTCACTTTCCCAGAATTTAAATTTTTATTAGCATTACGTCTTATGGAAAATCGCTTGGTTTACCCTACACCTACCATTGTTAAAGGGCCATCGACGTAATTAATGACTGACAATTTGTGAAGTCGCTATGATCGATGACAATTTATTTCTGATACGAATTCGGGTAACTTGGATAAGTAAGTACCAGTGCGGAACGATGCCTATTTGTGAGTGGTTCAAGGTTGGAAATCAAAGTGTATGATGGTGTTTAATGATGTATAGTGGAGGATAACCAGTGAAACTACTGATGAGCCCACGCTGGTTACCCAGGGCGAAACATCGTTTAATCATTTCTCTTTTCGCTTTGATCTTTTGTGTGTTCCTTGTGGGATGCTCATCCAAGTTTGAATTTTCGTTATTTCCACCCAAGATCTTTTGATCTTTTGTTTTTTTTAGTTTCTTTTCGGTTGAAGTAACTGATTTGGAGGTTTCCTAACTTTTTCTTTGTTTTAATTGCCTTAGGAGCATAATCCTTCTGGAAATATTAACACGCCAGGACGAATTCGTATCAGGTAACTTGGATAAGTAAGTACCAGTGCGGAACGATGCCTATTTGTGAGTGGTTCAAGGTTGGAAATCAAAGTGTATGATGGTGTTTAATGATGTATAGTGGAGGGTGACCAGTGAAACTACTGATGAACCCACGCTGGTTACCCAGGGCGAAACATCGTTTAATCATTTCTCTTTTCGCTTTGATCTTTTGTGTGTTTCTTGTGGGATGCTCATCCAAGTTTGAATTTTCGTTATTTCCACCCAAGATCTTTTGATCTTTTGTTTTTTATTTTCTTTTCGGTTGAAGTAACTGATTTGGAGGTTTCTTAACTTCTTCTTTGTTTTAATTGCCTTAGGAGCATAATCCTACTGGAAATATTAACACGCCAGGACGAATTCGTATCAGGTAACTTGGATAAGTAAGTACCAGTGCGGAACGATGCCTATTTGTGAGTGGTTCAAGGTTGGAAATCAAAGTGTATGATGGTATTTAATGATGTATAGTGGAGGGTTACCAGTGAAACTACTGATGAGCCTACGCTGGTTTCCCAGGGCGAAACATCGTTTAATCATTTCTCTTTTCGCTTTGATCTTTTGTGTGTTCCTTGTGGGATGCTCATCCAAGTTTGAATTTTCGTTATTTCCACCCAAGATCTTTTAATCTTTTGTTTTTTAGTTTCTTTTCGGTTGAAGTAACTGATTTGGAGGTTTCTTAATTTCTTCTTTAAGTTTAAACTTGGTGTGCACAGTAAAACGTTGGGTCGTGGGTCTACGTAACCGACGTCGAAACGACTCGAATTTTGATTCCCCACTTAGGTGCTAAATCGAGTCCTTAGGAAGATTGATGGACGTCGGAGCCGACGTCAGGTATTTCTTGCCCTACGTGACCATAACATAATATAACGTCCAAATGCTTGTTGGGGATGGTGACGAAATTTTTGGCATTGTCGAAAGCACCATAAGAATACCAAATATTCGTGCTAGGACAAATCTTTTGGACGAATACGAATAGATTTTAAAAAAGGTTTAGATTATCTAAAGAGACATGCAAAATTGTGCACGAAGAAATTCGACAAGAGTCCGAACATCGCACACACCAGTGTTTGATTCTGACACCGAGCTCACACGTATATGCGTTTCTGACAATTCTGAACATTTTTGGTTGTGGCGCCTGGCTGTATGTCTGTCTGTAACCAACAGTGATATCTGAAAAACTACTTGACTGATTTTTATCAAAGTTGGTGACTAGGTATGCTGGGTTTGGCTCTAGTTGGTGCAATTTTAAAGATATGTTTAAAATAATCGACCTTATATGCCAAGAAAATGTAGTCTTTTTAAACTAGAAAACACTTGTTGTGCTCCTAAATCCTACAGCTAATCCAACAGCTCTTTTTTTTCCCGTGGTTTAACTGCGACTAAATAAAATTGAGCAACTTGTTTGCCAATGCTTCATAGTCCAAAGATTAAACTGAAGTTTAAGCTACGGTTTAATCTGGATTTTTACTTTTAGTTGTAAAATTAGCCCTTAGAGCGCGCCCCATTACGCCCGGCGCTAATAGCGTTTTCCTTTTGATGCACTGGTACGCACAAAGTGTATCTATATCTTTTTCTATTTTGTATTAAAATAAAGGATAGATATACACTCAAGGCGAATTTTTCATGACCTTAACCACTCGTCAAGGTTAACTCACTGGTTACGTTCTGTGATTGTCTTCTTCTAACCTCACTTTTATGTAAATAAAAGGTTGGATATACTATAACTACTACTAGGTACTACTATATGGTGCTGCCTTACCAACCTAAAGACAGTTATGCAAATAATTCTAGACCTACCTAGGTTCCCTATTAAAATTTAGAAGTAAAATTTCAACAGCATTTAGAGGCGTGTGGGCCAGAAAAAAAAAACCGAAAGACCAAAAACGACTAAAAAAATTAAGTAATTATGCAGTATACGGTTTTCTGCCATTTTTTATTTTTTATGAAAATTCTTTATAGAGGCACCTACTAGGGGTCTCTAGGACCCCAAATCCGCCGGCGCCGGTTTTTTTTAAAGAGAAATAATGGTGCCGGGAGGGTTGTAATCTGTTTTTTTGATTATGTTAGGTTGGGTTGGGCTGTGTTAGATTGGGTTGTTTTAGTGAAAAAAAAATTAAAAAAAAAACAACCGGCGCCGGCGGATTTGGGGTCCTAGGGACCCTATATAGGTAGGTAGGTGCGCCCATAAAGAATTTTTTATTAAAAATCAAAAATGTCAGAAAACCGTATACTGCATAATTAGCAAAAATTAGTCTCTCTAAAAAAATCGATATACTTCACATATTTTTAATGTTGCAATTTCTTGCGAAAAATAAAGCTACACTATCCTTTCGACAATTCATAGTTATTCAAACACTCGTATACACCTTCAGGCACACTGCAATTGCATTTTTTAAATAGGTAAGTATCAAAAGCAATCCAAGTGTACCATGATATATGCTACCTAGCAAAATTTACGAGTAATGCCGGGCAACAGGAAAATTATAAGATATATAGGTAAGGTACCTTTTCTTATATTTTCAAACACCAAATGGGTCATCTGTTTTTGATAATAAAAAGTTCTTTGTTAACGAGCACTACACCCACATAAATCTGATTATTTTATATATATATATATATATATATATATATATATATATATATATATATAATATTACATATATATATTATAACCTATTGATGTGAAAAAATCAGAGATATGGAGAAGACTTATAAACTCGACGTTGGATTCCCAGATAAGCGTCAACGTCGAACGGTAATGTCGGGATTATAAATGGTGGGTAAAATGCGAAAAAATAAAACTGGGATATATTAAGGACTCTTAGATATATATAACTCTTTTTTTGTCGGATTTTTAAAATTTTCGATGGCCCGTGGTTCCCTTTAAAGAATAATTTATAAATACAATGAAAATGCACAAAAAAATGTATTTTCAAACTAATAAAATTATCAGCGAACACAGACCTCACCAAGCGAAGACCCCCTAACCTCACTTTCAAACTACAATCACAAACCAACTGCAAGAGGTAGTTTGCCAGGTTAGTGTGGTCTGACGTCATGGTAAGAAAACCCACTCGCAAAAATGACATGGTTTATGGTTTAGTTCATAGAAATCAGAGGGGAGACTAGAAAACGCTCCTACCTGCGCGAACGTTGAGATTTGTTGGTCGGCCATTTTGACGGTAGAAACGTCAAGATCGGCAACATAACCTCGCTTTCTTTAAGAGCAATCAGCTGTTGACTTTAATGTTTGTTTATTTTTATTTCTACGAGTTCTAAAAATTAATAAGATTTATAAAAAATATTTAAGTAAAACTGCATGGTTTTCCCAAAATAATGCGCTTTTTTAGAACTATTAAAATCAAGGAGGTAATCACAAAATGTGACATGGTCATGTGTATACCAAACCAGACACCCTAGGAAGTTGCAAGATATATCCATATATTTGCAAAGGATTTGTGACAAGACTAAAAATGTAGATAGAGAATACACATCTCTATCCACACTGAAAACTATAAAAATTACCCGATTTGTATTCTAATGATACCAGCTGTAGGTCCTACCATCTTGTTAAATTAATTTTAGTAACATTTTGCCTCAATCATAGAAATAGAAGAAGTTGCCACAATGGTCCAATTTGGTTTTAATTTATATTTTCTAAAAACATAATGCAAAATGTGCACTTTAAAAACTAAGTAGGTACATGTGTTAGAGCAGCAGTAGTTTAAGAAACAGCACTGCATTTTTTTATGAATTTTATAGTACTACTGCATTTTAACTTCATATTATTACGTCAATTGGAAAGAAAGTCCCTCACACAGAATTTATATTACACTCTGAGAAAAAAAGTTTATTTTTGCTTATTTAAATACTTTTAAATTCAATGTCTAAGAAATTATTAAGGGTGACTAAATGAAAATAATTTAGGTTGATTATGGTATTTTTTATTTGATCAGGAATAGAAAAAAAAATTCAACCAATTATTGCCATGTATACATGTGACTGAGTCCATTTTTAGTCAAGACTGAGTCTCAATGAAACCCTTATCTTTTTAGTATTCAAATCGATTTAAGTTTAAAGTCAATTACTAACATCTCCTAATTCAAATATATATGGTTAATTATATACAAAACAGTATTTAAAACGAACCTGGTCACATATATTTATTTATTTCAATGTCAGAGCCAATTACAAAAGTAAAAATACAAAAATAATAATTAAACTAAAAATAAATATACATAACAATAAAATAAGTATACTAGGACAGTTGATAAAAATTGCACAAAAACAGCACAAATAAATAACCATAAAAAATTGGTCTTATTGTATTTCTTTAAGCCTATTTTTGAAGGAACAAATACCACATGAAAATGGATCAATATTGTGGGTATAAGCTTTTATATCAACATCGTGTAAGCTTTCATTCACAATATTGGCTTTTTCTTCTCCCGAAAGTCCTTTTACAAAAAAGTAACCAATTGGCAATTTCCAATATCCTTGGTTACCAACCACCATGACAACCAACACCTCCGATGCAGGATGTAATTCGTCATTATCTGTGGGAACGCCAATATTTACATACCCCCTATTTTATTGTTGTCAAATTCAATTTGTTTCTGTATTGACATTTCATCCATCATTAAAGAACAAATGAGCTCATGGCCATTTGCTTTTGCCTCTTCGGCTTTTTGATTCAAACAATTAAACACTGGAGCAATAAAGCCTGGTGAACAGTCAACATTTGCGTACCACTTTCTTAGTGTACTTGGATGAGGAAGAGTCAAGGAAAACTCTTCGCGGACAAAATTATATGCTTTGCCGGGCCATCAAAAGTGCTGGAATGCTATCATATGTTTTTTGAACATGTTGCAAAGAATTTTTAAAGAATTTATAACCATTCTTAAATTTGTCACCTTCTGTTTTAGTTTTTTAGTTTTGTACCTCTCTGAGTACAATTTTCTTTTGACAATCTTATGCTTCTGCTTCAAAACTTTAGACTTTCTTTTTAAAGTTGAGGGAGAAGCACTAAAAAAAATAATAACTAGAGAAAATCACTTTTTATAGTACATGGTGTTTCAATATATTTTACCACCCATACATTATCCCCATAATTATTATGTAAGGTAAAAAAAGGTTCATATTCAGAATATGCATAATTTTTTATAAACGAAATTACATAATGCAAAGTTGGCAACCGTCCCTGGAAATGTCTCATTTTAAATAGAATGCTCCAATCCTGATTCAAAATTGTGTTGTAAATATATCAATAATAATACTTAATAATACAAAAAATATTTTTTTTGTTAATGGAGTGACCAACAGTCCTTTCCAAATTCTCCAAACCAGTTTTAATATAATGGCTGACATTTAAACAAAGAAACTAAATGAAACTGTTTTGGTGAGTGTCAAAAAACTGTTCTAGAGAATTTGAAATGGAGTGTACTTTGTATGCAATATTTTCTAAAAATTAATTTGATCTCTTGAGGAAGCTTTGACCTAAAGTTATTAATAAGTTTGTTTTTTGCTAATAAATACTACCAACCTGTAAGAATGAAATTCTGTTACTATCCTTATTCTCCTACTCTTGGTGCTGCTATCAGTAGCAGTACTCTTATCTGAACTGGAAGTTTTTTTCCCAGGTGAGATTTTCTTTAGTCTAGGGCTACTATCAGTATCACTACTTTGTTCCAAGGCAGATGTTTGCTTTGTAGCCCAAGAAGTTTTCCTTTTTTTAGATGTTCCATCAGAGGTGCACCTAGAAGCTTTTCCTGTAGTGCTAAAAATTAAATAAAAGTTGGGCTTAATTCATCGCAAAAAAAATCCAACTACTTACAACCAACATCATATTTTTATGATGTGTTAAAAAAATAATATATGTATGCATTTTTCTTATTCATTGAAATTTAGTGGCTTAGTCTTAATTCCACAGAAAAAAGGGTATAGACCTGTGTAGTGTGTATTATTATTAACTTCATAACTTCTCTTTTTTTAGTAGCCGCAAAGTTTTTTTCTGAGCATCAGATTCCACAGATAATGTTGACTGCTCTGAGGAAATATTAAAACTTGGGCTCGTTGCCAAAGAGTGTTCTGATATATTTGATGTTCCTGCCTCAGAGTTCTCAATAATTGGCCTCAACTGGAAAGAGGGCACAACATTTCGTTTTAGATCCTTCCTAGAACCTTGCAATTGTATGAAATCCTCTGGCTTAAAATGCCTTGAACACATAACTTTAGATTTTGTCCAAGTCCATTGGCTTGGGTCAATTTGTAAGGCAACCAGCCAATTTCTCTGAACTGTTAAATCTCGTGGAAATCTAAAAAAAATCGTAAATATATTTTTGCGGGAAAATAATAAAAATTAGGCACTATAGATAGATAGAAAAAAATCTTTATTGAACTATTAGAAAATTACAAAAATATTCAAATTTGGTTCCACCACTACAAAGTTCTTAAGTGTCTGTAAAAGAAATAATAAACAATTCTAAATAACACTAAAAAGAAAAGAAATATTTATCTCCTAAAATCAATAATTAGGAACTTGACCATGTAGCAAATAAAAATAAATAAAATAATGGATTTGTGGTGGCTACCTGCACTATCTTGAAATTGAAGATAATAAAGAAAAAAAGTCTATTTTGTGCAATATCTTTATTAAAAATTCAAATGGAGATCTTTCGCCCTTGGGGAATCATCAGCATCTATGTTAGGTTAGATAGCTATAGACCGAACATTTTTCTTTGAGGGACAATGGTTTCTAAGGTACATTCGTTTCATTTAAAATTATAAAATATTTAGTTGCTTTATAAAATCAAAGATTTAGTAAGTATCATACTATTTTCATTAAAAATTCTTAAAACCTAACCTAATGTACATGCTGATGATGCCCCAAGGGCGAAAGATATTCATCTGAATTTTTAATAAAGATATTGCACAAAATAGACTTTTTTCCTTCAACACCTTCAAATAAAATAATACAATATAATAGCATTCAGAATATCTATCTATAGCATTTTCTTTTAAATAAATATATAATAACTTTATTGCTAACAAAATTATTAATCATCAAACCTGGATCAATATTTCCAATGCTTTGTCGAAAACAGTACTTTAAATCTAATTTTGTAAACCGTTATTTTAGTAGAGTTAAGTATTTCATAAGAAATGATTTATATAGGCACTTACTAGAATCCGAATAACTAGAGCTCAAGACTGATGATGCTGAAACATTTTTTTTCTGAAACAGGGTACCTACTAGGTTGGGTGATTTGAGTTTTTTTTTGAGGTTTCTGACATTTTTTCAATAGAACCCCAAATCCATGTCTGACAGGTTTTTTTTAATGCAAAAAAAGGTGCTGGGGGGGGGCTTGGTAATGTCTTTTTGTGTGTTTTGGGTTCGTCTGAGTTTGTTTAAGTTAAATTGGGTTGAGTTTGTTAAAGAAAATAAACAAAAAACAAAAATCTAATTAAAAAAAACCTCTCTGAGGTGGCTTTGGGATCCTACAGACACAACAATTCATAGTCATTCCTCGGACCTTCCTCCTTGCAGAGGATCTCTATGAATATGGCACTAAGTGCCCCATTAATGGTAAAGCCATAATGATCCTTAAAATAATTTAGTTAAATACATGTTAAATGTTTTTTACACTTATAGTAGGACATGTTTTTTGATAAATAAGACTGTAAAGAACTTTGATTGAAAGAAATTAATAACACCTTATGTCTCACACACTTTATGCTTTGAAAAATTACAATTTTTGCTTGCATAACAAAATTTTTTATTAAACAATTGCCTTAAATTATTTTCATCTTTCTCTAAAATACTTTTTTATAGCTGTCTCTCTGCAACAACCTTAAATATTTTTGCATGTCACTAAAATATCTCTCCATCTACCTCTAAGATTCTGCTCTCTCTCTCTTTAAATATTTTTCATATTAACAGAGAAAAAAATGTTTTTGCTAATACTTTTTTTGAACGCTAAAAAAATGGTGGAAACTGGAAAAATTTGAGTGTTTTATTCTAAAAATCAAAAGTTTGGAAACAAAACTTTAAAATGTGTGCAAAATCATGGCATAAAAATGAGGAAAACATAGTAAAAACTGCTTAATTAAAATCGGTACCCCTTAAATTATGCTAAAATATTTTAAGAACCATGATGGTAATTTAAGCCTTTCTAGAATAAAACACTCAAATTGTTTTTTAGGCATTTAAAAAAAGTACTGCCAAAAAACATTTTTCCTATGTTAAAATGAAAAATATTTAGAGAGAGAGGAGAGAATTTTAGAGGTAGATGGAGGGATAATTTTTAATTAAAGTTGTTGAAGAGACACAGCAGGCTATAAAGTATTTTAGAGAAAGATGGATATAATTTAAGGCAAATCTTTACTAAAAATTTCTTTTATGTCATCTGTCTGTCATCTTGAGTAGTGTCATGCATATGGTTTTTATTTTGCCATTTTTATCCAAAAAACAGCAAAAATTGTAATTTTTCAAAGTGTAAAGTGGGTGTGTAAGGTGGTATTAATTTCTTTCAATCAAAGTTCTTTACAGTCTTTAAATTTACCAAAAAACGTGTTCTACTAAAGTGTATCTTAGCAAATCTAAAAATAATTTAACATGTATATAAGAAAATTGTATCATCATGGCTTTACCATTTAAATTACCATCATGGCTTGACCATAAGAATATTTCATCAAAGACCAAAAATGGCAGAAACCTGTATAGGAAATAATTACCTAATTTTAGATGAGATGAAATTGTTAAGAAAATAAATTAAAAGAATGTTTCAACCCCAGCAAATTTGCCTAGTGCCTACATAACAATATTCCACTAAAAAGTTAAAATAAAAGAAAGGGAGGGTCTAAAGAGCCGACAATTCAGCTAAATAGTCGTGAGGCTAAAGAGGCGACAATAATTATTGATGTGTTTTTCATATTTTCATTTTTTTTTTAAACTAAATTTACCCAACCTAACCTAAACACACTTAAACCAACTTATTCAAAGCCAAAACAACCCAAAAAAACACTACAACCCCTACATGTTTTTTTTGGCATAAAAAAAATGGAGGCACCTTCTAGGGCCCCTAAAGGACCCCGAATCCTTGTCTGGCGTTTTTTTAATGCAAAAAAATAGGTTTAGGGTGGGGTTAGTGGTTTTTTTTTTGGTGTTTGTTTAAATCTGTTTCAGTTGGGTTGGGTTCATTTAGTTAAAAATATACTAAATAATTACTGTTGGATTTTTAGTCTAAAAGAAAACCCTATACGGTATTGTTACCAAAAAAATAACAAGAAACTTACGTATGAAACGAAATATTATTATCCAATAACAAGCGTCTTACGCTCTTGCACCCCTTTACGGAACAAGACATCTTCTGAAAAACGGGGCCCTAAAGACACAATCCACAGCACAAAGTCAAAGTACATAAAATGCACAATAAACTTAACTAAAAAAGGTCAAAAAACGTTTAAAAACAGATGAAAATCACGCATCGCTTTTGTTCGCTTTTGTGGCCAAAACAAAACAAACCAAAATCGAGGTTAGTCCCGCGCGAGTGACAACTGACAGAGAAGTGAAGTCAGCAATTGAATCACAGATAAAGGTTGGTTGGTTTAATAAATGGCGTCCGGAGGAGAATTTCAGGGGAGGCTACCAGCAAAATGGCGGCACTGATGGTGTTCCCGAAAATTTGGATGCGCAGTCGTCGATAATCGTTCTATTCCCCTCTGATTTCTATGGTTTAGTTAAGTATGACGTCACACATAATGCACCATTTTAATGCGCAATTTTACAACTCATAGTTAAACGCCAAACCTCAGTTTAAACGACAGATGTCGACTTTTTTACGTTTTATAGGTGCAGTTTACCAACAAACTTCGGTTTAACCATTACCGGCGGTCTGGGGGTGGGTTAAACTTCAGTTTAATAATTACCGAAAGATTCTAACCTCAAAAGTTATTAAAAATTTATTTAAAATTTGTTTTTGGTAAAAAAAAACTGTGAATATTTAGTGAAATCGCTGTGATCGATGACTTAGAATTTATTTTTGATCAACTGGATAAAGATGATGACGAAATTATTGACATTTTCGAAGCACCAAGAAGACCAAAAATTATTCGTCCCAGAATATATTCTTTAGATGAGTATAACGATGTAGCTTTTGAAAAAGAGGTTTAGATTATCTAAAGAGACATGCAAAATTGTACACGACAAGAGTTGGAACATTCCACAGACCAAGTTTTTGGCGTCTGGCTGTATGCTTGTCTGTAACCAACGCTGATATCTAAAAAACTACTTGACTGATTTTTATCAAATTTGGTGACCACGATGTGTTTGGCTCTAGTTGGTGCCATTTTAAAGATATGGTTAAAATAATCAGAAAAAGTAGTCTTTTTAAACTAGAAAAGAACTTATTAGGCTCCTAATCCAACAGCTCTTCTTTTCTTTCTGGCTGTGGTTTGACTGCGACTTATAAAATTGAGCAACTTGTTTACCAATGCTTTAATCCAAAGATTAAACTGAAGTTTAAACTAAGGTTTAATCTGGAGTTTTACCTTTGTTTGTAAAATTAGCCCTAAATACAATTGATTGTGGTTTGCAAACTACACACGCAAAAATACGAGTGGTTTGGATAACCATAACCATGGTATAAGTAGTTTACTATGAAAAATTCGCCTTCAGTACGCACTGGAGCAACAAAAGGAAATCGCTGTAAGTGAACGTACCCCACCAACCTTATACATGGATGTAAATTTTTACATCCGTGACCTTATAACGTTTTTGACCATAGATTAAGGAACTACCAACCTATGGTTTTTGACGTACTCCTGTATTTCACTGCTGCTAAAATCTAGCCCGGCTACTTCTTAATTTTTTTGTTCGGAGAAACCAAAGACCTTCAGGGAGAAACAGATTTTTCCACGATTTCCTTTTCAATTAAATTCAACCCCAGCCAACCTCGCCAAACCCAGCCTAACCGGTTAATAACAATAGCGAGAAGGAGACGTACTTGACTTTTAACAAAAATTTTTATAATTGGCCTTCCAGCCAAAAGAGAAGCGTACTCCATAACCGTTTCTTTTTCATTCATGTCTCAATTTTTTTAAGTGAACACAGAAATGTCAATAAAATCCTAATTTTGATATTTGATTAATTTAAATTCCAAAAAAGGAAGAAGATATAGGTACTACTAAAAATGGGTGACATTAAAATTGTTACCTCAGATTTTGTAAATGTACAAATTTCTACATCCAAAGATGACATTGCTTTTGGTGAAAAAAGGTTCCCAAAGGATATAACTGTTTCAGAGTTAAAGGTAGGTTTAGGATAGGTAAGCTTTCTGTCTTTTCCTGCCCTTGTAGTTGGCTTACCTGTTAAGCAGCATATTAATTAAGGGAGTGTCTAAAGAGGGGACAATTCAGCTGAATAGTTGTGAGGCTAAAGAGCCGACAGTAATTATGCAGTGTACGGTTTTCTGACATTTTTTATTTTTTATGAAAAATTCTTTATGGGGACACCTACTAATTAAATGATGATTCTGAATAATGCCTAAAAATTTGAAATAATGCCAAATTTCAATAATGCCAAAAAATTTTGAATAATGTCTAAAAATGCCGTAAAATTCCAAATAATGCTAAAAAAATGCTAAATAATGAAAAACAATTTCTGAAATATTGCTGCTGCAAAAAATTAAGGATCTAAGATCTACTTTTGCTTTTTGTAAAGTAAATTGTTGACAATAAGCTGTTTTAAAAATTATATATTTTAGAGTTACTGTATATGGCTCGATATATTGTTTTCAATAAAAGGAGCAGCAAATCTCCCACTCTTTTCCATGTAAGTATGCTTAATGTATAATCCACATATTTACTTCTTGTCACTCGCTTTTAATTCTCTCTTTGTCACAGTGAGAAATAATTCAAATCTTTTCGACAAAGTGGTAAATTCGAGGGTAGATTAAAGTGAGGGTGGCAAGAAGTGAAAGTGTGGATCCGGCATAAAATTTTTCAGGACTTGGTCATAGGTTTTTATTTATAAAATAGCTATATTGCTGCATCCTCATATGCTTGTTTCAATTGTGTGTTTTCCCCTTCAACTCACGTACCTCACCCAGTTTTTGACTTAAAATAGTCATAACTTTTGTTTAAATAAAGCCCTCGATAAAAAATACCGTCCATCAAAATCTGTTAGGTGTGATTCTCATGTTAATTTATATGGCTAATGCCAACTAATGCCATGAGTTTTTCCCCCTCGGTTGTAATAATTGGATTTTATTTCTTATGTTCTAGAAAATATATTGTTACCAAAAGTCCCTTACTTCTTATTTTACAGAATTCCTCAAACTGTATTGTAGAAAATACTATTTCTGATTTTATAAAAACAGTTTGCTTAAATCAGGCTAAACTTACTACAAACAAATAATTCAAAAAATATTTTATTATTAAGTAATTTAAATATAAAAGGATGTAAAAAATTCTAAAATATAACCTTTTTCTACAACAGAGCAGCTATTCTTAAAATCAGGGAAAAAAATTATTTCCCATAATTAGTGGGTACAAATTTCTCCAAAAGTCATGTTATTAGTGTCTTTTTTGGGGGATCTGGTGGAATAGGATCTGTGTGTTTTAGGGAAATAATTGTTTTCTTCCTGATATCAAGATAATTACACAAGACAGGATGTAAATAATCGAAAACTTTATACTGTCTAGTTACTTTTTAATTTTTTAAATTTTGTTTTTATTTGTGTAGTATTTTGTCTCAATAATGAGACAAATGGGCCCATACAAAAAAGAATCGTTTTTGACTTCTGCAATGCCTTCTGTCACTGTCCATCTGTATATATTTAAATCTGACCTAAGGAACTGTGTGTGTGTGCTTGTGCAATTTTTCTTATCAGGCTCGCTTGTATAGTTTATCTCAGATTTTGTCTTTGGTTTTGTCTGTCTTTTTTGGTTTGATTAATTTGATTTGGGTGTCTTGTTTGTTAAAGGTCTGTAAAATCTCTGCAGTCTGTCAGTAGAAAGTTGTCCTTTGTTCTGAACGTAAAGTCAACATAAAGAAGATTTTCGTATCTTCAAGAATTGTCCACTATTTTTTTCAGTCACAAAATACAAAACTTCTTCTGATTTTTAATGTATGTGCATGCAACCACTCAACAAAAGCATTATATTTAACTCAGTTCGATTCATGGTATTTTTAAGTGCATTGATTTATTTTTGTTCCTTGTCATGATGCCAGTATCTGTTGTTTGTTCAGGGTTATTTGTCAAGTTTGCGCTCATGTCTGTGTCATATCATTTGTAATGTCTGTAATGTTGCATATCTTGCAACCCATGAAGCAGTCTTCATTATTGGTCATTCCTAATGCGTCCAAGTTCTCTTTAGCTTACTCCTTTGCTTTGAAGATTATGTCTTTATTTTATTTATTTATTTATTTTTAACGGGCATACCATTTTACAAAAATAAATATATAATTTAATTTTTTTTAAATATCACATATCAATACCTAAATAATATGCAGTTTCCTAGCTACCTAAGTACTATCTGTAAATTGTTTTTAAAAAATCTATTAAATTGATTTAATGTTACATTAAATATCAATATCTATTTTATTTAAAGAATTTGCCATTCTGGACAGTGGAGAACAATAATGAATAGTTTCTGGTGTTTCTTTGTGGTAAAATATTATGTCTAATATATGTTTCCTTCTCGTTTACTCTGAAAACATTTTATAGGCATTAATATTGAGAACATAATGCATGAATAGAATAATACGAAAAAGACTATTTTATAGGGTTTTGGCACAAAATTTGTTAAGATTTGTTTTAAAATGAGCATTTAATTTTACTCCCTAAATTAAAATGCCTCCTGCAAATTAGGAACTAGTCGCTTTTAGTCTTATGTACAAAAAAGGATTTTATTAAACAATTTTGACAGAGGTTTGTTTGTAACCAAGAACTAATAAAATGACAATGGGGTCATTTCATATCAAATCAACCAGTGATCGGAACTTCACCACCTCCGATTTTGATCATTTTTGGCACAGATGTTCTACCCATCCCCCAAATGAAAAATCCAAAATTTAAAAAAAAATTTACCACTGGTTTTTTTTTAATTAATTTTTAAAAATAAAAAAAAACTCAATTTTGCCCAATCATCTACTAAAACAAATTGATATATCTCAAGAACCGCTAGAACTAGGACAGTGGTTTATAGCTCGTTTGAAAGCTATTTTGAATACCTTTCGAATGATGTGATGTGATACATGATGTACTTTTTGTCAAAAAAAATTCTGAAAATTTTGAAAACATTTTTTTTTAATTTTTCGAAAAAACACCATTTTTATTTTTTTTTTTAAAAATTATTTTTGTCAATGTTTTTTTAACAAGTTCACAACATTTTAATATGGAGAAATGAGGGGATTAGTGTTAAAATAATTTTTTTTAATGTCATTACATTCAAAATTTTTTGTTAAAATTATTATTTTTACATTATTATTTAAACATAAGAACAATAAATGTCAAAAATCAAAATTTTTTTACACACATAACATAAATTTATTTCTTCTTTAATTTCATGTCTGGAAGTTTAGTCGACAACAACATTTCTTCTTAAGTTAATGAGTATGGTCTCCCAGTGCCAGTATTGGGATGAACTTTTTTTAAAAGGGTATTTTGCTTAATTATTAAAATGTCTGCCTTCGGTTTTGGATAGAAAAATTAATTCGCCGGTCCACTTGGGTGCAAAAAGTTAACTTTTACGTCGTCATTTTTCACTATAATACATCTTAACCACCAGGATTTATTATAGTCAACAGTCACAAATCCGGAATCTATATTTACAAGTTCAGAATTATCAGCCTCGGAATTAGCTTTAGGGCACTTAACAATATCGTGAATCTGATGTTTTATGCTAAGAGAAAATGCTTTTGTACAAATTTTTGATTCAG
This sequence comes from Oxystoma pomonae, assembly GCA_963921995.1. Lineage (NCBI taxonomy): Eukaryota > Metazoa > Arthropoda > Insecta > Coleoptera > Brentidae > Oxystoma > Oxystoma pomonae. Next base: position 30,651,713 of record OY998172.1, on the reverse strand, counting down.
AAACAGGTATCACAGCGTGTATTTTCTGTGTCCCTGTCACTGTCTGGGCTTCAGAGAATCTTTCTTTTAAATAAGTGTCGTGTTTTTCATAATCTTCTGTAGTGCAGAATTTAAAGTCTATTCCTGAGATATTTTCAGCTGCAAATTCAAACAGTTGTCTTGGTGTCATAATTTGCGATTCATATGGTCGTTGCAAACTCGCTTTACATGCAAGTCTTTTTATTGTGGCTCCCAGACCATCACAAGCACTCTTACAATGCGAAGTGGCAAAAAAATGCCACCCCGCCTTAACGCCGAAATCTTTTTCATGATAACATAAATTTACGATTATTTTTTTGTTTTTGTATTGTGCAGCGCACCCGTCTGAGAAGTAAAATAAAAACAAATGAAAAGCCACCGTGTTATCTTGCAAACAATGTGATATAAAAGCATAGTTTAAGTGCTTTAATTCATGATCCTCGTTTTTATAATATATTACAAGTGGGTGCAGTGCAGCCTGGCTGTTGGTCGAATGTTACGACTGCACCTCATCTTGGAGAACAAATGAGTAATTTTCGGCAAAATCACATGTTATCAGCGCTTCTCCGGACTTTAAATTCGTTTTTAATTCATTATAATTTTGCATGTTTGACAGGAACGAATGATTTTTTTATTTTATTAAATTAAATTCATCTATGAAATCTTCAGTTAATTTAATGACTGTTTCCATGTTGCATCGATCCACAGATATCCATTTTTTAAATGTAATATGATCAATGGCTTGCTCGTCAAACCTTTCAGTTAAGGAATTTTTTAAGTTTTCTGTTGAAGGATAAACTAAACGTTTATCTAAAAAGCAATCTATATTTGGCGGGTTGCACATAATTCTGAATAAGCAGGCATAATAATTTGGAAAAATAGGTTTACCGGCTTCATCAAGAAATTTATTTAGGTGTGATTCATTTAGCATGAGTTTTACATTTGGATGTATTGTGCATAAACACACAGTGTGTGTTCCACTTTTTCCAGCATATATGCAGTTTTTTGGCTTTAATTCGTAAAACTTTGTAAAACCAATTTTTATTGTGGAATGTTCCTGTTTAAAGGCTTCATAGATTTCTTTTAAATTCGTTAATAGCAGCCGTTTTTGCACATATTCCTTATTAAGGTTTGTCTTTATTATAACACAATCCTTCTTTCCAGGCATCATCCTGCTAACATCGTCTCGCTGTTAAAATTCAGTTACTAGTTGCACCACATCTTCAGAAATATTCGTTCCAGGTTTAGGATTTCTTTGACAATCTTTTTTGCTGTTCTTGCCAAGTATTGCGACACTCCAAATTCGCTTTGAATTTTTGTCCTAGACCAACTCATTGGTAAACAGGACAAAACAAGTATTTTTTCACTTCTTTTTGTAGCTTTAGAAAACTTGTCCTTTAATTGTTCTAAAATCTCACATTTATGTGCATTACTTTCTGCATTTAACTCTTTCGTGGCAATACTTTTGGTTTCCACTGATAATCTCTTTTCAGTCACCGCTTTTACTTTTTCTGCCTTTTCCAAGGATACTTTTTTATTTTTTAATGGCGATTCTCCCATTAGCTCCAATGACTGATTTGAAAAGTATAGACTCATCAGGGGCTTCAAAACTGGGACTTTCAGTGGAACTTGAAGGTCTAAAATAAAACCGTACAGTGTGCTAATACAGTAATAACTAATTTGCTCATTCACCAATAAAATGTTAAATTGAAATGTTTTTTTCCAACTTTTGTCTGCGGATCTAATCTAATTTAATCTAATCTAATCTAATCACCTGATCGCTGGGTGGCAAGGAATTCTGTTTTTCGACAGACAGACAAACAAACTGACGACAGACAGACACTATGAAAACATTTTGTATTTGTTTGATACAAACAATTCATTTTTATATATATCTATAATATAATAATAAAATACCCTGGTACAGGTGATGAAGAACTTTCTAAAGATTTCATGACTTTAAGTCGACATCCATCACAGATTTTCATGCCCTTTATAATGTCTTTAAAAAGACACATTTTTTCAGTCACATTTCTGAGACATTCAGAATGTTTTCCATTTTTAAATGGATCACAGCACTTCACAGAAAACTTAAACCACTCTTTTGTTTTTTTTTTCAGACATTTTTCAGGTCTGCGTGCACTCAAATATATTAATAGTTTGCTGAATCAAGTTAAATATTGAAACAATACACCCCAAATGATCATAATTAAGCGGAATAACACCAGTCTATTCCTGCATTTCTGCAGGATTTTTCCTGAAAGTTAGGCCTAAATTTGAAAGAGAGGGGGGGGGGGGGGGTAATTTCATCGAATGAAATCAAAAGGGGCACGGCTCAGATAATTTTAACAATATGCAAGTTTATGCATGAATAATTTTAACATCCATTGTTTTAGAAGAAGACATTTTTATCTATCATTTTGCCATGCAGGGCCATAAAATAATTTTTTTTTTAACACTGATCCCATCATTTCTCCATCCTAAAATTTTATGAACAACCTAACAAGACATTGACAAAAAATAATTAATTAAAAAAAAATTAAAAATGGTGTTTTTTTTTAAAAAAATTTTCAAAAATTTTTTTTCAAAAAAGGTGCAATATGTGATACTTTATTCGAAAGAGCTTTCAAATACCTTGAAAATAAATCACTATTCTGGTGTAAGTAGTTTCCAAGATATCTCATTTTTCTTAAGTACATGTTTGGGCAAAAATGGTATTTTTTTTATTTTCAAAAATTAATGAAAAGAGAACAACTTGTCAAAAAAAAATTGAAAAATTGGAGATTTCACTTTTTCTATGGGTAGAACAACTGTACCAAAAATCATCAAAATCGGTGATGATGAAATCCAAAACCAGCTTTTTTTTGGTTGATTTGATATGAAATGACCCAATGACAACTGCCTAGAAAATATGTCTTCCTGTTTTCGGAATTTCTTCATTATAAGTAGATAATTAAAATCACTTACCTGCTTAAGGATTAATTTTCCTCACATAAAAAACACACCTCACTGGAGACAAAACTTGGAGTAATGCCAAAAAAATGTGCAATAATGCCGACTGTTGCGACAAATAATTTTTAAAAATGCCGAAAAATGCGAAAAAATTACAAAAAATGCGAAGAAATGCCAAATAATGTGAAAAAAATTTCGAATAATGCCATAAAAATTCCTAATAATGAGAAAAAATGCCGAATCATGTTAAAAAATTCCAAAAAATGCGCCCTAGTAGGTGCCCCCATAAAGAATTTTTCATAAAAAATCAAAAATGGCAGAAAACCCTATACTGCATAATTTACCGTTTTTTTTTTAATTTTTAAAACCAAATTAACCCAAACTAACCTAAACAGTCTCAAACCAACTAAATTAACCCAACCTTACCTAAACAGAATCAAACCAACTTATTCAAAGCCAAAACAACTAAAAAAAAACACATTACAACCCCTACATCTTTTTTTGGCATAAAAAAATGGAGGCACCTTCTAGGGCCCCTAAAGGACCCTGAGTTCTTGTCTGACGTTTTTTTAATGAAAAAAAAAAAGGTTTACAGAGGGGTTAAAGTGTTTTTTTTTTGGGGTTGGTTTAAATCTGTTTCAGTTGGGTTGGATTCATTTAGTCAAAAATATACTAAATAATTAAGGTCGGCTATTCAGCCGAATTGTCGTCTGTTTAGACACTCCCCAGTTTTTTTGAATACCTAGGTATCAGCTATTAATGGTTACAATGTAAGTCTACCTACTACATTTTATTTGTACCTGTCATAAGTAGTATTTAAGATAACTTAAAAGTTAAAAAATTGTTAAAGCACAACACAGGTTTTATTTCCTTGCTTTATAGTTTTATAACATACTTAATACCTATGTCAAATTTATTGTATTTTGAAAAAATTCATCAAGTTGACATAATAAATAAAATAACAAATAATAATTTAAGCATATACATTATTGATTTTATTTTAAATTAACATTACAATTTGTTGGTCTGTGTTGTTTTTTTGTTTACTTATTTTCCCTTATATTTTGCGACTATTTTGTTGTTTTTTGCGACTATTTTGTTGTTTTTTGTATCTTATAACAAGATTATTTGTTAACTAAACTAAAAATTTCGCTTTTGCTTGCATTTACCAGGCTCCTAGCCAAATTCCAATTTTGCAGTGGCTTAAGCAAATGTCAAATTTTTAATGTAAATGGTATTGACATAATCCATATGTTAGGCATGAAGTAAGCACGTTCAAAATTGAATACATCAGCAGTCGGTCTGGGTAACATTGATTGACTTGGGAAGGTTTTTTAAATACGAGTTTAAGTATATCTTGCTTACTCTGCTAGTAGCTTTTTATAACAAGTGGGCTTATGAATGATAGACAATAGGGTTTTTTTTAAATTAGTGGCAAATGTTACACCCCCCCCCCTCCTATACAGGGTTAACTTTGATCCACTCCTTAATAAATCTTGATTAAACTGAGCAGCTTAATTAAACTAAAAATATTGAAAATTCCTCAAAATTTTAATTTATTATTGCTACATCTGTATAATCATGGCCTTGATTTTAAAAGGTTTTTTCTGTACGTTTTATTCATTTTTATTATAAACTTCAATAAAACCAAATTATAGAGAACTTAAACTACATAAACATAAGTATTTTTATTTTTTGTCAGTTAGATATGTAATTAAGTACTTAAATGGAACTAAAATGAACAACTAAATAAATATAATAATACTTTACCCGTAGTACAGCATTACAAGTCTTATTTTTGGTATTAAAAAAAAAAGTTTAATTCTTATGGTTGTTGTTAAAAGGTGTTACATCTGCAGCTTCTTTATAATTTATTAAAAAAGCTTTTACCATGTGCCGATTCCTCGGCCGATTCACTCCATGCAGTAACAACACCAGGAAAATATTGCCCTTCTTATTGCACAACAACATAATCATCTACATCATATTTTCTGAATGACTTAAGAGCCAGAACCCCCACGGCAAATCGTATTCTGGAAATCTTGGCCAAACAAAAAGTGCTAGAGTGCAAAAATTTTGCACACATACTAATTATGTGACTCCCGCTACAGAGCCCAATGTGCCAAATCTTAATTTCGGATTTGATTTTTTTTAAATAAGTGTTTTTTCTAAAAAAGCTCTCTGTAGCGTATTTAGAAGTGAAATTTTAGGCTTTCATGCAAAATCTCATTTCTCTAGTATTCTTCATTTGGCTATGATTTCCATAAAACGAAAATTACTATTTTGCACAATATGGCAACCACTGTTTAAAGTATCTGAAACACTGAATATTGATTTTATTTTCTAGATGTAAAACTTCAATTTTTAAGCGAATTTCTTATTTCAAATTCACTTGGTTTGTCTGCACTTTTATTTCAACCATAAACCAAAAAAAAAATAAAACCCAGATTATCAGTTTATTTAACTTGATAGTGGCTTATTTTTGAAGGCGTCACCAATGTGGCAGACATTTTCAGTGCGACTTTGTCAGTGATGGACCGGAATAGAAATATTACCCCAAAACGCATTTATTCGTCTTTAAAAAGAGCATAAGGCTATTCATATGCTCTTTCAAAGTATTAAAAATGCCCTTTGCAGCTAACCCAACACACTTTTTTGTACTATTTCATCAAAACGTGAAAAAGATCAAAATATTCAAGTTCTTTTTTTTATTTAAGAATAGAATAGAATAGAAATATACTTTATTGTCCAGAATATATATATTCATTGATAAAGCATCATTATAAATAGAGTACAATACATTTAAGTTGCAGATATATAAAAAGGAAATAAACACTTTAAAAATACAATATAATATATACTACAAACTAACATATTTTACAAAACAATAACAACATATTAAAAATTTTCATCAAAAAATTATTTTAAGCTGTAATATGCCTTACCTTCTGTGTTAAAGCGGATTTTTGAATCGGTAAAGAAATTGTTAATATTTGTCTTATTGTGTAAGATCTTTTGCTGTTAAATTTTTCAAATATTTTTTTTGTATGTCAAATGTCAACAGACAAGACAGAAATTAGTAGTTTTCACAACTAGTGGCCAAAATAGTGCTTTTTTTACAAGTGTTGGTTTAAATAACGAGCGCAACGAGGTATTTAAAAACTTGAATTAAAAAAAGCACAGTTTAGCCGCGAGTTGTTAACACTATTTTTTTAGTACCTTCATCAAAAAATCCAAGAAAAACAGGAAAATGCTTTTTCCTACGACCACACACGAAAATAACCAAATCTGCACTCTATAACGCTTCAGAAAGTTAATAATAATAATAATTTATTTATATTAGCAAAGTAATCACAATACATTTTGACATTACAATTTGTTACATGGCAGTTAAATACTAAGTAATACAAAAGGAACTGAAAGGCAATAATATTGATCTAGTTCAGCCCCTTGAGAATATTGTTTACATGGACGGGCAATAAAAAAAAATATGTTAGTATACATTTTAGAATACAAAATTGTTAAATTATTGATACTAAAAATATATGAATACATACAATACTTAAAGCATAAAAATGTTAAAAATATTTAAATTAATTTGTATTTAGATCTTACAAAGGAAAAAAAAGATGGTTTGGACAGTTTAGTGGGTATTCAGATGTGAGAGAGAAGCATATGATTTTTTGTATGGTTTAATATCAATTATTATCAGCAAAGAAGGCACTTTTTACATTTTTCTTGAATAATTCAGTTTTTAGATTTTTGAATTTTTCAGGTACCTAGACCATTGTACAAGCTGTAGACGTTATATGAGAAGCTCCTTTCGATGGAGTTATGAACTTCCTAACAACTAGGTTTAAGTTATGTATATGCTATATGCTATATTTTATTTTGTTTACTAGATGAGATGGTTTTCTGGTTAAAATTATTTTATGATAAAAAATTATTGAATGGAGCTTTCTTCTTTTTTCATATCTAACCATTGGGCTTCTTTAAGTTTATGTGACCTTCTGAATTCGATTTTGGTCGTTTTGATCTAGACAAGGCCCGTAAACCACATGTGCAAAGTTAAAATGACTAAGTACCAATGTGTCTGTTAGTTGGATTTTTTGCTTTATAGTTACTAAATGTCGATGAGGATATAACTCTTTAGCCAAAAAAGGCTTTTTTCTATTTATCATTCACGTGCTGACGGAACCTAAGATCGCTATTTTGGGCACAATTAGAAGTTGATATTTGTTGATCTGCGATGCCTAATTTCAAGGTATTTTTTATCAGTGATATTTCTTTGCCTGCGTAAATGGTTATTGATTTTTGAGGGTTTATGTTAAGATTATGCTTTTCAGACAATGAGAGAGTTTTATATTTCACCTGCATATCAATTTCATTTTCGTCTCTAGAGTCGAAAATGTTTTCTTCTCTAGTAACGAAAATGAATGACAGCAAACCATCCAAACAATGTAGGTATCTAGTAGGCTATGATTTGTAGAAGCGTCGGAAATAGACCGAAACCATTTTCGTCCCCAGAGAAGAAAATACTATCTTCTCTTGTGATGAAAATGAAAAAAATTTAATAATAATGAAAAATACGAATTAAATCCTGAACTGGTCATAGGAAAAATAGCGTACACAACTCGACAGAAAGTAACATTCTCACACTCGCGTGTTGTTTCACTCGGCTAGCGCCTCGTTCACAACATTCATGTTCGTGTGAAATATGACACTTTCTTCTCTCGTTATGTAATATACTATTAAAAATCTCGAACGAAGAGCACTTCTCGCAACACACCATATTTACACTATAAATCAAGGCGGCTGGTTTCCATAGCGATGTGCCTTTTTACACGGTGACGCTCATTGTTGTGACATTTTAATCTTTGACAGTTTGATGTTTTGACGAATTTTTTAAATTGTTTTTAAATACTTGGTGAAAACTGGCGAAAATGTCTTAATTGTTAGGCAAGAATAATTACATTTTTTCTCTTAATGATTTTAGTAACTGTCTGAAGATAACTAAAGCATGACTTTGTGTTACTGATGCAAAAAAACTTTTTTTTTTGATCACGGGTACAAAAAAAGATTTCTGTCCGTTTTTTACCCAAAATTAAAGGAAAATAGCGGAAAATAGAAATATAGAAAAAATCTAATTATTCTTGCCTAAAAATTAAGCCATTTCCGCCACTTTTCACCAAGTATTTACGAAAAAATCATTAAAAAAAAATCGGCAAAATATCAAAAAAGATTAAAATGTCGCAACAATAAACGTCACCGACTAAAAAGCCACATCGCTATGGAAACCATATTGTTATTTCATTTACCAGCCGCTTTGATTTATAGTGTAAAGATGGTGTCTTGCGAGAACTGTATTGATTTTTGAGGGTTTATGTTAAGATTATGCTTTTCAGAGAATGAGAGAGTTTTATATTTCACATGCATATCAATTTCATTTTCGTCTCTAGAGTCGAAAATGTTTTCTTCTCTAGTGACGAAAATGAATGACAGCAAACCATCCGAACAATGTAGGTATCTAGTAGGCTATGATTTGTAGAAGCGTCGGAAATAGACCGAAACCATTTTCGTCCCTAGAGAATAAAATACTACCTTCTCTTGTGATGAAAATGAAAAAAAATTAATAATAATGAAAAATACGAATTAAATCCTGAACTGGTCATAGGAAAAATAGCGTACACAACTCGACAGAAAGTAACATTCTTACACTCGCGTGTTGTTTCACTCGGCTAGCGCCTCGTTCACAACATTCACGTTCGTGTGAAGTATGACACTGTCTTCTCTCGTTATGTAATATACTATTAAAAATCTCGAACGAAGAGCACTTCTCGCAACACACCATATTTACACTATAAATCAAGGCGGCTGGTTTCCATAGCGATGTGCCTTTTTACACGGTGACGCTCATTGTTGTGACATTTTAATCTTTGACAGTTTGATATTTTGACGAATTTTTTAAATTGTTTTTAAATACTTGGTGAAAACTGGCGAAAATGTCTTAATTGTTAGGCAAGAATAATTAAATTTTTTCTCTTAATGATTTTAGTAACTGTCTGAAGATAACTAAAGCATGACTTTGTGTTACTGATGCAAAAAACTTTTTTTTTTGATCACGGGTCCAAAAAAATATTTCTGTCCGTTTTTTGCCCAAAATTAAAGGGAAATAGCGGACAATAGTAATATAGAAAAAATCTAATTATTCTTGCCTAAAAATTGAGCCATTTCCGCCACTTTTCACCAAGTATTTACGATAAAATCATTTAAAAAAATCGGCAAAAGATTAAAATGTCGCAACAATAAACGTCACCGAGTAAAAAGGCACATCGCTATGGAAACCATATTGTTATTTCATTTACCAGCCGCCTTGATTTATAGTGTAAAGATGGTGTCTTGCGAGAAGTGCTCTTCGTTCAAGATTTTTAAAAGCATTTTCCTGATTTTTTGATAAAGGTATTCAAAAAAAATAGTATTCACAACTCGCGGCTAAACTATGTTTTTTTTTACTCGCGTTTTGAAATACTTCGCTGCGCTCGTTATTTAAACCAACGCTTGTAAAAAAAGCAGTATTTTAGCCACTAGTTCTGAAAACTACTATTTCAGTACCAATAAGCTCTCTCTCTCTCGCTCTCTCTCTCGCTCTCTCTCTCGCTCTCTCTCTCTCGCTTTCTCTCTCTCTCTTTCTTTCTCTCTCTTTCTTTCTCTCTCTTTGTTTCGCTCTCTTTCTTTCTCTCTCTCTCTCTTTCTTTCTCTCTCTTTCTTTCTCTCTCTCTCTCTCTCTTTCTCTCTCTCTTTCTCTCTCTCTTTCTCTCTCTTTCTCTCTCACTCTCTCTCTCTTTCTCTCTCTCTCTCTCTCTCTCTCTCTCTCTCTCTCTCTCTCTCTCTCTCTTTATCTAACCAAAGTTCTTTTTATACACCGACAACAAGGCCATAGTATACAGGGTGTTTCAAATTCGATGCTCACCATGGGATCTCCTAAACGGTAGGAGATACGAAAAGGTCTAAATTACAGTTTACAAATTCCGGATAGTTCCGGAGATAGGCGGAAACAACCGAAATCTTAATTTTCAGTTTTTATTTTTTGCGCCCTTATTCTTAAAGCTGTCAAAAATAAAACTTTCTACAGGCACTTTTTTTACGATCTACCTAGTGAGGGGTCCGTTTTTGAGACTTGACATTTCAGTGTGACAGGAGCACTGTCAAGTTCATTTTTTCTTATGGACACATCCTTTTTTTCTTCTGCCGTTTGGTTCATAAAGGATGACAGATAACATTTTGCAGGTTTATTTTGGCAAGTCACCTGACGTTTTGGTTTTATTACATACATACATATAGGTAACTTAAATTACAATATTAAGAAATATAAACAATAGACTTTTTTTTGTAATTAGGCAAACAATAACCACAAAAAAATTATTTCCAACAAAAATAACCCTAGTGCGTCTTTGTAGGTTTGAAGGTGTACCTATACAAAATCACTTTCCAAGTATTCCTGAATCGTATAAAAACAATGTAAGAGTAAAAAATGTTTATTGATTTTTTAAATTTTCAGTTTGAAAGATTTTATGGATTCTGGTAGTTCAATGAATTTGAGCACTTTTTTATTTTTTGCCGGATAAACTAACATTTCTTTTTAAGACCACCAATTCGAAATATTCAAACATTTGAGTCGGTAGTCTTAAAAAAATCAAAAAATTTTTCCGAGCCGTGTCTTCGTTTTTACAAAATATGCCTTTCATTCAAAGTTTAGCAAATTCTGATGTTTATTTGACTCCAAAAAGTAAGGATATCACATAATCCGTTTTGAACGTCACCTGGATATTTCTGGAGCTAAGACCACTGACTGAAAGAAAAACTCTTAAAGCAACCCCCTAAAAAAGCCAGTAGGATTGGAAAAAGTCTTGTTCCTTCTTATATATTTTATGCACTTCAGGGATTAAATAGGTACTTTTGATCCCTCTTTCTAGGGACTAAAGTCACACTTTTAATCTTTAAGGGATTCAAAGAAAATTTAATCCCTAAGGGATTAAAAATAAATTTAATCTCTCAGCTTAGGGATTAGAAGTAAATTTAATCCCTCGGGGATTAAAAAAAAAACTAATCCCTGGAAAATTATAATTAAATTTATGGCAAGTCAAGCCAAACAGCACTTGCTCTTGGCCAAGATTTCATTCTTAACACCCTTTCTTGTAGTTGACGAACCATTTGGCGTGGAAATAACGTAATTTTAACAAAGACCTTTTCCTAAAGTGCATAAAATAGTATATAAACCTCGGAACTAAAGTTTCGTTTAATCTCTTAGCGAATGGAACCTTTCGCCGCGGGATTAAATGTGGCACTTTAATCCCTAGGTTTATAATGTACTATTATTTTTAGGCAAAATTGGAACTAATGACGGGAGGCAGTTGCCACACAATGAAAGTGGAAGCTTACGCCAATGACAACCGCCTAATTACGTGTCTAAGCGACGACAACGCCATGATAGGTAATAGTAGTTTACAAAACAAGCATCTTATGATGGTTATTAAACGCCAAGATGAAGTTTGAATCGCAAGCCGCAGGCGAGTGTCTTAAATTATCTGAGCGTGTAGTGTGACCAATGAAAATGTCATCATAAATTATTAAAAATATCAAACGCGAACACTCTTAAGTCGACAACCTTCAAAACAGGGACTTTTCATATTATATCTTTTTGATGTAATGGTTTTTTTTCTTAAAAATGCGTAATATGTCAATTTAACGGGACTTATTTGGATTTATTTATGTTTAATAAATATTTATTGTCTTAAAAATATAGAAAAATAATTCACATTTTTGCGTCAATTAGTGGTCTTATAAAATAAAGTTTTATCGCTTGTCACACCATCTTGTGGTTTATATCTAAGCTTTATTATTATCCTAGGACCGTAAGCGAGCCAATAAAATCGTGTTGAGAGGGTCGTAAAATTAGTATTATTCGTTGGTCGTAGGTAAAATCAATTTATGGACAATTCTCTACAAATTCTGATATTTGGATACTTTATTTTTTTTTAATTAATTATGCCCTACTTTATGTTTAATAGGGACTTATCGGTACATAAGGTCGGCATAGCCTGGCTCGGCACTATTTCTGACAGTTCCGCACGAAGGCTCAAAGGTTTCTGACATTTTTGTCACATAAACATGTCATCTAAACATGCTCATATTGTGCCATTCTTGACAAATTAAAGTTAATGTCGTCCTTTATTAAAGGCAGGTACAAACATTATGAAAGTCGACATTATTTTGATGGCAAAGATGACATATTTAGACAACAGCAATGTCAGAATCCTTTTAAACTTCGTGCAGAATTGTCATAAATAGTGCCGTCTATATTTAAGTCAGGCTATGACGACTTTATGTACCGATAAGTCCCTAATGATATTAGTTTATTATATTTAGTCACACCATGATCTTGAAAGTGAGATTTTCTTATAAAACTTTTAATGAGCTAAACTAAACCGACCCTAAAAAATAAACTAAACGAACTCTAATTAACATATTTACTCAAAAACAGAATATAATCAGGGACTAAAGAATTACTATCCGTCCCTGGTAGAAGTAAAAAACAACAAGTCTTTTATTCCACATCAACTTTTCGCAAATTGTGCTTGACACATTGTATTTTTCTCCATTTACACTAAAAAAAAAGCTCGTGAGTTCTGCTTTTTGTGACGGTACCAAAGATACTCGGCCGGCTCCTGTATAAAATGGGCCGATTGCACCACCTTTTTAGGAGTTAAGCCTAATCGTGAAGGTGCAACTTTGTCACCAAACGTCAGGATTTTGAACAACAGAACAACCTTTATATCCATGTTAACATAATTCAAAACGTTTGCAATGTCGTTTTCCTGAATCATATTTATCAAAGTTAAGTTTTTTGTGGGTGGTGGGAATGACGAAAACAATCATATGTCTTTGACAACGTTTCTGAACAACAAGTATGGCAAAACTTGGGCAGAAGTGACATCAAAAACATTGCAAAAATGGCAAAAATTCTTCAATGATTGTTTAAATGACAGATTCACCGCAATTCCAATTTGAAGAATTTTTAAGGACTATCCTCCTAAGCAATTGAAACGTTCTAAAAAAGTAAAAAATAAAGACAATGGAAATTTAAAGCTCCAGTTTATTCTTAAGTTTGAGGGCGTACTGGCATCTACCCATGAAGTGGGCCAACTATCTCCCAAGAAAATACCTTCTTTTGGAAGAAGCCTTAAATTCTTGGACACGAACTAAGATGTAGAGTCATGCACAAAATTTCTGCAAAGGAAGCAGTGCCGTGCGGTTAAAAGAGCCAAAACGCCTCCCCCTGCAATTCTCAATCTTATTCTTAAGTTCAACATTGTCTACCACCTTTACACAACACTCCAAACTGTGTGGTTAATATGTCTGGTTTGTTTTTAGGTTTCTATCCTTTAGAGGACGGCGTGAGACTTCACGTGGTGGACGATTTCAAACTGAGAAGTGAGTTCGACTCTGGCGACGTTCCTAAATACGAACTGTCCGAAGACGAATATGCTAAAAGAGCAGATTCTGTTAAGACATTTTTGATGAAAAATAAAATGGGTAGGTAACCAATACCAGCAGTAATTTACATGTCACACCATGAAACCTTACTTATTGTAAATAACTTCACGGGAGTGTATCGTTTTTTATTATACTGTATTGTAAACCCATTTTTAAAATGATCAGAAGAAGTTACGTATCCAAATTTTCATGAAATTACTTCTCAAGGAGTATTTGACGTTTTCTTACGTTTTGCAGACGGAGCGAATAAAGCTTAATTTTTAAACGCGTTCGCGTTCGCAGTTCGTGTTTGGCGTTCGTAAGTTCGTAGTTGGGAGTTTAGAAAACAGCATTTATAAACGCAGTTTGTTGCTGAAATTTGATTGATCTTTTCAAGGTCAAGTGAATATGATGTAAAACAGCTCAACATAAACTAACCAAAAATCGGAAAAAGTGTAAAAGTGAAAGTGATTCTTGTTGATTTTGGAAAAAAAATTGATAGGAAATTCCAAAAACTGTTTGGCTTCTTTCTGGCCACAATTCTTATATATGTAGCCCACAAAGTGGAGCAGAAATACTTAAAAATTTCTCTTAAAAAAAAACAACAAACAAAAATGCAGTTGACAGATGTATCATGTGACGAAATCCTGCACTTTAATTGGTTGATGCGAACTTCACCAACATAAAATTTGGTTATCAGTAAATGAACCTTATTAGGGATAAGCTTTCGCGTTGTATAACGTTTCATTTCCTCCACTCAAAATTACTCACCGTTGCCCATGACTTTTCATAAATTATACTTATAAAGTATTTTATTTTTGAGAACAATATAACCTTGTTTGAAAGTTTGAGGCAATGATGTGTTTGAAATTAACTCTGTGTTTCGGACTTCCATTGTCTATATTTTATTTATACACGACGTTTCGAGCAGTACAATCTCTGGTCGAAACGTCGTGTATAAATAAAATATAGACAATGGAAGTCCAAAACACAGAGTTAATTTAAAAAAATATGACCTGTTTGTAAATACCCAAAAATATAACATAATGGTATATTTTTTTCATTAACAGATAATAGAAACACTTTTAAAATGCAAGACAGATGTAATTTTTGCCAACGTAAGCCAGTTATTGATAAATGTGATTAAGCTGCTTTCAAAAAAAGGCCATCGCTTCGAGAAATAAAGAAAACGAAATATAAAGTGAAAAAAATATATTTTTTTTTGTATTTTATTTATTTTGTTTTAAAAGTAGTGTGGTGTCTGTCCAAGTGCTAAATTGCTATTGATTCTGAATGGTGTTTTTCAATTTGAATCAGAATTTATAAAACAAAAAATGTTTTCGTGATGGCCGATAGACGCCAAATTGGCGGATTTAATCGACTTGCCTATTTTGCACAAATGATTTTGTCAATTCGGACCGGCCCGCCAACTTTCGGTATTCAACATTGACTAGAGGCGTTTTCTCGCGTTGAAATTATTTTGAAATATTATTTGAAACTATTTAGATGTGACGTCATCATTTAAAACCGAGAAAAAATGAGTAGTTCAAAACGCTGACGTAGTTTAGTGTAACCTCACTTTTTTTCGTTTTTCTGTTTATTTTTTCGGTGTTTAAAATAAAATGGATCAACTACTGGTTTATCTAACAAAACCTTCGAGTGTACGGCCTGTTTTAGTAGCATGGATGGCAAGCAATGGAAGCTACATGGATAGTGAAGTTTTTTTATTTACTGTTATTTTAAGCCCAGAAAATCATATAAGACCACAGGAATACCATGAAGAATGTCTAACAAGATATCTAGAATACGATTTTTCATACATTTTCACGCAAAAACAAAAAAAAATCGGTTAAAACAAGAATATAGAATTTTGACGTATCTTCTACGCACGCGTCAGTTTTGAAACTAGAGTGGATTCCGTTTCAAAATATTTTTAACCCGTTTCGATGTGACGTCACCGTTGCAACGCGAGAAAACAAAACAACAATTTCAACGCGAGAAAACGCCTTAAATGTTACTAAAACTAAGTTCTTACGTTTAACCGACGTAGGGAAATCCTACGTCTGAATTCTCGTGCGGCAAACGTCTTCGACCTGGACACAGGCTAACACCACGGCTAAGAATCTCTGCCTTCTCAACATCTGAAGAGAGAAATTTCTGCTTTCTTTTCACAGAAAGTCGACGAATGTTTAAAAATATGTTTATTAAGCATAATAAAATTTTAAACGAAAAAATAACGTTAAAATGTAAGTTTGGGGCATTAATGTCAAAGTAGGCTAGAAAACCCAACGAAAATTAGGTCAAACAGGGGAACGTAAAGTATGTTAATAGAACACAACGTAACTTTAGAGCATGTTTTATCGACCATCACTAAACGTAATCGATTCCGACAATGATTGGCCGTTGGACAGGACAATTAATTTAACATCATAGAAACCAACATAATCCGACGTTGGGAAATCAATAGAAAGTTACGTCGTAGTAAACGATAGAGACCAACGTAAGCCCGACGTTGGACAATTAGTAAAAAGTTACGTCCTCGGTTACGTCACAGTATGCGACGCTGACGGGTCGTTCAATACACTGACTTACGCTTAACAACGTCGATTTTGATATAAAAGCGACGTCGTTTGTCAAATAACGAAATAGTGATTTAAATTTTGACTTTAAATTTTAATAACTTTAAATAACGTCGCATTAAGTCAGATTTGAAGACAGAACTTAAGACAGATATTAACTCTATATCCACCGTGTTGCGCACGTAAAAACGCGTCCCTCCCGTTAACTTTTGAACAGGATAAGAAAATATTGATGTTGGTTCTCTCGAGTTTTAGTGTGGAGTTGTGTTAGGTTTATTCCTATGTATGTATGCCTCCATGGGCCCTTTTTATGCTACCTCGTACCTTTTTTTCCACCGTTATTGCTGGTACTCCCAGCACTCGGTGTCTTTTAGAGTTACACATAGAGTCGTATTCCACACCCATGCGAGAAAGATATTTCCTTAACCGGTTGTGTTCAGTTAGTATGCCTGTGAGCAGTCCTATATCTTTGCGGCTTCTTCCCAATAACCATCTACTTCTGCCTGCGTCTGGGGCCGAGAGAGTAAGCACTGTTGGCAATCATGTCACAAATCTTACCCGTTCGCAGTCCCTTGCAGTCCCTGCAACTGCCTAAACCTCATCAAACGCTGGCTTGCAGACCCTAGGAGACCCTGGAAGTCTTTGGAAATCCCTCGCCAATCCCCGGCAATCACTGACCATTCAACAAAATTCGCAATCATGTCACATTTTTTAAACTAGTGGTTACCCCTTCGTCTGAACCTTTATTTTGACTTGAGAGAAAATTCCATGGAATCGAGTACTCACTCGCTGATTTCAACCAATCGCAAAGCAAAACGCTGTTACGAGTAGTATTTTTCAAGAAAATCAGATATCGACCTGTCGTGTTTATTTGGCTTTCACGAAACTCGTAATAGCGTTTGTCTGCTATTGGTAAAAATATGAGAAAACGCACTCCTTTCCATTGAATTTTGTCTCACGTCAAGAATAAAGGCCCTGATCGGTCTACAAACTCCTTAGACTGCCTGAACTTTTATTCTTAACCATGACTACACACAGACACTTGTCGTATCGCAAGTCCTAGTGCCGGTTCAGGTCCCATACAGGAAGTTTTGGCCACAATCCTGGCAAGTTCATCCGCCTTCTCGTTGCCTGGAATTCCCCTGTGCCCCGGAACCCATGTAAAGGAGCGTGATTGGCCAGTGTCTGTCAACTTCAGCATGTGGCGTCCAGGTGATTCCCTTGTCGAGAGTTTCTGGGTTTACAGTCACCTTTTCACATCGTCTTCATATGCATGGCGCCAAATCCTGCCTGTGGTGTGTCTATTATTAATTTGGCACCATAGATGTGAGGATACGCAGCTGCCCTGTGATTATCCTCGATCCTGTCACCTCTACACGCACTTTAGACTCCTTGGTCTGCCTGGACTTTTTTTTTTGGTTAACGAACATCTTATATATTCGATGTCGGGTGACTTCGCTCCCCTTCTATCGAGAGCTGTTGTTATTTTCTGCATTCTTGCCTTGTCGAAAGCCCCTCTACGACAAAGAATTCCGCAAATGGGTATTGTTTAACCTGGAGGGTTTTTTTTCTGTGTGCACATTTGCATACAAGGCAGAGTCCGTGAGATTTACTTTCAGTTTGCTCCAACTTAAAATATTCCCAAAATATTCAAGTTTACGTCTTTTGATCCATCAATTAAGTAAGTAATTTTTTGCACATGGCGTCAGTCGGCACATGCCTCTACGCCGGAGTATAAAATGCTGAATACATCGGAATACATAACAAGACATGCCGACCTTGGGTTAACAGGACAAAAGTGACAAAATCTTCCATTAAAAAAAAAAAAATATCCGACGCGGCGCGGCGCACAGTGAGCGATTTTACCTATCTAGGGGGATTTAATTCTGCAGTTATGAAATGTTATTAATTTTGCTTAGTAGTGAGATTTAATAGAATTAACCATCTAAAAAACAAACTCAATACAGCCGTATATGGAAAACGGAACGTAGCATTTTTCTTCAAACCTTACACTCCATACTAAAAAAAAAGAAACAAAAATTGGCGCAAGAACGCGCAAAATATTTTTATATTGTCTGATACTATAATGCCTAAACTTATTTATCTGTATGATTTGGTATCCATATTTGCTCATATAAGGAATATTTTTAATTTTGAAATTTAAAAAATATTGTAATTTTTCACAGGTGTTACATTTAGACATTATAAAGCCCCTTGCTAAAAGTTAAAAAAGTAATAAAATTTTAAAATCATACCTCAACAATCAGTTTAAAGCTAACACTATTAAAAAATATTTCTAAACTACAAAACACTTCATAACGCTTAAAGTCGATTAACTGAAGATATGTGTGTTATTTTCTGATCGGCTATGCATATTTTTAAGCATTTTTTATGTTTATTATTTGGGTCCCAGTACTTTTAAACAACCAAATATAAATGTGCCTTTCATTCCAGAATAATAAAAGGCTAGATTTATTTTGAAACGAAATACTTATTATTTTCAATTAAATCCCCCTAGATAGATAAAATCGTACACTGTGCGGCGTCGGTATCTCCTTTTATTCAAAAGTTGAAGTTACTGTACAGAGAAAAATTCTAAGGGATCGTGGGGTTTTGGGTATTTTTAGGGGAGATAGAAAAACTAATATATATATTATGGGCTCGATTTTTAAAAAATTACTATTGATGAAAACCGCATGTCAGTATGTCAACCCGTTTTTGCTACAGGGACTTTTTAAAAAATATGCATTTTAGAATTTGACCTATAACTGTTCTATTAAAATTTATTAAAATTTCTATTTGGTGTAAATTGCTTTTTTATTAATAATTTTAAAAAAAATATTTTTGAAACTGGCTTTTATCTGTAACGTTTAGTTCTTTAAGATATAACACCGGATTGGTATTTCTTTATAGTGTAACGTATTTTTAATTCGATTTTTAAAATCAGCATAAAATGGACTATAAAATGATATCGCACATTATATTTTATTTTCTCTTTTTATATTTTTATAATTTTTTTATTTTCACAAATTTTTTTTTTTGTTTCTTTTCTTTTCGTTTGCGTAAAAAGTATGCTGCTAAAATAAATAAGAAAATGAAAAATAAAAAGAAAATAAAAATACCTATTAACTCTTAAATTTAAAAAAGGAACTGTTAAAAATTTATTAAACCCCTTTTTTTCCCACAGTTTTGCTGATATTTTCATATTTAATCCCATTTTAAAATGAGTCTTGGCAAGCAAAGTTTCAATATAAAACACCACATTCTAGCACCGATTATTATCTAATCATGATTAAAGCCTCATCGAGGAATTTTTGCGTTGGTGGATACGAACATCAAACTCAATTAATATAAAAAATATATGCGTAACTGCTCATATCATCAGCAACATAAGTTGACAATGAAAAAACTAACGCCTAAACTCACTATAGAGGAGGTTTTCGGGATATTACCAAACAATTGTTTGTACAACTACCTTACGGAGTTTTTCCCCTTTTATAAATCCAGCACTTCGGTAATAGTAAATTTTTGTTAAGGCAAATATAACGAAGAAAACCAAAAGAAAAAAGAAGAACAAGAAGCGGAAGAACAGCGCCTTTCAGAGAGCATTAAGCCAGGTTCACGCTGCAAAATATCTGTGACCAACGCTCCTACGAGATTGGGAACTGTCATGTACAGTGGGAATGTGGAGGGGCTGCAGGGATACTGGATCGGCGTAAAGTATGATGAGCCTGTTGGAAGGCACACTGGAATGTAAGTTAAATTATTACTTAAGTAATCAGGGTAACTCCATGATCATTAGGAGCTTTTTGTAATTTTTTTGATTTTTGTATCCAAAAAAGTGTTTTAACCAATGTATTATGTGGGGGTGTCATTAAACGTGTAGACGCATTAGAACGTAATGACTTTTCCAAATATTAAAATAATAAGCTCCAGCGAAAATTTAGGCTTACAAAATCCTATACAATTTTTTTGTGAGCTTAACATAGTTACTATTCCTCTCTTTCTTGCAACAGTCTAAGCTTACCGGAAAATGATTCAAAAGATTCAAAAATTCTTCTTATTCAGACAATAAATAGATATTGGTAAATGGCGTCATAAAATTACATTTAAAATAAGTTATTTAAAAAGATGGACAACAGACAGTTAACCAATAAAAAACAAAAATAAATCACAGAAAGTTTATATAGATATATTTATTAAATAAATATATTTATCTCTAATCGCTAAAAAATTATTCCAGTTTGTAGTAGCCTTTTTCCTTAAGAAATAGTTTTATCTTTTTTTAAAAATGTTTAATGATGGGGCAGATTTTATTTCTACAGGCTGTCTACAATCCGGGAAAAACGGGAAATACGAGAAAACGACGGGAATTTTGCGACACGGGCAAAAGACGGAAAAATGGCGGGAATTTTATTTTTTTTTTTAAAAAAAACGGGAAATTTTAAAATCGACAAAAAATATCATTACATACAATTTATAAATAATTCTGTTTAATGAAAATAAAAAAAATGTCTGCCTGTCCGTTTATCAATCTGTCTGTTATGATAACTCATAAACCACTGCACCGGCATACAAATTCTGTGGATCTCGTTGATAAGGCCATTAGTTTTTGGTGAGAGTTTGTAAAGGGGTGGAGAGGGGGGTTGAACTGTATAAAAAGTTACAACTCGAGAACCTCAGCGGCTCTAGCGAAACGCAGTTTTCAAACTTTGAATTGATATATTTTTGGGACAGGGGAATGTCGAGGTTATTATCAAAAATCATAACCTTTTAATATTTAAAAAAATTAATAACGCCAGCAAGCATCTCTCTATCTCTAAAAAAAAACATTCAAAGCTGTACGCTTCGTAACTTGGAATTTTTAAAAAGTTTAATCCCCTTTCCAACCCCCCACTCTTGTCAAAAACTAATCAGCTCGCCGGCTGGTGACAAAGATTTTGTGTGCCAAATTTGATAAGAATCAGTTCAATTGGTTTCCCAGATAAACAGACAGAGAACATACCAAAATTTTGTATTTGGGTCTTTTTTAACCCAAATAACTCTTTAATAAAACTTTTTTGGCGGATCTCAGGAGCCTCCATACTATGTATGGATGGCAAAAAATCACGACTAATTTGAACTGAAAATTTTATTTAGTATTATTAGTCATCCATACATAGTATAGAGGCTATTGAGATCGACAAAAAATAATTTTCTCATTTTTAATAAAAATACAATGGTGTCTGTCGGCTTGGGACACGATAACATTAAAACCGCTAAACCGATTCACAAAAATGTCTTGTCACGCAGGCGATGAGCTGATTAGTTTTTGGTGGGGGGGGGGAGGTTGGGGAGAGGCCAGGAAGAAAAATACGGTTCGTGAGTTTAAGGTTTTAAAGTTTAATCCCCCTTTCAACCATCTTTCAAAACCTCCACCCTCGTCAAAAATAATCAGCTCACCGTCAGGTGACAAAGAATTTTTGTGCCAAATTTGATAAGACTCGGTGAAGCCGTTCTTAAGTTATCGTGTCCCAGACAGACAGAAACCATCCCAAAATTTTGTATGCTAAAGCTCCATACTATGTATGGATGGCAAAGAATCGCGACTAACTTGAACTGAAAATTTTATTTAGTTTTATTAGTCATCCATACATAGTATAGAGGCTATTGAGATCGACAATTTTTTTAATTTTAAATAAAAATGAGTTAGGTCAATAAAGACCTAAATACAAAATTTTGGGATGGGTCTGTCTGCCTGGGACACGATAACATTAAAACCGCTAAACCGATTCACAAAAAAGTTTTTTTTTTCACCAAGCGATGAGCTGATTAGTTTTTGGTGGGGTGGGAGGTTGGGGAGAGGGCAGGAAGAAAAATACAGTTCATGAGTTAGGATTTAAAGTTTAATCCCCCTTTCAACCCTCTTTTAAAGCCTCTACCCTCGTCAAAAACTAATCAGCTCACCGTCTGGTGACAAAGAATTTTTGTGCCAAATTTTTCTTAAGTTATCGTGTCCCAGACAGACAGAAACCATCCCAAAATTTTGTATGCAGGTCTTTTTTCACCCAAACAACCAATTTTTAGTGACTGACTGTGGATGGCTAAAAATTTTAATACGGAAAAAAAATATAAAATATTACACAGTAATTTTAAAATTAAACGGGAAAAATTTTTTTATTCAGATAATTTAATTTTTAATTTAAAAAATTATAAAGTTTACAGCCGGTAAAGATGAAACTCTTCTGGAAAAATGTTGTTTTATGATGTGGTGGTAGGAGCAAATTTCTGTGGCGCGTATTGTAAAGATGAGAGTTTCTCTCACTGGAAAAGTAATTAAGATTTTTTCTAACATACACACAAACTTCCTTAATTTAAAGACATCCCACAGTTAGAATTCCAAATTTTTTGAAGGGGCTCTTACAACTCTCCCCATATTTTAACCCCGCTACGAGTTCTTATGACATTATTTTGAACAAGTAACACTGTTTCTAAATCTGAGCAGTTAACCCAGTTTAGAATACCTGGCTGCTTCTCTCTGCCCATGAACATATAACTATCTGATTAAAATAGTTTTCCGTGATATATATACGGGGTTGAAGGTTGTATAGGCGGGTCAGACAGGCTTTTAAGCCAAAAATGATAACTACGTTAAACTTACAAAAAATTTCTACTAGTGTTTTATAAGCAATGTCCCGCAAGTATTCAGAAAATTATATTTAATGTAAAATCAATGCAAGTATAGAAAAGTAATAACATACCAGTTTAATGTATCTAGGGAACCAAATTGTATATTAGGTATTACCTGAGCTAAAACTACTTTTAAATTATGAGAAAAAGCACTTTTAATCCTTCGTTTTTCTTTACCCGTTTTTTTTCTTAATTTCAAATATTTCTGGTTCAAAAGTTTTACAAAAGTGTACTTTTCCTTTTTTTTTTCGATAATCTGTTTAAATTGTATTGTAATCTTCTTCTGCGCTAAATAAACTTTATTATTATTATTATGTATTGTTAAACCTTCTACATAATGTTTAAGACTGGATATTTTTAAATTTAAAAAAACTGCGATAAAAGTGTAAATAATTAATTTATGTCCCGCGGGTAATCATGGAATTGCCATTTATAGGTTACTTAAACTGCAATTTTGCAGCTAATTACCTATGGAATGCTTTAGCATCGCATTTGATGGACTTTGACTGAGTTATGAAGACTAATCTCCATCGATAGTAATGAATCACCTTCAAACACATTTTCATCTTTTTTTATTTTTTTTTTAGGATAAAAGGCAAAAGATACTTCGAATGCCCAGATAAATATGGAGCATTTGTAAAGCCTGCTTGCGTTGTAGTTGGAGACTTTCCCGAAGAAGACTATGATCTAAATGAAGAATTATAAAAATTATGAAATATCAAAATTTATATGAAACATTTCTAAAAATTTTCTCTTATTTTCCAATATGCTAAATTTTTAGTTAAAATGTATTATTTCTCTTATTTTTCTAGCGTTTATCTTCTCTCTCATATAGAAATAATGTTCGAGGAAAAATCAAATTAAAGTTCTTACAAAACTAAAAAATTAAACTCTGTCCTCATAATACACATTATGTCTATTTAAAATTTCATACTATTATTTTGCTTACACATGTGATATTTATTTTTAATTTTTGTAATAAAACACAATTTACTATATTCTCTCTTTTAACTCGTTTCCTATCAATTTCAAATGATGTTTTAAAAATTTAAATATTGAATTTTGAAATAGAAGTTTCATAGTAAGTTTTTAGTTACATAATAAATGCACAAAATAACCCCAAATGCACCTGATAAGACCACTTACAGGGCAAAATAAACAAGATTAGTTTATCCATAAGTCAATATGTCCTATTATTGAATAAAAATCTATGTATGTGATGTTTAAACAGGTTTAGAGATGCCGAAAGGGTTTTAAACCATTTTCTAAACCCAAATTTCCCAACTTTTCCATGACTAATTTTAGAAAGCATATAAACATTTCGTTAACGTTAACAATTAGAAATACTTTAATCAAAGAAGAAAAACTCTTAAAACTTCGAATTTTTTAAAAAGAAAGCTCCAAAAATGTGGGTGCAACAGTAAGAAATTGTTACAATTGTTTTTTATTTGATCACATCCAAACACGTATTATTATTATTATTGTCTTTCGAATTTTGTACAAAAAAGCTGTAAAAATATATGTGCCCAACAGTATGAAATTAATTGCATAATTACAATATGCCTTCGTTATTTAAAAGATTGACCCCCTTTCAAAATTTATTAACAGGTTTCAAAACATCAGGAAAATTATTTTTGGGTGCCCCATTTATTTCGGAAAACTGTTGTAATCGAGATCGTGTTATTTCATTCCGTGTGAAAATGAGTTTTGACAACATTTTCCGTTTTTTTTTACTTTTTGTGGTTCAGTCGCCCGGCGAATGCTCACCATTAAAAGCAGGTGAGTTAAACGTTAAAATGAATTATCTTTATATACAGGGTTGGTCATTTAAACATCGATTTTGTTTGTAAGGGGGAGACTTTTTGGCTTCTTTGAGGGGTAAACTTTCTCTATATTTTGAATAGAGAAAATCGGTCGAGTGATACTTTGTTTTGACAATCGTGTAAAAATTTCGAAAATCTCTCGATTCATTTTTGAGATATTTTACTTTCAAAGTAAGCTCAAATTATACAGGTAAATTTCACCTCTCGTAGGAATGTCTCCTAGAAGAAAAAATGCAATGATAAAATGTACTATTAACAAAAGCAAAGTCGACGTGTCCAGGGATTTCTAAAAAAATAAAAAAAAAATATTTCTTTAAAAAAATATTTTTGCATTTGTCCATGCCACTGTGAAAGTGAATATCTCAAAAACGAATCGATAGATTTTCGAAATTTTTTCACGATTGTCAAGACATTCAGGACCTTCAAAATCGAGTGATACCTTAAGATATCACTCGACCCAATTTCCCTATTCAAAATATAGGGGTAAAGTTTACCCCTCAAAATCGATGTGTTTTAGCATTTTCTCCAATTCTTAACAGTTTTTGAAAAAATCCAGGTGAACCCTTTTAAATAAATAAATAAATAAAAACAGCGGGGTTATTTGGCATTTAAACAAAAAAAATCACATTAACAAAAAACTGCATATATTTAAACCAAATATGATGCACACGTTTTTCTGTGTATTTTTTGGCTTCTAAAAATAACAATAAAAGCAAAAAAGCGAAGAAATAAAAACCATTATTAGTATTATTTTTTTAAATTAGAAATTCTAAAAATTGCTGACGAAGAGCCAATAGAAATTCAGCATGCAGTTTGTAAAGTTATGACGTCGGACATTGAGGCTTCAGCTAAAGCTACTATTACCAAGCAATTGAAAGGAGTATGTTCTGTCAGTAAGTAAGATTTATGTCTATATGCACCATTTTACACTCTAATTAGGGTTAGCTAATCGGAATTAACTTGCTAATCACGGTTAAACAATCATACCTATGCACCAATGTATTTTTATCAATAATTACCTAACCAGGGTTAAGTAATTGAAATTAAGAAAGAGAGTTTTGAACGCAGCGGTTTTTTGTTTTTTTTTTGTGTTTTCCATTTAACCATTGGTGACATCGACTGGTCTCAAAATTTTTTGGCGTTTATATTTTATTTTCTTTATTGAATTTTTTGTAAAGTGCAGTATTTGCGAAGAGAAAAGATCACTATTAGGCCCTAAAATCTTCAAAGAGAATCAGGAGATTCACACATATCCCGGTGCAACTAATGTCCGGATCTTGAACATTATAATATTTGTTTACTTTTATCAGACTATGCGTCTTTATCTCGTATTTCTTGGTGTTTTAGGTCAGTCTCAAGTAATAAATAAATAAAGTGTACTTAGAATGAAAGAAAGTCGAGCACAGTTGACCCCAAAATAAAGTAAACTCTGAAATAGGCAGCGCACCCGTTTTGTTGAGGGGTGTGATAAATGCATCTTTTTATTTTTTAGAGGAACTGGACTTAAGACTTGGAAAGCTTGAATTTAGGTTACTTCAGGAATTCCAAGAACTTAAAAAGGGACTAGGTTTGACCTTACCACTTACAAAGAAAGCTTTTAAAAACTCTGAACACTTAAGAGGAACTGAAACAAATTTACTTGAAGAATACGGTAACTATGTGGATGATACTACACAAGGTATTTCAGAACTTATCTAAAACACTAATGTTTGACAAAACTTCTTTTTTAAAAGAAGGGATTTAACAAAAAATTGTACCTCAAATGCCCCATATCTGTTGAAGAATGACTTAATACAGGGTTCGTAAACTACTGGAAAGCCTTTGAAACCTAAAAAATGAAATAGGCAAAAAAAACCTGGAAAAACTATCATAATGTGACATTATCACCTAGAAAATTATTTTAATTAATATTGCTGCCTTCAGTTTGAAAAAATATATATTTTTTTAAACCGCGAGTACAAAATGTACAATTTATCCGGTATTGTTCTGTGTTTTTATATTATTATTTTTTTACAGATATTTAAAATTATTATTACTTTTCCCATTTTTCTCTGGTTTTGCCGTTTCATGCTTTTTTAATATATTTTTTGGGACCTGAAAATTTCTTAAGAAATGACCTGGAAATAGAAGATTGTTTTTGCGAACGAACTGTAATAGTACATTATATACCTAGGGACTAAAAGTGGCACTTTTTATCCCTGAGCAAAGCGAGGTCTACAATTCGCTGAGAAAACACTTTAGTCACGAGATCGGTCACATGGTACTATTTTATTTGTTTTTATAAAAAAAATACTAAAAATATCAAATACGTAGATTTCTTAAAATTTGCAATATTTTCACTGAATTTAATTTTATTCTCTAAATTTTTAGTTGTTATGATTTTAGGCTTGACGTAGAGAAGGTCTCACCGTACCAGAGGTTTGACTGACGCAACTACAATATTATAATACCTGATAGCTTCCAATTATTAAAATCGCCTTTAAACAAATGATGATATTTTTTATTAGTAAATCGGTACATATACATACTCTAGTACCTACTTAACAGAAACCAAATTTACTAACCTAGATAAGTAAAAGTAACATAATTTATTGAAATGTCTTAATATATGGAGAAAATTCTCATAATTTTGAAAGTCAGCAGACCGTACCGCCTGATACAAAGGACAAACTAATAGCACATGTTCCATAGATTTAAGTTAATTTAAATTACATACACTGCAATTCTCTGTGGACTGCTGACTCGTATTTGAGCAATTATCCTGGCAATATATATGGAGATTTGAAATAACAATTGAATAACAATGTGTGAATGACATATGACGCTGGGAAATAACGAACCAACTCTGGGTAGATTATTTCAGCAAACCTATTTATCAAGTTTAATCTTTCCTTTGCTAATTTTCTAACATTAAGGTTTTGCCATAAGCCAACACGGTTGATCCGCTCAAAGAAAGATTCTAGGTGAAAGGCCCAATTTTTATTTGATTTCAGTGCCTTCAATAAGTTGCAACTGTCTTTTAAAACAAATTTTTGGTAATCTATCGTCCGTCATATCTCAAAGTTTTATAAGGAAATTAAAAGCCGTTTTAAAAACAGTAGTTGCAAATGAGGTGCTCCAACTTGTAGTCTTAAAAGTGCCTAGGACGTGCTTTTTGTAATGGCTAATAGTTTTTGATAAAATGAAGTCTGTATTTTGTCAATTATACCAGAATATCTCAACTCCCATACAGCTAGGCATCCAATTAGGGAATTTAGTACGACATTTTCAAATAGTTTACCTAGTAGTAGTCTATTCGGCTCCGTTACAAAAGAGCGCTGGACAAAATGGCGCAAGACAAAATAACGTGGATCAAAATAGCGCCCGGATAAAATAGCGCTAGGTTAAAACTCTCTTTTTTGGCACTTTATCTACTTTGTCACATGTGCTATTTGGCTGCCGCTCTTTTCTCCGGCACTATTTTGTAACGGAGCCAGGCTATTCATATCATGGACCTTATAAGGATATATAAAATTTTCTGCGGAAAGGACGAGAAAAGTCTAAAAACTAAAAAGATATGTTAACCCTAAAATAAAAACGGTACGGTAGCTCCTAAACCCCCGAACCGATTTGTAAAAAAGTATTGTTCATAACAGTTGAACGTTTAAATGAAAATTATCGCATTATTTTAGATTTGAATCACCTTGTAGTATTGCATGATGAATTTAAAAAGTCAGTTGATGAATTGAAACATTTGGAAACAGATGATAGCTTTACCACCGAAAAATACGATGTCATTCAAGAAATAAACACTTACAACGATACTATTATAGAAAGCAGTGAGGGAGATTTGTATATATATTATTGGAAAATTTTTGATATTGGCAATGTTTTGTCCAAAAGGAACGTTTATATTTCCAGTACTGAATTTTCGGTCTTAGGTAAGATATTTCTTTAAAAACTAGGTAAAAACAAAATTCAAATGCGTGCAAGTCTTTTTCTACCTTCATCGAAAACAAGATTATGACAAAATCATGGCTTTTTTGATTACCAATGCAAAAGAATATTATTTATAAGGTTCAAAAAACTTTTTTGCACACAAATGTCAAGAAATTAAATTTATATATATATATATAGTTTCCTTTTAAAAATTTTTGTACCTAATGAATAACGGAGTTATTCGCACTTAAAAGTTGATATGTCATAATTTTGTACTAATTATGTACTCTTAAAGAAGGGTACTTTTAGTTTACAAAAACCATCGGTTCCTAAGATTTTTGTTTGTTGGTTATGGGGTGGTAGCTTGATATCAAGGTACATCCCCCTCTGCTTAGGAAAGAGATTCGACCAAAAGTGCCACCCTGGTAAAATTTTCCCCTCGAATCTCATCCAGACCGGAGAAGTTTTTATCATGTTTTTATAAGTTCTATAGATCCAATGAGAAGGCCAATATTTTTTTCGATAATATTTTATAATCTTTTAGAAGCAGAGAAGATTATATAGGGAATATATGATGTTTTATCAGCTTGTAGTTTTAGAATAATTTATAAGATTGGATAAGACTAGTTACTTTTATGAGAATCCAGGATGTTTTATAAGACACAAGTCTACGATATTTTATCAGTTTGTATAAGGGTGTGGGTTTGGAGAAGATTTTATCAACGAACAAATACACAGTTTTAAAGGAGATTTGATGAGAATCAGGTGATTATAGCAGATCCTATGAGCAATGATTTTGGAAAAGTTTCTATGTGTTCTTGTGGGATCGGTTTCTAGAATATTTGAGGAGATTCTATCAGTATATTGATTATAGAAGATCCTATATGAGCACTGATTTTGGAGAGGTTTCTATGAGTTTTTGTGGGATCGGTTTCCAGGATATTTGATGAGATTCTATCCAGTATCGCGATTTCTATCAGCAATGATTTTGGAGAGGTTTCTATGAGTTCTTGTGGGATCGGTTTTTAGAATATTTGATGAGATTCTATCAGTATCGTAATTCCAGAAGATCATATATAAGCGCAATGATTTTGGAGAAGTTTTTATGGGTTCTTGTTGAATCGGGTTTTTAGAATATTTAATGAGATTATAGAAGATCCTATGATCAATGATTTTGGAGAAGTTTCTATGAGTTCTTGTAAGATCGGTTTATAGAATATTTGATGAGATTCTATCCAGCATCGCGATTCTAGGGGTTCCTATCAACAATGATTTTGGAGAAGTTTCTATAAGTTCTTGTAAGATCGGTTTATAGAATATTTGATGAGATTCTATCCAGCATCGCGATTCTAGGGGTTCCTATCCGCAATGATTTTGGAGAAGTTTCTATGAGTCCTTGTGGGATCGGTTTCTAGAATATTTGAGGAGATTTATCAGTATCGTAATGCGTTTGGAGAATATTTTATGATTTGACAGGAATAGTAGGTATTAAGGATTTTTTATAAGACAAGCAAATCATTTTGTGAGTTAATTTAAGAAGCAGGTATAATACTGCATGGTCTGAAAATTCTCATTACTATAAAATTACCACTTACCTTGATACAAAATTGATGTCCCCAGGCTTTAGCCTCACTATGCACTTTTCATTCTTGAGATATACGTTAATCTCTTTGCCTATATTCTTTTGGTCAGATTTTAAGGAAAGACCAACCAAACTAACATAAGGACATGTTGATAATTCTTAAAATAATTATACTTGTTTTGCCAACATTTTTAAACAATCAATATATATGTCCTACTTTAATTTACTTTATCTAACTTATTTATTTATGCCAATTTCATTTAGAAAAAATACAATAGGATAAAATAATAAAAATAAAACCGACTTAATACGACGAAATACTTATAGAAACTTCTTCAAAAATCAGGATACTGATATAATCTATTCAAATATCCTAGAAACCGATCCCACATATGTACCCATAGAAACTTCTTCAAAAACCATAAAAATCACTGCCCACAGACCTGATAAAATCTCCTCCAATATCATAGAAAATGTTGCAAAAACCGACCCAAAACCCGATAAAATCTTCTTGCCCATAGGATCTTCTAGATTCATGATACTGATAGAATCTCCTCAAATGTCCTAGAAACCGATCCCAAAAGAACTCATAGAAACTTCTCCAAAATCATTCCCCATATGCCCATAGAAACTTCCTCCAAACCCATCAAAATATCTGCCCATAGACCTGATAAAATCTCCTCCAATATCATAGGAAATGTTGCAAAAACCGACCCATAACCCGATAAAATCTCGTACAAAATTTCTATCGTATTTTCTATGAGATTCAAGGAGAAAATTTTACCAGGGCAGAATTTTATTTTTTTAATTTTTATGGGGTGTGTAGCTTGATATCAAGGCACCCCCTCTCTGCCTAGGGAAGAAATTTGAAAAAAAAAATTATGCCATAATTTGCCACTAATTATGTACCTAATAATTTCGTCCCCTTCTAAAAAATTTCTTTCTCTTAAGATAACTTAATTTTTTTGTGTTTTTATGGGATGTGTAGCTTGATATCAAGGCACACACCCCTTTAAGTGCGAATAACTCCGTTATTCATTAAGTACAAAATTTTTTGAAATGGGACTAAATTAATATGGGCAAAATGAGTTTCGTTGAGGGGGGGAGTGTAGCTTGACTAATCTATATTTTCCCGTGTGCCAAACCAACTTTAAAATTTCTACTACTACGACGACTAATATTACTTTGTTTTTAGGTCATCAGCTATATCTCCAATTTTATCCAAACTTCGAACCAAGCCTTGTTGGCATACTGCTCAAGCCTCTGAGCAACAGTTTTTTGAAAAAACATAAATTCACATTTTTGGGACAAGACCCCAGTCAAACTCAGATTTCTTCGAAAATAATAATCGGGTTAAATAATAGGCGGCCGTTTACTTTAAATGAAGAAATGTTAAGAGACTTGATTTATGGAAATAGTTTAATAGTTAAAGCTACTATTTATTTAGATTCTTAAGTTAATAAAATATATTTTTTATACAACCATGTTTTAAATAAAAACATAATTTGTTATACACAGAATAATGTGTCATCACAAACTCGATGTTAACATTAATAAACTTTATTTAAAATTTGTAGAATGGTTTAACGATCCTATTTTTAATTTTTTTTTAAGGTTTATGGGTTGAGGAATCTTGTTAATGAAACGTCCTTTTTTTGAAATGCCAACGTTTCGCAAAATTTATTTGCTTCTTCAGGGCTATTCAAGACGGCCGTTCCATGTGTCGATTTTATTTCCAATAGACGTCATCCTTGGGTAAAAAGGCATTATTTTTGTAGAAGTACCGTAAAATTTTTATTAAAATAGTCTAAAAAGTGAACGAAAGAGGTAAATAAATACTGTCTTAACAAAAATTTTACGGTACTTCTACCAAAATAATGCCTCTTTACCCAAGGATGACGTCTATTGGCAATAAAATCGACACATGGAACGGCCGTCTTGAATAGCCCTGGAGAAGCAAATAAATTTTGCGAAACGTTGACATTTCAAAAAAAGGACGTTCCATTAACAAGATTCCTCAACCCATATATAAACCTTCAAAAAAAAATGTATTTAAAATGTTTGACAAACTTTGAAGCAAGATCACTGATTTGTCAGTAAAGATACAATATCCGCATACAAAAATCTGTTGGGAATACTTTCTCTTTTATCGGGGTGAGTTTACACTTTTCAAGAAATTACTGTGTATCTCCATTAATTTTGGCTTATTACCCATACTTTAAATGGCCACAAGCCCTAATATCTTGAGACGACGACATACCTAACCACACACTTTCGCTTTATTTTTAAAACTAAAATACTCATTTAAATTCGCACAACAACCTTCTAAAATGAACTGCACAGATAACTACACCCACACCAGTCCTAACGTTATGTATTTTTCCAAAAGCATACCCACTAGAGAAGTGGAGAACACCATGGAACCAACCACAGTATTTTGCAGTTGTAGAGGTATTTGCACAATAGAATCGAATTGTTTTTGCATAGCACAATCAAAATCTAAGTATGTGTATAACAAAGTTGAAGATTTAGCTAGTTATGTACTTACTGAAAAAACTGAAGTCAATAAACCTGTATTTGAATGTAATGAACAGTGCCAATGTAAAAACACTCTTTGTGGCAATAAATTGGTTCAATGTGGGCCCAGAGATGACTTAAAAACTAAAATATGTGATGACCCTCAAAAGGGTAAAGGGTTATATACAGAAAAATTAATTAAGTTAGGAAATTTCGTATGTGAATATGCAGGAGAAATAATCTCAGAAAAAGAAGCCTCTGAAAGATTTAAAATAAACGCCAAAGCCAAAAGAATGAACTACATATTTTGCATCAACGAATCATTCGGCGAAAAGAATGTCAAAACCATCATTGACCCAACATTCTATGGCAACATTGGGAGATATGTCAATCATAGTTGTGAGGCAAATTGTGTAATGGTTATTGTTAGAATTGACTATAACATTCCAGTTCTGGCGTTGTTTGCGTGTAGAGATATAAATAAAGGGGAAGAAATAACCTATGACTATGGTACCTCTGATATAAGTAATAAAGATATTAAAGATAAAGACAGAACAATGTGTTTGTGCAGAAGTGTAAATTGTAGGATGTTTTTGCCTTATGATACTAGGATTGTTTAGTTCGTTACTTGTGTATGAATCAACATTTTTAAGATTCTTTTCTATTCTGTAATATAATAAATAATAATTGTTTTATTTAAGACATTGAAGAGTAGATATTTTTTTTTCTGTCAGTGACCTTCGTTCAGAAAATGTCGAAGTAACGTTCCAAACGGGTCATGTGATATCCAAACTTTTTGGAGTCAAACATCAGAATTTTTTGTAAAAATTAAGACACAGCTCAAAGCACTTTTGATTTTAGCTTATTCGGCAAAAAATCAAAAAAGTGAAAGAATCTCTACTCTTAAGTAATGCTTACATTTACGGACCACCGAGGCATGTAAGAAATAAAGAAAAATGTTTTATTTCTAAAAGATCATTTATTTACAACAATAGTTGGTATTACATAAATTTTATTTAGAAATTCCACACTCGCCTCCTTCATTCTGCTGACTAACTAAATAAATCATTTTCTACCTATAAGGTTCAATTGGGTTAGTGTCAAAAATTATAATTTTAACCTACTATTTTGAACAAAAACAAGAGGTATATAAAATTTCACTATTTATTTTTTTAAAACTTTTTTTGCATTTTTAAATTAAAGAATTAAGTCTTAAATGTTACAAAAACCTAGCAAATTGTCCAGTAATTAGAAGATCATTTTTTTGCAAGACAGAATCAGCTGAAGTTGATCAAAAATTTTTAAATGGGATTAAACTAACTAAAAAAAATTGGAGTTTAAAAAAAGATGCAAACGATATGACACTGTGTCATATTAATAAAGAACATTCAAAAAGCATGGAGACTAAATAAAATTCTATATATGACGTAAATTTACAAACTTTGTACAACTTATGTTCCCTAAATGGTCCAGTTTGCTATAAGAATACTGTGTTAAGGGGCTCTACATCAAAATATTAGTCTGTGATAAGAAAAATTCCGAGAAAAATAGTACAGAAAATCGTAAGACTTGAATTTTGGCAATACAAAAATGCCTGGAATATGTTGCACACTAGAACAAACATTTCATAGGAAATAATTTAATTTCATACACATTTAGTAATACTATGTTAACTTGTTGTGTTTCCTAAAGCGTATCGGTATAACTAGAGATATAAGTCAAATCCAAGATATGTTTGCCGTTTTTCTCCAGGCATTTGGTAGGGGATTATATTTTTTTTAAAAGTCCCTTAAAGATTTTTTTTGTACCGATGGTCCGTTTTTTCCTAAAAGCCCTGGATATATTACAGCACACAATATGCATAGAATCAAATGTTTCAAACTTATTGTGTAATATAATTCCACTCAAGCTTCAACTTGAACAAGTTTAATCTGCAGGATTTTAGTTTTATTGGGTCGTATAGGAACAATAGGCCCATGTGGGATCGCAGTGCATTGTTCAGTTTTCGTAAGTGTGTTAACTACCACTTTGGAATATGTGCAAACATATTATCTAAATATTCAAGAAACGGGTTTTACTGATGTTCGTAAAATCTTTTCCATTATTTTCAGACAAAAACTAATTTTTTGATATAGAGCCTTAATTAAAGCAAGTACGTAAAGGAAGTTCACCCTTTAAGCTTCGCTTAAACTCCATCCAAAGAGCGCTAAGGTAACCGGGTTTAACGGATTAATTTGAAATAATCCTTAAAGTTTGCACTTGTTTCCTTTTCTGGTGATATTTTGGTAAGGCTGTACTAGCGCGTACATCCCGTGACTGCTCTTAAAGTTGGTAATGTCACTGATGACACTTGGTTCCTTCGAGTTGTCAGCTGTCTGTTTGCTGTCGGCGCATCCCACGCCAGCGCCACCTTCGGCTGTAGAGACGATGTGAACGGACAGCTTCTTACGGAATTTTGCTTGGTCTTGCAGTAATTCCTAGA
This sequence comes from Oxystoma pomonae, assembly GCA_963921995.1. Classification (NCBI taxonomy): domain Eukaryota; kingdom Metazoa; phylum Arthropoda; class Insecta; order Coleoptera; family Brentidae; genus Oxystoma; species Oxystoma pomonae. The sequence goes on along the minus strand of OY998172.1, from coordinate 30,616,640 downwards.
AGTAAAGATATCAAAATTTAAAATTCACGCCTTTTTAGTCCACCATACCAATATGGTATGGGGGACCATTAGAATCGTGAAATTTTCACTTTTCTTAATTTTATCAAAAATGAGTTACTAAGGTTCCAAAACACCTTAATCGACCAAAAAAAAAAAGTTGTTTGTTTGTATACACGATAACTCAAGAACGCCTTAATCGATTTTAACGAAATTCGGTACAAAAATCCTCTATCGACTGACCATGAACTGATTTTTTGGGTAGGGCCATGGAGGGCTGAAGTGGGGAAAAGGAGGATAAAATATTTAAAAAAAACTAACTGGAACAAAAGCAAGTAGCGATATACGGTTTTTAGATTTAAGTTAGTGGAGCTTTAGTTTCCGAGTTATTTGAAAAAAAGTTAAAATATTTATTTTTTTTGTAAATATTACCCAAAAGTGCTGTTATAAGTTTCAAATCTTGCAAAGCTACAGTTTTGATTGTATGGTGGACTATCCGTGCTCTCTAGCACCAATTTTTTAAGGTGGTCTTTTGTTACATAAGTTTCAGACAAATAAAAAAGAGGTTAAGTATACTAAATTAATAGTAAAAAGATACTTTAATTACGAGGTTTATACGCGATTTTTCGCACTTTTGGACCTTTTCTTTGTCATTAAATCATTAGAAATTATTTTATTCATCGTCTATACATAGTTTGAGCATTATTATTATTATGTAAATCAGTAAATTAAGATACTTAGTAACTCGCTTCTCTTATTTAAAAGCATACTTAAATGTGCAACAACTAAAAACCGTTTACCTTGCACTTGTACAATCACAATTAAGCTATGGAATTGCAGGATGGGGCAGTGTAAGGGACTGTTATCTGAGAAAATTGGAAGTATTGCAAAGATGGTTAATAAAAATTATTTTGGGGAAAAAGTAAATGTACTCCAGTGACCTTTTATATAATGAAGCTAAGATACTTGACATTCGGCAGCTATATTTTTTAAAAGTAATGACGCTAACAGGCAAAAACAAAATAGACCTCCAACCAGTATCTCACAGTATTAACACTCGGTACCAAAATAGTTGTTTGAAGAAACTTGAAGGAGATTGTTGACAAAAAATTATTTCAAGTAGAACTAAAAGATTGGCTCTTTATTACAAATAGAGCTACTATACGAAATCTCATTTGATAAAATATGTAGCTAGTTGTACAATATTATAGTATACATTACCTAGGACGCTTACACCTGAAAGAGACTCTAAAAACCGAATAGTGACTTTTACCTTACTATGACAAAATAAACGCAACTGTAGACTATTATCTTCCAAACTGTGACAGGGTGCGTTTAGCACATACAAGCAAATTTCATTTACTTTTGTGCTTTAATGTTTATTTTCCATGATTTTAGTTTAATTTTTTACTTTTATTTGTAACTTGCTTTGAAATAAAAATTGTAAATGTTACCCAAAAGTGCTGTTATAAGTTTCAAATCTTGCAAAGCTACAGTTTTGATTGTATGGTGGACTATCCGTGCTCTCTAGCACCAATTTTTTAAGGTGGTCTTTTGCTACATAAGTTTCAGACAAATAAAAAAGAGGTTAAGTATACTAAATTAATAGTAAAAAGATACTTTAATTACGAGGTTAATACGCGATTTTTCGCACTTTTGGACCTTTTCTTTGTCATTAAATCATTAGAAATTATTTTATTCATCGTCTATACATAGTTTGAGCATTATTATTATTATGTAAATCAGTAAATTAAGATACTTAGTAACTCGCTTCTCTTATTTAAAAGCATACTTAAATGTGCAACAACTAAAAACCGTTTACCTCGCACTTGTACAATCACAATTAAGCTATGGAATTGCAGGAAGGGGCAGTGTAAGGGACTGTTATCTGAGAAAATTGGAAGTATTGCAAAGATGGTTAATAAAAATTATTTTGGGGAAAAAGAAAATGTACTCCAGTGACCTTTTATATTTATATAAGTAATGACGCTAACAGGCAAAAACAAAATAAACCTCCAACCAGTATCTCACAGTATTAACACTCGGTACCAAAATAGTTGTTTGAAGAAACTTGAAGGAGATTGTTGACAAAAAATTATTTCAAGTAGAACTAAAAAATTGGCTCTTTATTACAAATAGAGCTACTATACGAAATCTCATTTGATAAAATATGTAGCTAGTTGTACAATATTATAGTATACATTACCTAGGACGCTTACACCTAAAAGAGACTCTAAAAACCGAATAGTGACTTTTACCTTACTATGACAAAATAAACCCAACTGTAGACTATTATCATCCAAATTGTGACAGGGTACGTTTAGCACATACAAGCAAATTTCATTTGCTTTTGTGCTTTAATGTTTATTTTCCATGATTTTAGTTTAATTTTTTACTTTGATTTGTAACTTGCTTTAAAAATAAACCTTTTTTTTTTATTATTATTATTATTATTATTATTAGTAAATTAGATTTGAAAAATATCTATTTACATGTAGCTTTTCGAAAACCAGGAGGGCGACAGAAAAAAAAATTGAGAAATCTTTGAAAATTTTAATTTAAATTGAGATTTAAATGCTTAGCTAAAAAAATGCGGCGTTCAAAATTTGAAAAGGAATATGACGGTTTTCCTAAAAATTAATAAAAACATAAAATAACGCGAAAATTTTAGAAAAAGCTAACTTGTAATAATTTCAGAAGTTTATTGGAGAAGTCAACGAAAGCTCCCCACCCCGTTTCTTATATGAAGGGTACAGGAATAAAATAAGGCAAGTCCATTTAAAAAAAAATAGAGGTAATGTTAGTTTTAGAATTTACTCTTTGTTATAAAATAAACATTACATTTTATGAAACAAAAAACATATTAAATGAAAAACAAGATATTTAGAAAATTATCTTACGATTTCTCAGGCCACCGAACCCTTTTTATGAGAATTAAAAAAATAATAATAAGAAACCTAACCACCTGTGTTATTGGTATAAAAAAAAGGAAGTCCGTTTAAAAAAAAATGAGACATATTGTTCATCTTATGACCAATAAATGACGCCAGCAGGGCACATATAGTCATTCATAAAACCTCAAAAAGTTTTCTTGTGCAAAATGTATTTATACATCTTAATGATTTCTTTTTAAGGCAACCGATCCAAATGTTTGAATATATTTCGAATTGGTAGCCTTAGAAAAAAATGTTAGCTTATTCGGCAAAAAATCAAAAAGGTGCTCCTAACCGTGTCTTAGTTTTTTTTATTTGACAAAAAGTATGAATATCACATGACCCAGTTTGAACGTCACTTCGACATTTCCTGAGCTAAAGTCACTGACAGAAAAAAAATGATCTAGTTTAAAACAACAAAAAATAAATTTTGACGTCGACTTTATGTACCGATAAGTCCCTAGACTTAACGGTATATAAAGTCGACGGCTCCGTTTCAAAAAAGCGATGTTTAATTTGGCGACATTTAAAAGAAGAGCGACCTTTAAATAGGCGATATATTAAAATGTCGACAGTCATAAAGGCGACATATTTAAACAGCGATATATTAAAATAGCGACATTCAACGACACATCAAACCAACCAACCAACTAAACCAACCAACGAACTAAAGCAACGAACTTAACCAACCAACCAAACCAAAAAACCTGTTGACTAATATCAGTGCTGTTGTAAATATCTCTATTTTAATTGTCGCTCTTCTAATTTGTCGCTCTTTTAATATATAGCTGTTTTAAATATCGCTCTTTTGATGTGTCGCTCTTTTAACATGTCGCTCTTTTGATATGTCGCTCTATAGAATGTCGCACTTTTAAAATATTGCCTTTTTCAATGTCGCTAAAATAAGACCGCTCTTTTAAATGTCGCCAAATAAAACATCGCTTTTTTGAACCGGAGCCAAAGTCAACATAGCCTGACTTTAATAAAGTGGACACTATTTTTGACAGTTCAGCATGAAGTTTGAAAGGTTTCTGACATTTTTGTTATCTAAACATGTCATCTAGACATGCTTATATTGTGCCACCCATAAATTTGACATAAATAAAGTTAATGCCGTCTTTTATTAGAGTCTTATCGGTACATAAAGTCGGCATAGCCTGACTCGGCAGTATTTTTGATAGTTCGGACGGTGCACGGTGGTTGAAAGGTTTCTGACATAAAGTTGACAAAGTAAAGTTAATGCCGTCCTTTATTAAAGGCAGGCACAAACATTATGATATGTTAAGTCAACATTATTTTTACAGAGCCGCGATCAAAAAATTTCAGGCTGGATAGCCCAAACGTAGGTTTTGGATAGCCTCAGCAACCAAGAAGAGCGCCGCGCCTTCCCATAACAGATGTTTATGTGCCTAAAATATGTAGTATTTGTTTACCTTTGTGTGGAACTGTCAAAAATAGTGCCGACATTATTAGTCAGCCTATAATGTCCGATAAGTCCCTATTCATTAAGTGGTACCGGCACAAAATATTTAAGGATGTTGAAGAGAGAAAGCCTCAAAAAAAGCAGTATTAAAGAAAGTATTTTAGAGAAAGATCAAGATAATTTAACGCTATTTTTTTATAAAAATTTCGAATTTTCTATTTTTTCATCTTTTTGTCCTCTTGAGTGGTGAACCAAAAATACAAAAATTGTAATGGTTTAAAACGTAGAAGGTGTGAGACATAAGGTACTATTAATTTTTTTAATCAAAGTTCTTTACAGTCTTTAAAATTACCAAAAAACGTAAGAGGTATTTAAAAAAATATTTTATGCCTCAACATGGGTGTTCCATCGCAGTCTTTGAAATTACTAAAAAATGTGTCCTACTTTAAAGTATTTTAGCAAATGTAAAAATATTTTAAGAGGTATTTAATAGTTTACTAACTAAGATTTTTTTGCAGGTTTTTCACATTTTTAAGCCACAATTTTAGTCACATCTTATAGTTTTCTTTCCAAAATGTCGATTTGTAGAATAAAAAACTCACTTTTTTCAAGTTTTGACTGTTTTTTTAGCGTTTAAAAAAGTACTGCCAAAAAATATTTTTTCTCTGTTTTGGTACGGCCATGCATGATGAAGCCTAAAATATTTTTGTTCAATACCTCTTAAAATGTTTATATGTGACAAAATACTTTAAGGTAGGACATGTTTTTTGTTAATTTTAAAGAATGTAAAGAACTTTGATTCAAAGAAGTTAATAATACCTTATATCTTACCCACTTGATGCTTTAAACAATCACGATTTTTGCCTTTTATGAATTGATAAAATTTTATGACAAGTGGCAGCCCTGTATCTTACCAATTTTCTAAGATCTTACCTCATAAAACTCAACAACGTCGCTCTTATTCAACGTCCGAAGGAACTTGACTTCGGCATTGGCCCTGTCGAAATGGTACTGTTGGGAAGTGATTTCCGACCAGAATTGGTTGGTTTGAGCCGACAGCTGTTTCGGTTTTTCTAGTCGCTGTGCTGCCAGAGCTTCTCTGTGTCGGAGAAATTCGTCATCGCTCATGTCCTATATAAAAATAAAAATAATTCTGAAAATGAATCCTAAAAACACAATTGCACATCAAAAATCAACAAAATTTTGTTTTTATTTAGTTTTTTCAAATAATCGATAATTTTTACAGTGAATTAAACATTTATAGGATACGTAAAATTATGTCAAAAACTTAAAATTATGCAAAATCCGTGAAATGGTTCCGGGATAATGCTTTAAACTTTCACCGTACTAAATTTGATACGATTAACAGTTTTTTTGGAAGAAGCATATTTTTTATTCGAATTCACCCTTAACATAAAATATAAAAGGAAAAATTCAAAAACTGTTGTTGGATTCAAACCCAGACCCTCTAAAATGCCACCGTAGATTTTTGCCCGCGTTCCAACTCTTAAATCGGTTTTGTAACAAGAAGTTCACGAAAAGAAGTTCCCAAAAATATGTAGACCCAACCGAGCCCACCTAACTTTTTTATTATTTGTCATAAAGCGCTGATACGAAAAGTTAATGACTAATAAACTATTAAAAGTCTTTAAAGAGGAAAACATTACACTTTGTAAGTTACCATGTAACGATGGAAGACCATAAGGTTTTTGAATGGGACGTCCCGTTCATTTTTATATTTTTAGATTTCCTTAGAAATAACTATTTTAAAAATATCTCATATTATAGTATACTGAGTGTATCGGTTACAATTTGTAAGATATTAGATAGTTTTTGGTCGTGCCAATTAGAGCCCGATAACTTTAACACCATTTGACTTTTCAGAATAGCCTTTTTGGTACAGGTTTAATGTCGACGGTCCGGTTATTGGAAGTTTGGGATAATTTATTAGATTTTATTATTAATTTTCAAAATAAAATTTTACTGTGGTTGTCCACTCCAATAAAAATAAAAAATTTATACCTTCTTATGTAATGTCAAAGTGACGTTCAAAACAGGCCATGTCAGATCCATACATACGAAATATTGAAACATTTGAATCGGTGGCCTCAGAAATAAATTTTAGCTTAATCGGCAAAAATCAAAAAAGTGCTCTGAGCCGTTTCTTGGTCTTTACAAGATGAGCCTTCCATTCAAAGTTCAGCCAATCCTTTGTTTATTTGACTTCAAAAAGTATGGATATCACATGAACCGTTTTGAACATCACTTGCACATTTCCTGAGCTAAGGTCACTTACAGAAAGAAAAATAATCTCTACTCTTACAGCAGGTACCTATTTAATCATTCATGAAAGAACTCTTAGTGAGAAAAACAAGCTCGAGTTTTCCTACGTCAAAATTCTTAAAGAAATAAAGTAAGTTAAGAAAAATAGTGCCAGTACTGCCAAAAATAAGTACACTTAGTGCCAAGGTGGACAACCCCTCGATATATATACAGGGTGGATTCTTTAAATGGAACGGTGCTTCTAGAAAAAAAGAGAAGAAGTTTTGAAAAATATGAATTTTTAATGCTTTTTTACGGACTTTCTGTCCATGATAAAAAAAATTGGGGCCCCCAACTGGAGGCCCAGGGCCTACCAACTATTTGGGGCTCAAGGACCACATCCTGGAGGAACAGAAACCTAGACAAACTAAGAATTTTATACCAATAATATCCTTGTGTGGTAGTTTTTTTATTCCACTTAGTAAACAAAGAAATATGTAGTTTACTTTGAAGCTAAAACAAATGACAAAAAAGAGTTTTTTTTTACATTTTTGAGACATGGGTTGACAGCTGTCAAAAAAATTTATATAATCGAATTTCTTTTTTAACAAGCTTTCCAAAAAGGTGTCACAAGTGAAAAAAATTTTGGAGGGCCCCAAAATGGGCCGCCAATAATGTCCTTGCGTGTTATTTTCTTTATTCCGCTTAGTAAATAGAGAAATATGTAGTTTATTTTGAAGCTTAAACAATTGACAAAAAATTAATTTTTTTAAAATTTTTGACATATAAATTTAATGCCCAAAATTAAAGAATTTTACTACGTTTATACGCACCTAAAACCGGTTTTTATAAAAAGACGTTTTTTAATAAAATCGCTCCGTGGGTTTATACGTCCTTTATTAAATGTCAGTTTAAAAAAAAACAAATAAAACAACTAAGTTAATAGCAGATTTTTCGGTAAAAACAGGATTGAGTATTTCTTTAGGTTTGAAGCAATGTGCTAAAGCGTTTTTAAAGTGTTTATACCGATCCTAAAATCGATTTTAAAGCGATAAACCGCTTTCTTAAATCGATTTAGTGCTTAAAACGGTTTTAGTGATGTTTATACCTCGGTTTATACGATAAAATTTTCAAACCGTCCTCAAATAAAAGCGCTTTAAGAGGCCCGTATAAACAAAGTAAAGGAGAGGTACGAAACCTACATATATCATATAATTTTTTGGAGCCAATTTTGTTAAATACTTGATTCACATCCATATTTTTTTCGATTTTAAAAGTTCATATCTCAAGAATCACACTAAATAAGATTTTTAAAAGGATGTCCAATTTAAAAAAGAAACCTTATTGTAACCCCTCTTCTAAACCAAAAAAATTAATGATAAAAAAGCGATAGCCAAACAATAATGCACAAAACAAATTCACTTTTTTCACGTGGCGCGGATTTAACGATATTGTTTCTGATTTAAAAAAGCTCATCTCTTACTTACTGTTCTGTCAAAAACAAATTAAAATGACAAACTATAAAAATGTTTATCAGATCAGGTTACGAATATTTTTGTTTTTTAAAAGCCCTTTTAGATTTGTACACTGTTAAGAAAATTAAATATCTTTTTGGTCAAAGTGTGTCTCATAGTAGTGAAAAATTGATTTTACATTTTTTTACCTTAATATAAGTCAACATGTCCTTCAAGAATACTTCTATCCTACCATCCAGATAGGTAGGGTGTCTTTCTGATTGTATAATTATTCTAAGGCCTTGAACACCATTGGATTTTCTTACGCCACTAAAGACGATGTAGCCTAATTGTTCCTAAAAATTGATAGGTATGCACAATTTTGTAGTAGGTAGAAAACAACCGATTTCAGAAAAATGTCAATTAAAATTTTTTACTTTGCACTGGTTTCACACGATGCAATTGCGATGTGATTTTCTGTTTGCGGCATGTCGCAACAATATCGCGTAACTATCAAAACGCTTGTAATGTTATGACCAATTTTACATTATGCGGATGCGACAAAAAAACGGACGCGGAATTTTTTGGCGCCGCCGGCCGATTTTTTGCGTGCGATCGAGCGTGCGATATTAGACCAGCCACTAAAGTATATGCACATTTATACATGTCGCTGCTTGGCGCGATATTTATCGGTGAAAAAATTTTGACGATTGCCATTATTTTCGCTTTGTCTCGAGCTTTTTAGTCTATTGTTTGTGCCTTTGCAATGGCCCCGAAAGTAAAATTCAAATAAAAAGCTCCTTCGACATGTCTTACTTGTAAAAGTGAATCGTACCCAGGAACGTCGATTCAATTGATTGTTACAAGTAATAAACCTGCAACTACACTCCTAATCGCAACCGCACGGTGTGAAACCAGTCTTGTCGAATAACCAGTTAATAATAATAACTTGCGACCAACCTTTGTTCTTAAAATGTTAAAGCATGGCTCCTGGATTATTTGACAGAACAACTCCAATTTGACGTTATTGTCTTCACTCTGCAATCCACACTGGTAATAAACCTAAAAAATAAACTATGTATAAATTTTTACCTATTGAACTTGGCGGTCTAAAACCTCAGTTCAATCCATATAACTAAAAGCCGTAGCGATAATAACTCTCCTAATCAAGTTAGCCTGGAAAAAACACACACCACAAGTCCTCTGGGCGCGAGCAGACTGAGTCAGGCATGCGTAGCTTTTTACATTATTTTATTTGTTTTTGAAAGTTATTATTGTTACTCAAACTTAAGTTAGCTTAAGTTATCAAAGCCACTGTCACCCAGAAAAAAAAGACTTGTCTCTTGTCAGAATTCGAGATGACATGACTTTCGGTGGACGAATTTTTACTCTCTTTTATTATTTGTGACAGTGTCAGTTTGGTGTCAATATGGCTGCGATAGGAGGCCAAAGGATACTGTTTTTTAAAAGCATCCGTATACTTATTCCTAACGCGTTCAAAACAAAGCCAAAAGACTGCATTTTTGCCTTATTTATGCCATTTTTCAAATAAAGCACGATTTTATGGTGGAGGCGATGACCAAACAGCTGACTGCAATCGATACGTGCGTTGATGTTGTCGCAATGTTAGGTCCATCTCGACGTACGCAACGAGTGCAGTCAGCTGTTCTACTACATATGGCATCCACATAAAATCGAGCCACGTTCGAAACATGGCATAACCAAACCAAAAATGTAGTGCCTAGTGGCTTCGTTTTTAACGCGTTAAGTACAATACAGATACGTTTAAATAATGGCTGTCCCCATTATCTGCCATATTTTAAAGATACCTTTAAAAGCGTACTTTTTGTTAGGCGCTTGCACTGCGGCCAATCGAAGAATATTAGGAAAAAAACTGTAAAACGTAAAAAAAATAAAATACATATTTTGAAAACAAATAAGTATTTGGATTGCCTTCACGTTTATATACATATACAGGGTGTTTCGTTTAAAAATCAAAAGCTAACCTCGTTTTCGTGAACACAGTTTAAGCTTTTATCAGTTCTGTAAAATCTGAAATTTTCAGAATTCTATTCTTAAAAATAAAGGCGCTAAGTCGCCGTACCCATCCCTTGTTACACCCCGTATAGCCATCAGTGCGTTTATTCTTGAATCGAGAGAAAATTTGCCCCCAGGGAGTCAAATTCTCTCGCTACTAAGCATCTCGTTGGTCCAAATCTTCATTTTAAATCGTTTTTTTTTACTTTCGATCAACATCGGCAAAAGTGAGATTTAAACCGAAGATATAATTTTATCTCGATTCAAGATTAGACGCACAGAACACGCACAATCAACGACAATAAGAATATAGAAGATAATCATATTCGGTATCGAGTGATCGCCTATGATTTTGAGAGATTTGAGCTCCTAAGCTGGCAGTGTCAGTTTTGTACCAAAAGCTTTGTGACGCGGCGTGAGCAAAATGATTCGTTTCAATCTAGATGATTTCTACTTACTGTAGTTACACGGAAACACCATTTTAACACTTATCATAGTAAAGGGTGATTTAAAATTCTCTAGAAAGATTTGAACAGTGGTTAGATATTATTAATCTAAGGAAAGTTACGTGATTTTTTTGTTTAAATTTCATTTTTTTGTCTCTGAATTTAGGAGTACAATTTTCGTATTTTTTGGGAATCGCCTTTAAAATAATTTACCAAGCAAGTCTACGTATGCTGACAATGACATGTTTTAGGATTTCTGTAAAGCATTTTGAAGTTATCCAAGTTTTGTTGTTTCTACCACGTAGTAAAGGGTGCTTCTCAGAAAATATTAACAATTTTTAAATGCAAATATCTCTGAAACGAAAGGGTTTACAAACATATATTTTATCAATTCTCGTTCAGAACAACAAATTCTACCTACAGTTAAAGTCTTTGTAGGGAATTTTGAATCACCCTGTATATTCTTTAATTTTAAATAAACTTTGAGTTATTGTAAATAGTAGAAAAACCTTTTTCGCCTTAAAGAAGAATGGAGATGGCAGCAAAATACGAAAAACATCTTAATTAAGAAAGTAAAATGCATGACAATATTAGTTTATGGAAAATTAAGACCCAATTTTGTTTAACTGCATTTTTGCAAAGTGTGAACACGTTTAAATAAATTAATTGGAACTAACTTTAATTAAAAACAAATATTCTATGATTATGTAAAAAAATTGATTGTTTAACTACCCTAGTGAAAAGAATTTCCAAAAAAATACATGTGTTGCCATGGCGACCTATCAAAAAAAACCCATTTTAATTGGTTAAAAAGTACTGGTGTGGGAATTTTTCCTAAAAATCAAGAATAAAATGGTGATCTCGAGTCCTCCCCCCAGCAAAAAAAAAAACAATTTCTGCGTACGCCACTGTTTAGTTTTCCAAAAAAAAATATATATAACGAAAAAACAGAAAGTTTTTGTACTAGTGCAAAATGAACATCCTAATCTTTGAATTTTCACATAGAGGGTGGAACCTAGGACGACGCCGTTTCGTCCTTATTAGGGACTCATCAGCTAGGTGTACCACAATGACAGACAATTCGCTAGCGCCAAAAATTCGGCAAAGCGGAGAGAACTTCTTTCGAGTACCGACCATGCCGCCCTCTGTGTGAACCTCCGACAACCAAAAAGAGTACAAAAAACTCCTGTTTTTTCGTTAGATTCAAAATGCACGTAACCACTACCCATTCATTTTTTAAATGTGCAGTACGGCACCTCGGTTGTTTTGCTTTTGCTTATAGACGAAACTTGCATACAGATGGCATTGGATCGATGCTACGCCATGCACCTACTGCTTATGCAGTGCCGAATTTTTTGGCACATAAGTGCAAGCGAATTGTCTGTCGTTGTGGTAAACTTAGCTGATGAGTCCCTAATAAGGACGAAACAGTGTTGTCCTAGGTTCCACCCTCTGTGTGAAAACTCGAAGATCAGGAAGTTCATTGTGCACTAGTACAACAAACAAAATTAAGGAGAATAAAATCTCCTACTTTTTTGTATTTTCATTTTACATAAAATGTATTTACCTACCTCGATACAAGAACTCTTGTGCACATTATTCTGTTTCTCGTACAAGTAATGACAGCCATTTTCCAGTTTCAGTTCCCTGTTTAACAACAGCTGTCGGGGTAACAGTGGTGACATCTTCATTTTGGAGGTTAGGTGGTCTTCGACGATTTGAACCATTTGTAGAGCCTTTTCTCTGTGGGCATTGCCGTGAACCAAACATTCGATGTGCATTTTGGAAAGGATTTGGGGAATGAACGCTTCTAATTTGTCGATTGTCAGTTCTAAAAGTAGTTTTAAAAACTTTTAAAAATTCGCATTTTGTGAAGTTCCGTAAATTTCTTTTAAAAAAAACAATTGTTTTAACTGGAATGCGAAATCAGGGAGTCCACAGATTTTCTTCGCAAGAATTTCTTGACTTTTTTCTGGCTCTACCTGACCAAATTAAATGCCGTCACCCACCGATGAAAGTAAGAAAATATGAATTTTTATAATTTATATATAATTAATACAGTAAATAAAAGTTTTGGAAAGGAATTAATTTGTAACAGCTATTTTTTGGCGCCAATATGTTCAGAAGAACTTCTATTTTAAGAAACCGTCTCTAGCTGCGCGTTGAATACTGGGGGGGGGGGTTAAAAGGGCAAAATAAGACTTTTGCAAATATCTCAAAAACTAAGCATTTTAAAGCAGATAAAATTTTTCGCTGTATAGCAGAGGGGGACGATCAACCCTCCCCCTGTATCGGCCCTTGTATTTAACGACTTATAAAGAAGAGCAAAGAATATCAGCCTCCTCGATTCCTTAGTTATATGAGTCGGGCCGCTTTTCGGCATATTCAATTTGAAATGTCGAATTTTGATGATTTTGTTCCAACTTGGTACACATATAGACGTGACCCCAAAAAAACATTAAAATTACTTTTTTTCTCCGCCGTCAGTTTTGGTTGGGCGTCGGGGCGCTTTCAATTTTGGTCTGTTGACAGCTTTATCTTTGTCAAATATTAATCATTGTAAATTCTGATTATACTACCTAAAAGAGCCATAAATAAGCTTTTTCAAAAACTAGAAATTTTTTTTTTTATTATGAATTACATGATTTAAATTAAGATCAAAAATAAAAATAAAAATAAATAAAAATTCTTTGGTGTAGAAGGATCTCCTGCCTAATATTTATAGTCAACCGAGAAAAAAAGTAAATTACGAGCCATGTCTGGATTTTGGTCAAATTTTCACATTTCTGAATTGGGAAAAACTAAGTACACTTTTAAATTAAGCATAAGACAAAAATGTCACAAAGAAGAGAAAATATAAAAAGTACTTGGGTTCCTAAAATTTTAGTGAGAACTCAAAAAAACTTAATTTAAAAAAGTTGGAAAAAATGCTATTACTCATACACATCTTTGCATTTTTACTCTGTAGTAAACTTTTCAAAAAAGTGTGCCAGACTTTATTACGTTTTCAAGAAAATAATTAATTTCTCAGCATGTTTTTTTTAACATTCAGCTGCTATAGCATCTTCGTATCGTAAAACCTTGCGAGTCAATTATTTTGCATCAAGTTACTAGCTCGATCATCTTAAAATTTTTGCTGCAGTTCAAAATTATTCAAGATGGCGAATTAAAAATAGATATATAGAAATTGATAGCATTGTTCTCGAAATTTAAGTCAAATAAAAAAAAGATGGTGGACTTAGGTGGTTACTATATTTAAGGATCTGGACAGCGAAACGTGTAAACCATTGTAAAATGGTTCAATAGAGTTAAAGGAACAGTGGTGCACTGCCACAACTTCGATGAGTTCAAAATGTTGCTTTAGTTCAAAATTATTCAAGATGGCGAATTAAAAATAGATATATAAAAATTGATAGCGTTATTTTCGAAATTTAAGTCAAATAAAAAAAAGATGGTGGACTTAAGATGGCGATCTTGCTTAGGTGGTTACTATATTTAAGGATCTGGACAGCGAAACGTGTAAACCATTGTTAAACTTCGATGAGAACCAATTTAATCCCTATACAGGGTGAAAATTGGAAAACTTTGTACTCTCGGTATTTTGAGAACCAAAAGATATAAAAACATATTGGAAGATTTGAGGGGGACAGCCAATTATGTATTAAAAGACTTACCCCCACGTACACATTTAGGGCAGGCCAAACCCACCAGTTTTTTTTTATTGTAACCCCTCCCCTTGCAATACCTTGTTAAAAACAGTTTTTCGTCTGTTTAAAACAATGTATTTTTTTTTATTTGAGCCAGAAGTTTTTGAGATAGTAGTTAAATTGTAAAAAATTTGACATTTTGCGCTCAAACGATTTACTTATTTACTTTTTTCAAATCGTTTGATCCCAAAATTTCAAATTTTTTGCAAATCAACTGTTAATATCTCAAAAACTACGGGCTTATTGCAAGGCAGATGAAAAACCCGTTTAAACAAGGATCACAAGGGGGGAGGATACAATTAAAAAAAAAACTGGTAGGTATAGCCTGCGCTGAATGGGTGCGCGGGGGTATCATCTTGAAATTTGGAAAATGTAAAGATTTTCGGTGTTAGTAAATGTTGACGTTTGCTGCAGTTCAAAATTATTCAAAATGGCGAATTAAATATATATACATAGAAATTGATAGCGTTGTTTTCGAAATTTAAGTCAAATAAAAAAAAGATGGTGGACTTAAGATAGCGATCTCGCTTAGGTGGTTACTATATTTAAGGATCTGGACAGCGAAACGTTTAAACCATTGTTAAATGGTTCAATCAAGTTAAAAGAACAGTGGTGCACTGCCACAACTTCGACGAGAAACAATTTAATCCATATAAAGGGTGAAAATTGGAAAACTTTCCACTCCCGATACGACGACCAATTATGTATTAAAAGACTTACCCCACGTACACATTTAGCACATATTTAGCGCAGGCCGAACCCACCAGTTTCCTCCCCTTGCGATACCTTGTTAAAAACAATTTTTCGTCTGTTTACAACAATGTATTTTTTTGAGATATTAGCAGTTAAATTGTACAAAATTTGACATTTTGCGCTCAAACGATTTGAAAAAAATTTTTACTTATTTACTTTTTTCAAATCGTTTGAGCCCAAAATGTAAAGTAAAATTTTTACCATAACGCAATCTTATTGGGCCAAAAATTATATAGGGTAGAAAAGGTGTAAGTGCAAACATTTTAATGGGTGATAGGGGACGAAGGATAAAAAGTTCATACAGAGAGAAAAAAACTTCACCATTGTGTAAAGTGTTAAAAATTTAACAACGATGCTATGGGCGCCAATTAAAGCAGATAAGTTGGATGTAGCAAGAATTATTATTATAACTCAGTGGAATTCGATAGAAAATCGTAAGCATCCAAATACCTTGCAGAAAAAGGCCTTCAAAGACTTGAGGATCCTGATTGATTTTTCAGCCTCCATGTTTTATGAACTTTTTTCCTATCAGCCATCAAAATATTTACACTCAAACGTTCACATATTACTCTAAAGAAGAAGAACTAACGGTCAGATGAAGCTAACAGCTCCTCCTTAGTCCAAGAGTGTTCTGTCAAAAGGACCGTTAAATGGTATACGGCATGTTGATACGGTTGTTCGGCAGAGAAGTTCTTTAAGTTCCTTATATACTAAAAACAAAACAAAAAATCTCCTCATTTAAGTAAATTATATTATCATTTATTAAATAAAATACAAACAAGAGAACAAAAAAAAAATAAAATTGTTAATACAAATAGAAACAAATACACAGCAAACAGTAAATTAAAGGTGTATATCAATAACTTCAATAAAGTTCAACCCATGAACCGGAGGCGCACACGCAGATGGCGACATCTACACACAAGGTATTGAACACCACCTGTGAATACTTTTATAAAACGACAAATTCATCAAAACGCCGGGACATCGCGCCACCCTCATGTACGCCTCCAGTTCATATAAGTATTATTGGTGAATGCACTATCAATTTAGAAAATATTTTCTGATAAACAACGAGTTTGACGAAATCCGGTTTTGATAAATAACGGTTTGATGAAATAAGGTTCGGATAAAAAATTGGTTTGACGAATTGCAGTTTCTATGGTGAATCGTTCTTACGATGATTTTTTTTAATTAAATACGGTCTGATAAATTCCTCGTTTGATAAACCATAGGAATTCAATAATATATCCGTCATTCTATGAATATGTCAACCACAAATTAAATCGGTTTATTTAATTAATTTAAAATAAAAAGTCACTATGGTAGAATGAAGAAATGCGGGCGGAGCAATTCCCATGTATGTAGGTCACCTTGTTGGGCCCGTTGCATTCCCGCTATCCATGGTTAAGGCCTGAAAGTATTACTTACATTTTCTTTCCAAATTTCGAACCTCTTGGGATCTATCTTGAAATTCGTAAGCCTTTCCATGATTTTTTCCAATAAGATGTGCTGCTTGCTATTGTATCCACCAATGGCCAACTACGAATCAAAATCATTTAATTAATTAATCAATCATTAATCATCAACTTCAGTCCAAAAATGCTATGCTATGAAGTGAAGTAGAGGTGCAGGCTTGTGCACTTACACATTTGGACATACCTATCTCAACTTTTTTTTACGACGATTTTTATACAATATGGTATTTGTACTAAAATGGTAACTTTTTGCTTATAAATAATTTTCACACAAAATTTCTCTTTCGGAATTTACCCCGCCCATAAACATGATAAAAGTCCATCTTTTGTCTTTTCAAAAAACATCAAAACAAATAAAATTTTAAACTTACTTTTAGCATTAAAAAATCTTACAAACCAGTTTTCACAACACTCCGACATAAATGAAAATGTGTTATTTTTGCCCTAGTCTAGGCAAAATCTAGGTTCTAAAAACATCTTTCCATTAACATTTTGCACTTCAATGCAAAATGAACTTCCTGAATTTCGATTGCTCACACAGAGAGTGAAACCTAGGAGGATGCCGTTTTCCTCATTAGGGACTCATCAGCACTAGGTATACCATAATAACAGACAATTTCGGTGGCACTTATGTTCCAAAGACTACAACTCAAGCGGAAGAAATCCTGTCGATGGTGCCCTCTGTGTAAACGATCCGAACCAAGAAAATACCTACTGTAGTTAGCAGTAGGTGGAGGTAGCATCGATACTACGAGTGACATGAGGGCTGTCTAACAAATTGTTAAAGTCAGCCATCAATCACGTGATGGCCCAGCGGTGGCAGACTTGGTTTCAAACGTATACAATTCATTGGACAAAAGCATACCTTCCATCTGCGTCTTCGTCGACCTTGCGAAAGCGTTTGACACAATATCACATAAATTACTGATTAAAAAATGAGAAAACATTGGTTTAAAAGGTAAAGCATTAGAATTGTTTAAAATTTACTTATCCGAAAGAAAACAATACGTTAACATAAACGGTACTTTAAGTAGTTCTCTGGTGGTAGACTGCGGTGTCCCACAAGGGACAGTTCTTGGACTAGTTTTATTTCTTATATACGTAAACGACTTATTTAAAATTAAAAGTGAGGCTGGTATAGCAAGTTTCTGTGATGATACCGTATGTCTATATACTGCTGAAACATGGGCTGATCTTAAAACCAAATTTGAAAAAGATTTTCCCAACATTATTAAATGGTTTAATAATAATTTACTAAGTTTAAACTTTAAAAAAGACGGTATTTATGCCTTTTAGTTGCTATCAAAATGGTTTACCTGCATACGAACATTTAAATTTAAATATTGGATCAGAAACTATTAAGTTAAATACATGTTCTAAGTATAAATATCTCGGAGTTATTATGGACAGTCATGCGAATTATGTTGCAAAAAAACTCAGGTCTCTTTTACCAAGTTTTCGAACGTGAAGAGAAATCTTTAATGACCAAGAACTTAAAACATTGTATTATGCCTTAGTACAATCCCACTTAAACTTCGGATTAGCAGCATGGGGTGGTATAACCAATAACCACCTTGAAATAATTAATTTAAGTCAAAAATGGCTATTAAAAATTATTCTTAAAAAAGACAGGCTTTACCCATCCAACCTTTCATTTGAAGAGTCTGGAATGTTGGTTGTGAGGCAGCTTTTTTTAAAACCTTATCGATTCGAGTCTATAAAAACAAAATTTGCATCAATGATATTGTCGTGAATGCCCTTTAGGCATTCTATCTTGCTCTTGCTTGGTTTGTAAATTTTAACGACTCAGGCTATGAACCTAACAGTTAGCATTAGGAAGTATGTGATGTTTTAAGTTCAATGAATAGATGTTTTTGTAAACTCACGTTTTGTTATCACATACATCCTATAAAACCAATCGAGACCAGCAAGAAGGGGTCAGTAAGTTTAGTAAGTTCATTAAGTCAGAAAGTTGTGATGTATTTCTCAAGAATAAGATAAACTGCTGAACCACGACCTACCCCTAAGATAGAACTGTGAAGCTGCTGTATTAAGACTGTTGGATTTTAATTAATTACAAGTAAGTAACGTTTTTGTACTTTGTTATAATAAATTCATTAAAACCCGGTACGGTTGGTTTATTAAGTCAATTAATAAAAACAAACCCGTCACGAAAACCCCTACGTGACATATGGTGGAGGCGCCGTTGTCTTTTTTGTAAGGCTATTTCTCAAATTAGAAAATCAATTTTTGTTTTTTTTTTTCAAAAACGATTTATTTAATAAAGTTTTTTTTCAGTAATTCCATTTTTTAACAATTGTTTATTTTAATTTTTTTTTTCAAGTGTAATGTTGTTATAATTCTATTTTATATATACCATAGAAGGTATAAATATGAATAGTTAAGGATTGGCATTGATAGGTTACTGTCTAAGGGTTAAAATTGGTAGGTCGTTATTGAAATCATCCACGGTAAATAATTTTTTTAAGGACAGTGCATATGTTTTTAAAAACATTTTCGTAGGTTCTTAATAGTTACAGTTTAATTTATATTTTTTATATACGTGGTGTAAATTACTTTTAATTTAAATTTAAATATGGACCAACTTAGCAACGCTTTTAAAATAACTCAAAACGCTATTACTCCTCAATTTACACAACCACCTACATTTGATCCAATTTGTGATTGTCCGGTTAAATTTATTCACAATTATGACAAAATATGTGACAAAAATTTTTGGTCAGATTGTCTGAAAATGCGGCACTTGAGCGTTTTTCTAAAAAGTCCAGCCAATTTTTGGTATTTAAGCTATGTGGAAAAGTCCGAAAATGTCAGTAAAACGTGGAAAGACATTAAAGAGGATTTTATTAAATATTTTGGAGGTGATTATACTTACAAGAAATTGAAATCTAATTTTAAAAATAGAAAACAGCTGGTTCATGAAAGCATAAAAAGTTACTATTTCAATCTCTTAACGTTGGCATATGAACTAGAAACAAAAATCTCCTTTTCTGATTTTCTCGAAGTTTTTGAAGATGGGTTACTCTCTGAGTATTACGAAAATTTTAGAATTTTATCTGATTCCAACATAACACAAGACAATTTAAAAGATATTGTTTTACGACTGAACCATATTTCCGAATGTAAAAATAAAAATTCATCTGAAAAATTGGATCAAAATTTCAGGTTTAAAGAGGAGGATTATCTTAATGGTGAATATGAGGACGATTTAAATTTGTCTTCTTTCACAACAGATTCCAATATCCTTCAAATAAAAGGGTCTATAAATGGGCATAATAATGTCAATATTCTGCTTGATACAGGGTCAAGTCAAAATATAATACATAAAGCATTCGCGGAAAAAATTAATAAAATTGAATACGACAAAAAATTGTCTACTGCTGGTGGTCATTTTGTTTCTCCTATTGGAAAAACAAACATTGAAATAAAATTTGGTTTTTTAAAATATAGAATAGCTGCTCTTGTTGTTGATAAACTACCCGTGTCGTTAATCCTAGGCACATCATTTCTGAGTGAAAAGAAAGTGGTTATTGACTATAGCAAAAATAAAGTATCATTTGAAGACGATTTTTCAACTTTTTTTAGTTGCCACGAAATTAATTATCTAGAATCATGTCTTTCTGTCTCACAAAATGATCGTTGCATTAAAAATGTATTTTTAAAGTCCCCAAAAATGTATTCTTTAGGGTCAAATCAAGTACTATCTATAAAATTAAAAAATAAAATTTCAAATCGAATTGGAAGATGTCATTTTAAACTCACTAAAGGCCTTAGAAGAAAAAATTTGGAGCTCGTCTCGGAGCCGCAAATTTCAAAAGATTGTATTTCTATGCAAATTTTATCAAGAAATCATAAGCTTGTCAAAATTTATAAAGGTGCCAATTTAGGCTTTTTTGTAAAAGGTACTAATTTTAATTCTAATTTTCAAAACAAAAAATGTATTTTAAAGAATAAAAATAACAGCAAAAGTCAATCACATTCTACTAAAACTTTTAGTCATACGAAACCATATGACATTGGCCTTAAAAATAATCAAAAACAAAACCGAAAAGTAAACGTTCAACCTAGTAGTGTTACGATTTCGCAGCGGAATCAAAATGGTTATCAACATAGTAAATTAAATTTCATAAATAAATACAGGAGCGAACAAAATTATTATGACCAATACTCTTCATTGCAATTTTTAAAGAATATAAAAGTAAAACATCATCAGGAACAACCACCGAAAGGAGATATCAATGACTGTCCCCAATATTTAACTACCCGCCTTTACCTTAACTAATGTTTTTATTGCCATTTTATTGGTTGGTGTAGTGTTTATATCACGCACTAAATATGTTGTATTATTTAAATAATGACATCTATTCTGAGTTTTAGGTAATTTTAGCACATGTCACAGAATTAAAAAGGCCTATCTATGAAAAATAGGACATGCCAAAAAGCATAATTTGGGCCTTATGATCAATCTAAGCAGGTGGTATATTTTCATTTTTAATTTAAATGTGACTTGTTTTTAATTATTGTTACATTTTAACAAAACTTGTAACTCCATGGCGGAATAGAATAATTCTCACGTTAAAAAAAAAACAATGTAGGCAAAGAAATTTGGGCGTTCAACGCCTTTGCCATCGACCTCCTATAAAAACGGTAAATACAGGACAATTTACAAAAGGAGAGCAATGCATTGCGTAAAAAAAAAAATACTTGGGTTGTCTAAATGTTCGTCATCCGCACGTGCTAACTAGAGAAATTGTTTTTATGAAGACTTGTGAAAACAAAAATATATAGTACTTTTGATTACTTTAGAATTGAGGAAATACTCTCCCCGTAAGCACCCTATGGTTTTATCTTTTTATTTACGCCAGTGTCTGGGCCCACTAAAAGACATTTGGATAAATATTAAGGTACATCCGTCTGCTATAAAGTGAACAGGGCATGATCATGCAAGGTGCTAGGTTCACCTAAGAAAAATAGTGTTAAATTGTAAGTAATTGTGAAGCCTGATAAATGTAAGGAACAATAAACAGTATATATATATATATACCTATGGTTTTAGTTATAACTTTGAGCTAAGTATAGTAAAGAGGGTAAAAGTAAAGAAAAATAATAAGTATAGTTTTGATTATTGAGATATAGTGAGAGAATGTAAGTGCAAATCAAATAAACAATAATAAGTATTTTGAGAATATGGTTACGATCTAGTGGAATATAAGTAGTAGAAATTAGTATTGTTATTATATTTTGCCAGTATTAAAAAGAGGTGTTTTTGAAATTTTCCACTTTAGTATTATCATAGTTACCTTATTAGCTCATCTAGGTAGCGTAAAATTGCAATATGTAAACAGATTTCAAAACATTGAGTATTTTTAAAATTTTTTGGGTGTGCAGACAAAAACAGTAAATAATGATATAAGTATGCTCTACCTAAGCATATAAGTTTTAATAGCTACAGCATAATTTAGAAAAAAAAAATGTATTCCACAAAATCACTATTTTCTTGCGAATTAAGTCAAAAATTAATTAATAATAATATAGTATTTTGGTATTTACGTTAAAATCTTCACATACCGTAAAACCTTATTAAATGAGGGTTAATCATTTTAATAAAAATCAGAGCATCAAAATAAATATTCACTTATTTTTTTTTTCTCTCGATTACCAGAAATTCAGATTTAAAATCCTTTTGGGGTTAAATATGCGCAAGTAAATATTACTATAATGTTAGATTTTTTAACGAGTATGTTTGTTTAATTTTTTTAGAGTCGCCGGCACCGCTTGCTTCCTAAGAAGATAATACAGGAAGAGACTAATGATGACCAACAACTCCAAGGTCTTGCATAGTCAGAGGCATAACGCAGGAAAGCTTACAACATGATAGTAAAAATTATAGTGGTAAAATCCAGTATCACGTATGGAGATCCAAAGGAAATTCTTTAGAAACACAAGGGTTACCATTCAGGCTGTATCAGCGAGAGATGTCTCATATAGATCCACACATTGAAGAAAAGGGACAAGTATTATTCATCACACTCCATTTGGAAAATATAAATTTATTACTACATGGTAATGGGAATGATGTATTCAAAATGACTATATTGGAAGTACCTGTTGAATGAAATTATGAGCAAGTACCGCAAATCCAATGACAAAGCAAGACCTAAGTTAAAGGCACAAATCGGCACAAATCACGTACTATGCTTTCCGGTGAAGAGAAGGTCATCAGTGAAGAAAGAAGAACAGGGAGCAAGTGGGTCGAGCGAATTATGTTTTTGATTTGATGTTGTGTATTTTTTTTAAAATTGTAATTCAGCTACAATTCCTTTATTTTGTAAAACTTTAATTTTATATAACTGTGGGTCCAGTTTTATTTAAAACGCGGGGATATGTCGTGAATGCCCTTTAGGCATTCTATCTTGCCCTTGCTTGGTTTGTAAATGTTAACGACTCAGGCTATGAACCTAACAGTTAGCATTAGGAAGTATGTGATGTTTTAAGTTCAATGAATAGATGTTTTTGTAAACTCACGTTTTGTTATCACATACATCCTATAAACCCGATCGAGACCAGCAAGAAGGGGTCAGTAAGTTTAGTAAGTTCATTAAGTCAGAAAGTTGTGATGTATTTCTCAAGAATAAGATAAACTGCTGAACCACGACCTACCCCTAAGATAGAACTGTGAAGCTGCTGTATTAAGACTGTTGGATTTTAATTAATTACAAGTAAGTAACGTTTTTGTACTTTGTTATAATAAATTCATTAAAACCCGGTACGGTAGGTTTATTAAGTCAATTAATAAAAACAAACCCGTCACGAAAACCCCTACGTGACAATATAGAACATTAATATTTGACAAGACAAAAACAATCATCTATACAAAAACCAAAAATGTATATCACAATAGGACAAAGAAGCTCTCTATATATAGTCACCAACATCTACGAAAAAATCTCTTTAATTCTGAAAACCAGTACCACACTCTCATTGTTTAAGCAACGGGTAAAAAATCTCATACACACAAATCTCACAAGAGATGAAATACACAATAGATTTCAAAAATAATTAACTTTTCTTCCTCTCTACCACGTTATTATATTAATAAATTAATCAATCAACCAATTACAAGAATTGTTGCAGTTAATAAGTAATTAAGCTTCCCATTTTATTTTATTTTATGTTTTTTACTTTTATTTTTATTAATCTGTAACAATTAGACATTTGTCAAATTAATTTCTATTATGAACTTTTATTACTAAATAAATTAACATTGAAATGCTAATCTAGCTCAATTAAAAAATATAATAATTATAGCTATAGTTTAGCACACCCAAGTGCGAGAATACTCTTTTCGGTTAACTATATTTATTGTAGTTGTAATTTTAATATTGTAACACGTAAATGCTTAATAAATTAAAAAAAAACTGCTAGTGTATATCTTGCGTTTGTTCTTGTATCTCTTATTTTGTAATTGTCTTTTAGTGTTTCACCTAATTCACCTTCGATTGCTTCGAGGATTTGTTCTTTGGTCTTGATTTCATCCATTCCTTTAGTATGTTACTTCTAATCTTCTGGGTTAAAACCATTACACCAACCAAACATTATTTTTGCTGTCCTTGCAATAATGGCCTGAGCTGTTTTAGTAGTAGGGTATGACTATACTTGTTTAATAATCCGTGTAGTGGATGTGTCGCCATTTTGATATATCAGCCATATTGAAACGCGTCATATCAATTTTTTTAACAAAATTTTTTTAACAAAATTGTTGGACTTACCAAATTTGGTCCTCTTCGCTTTGGGTATTTTTCAAGGTCATGAAGCTTCAAACTGCATCAATCTCTAAGGATCGAATTTGGTATACATGCCTAATAGTTTGAGGTACATTTGAAGTTGATCTGACAAAACGTCGAGTGAATGACAACAATTTTGTTTTATGTGATTTTCAAGGTCATTTAAGGTCGGGTGACCTTAAAAGTAATTTTTTTGAAATCTTCGTTCTCGAATTATATGGAATCGAGTACAATCGTGCACCGGTTGCGTTGTTATGATTTTTGGCCGCCATCTTCAAAGATGACGTCATATCAACCTCTTCTACACAGATACGGACAAAACATCCGGTGACACGTAAATGTCTGACTAAATAGCTGTTAAATCTTCATCCTTGAATTTTATTATGAATGCTAATAAACAAGTATAGTCATGACCTACCGGCTTAATTAAAATTTTTATGGTTTTTCGACCGCCATTTTGGAAAATGGCATCTACTTGGTTCAGAATACAAGTGAGTAGAACCTAGAATCCACAGTTCCGAAACCTAATAAAAACAACATGCATATACGTCATTTTTACCGGGGTATAGCATGAACATCTGGGACGGCAGATCCAAAAAATGATAAGGAGGTTTAAAATAAAGTGTTTATTTATGGCTAAGATGTTAATTTCATCTCCGGCACTTTGCGTAGTCATAAATTGGAAAAAACACTACAATTTCAAGTTTCAATTTTACATGTTATTTTTAAGATCAATCAAGGTCATGCATCAAATAAACTTTTTTTTCATAGTAAGCGGAGCTAAATCAACAAGAATCGATGGCCACCTTGTCATTTTTGCTTTTTTACGAAATTGGATAAAATAAAATGTGGTTATAGGTAGAAAATTTGATATATCAACCGCCATATTGAAACGCGTCAGAGCTGAACAAAATTTTTTTCAACAAAATTGTTGGACTTGACCTTCTTATCTTTGTTACCAAATTTGGTCCTCTTCGCTTTAATAGTTCATGAATAGCGCCCTTTAGTATTTTATTTTTGCAATTTGTTAATTTTACTGGGGTATTTTTCCCGGTCATGAAGCTTCAAACTGCATCAAACTCTAAGGATCCAATTTGGCATACATGCCCAATAGTTTGAGTTACATTTAAAGTTGGTCTGACAAAGCGTCGAATTATTAAGATTTTTTGAAGAGAAAATGGGAAAATCTTGTTTTTTGCGATTTTCACGGTCATTTAAGATCGGATAACCATAAAAGTAAATTTTTTGGGATCTTCGTCCTGGAGTTATATGAAATCTAGTATAATCATGCCCCGGTTGCGAAAGTTGTAATTTTTATGATTTTTTGGCCGCCATCTTGAAAGATTTTCAATTGCAGATGCTACCTGGTCTGCTGAAGACGATTGCTGTTCCTCTTCTTCTTCGTCAGAAGTTTGTGCAGGAGAAGACTAGAGATAACCTGATCTATGTCGATATTTTGAGTACTTAGTTCTTCGATTTCGGCATCAGTGAACGTTTCGCCCGACAAGATAAGTTTTCCGCTACGGATTTTTGCGTCGATCTTTTTAGATTTCGCAGCTTTTAGATTGCTTACGAAAATTTTATTTTTTTTTATCTTGAAAACATATATCTGGTGACAACGAAAAATTGGTGCCCTTGAGTTTGTATGCAGATTTCAGAACTTCTGTACGTTTGAAGTAACGAGTAAATTTCAATCTGATTGGTGTTTTTAAAGTCTTATATGAATTCCTAAATGTTGCTTGTCACGAGTTTAGTGACAAGTTGCGACAATTTGGTCGTCGTATTAACCTGTGATCCAAACCAAATTAGATTATTTTTTCGTATTTCTCTAACAAATTTAACAAATTTTTCTCCAAAACTCAGCATTTTTAGGTTAATTCCTGGATTGTTTTCTCTTTTTTTTTGTTTACTTTTTCAATTAAAAGTGTATTTGTTTCTTCAATTTGGCTTTCATAAGTTCATCGAAATGGTCAATGGACCATTTTTAATTTTTGGCTGAATTTACCAAACCGTTAAGTAATATGGTGCAGTGGATTTTTCGCTTGTGCCGGTTGTAGCTACCGCCTCCGAAATGTCAATTCCGCTAGGCAATAATCGACCTTATGGTTGTTAAGCGATTATGAGCCTTATTACATTTATGGAATATAGGGATTCTTACGTTTATATAATCTTATTGTTAAGGTAGAACGTAGACTCCAAGCTAGCGAATGTTATGGTTTTTATTTCGGACTTTACTGAATTATATTTTACTGGAAATGGGAGCATTTTATTAGTAGTATGTTTATATCAAGAAGCAACTTATCTTCTAGTAGCTAAGGAGTGTTATTTGTTGCTTAATATGGTAAAGCAGCCCTCACACGAACATTATTATTGTGAATATTTTATATTGATAATATTTTGTCAATATCATGAAAAAGCGCTCCCACGTTCAGTATTTGTATTAATATCGGTATTAATAATTAGTTTACGGGCAAATGTTCGACAGGAAACATTATGAAACAAATACAAATAAGAAAGACCGCCATTTTGATTTTTTCAAGTTTCAGTCAAAAATTGTAATGAGTGAGCTTAAACACCACCAAGTCCCAAATTTGAGACAAATCAATTTATAAATAAGAAAGTTCGGCATTTTGAATCCGCAATTTCGATTTTTTTAAAATTTCAGTGAATCATTGTATTGAGTACACCGCCAAGTCTCAAACTTGAGACAATTTGGTTTATAAATAAGAAAGTCCGCCATTTTGGATCCAGCATTTTGATTGATTTGATGAAAAAATACTAAAATATATTGTCACCACTATACCTACCAATTTTCAAATCTCTAGCTTATCGGGAAGTAGTCGAAAAAGCAGTGGCAACAAAGAAAGCCATATAGCAGTCAAGCTTAATAAAACCGTTTAAAAACAACTTACAATAAGCCCGTATTTAGTATTAATCAGCTCCCACTTCAAACCCGCCAATTCGGCAGCGTAACCGTACTCGTTCAGAGCGTCTCTAAACAACTGCACGAACATGTGCGTCAAATTGCAGTTCAAAGGGTCCAAGTAGGCCAAGGGACTGACGAAATCGAACATAATGTTCGCCTTTGGCAGCAGGAATTTGTCGTCTTGTTTGAACCAGACTCTGGTGAGGGGCGTGTCTTGGATTATGGTGGGTTGTTCTGTCACCTGAGAGAAATAAAATAGGTTATTTTTTTTAATTAAATTATATCAAACAATTATACAGGGTGTTTTACAACTTTGAAATGACGATTAATTTCGCTTAAATATGTTCGAAAGTTTTCCCAAAAAACAACCAAAATTGTGCTCTAACATTTTCTTCGCCTTTGACTTTACTTACCTAATAAGAAATATAAGCATCAAGCAAGCAAGTGCGTTGCCAACCCCGCTCTTATCTCCGCGTCGTACCACAGAAAGTAAACAAACTATGCAATATTAGCTGATTTAGTTTTGAATGTCACGTCGCGTTGTGATGCGAAGTATTAGTTTTGTTAGTGATTTTTTTTTCGTGTTTTCTTGCAAAAGATGCCATACAACTATTAATTTTTTGTGAAATTAAACAGCGAATTAGTGGATATTGTTTTAATTTATAACGAAGCACTTACATTAATTGAGGTACACTTCCCGACACATAAAACGCATACAGAAGAAGTTAGGCACGTGTCTATATTTTAAAAATTTTGCTTGCTTATTATTACCGCCTTTTGTAGGTTAACACTTATTGGTTCTAATAGTTTTAAGGTTGCTGTTATGAAATATAAAAAAACACTTAAAATAAATTTTTTATATTATAAAAAAACAATTCAATCAAATTTTGCCAAAACTAGAAGGAGGTTGGTCTCTTCGTCAAATAGCCGGTCAAAAGGGACGAAACAAGTTCACTATAACGCGACTAAAAGGAAAGCAAGGTCAATACACATCAACAGAAAAAAATAAAAAACCTATCGATAAACAAAAATTAAAAATATTAACTTCAGTATTGGTCATTGCACTATTTGCTTGAATATTTTTTTTCTAAACGCCTTCGCATGGAATATGCTCAATTTTCGAATAAATTTGGATTTTCTTCAATGATCTCTTCATAAGCTCTACCTATTAATTCTATCAAATGGTCAGCTTTCTGTGGAAGAACATTAAATTCTGATAACTTTTTTGCAATGAGCCACCATACGTTCTCGATGGAATTGGCATCGGAGGT
Organism: Oxystoma pomonae; assembly: GCA_963921995.1. Lineage (NCBI taxonomy): Eukaryota > Metazoa > Arthropoda > Insecta > Coleoptera > Brentidae > Oxystoma > Oxystoma pomonae. The sequence goes on along the minus strand of OY998172.1, from coordinate 30,588,148 downwards.
CTTTGCTGGCCTTGGCAAAAGTTCAATATAGTTGCGGGCAGTTGTCTTGTTGATACACAAAACCATCGCGAGCTGATATTTCCGGAAACATAATATTTCGCATCATGTTCACATAAACCTTCGCTGTAAACATTCCTTGCGCACCGTGCCCTCTTGCCGAAATCCAGGTACACACGTTGACAGTACTATAGTAGACTTGTCTCGTTCATAATGATCGGCGACCCGACGAATAGACCAACATTCATCTAATTTTGGTAAAATTTGGTATTTATCGAATTCCAAGAGTTGTCGTGGCATTTTTAAGTTAGACAAGACTGTGGCATCAAAACATGACAATGAGTGAACTTTGACACTTTGTGACTGAAACAGTTGCTAAGTCGTAAAGGATATATTGCATATAAAAACGGCGTATGCGTTTTATGTGTCGGGAAGTGTATGTCATTATTTGACCTTTTTATTTAGTCATGAAATTAGTTTTTTTTCCACTTTATATGTACCATACTTCAACAAATCATTTGCGTACTTTTGTTCCCTAATTGAAACATTTTTGAAGAGGCTTTTTATTACTTGCAGTCAACTTAACACGCTCTAAAAGCTTCTGACGTAAGTTGTGAAAAACCCTGTAATTTAATTCGACACATAATTACTTTCAAGAAGTTGTTCGTATGTCTATACTGTAATTATTAGATTATACAAAACCAATTAAGTTCCAAGAACATCAGCAGCAAGAGAGGAAAAGAAATAGTTTTAGTAGACTTCAAACTTTTAAATTAAATTAAATCACAATTCTAAGTATATATTCTTGAAGATTTAATAGGAAAAGGTTAACTTTATGCTTAGTTTTAGAGAATTTTGTATTCTTAAAGTTCTGGGGTAGTACTTTATATATTTTAGGAGACACGAATAATAAACCCTTCTGCACTGCCGTAAAATATACAGTATAGCAACCAATATTTGCGCGAATCTAGAGTGCCAATGTAATGATCCGCTTATTATGTTAATTTCCTTTTTACATAAAAGTCCAATTATCGAATTTATATATAGTTTGTACAGTTGGGTACAGCCTGTTTTTGGAAAGAGATATTTTAGAGATTTTTTTGGGAGTCATTTCGAGTAGTATACATTCAAAATACTATTTTGCGGAAGACTTTGCCTAAGAACATAAAATGTGTACATAAGTTTTTTAAGTTTACCATAAATGTATTGCACATGGGAGTACTTAATTTCATGCACTGCACTAAATTGTACACACTTGCAAGACATTATCACTGCTGCTATCCTGTATTTTAATACTGTTTAGGTTTTCATGCAGTCCAGCTTTAGTAATGGAGTGACACATGAAGAGAGATTTAAGTAGGCCACAATTTAGCCATTTCTTTAACTGCGCTAGAAGTATACACCGCCCTCAGAAACACCTCACTCTATATGTCACCCTTAATAAGAACCGCTGTGTCTTCAGCGTAGCAGACCACAAGGACACCTGGCACAACAGAAATTATACCATCCATATCTCCTAAAGTGAAGGTCCGACCGAGGGTCCGAGAAAAAAGTTTTGAGAATAAGATTTATTAGAAAGGTTTTGCAGAATTAAAATTTAGCGTATTTTAATTATTGGGTTACTCTTAGTATTTTTTTAAAATGTTTTTCTTTTTTAGTATACCTATTAATTTTTATACAGACCGCTTCAAGCTACTGCGAACATAGGGGGAATCAAGTCCAATTTACTCTCCGTGCCGTACGACCGAGGTGGATTCGAAGCACGCTGCAGTGTTATCTTTTGGAAATTCATTTTGTTTTTATTATTTTGTTTTATTTCTGCCTTGCTCGAGAAACAGATGGGTAAGTTCTTAATTGAAATAATACATTTTTAAAACTAAAAATGGATGTCTACGAAGTTGCCGAAAAAGTGCAGATGGTCAAATGGTCAAATCGTCATAACCCAACACACGTTCGATATTGGTCGAGGGAAAATTTGCATTTGTATTTTGACGTAAGAACACAGTATCCCCAAAAACTAAATGTTTGGGGGGGGGGTATTGTAGGGGAACACGTAATTGGGCTATTTTTTATTAACGGCAATTGCAATTTGAATGGTCCTAGATACTTGGATCTACTGCAGCAGCACATTATTCCAACTGCTAGGCAGTTGTTAGGTGTAAGATTTGGTGAAACATGGTTTCAACAAGATGGTTGTTCCGCTCACAATGTTGGCCTTGTTAGGGAATATCTTGATAATGTATTTCCTAATCGGGTTATAAGTACACGGGGAACTATTTTATGGCCAGCTCGATCTCCCGATCTTGCTCCTAATGACTTCTATCTGTTTTTGAAAAAGCTTTTCAAATTATCACCACTAACATGCTTGGAAACGTTGGAAGGGGTTTTTATAGTAGGCTCGGATATTGTCTAGCCGGGCAAGGAGGACTTTTCGAACATTTGCTTTAATTTTTTTTTGACTGGGAGAATCTTTTTGGTTTTCAGAATGTATTATTCTATTTTGAGAACTTGCTTTTATTTTGTTTCTCCTTATTATTTTCCTTGTAACACGTCGTCATAATAATAAATCTGAGCAGTTGACAATAAAACGCTCTTATTCATCAGTGACAAAAAATAAGAAAATTACGTTATAAAAATTTGCGTATTTATTGACCAAATTCCGGTTTCATTGACTACGCTCCACACAGCACCGTGGTTAGAGGCGTACTAAATACAAGGCGAACGTCGGCGAACGGCAGCGAATGGCGATCGGAAGCCTGAGTGATGGTTGCTTCACTGATAGGCGTGCGGTGTCTCTGCATGTACGTACACTGGCAAATTAGACTTCTTTCGCCCTATGTTCGCAGTAGCTGGAAGCGGTCTGTATAATTTATATTTAATTAGTAGTTTTTTCTTTACTTAAATAATTTTATTAAAATCGGTTCGGCGTTGTCAGAACTATTACCATAGAAACAAACGGGAAGGCATAATTCCAAAAGGCATAAAAATACCTAACTGTATCATTTTTTAAAGTTATCTTTAAAAAAAGTTGACGATTCCAGGTCGACCGGATCAAAATCCAGGGGAATTAAGTTTTAAAAACTTACAGCATCATCCAGCTTATATAACGAAAAATCAGTTGGGATAAACTCGTTCACTTCTGGTAACTTTAATTCCTCGCATAGACCTGCGTTTTTCCAGTCCTACAAGAAAAAATACAGGCTGAGTATAAAGATGTGTGCAGGTTGTTTTATTATAAATGTCACCCCCATTTTTCTCTGTTATTATTTATTTTATGAATGCTACAAATAGTTTTAAACACAAAAGTTGTATACATTTTTTTAGAATATGTATGCCAAAGTTGTCAATGTCATTGCGAATTTCGAATTTTAACACCAGATTTCTTATATTAAATACGAGGGGGTAACCACTGTTGGCAATCATGTCACAAATTCTTCGGGGATCTTTAACAATAAAAAAAATAAATAAAAAAAATTTAAAAATTAGAGAAACTGATACAATTTTAAAATAATCAATCCTCAAGGTCTGTATCCTTCGTATGGCCTAAGGTTCCCAAGATCGCAGCAGCATTTCCTCTCTGTATTGCCAGGCTGATCCTCTGGGTGAAGAAGCTTTTAAAAAGTTTATTTTTAATTTTCCAAGAGAGATCGTTAACAAACCTTTTTGCTTCCTCGCCCCAAGGACCATGTGTTTCTACATATTTATTGACAAAATTAATATTTGATTACAAAAAATTTAACAAAAGAATATTTTAAAAGCTTCTCAAAAATTGTTTTTAAGGCTGTACCCCTTTTTTAATGTCCCTACGAATAAAGGCAGTCCGTAATACTATTCCGGCTGACGTTACATCTGATTGCCACTGCGCACGCGTATATGTCAACAGTGTCAAAGTAGTGCCCGGTTCCCGAGCATATTTTATTTTTAGAAAAGAATTTTTCATTTTTGTGTTTCTGAAAGGATTTATGTTAACTCGTAATCCAGTTTAAAAAAGTCAATGATAAAATTATTTTATTTAGTTTTCTAATGTCAGTACCAAGAATAATCCAAGAATTTATTTAATTAATGAAAATCAGTAAATGGAATGGTAACATCGATGAACCTGATTTCTATTTTCTCAGGACAGACCGCGCCCAGTCCATATCGTGTAGTTTTCAATAAATCTTGCGGCTGCTAAGTGCAAGATAAACCTAACGTATTTTTTGACATTTTTTTATTTTAAGTTTGCGAGCACAAAAACGTACAGTGATTTCCATTTTTTAAGGTGTTTTCAATGATTCGTAGCGACTCCGGACGATTTCTTTTAATCACTTAAATTCAGCGATTGCTGTGTGTGCTTTCAGCAGTCGATTGAACAGCTGTTTTTGACAGATCCAGCGCTGGTATCCAAAAATAATCACTCTAGGTACGATAAATCAAAAAAATAAAATAAAGAGTTGATAAAGAAGAGTTATGTTAAAAAGGTACCAAAATTTAACCAAATGAAAATTGAATATTGGGTTTATAAGTAAAGGATACATTAAAAATTTTAGTTTCTGGAATAAGAAAAAATATTAGGCTGCCAAAAACACAACACCAAGCCAGTTTTAACTTTTGTTATTAATTTAAAATATTATACATATCGGCTGTTTCACGGGTATGGTTCACACCCTTTTTTTTGCATTTAAAAAAAAAAAAAATTGACATTTTTTGACAAGTCACGGATATCCCTTTTATATTATTGGGATTACTGGAAATATTCTGCGCCCAACCCCAATGTCAGGTTTTGACAGATTTAAAAAAATATATTTCCTTTTTTTTTCGATCTAGGTGGCCATGAGCCATCAAAGTTGAGGTTATAAAGAATAATTTACAGTGAAAAAATAGGAAATTAAACAATCACTTAGCTTTTTATAAATTAAATAACTTGTTTTTGTTTTTAACTCATGGGCTTGTTAAGAGTTGAGAAGTTGAGAAGAAACAAATAAAGAATTTGCAAGCCTGCTTCATACGTTTTTGTAGCTGGTGACAAGCAAGGCACTGCCTTCTCAACTATCAACCAATCTACGATATAAAAACAAAAACAAATAATTTAGTTTATAAAAAGCTAATGTCCATATCCACCAACGTCAAAATTCTCCGATTAAGATTTAATCATGATTAACACTAATCGGAGGTTGGAATGGGTCTTGGCAAACAAAGTTTCAATGTAAAACACTACATTCTAGATACTGATTATTAACTAATCACGATTAAAGCCTAATCTGATTGATTGACTAAAAATTATTCTTTATAACCTCAACTTTTTTAATAATAATGTGAACATGTATCATCCTATTTAAAAAAAATAAGTTTTTATATTTCAAAATTTCAAAACGCGATCAAATTAAGCGTAAAGCACTCACAGGATGTTTTACATTTTTGTAAAATTAATTGAGATCGACATATTAATTTTTAGCCAATCATGGCTATGTAGATTGAAAAATAAATTAAATTTAAGTTTTTTAAAAGCTGTCAAAATTTGAATGTTTCCCTACATTCAAAAATGTAAAAATATACAGGGTCTCCCATTTGGAAATCGAAAGTTGAGGCCGTTTCCGATGAAACCGAAAGCAACCGGAAGTCATGTGACTTGCCAAAAACGTCAAATTTGACGTTATATGATATCACCAAGTTTAATTTATTTATTTTGAAAAATGCAGAAAAGAAAGGGTTGAACCACCGTCGTGAGAAACCCGGTACATAAAACATAATAAATAACTTGAACTACAAAAAGGATTTTTTTAGAGATTTGCATTTTTTATCATCATGCATCAACTGGGTTGGTTTAGCTTCAAAGGGGGCGGGGATAAGAGGGGGACAATTTCACTGTCTTGCGTATGTAAAATAAAACGAACATGTTCAAGAATGATAGTCCAATACGATTCAGTTTCTGTCTTTATTTATCTTGTGTAACAATTAAACATCAAGAAAATATTCTCAAATTGATGATTTCTTAAATCAGCTTCTTTTAACGGCCAATTATTATAATATGCATAGGAAAAAAATATTTTTTCTCCAGATTTGTTAAATTTTTCCCTGATTTTTATGATTTGTGAGCCAAACAAATTCCTAGACATTTCCACGTTTTCCTTTTTGCTCTGGAAAAACCAACAAAGACAACTGTCAACTTAATATAAACCTGTGTGACACCTGACTTGTTTATAACCTCAAAATCTTTTCTTGGCATTCACAATGATTTCCAGTTATTCACAATGATTCTTCCAGCGATTATCAGGTGATTCCCAGAAAAACGTACAGAGATTACCACCCGCGAATTTTCCCTCGTAATTTTGTCTGGAATTTTGTAGTTTTGTTTTCTAGATTTCTCAAATAGACTAAGAGCTGAGGGAAAAAAAGTAACGTCATTTAGAACGCGATTTATTTCGAACCCATTAGACGGAAGGGTTGGTAAAAACAGAAAAATTCTGTCCGTCTCTCTGTGAACCACTCGTCCGATTTTGATAAAATGCTGTGTGTATGCTATGTTTAAGATATTGCTGGTCCAATTTCAAGGACAAAAAAATCCAACTACTGGGAGCCAAGAAAGAGTATAATTTGATGCGAAGTATGGCTTGTGGAGTATTAATTAAAAGGTAATTGGACTCAGCCTATAAAAGCTATTTTAACATCTCATCTGTTGTTTAGACAGTGTATAAAATTTTTTGAACTTTTTTTTATAGGATCCCCATGACCCTTTAGTTCAAAAAGCCATTTCACAAAAAAGTGCTTTTCAATCCCTGGTAATCTTTGGCAATCCCTACAAATCTTTGGCATTCTTTGGGAATATGTTGGCAGTCTATGTGAATCTTTGAAAATTTCATGGCATTCTTTGGGAATCTCAGAAAATCTCATAGCAATCTGTAGAGAGTTTTGGAAATCCCATGACAGTCATTTGGCAATCGAAATAAATTGGCAATCATGTCACATTTTTTCAACTACCCAAGCAGCAAAAATCTGACTTCCAACCAAATACGTCTTAATATGACGTCAATTTCGGGTAGAATTAAGGTTTCGGTCAAGGACGATTGTGTCCAATGTTGTTTTTGAGGTAAAAGCGACGTCCTTAGTTATCCGTTACAAAACCTAACGATATGCCGACGTCGGCAAAATCGACGTACGTTTTAACTGCAAAGCCGACGTCTTCAGTGCGTAAGAAATTTAAAGATACCGGATAATGACGTCTACCTGTCGTTGAAATTTAAAACCTGTAGCTCGTTGGAACTGGCCTACGCTAACCGACGTCCCAAACAAACACGTCTTCTCTCTGGTTCAAAATTAACTTTTTTGAAAATTTTAACCCAACTTTTATTCAAGTTTTCATTTTTTTTCTTGGATTTTTTGGATCCAGGATTTGCTTATTACTAGTTGAAAGTGCTCATGCTCTTGAAAATGCCAAAACGACCATCCAAACATTCAATTGGATATCTTTCTTTGCTGTAGGGAAGCTGCATATCCCATTTTCCTTCCACATGTAGGGAATGGGCTCGATCTTTTTTAATTTTTTGATATAAATAATTATGAAGTAATAACTTGTAGCATAACACTAGTATCTCGGTATTTATTAAATTATATTTCATTTTCGCAATTTGCATATTACTGCCACCTACTTAATTCAATCTAAACTAAACATTGGTCAACACCCGAAATTAGTTAGTTTCTTTAAATTTATTCATATCGATCAATATTTATTTTCGGTACCTTGTGGATCAACTCTAGTTTGGAGCCCTTCGAAAAAGTCGTACGTACGGAAGTGACGTCACATTTTCTTACCGCCAAATTAGCGCTTGGCTTCACCTACGCGTCACTCTACTAGCTTCTGTACTCGCGGTTCCAGGTGCTAATTTAGGAACTCTGCAGGTTCCGAGTCCCGAAAACTTTTCGCGGCTGTTGCCTGGGTCTTATTAGGTATGTGGTTAATTTTATTACATTCTGTATTAACTTTTGTATATATTTATTTTTGGTAACGTAAGGTATTTTTTGTAACAAGTTATAATTTTATTCAATTTAAATAATTTCTCTTTTTTCTCTCGCATTCGTATATTAGTGAAAAATATGTCACAATTTTGTTTCTTTTTCTTGTTAGTTTTTCTGGAATAAATCGCAACTTCAACCCGCAAACCTTTGGTTGTTTTTAATTGCAATTCCATCTGCTCAGAACCCACCCCCACAGATATATATTTGAGCTACACTATAAACTCATGTCGAGATAACGAGGCACGACCACAAACAAGAATAAATAAAACCGCCAAAACTGTGAGGTTAGAGCGATATTTGACAGTTAGCGGTGTGATTGACCTACTAAAAATGACTTCAGATTCTAATACATAGATTAGGTTAATATTACATACTCCGTGCAAGACGTACACAGGCCGATGGCAACATTAAATTGGAACATAATGGCGGACGTACGGTTTTAATACGTCGTAATACGTTTGCGGACCGACGCGTTTCGTAACTTTAGTCATGTTTCACGACTTAACTTGGAGACCCGGTCCGACTTGGTATGTTAGTTCAGATTAAAACACAAAAATTCGCTATTGTGAACAGGTTGGCGTCTGTCGGCCGTTGTAAATTATTTTTTTTTTGCTTTTTAGATAGTCTAAAATTAGAGTGTTATGTAGTATAATTAATAAAATAAGATTTTGGGAAATGTTAGATCATTTTTACATTCAAACTAACAACATTATTTAAAAAAAAATATTTCGAACTATTTTTTTTTTAATATTTAATTTTCTTAGATCTTTCAAATTCTCAGGGCGCCCGGTTTTTTTTGAAGCATCTTAATCATATTTATCAATAAACGGCCTTTCGTTTACAAACTTTTAAGTGTAAATAAAATAATGATATGTATATCTATAGACATAAGGATCCGTCATCCATTTTTATTATTTTACAAAAACTTTATATATTTTAGGTAGTCGAAACAAAACCAAATGTAATTTACGTTCTTGTTTAGTAACTAATTTAAAGTGAGGAAAATTAAACATAAAATAACGTCGGCAATTGGTAACACTAATCAGGATCAATGACGTCGAGGCGACCTGAATCTGTATTACCCATTTAGGTGCGAATGAGGGTAACGTAAGATAACGTCCAACTGCTGCTTGGCTAGTGGTTACCCCCTCGTTTAATTATAACTCCCTGTATTTTATAACATTTTTGAATTCCTCTTTTTTTCTAATTTCAAAAATTATGAAATGAAGATATAACGCATTAAAATTTGACCGTAACGGCGGCTATGATCTCATCTACCGTAATGTTTTTTGTTATTATTGCATGCTACAATTATTATATACAAAAGTTGTATAACTTTTCGCAACCTTAGAGAATATGTATGTCAGAGTTTTCACATGTCATTAAAATTATGGCCGATCAGATCATAGCCACATTAGCAGTCAAATTTTGTATAGTATGGGTCTATTTCATATTTTTCAAAGAAAAGAAAATAAAGAGTAATTTAAAAATGCAATAAAATACAGGGTGTTGTATTTAAGTAATAACGAAGAAAAGTGGGGTTGACATTTATGTTCAACTGTACCAACCATTGATTAAATCAAAAAATTAAATTTATTTACGAAAAAAAAACAAATCTCGACTTTTGACTACATATTTTAACTATCTCCGATTTTTATGCACGTTTATGCTGCCCATAAAATATCACAAAACTACTATACTAAAAACCATTTTGATAATACTGTGTGAATACCTATTATATACAAATAAATTACTTACGTTTAGAGTCTTTTCAGGGATTGGCTGTTTTTTAAACTTAGTACCGTACCAAGGCTCCGTCTGATCACAGATTTTTTCAAACGCTTTGGCTACAACTGCTATCCTAGAAAAATAGATTTTTAAATTATTTGACCAGACGGAAAGGGTTGACTAAAAATTTAGCATATAACTTTAATAATTAATAAGGTTTGCCATAGGGAAAACTATTGGAGATAACAAATTTATATTTTGCAACGACTGCTTCTGAAAACCATTTTAGCACTTGCACACAATATGGGAATAAACTTAATTTTGAAGTGAAAGCGAATCGAAAACCTATTTGGCCTCAAACCTTAAATTCGCACTTACCTAATTTTATCTGGAGAGAGGTCGTCCATAATTTTTTCTATTAATTCGGGTTTCCATTCATCCAGCATGTAATGGGACGCTAGTACGTGTTCTAAAGGGTATGTCTAAAATAATTAACAATTATAAAATCGCAGAAGTAGAAGTAGTAGAGGAGGGGCGGCTTTTTAAGCATGGTAAGTAGGACTTTTTAGACCCTTTTTACCAACCCCCGTGCACCCCGGACTGATGAAAGTTTTTTTCTCTAAAAGAGCTTAATTTTGCCTGACACCTCTTTGTTGAAGTCGGGGATCTTTAGACTGTGTAGCAATTATACAGAGTGTGTCGCCGACTTCATACATCTTTTGAAGATTGATTCTGCTACATGTTAGACTTGGATCTATCTAACATCGCTACTTTCCCAGCAGCCCCCAGTCATATAAGTTGACACGAAGATCATACCCAATGAGCATTTTTGTCTATATAGAAGTTACAGCAAATAATATAAAACCTTCATAAAGTAACCAAAAGTTATATTTTATGTTGGTAATAATTTTATAACTCTAATATATATCTTAAATGAGTAAAAAAGACTTGAAAAACAACTGACCAACACCAGCTTATAAAAATTTATGGTACATAGTAATGGATAGTAAAACAACATATAGATTTTATAAAACTTCCTTATGAACCCTCAAGTCTAGATATTATTATAAAAAGGTTTTACAACTGTTCTAACAATACTACATAACAAATTAAAGGTTTTTATCGATTTAGAAATATAAATTTTCCATCTTTCTTCCCTTTGCTTGTTATGTATTATTCTTTTTCTTTTTAAAATAAAAAATTTATAAAATAGTGTTTACCAATCTTCTAAAATAAATTAAAATGGAAGTGAGATAAGTTGAAGCAGGAATATGAATATTTATATACTATAGGTTAAATAAAAGCTGTTTTCCCAGTCCATCCTACTCTGATAATCAGCTGCGGTCCCGTGTGTACTGTATAGTTTTCGAATACACTCACAAAATTTTCATGGGCTCCAAAAATACTTGAGAAAACGGGAAAAAAAAATATTCATTTAAATAATACTTTTTTTCACATATGTTTTTTGCTTTCTGGGAGAAATATTGAATTTTGTATTTTGTTCTTAACCCTAAACAAGCAATATTTCGATTAAAGCACATGTTGAAACCCCATAAATAACTTTTTTATTTTGGTCAAAAACCTATTGTTGGAATCCAAAATGGCGAAAATTTACGACAATTCTATAAAAAAAACAATACAATTATACCACTGTTTACCTCTTTCAACACTATTTTATCAACGTTTTAAAACATGATGCTAGTTGGAACAAAAGGCTGCAGATGGCGCAGTGCTGAATACTGAAGGTCCGTTTCTGCGAGCTTAACATAGTTACCATTGTTCTCTTTTCCTAAACGTATTCGTCTGAGAGAGGTCCAGCATACTACACATACTAGGAAAAATACCCGCCTGCACACCCTTCAACCCCGCATAACTGTCAGAGGTAACTATCTCAAGAAGATAGTTAGATTGCGGGGTCGAAGGGTGTACAGGCAGGTATTTCCCTGGTATGCAGGATCTCTCTCAGACGAATGCATTTAGAAAAAGAGGATAATAGTGACTATGTCAAACTCGCAGAAACAGACCTTGAGGCTGCGTTCCGTCGCGTCGTAAGGTGATGTGTTCACAATTGCCGCCGACCAGCCGTGCGCACTGTATGCACTCGAAGTTTCACGGTGCATATTTGCGAACTTAACACGGTTACTATATTGTTCTCTTTTTCTAAAACCCGGTTCCCATCTATGGGTTTCTCATGCGTGGGCTCCCCGAATCAAAACACGGATCACGTAGTCTAAGCGAGATTTGCTTATACAAATTCATATTCGTCCACGTGATGAGTTTTTTGAGTCAGGGTGGCCGCGCATGGGAAACGCTGGTCGGAATCGGGTGTAGAATGCATTCGATCCCGATATCTGTCTTCGAAAACTATCTCAAGAAGATTTGAATCTCTTATGTGTCTCCTCAGATTGATGTAATTAAAACCAGATAATGATGGTATGGTATCTCGCAAAAACGAGCCTTTTGATATCGCAAAAACGCACCTTTTAAAGTCGCAAAAACGAGCCTTGTTTGTTTTGTTATAAATTAAAATTGTTTTTTTTGTTGTAAAAACAGTGGTATTATAACCACTATACAAAGAAATTATATAGAAAGAATGGGCAAAAAAGGTTTATGAGAATATTACAGGCTTATATAAAAGTGTCTCTTTATTGTTGGTTAATTGATAGCAACAATTTAAAAACCAATCTATATATCTTTAATTGATAGTTACTTACGGTTTTATAGATGGGTTAACAGGAAGATTTCAAAAACCAATTTATATAACTTTGGTCACTGATGACTTATATTTTTATAAATATGTTGGTGGATACATTGTTAATACCAATTTATATAACATTTGTTACCGATGACTTTAATCTTTATAAAGATGTCCGTGGAAATATTGTTAACGCCAGTTTTATGTTACCTTAGCGTACCATCAATTTAGAACCCTTAATAAAACAAATATACAAACTCAATTCCTGTAGGAAACCTCTAAATACCGTAATTAATGAAACCCTTTTTATAATAATTATATAAATTTTTGTCACCAGAGGTTTCTGAAAATGCTCATTGGGTACCTTTCACCTTTCACTGGTGAAGGTCATCGGCGCACAGATGGTCGAGTCTCGCCAGACGCATCCCTTGAAATAGTCCTGCTACCCGAAAGCGCAGGCCACATCTTTTAGATCACCTTCCGTCATCCCTTGCATCCAGCCGCATCCCTTGGAGTCCCGGTTTTGCAAAAGTACAGGTTTCTATTTTTGGTTCACCCGCTCCCTTATCAAATTTTGTGGGCTCTCCGGTCATCCATTGAGTCCTGAGCCTCGTTCGAGCTAAAGTAGTCACGATCTTTTTTGAGCCAGGACACTACCTTCTTAAATTAAATAGGCCTTTTACATATAAATTAACGTAAGTTAAATAAAAGATAAAGCATTTCTTAGATTTTCGTATTGTGCATTACTATTTTATAGACAAAATTTACGACAAATAATAAGAAAAAACATTATTTTGAGCCCGGTAAAAAACGCGTCACAGTTACTTTCCCCTGTTCTCCGCAACTGCCTCTACCTAGTTTTTGGAGCTTTATAACACCGGTTTCCAACGAGTTATAACACCATCATGATTTGAAGATCGGGAATATTTATTCTTCAGTCACACTCAATGTCGTGCCGCTCATGTTGCTTTCTCTTTTTTTTATCTTATCAAAATTTTAGAAGAATGCAGTTTACCCTTTTGGGGCCAGTTGCACCTAACGCGGTCTGGTATAAATATTTTTTTTAAATGAATTGTTGCTTACCTGAAGATTATTGACTACATTCGAAATGTAACTTCTCGGTGATTCCTTATCCTTAAATCTAAAAATCATCTTTCCAATATCGCGGTTTTCATCTTGAATCCATTTTTGTGGTTTTTCTTTTTTTAGCATGTTTATGTACTAAAAAAAAATAAATAGTTAAAGCAGGTTTGCCCAAATTATTACGCTAAGTAACCATTAATTAATTTTTATCCCAGATAAGTTAGTTTTTTTTTTGTAATATTTCTACAAAATTAATCTCTTATGATTTGACATTTTTTACAAATTAATATAATTAAGGGGGGATTGCTGAGGCAATTTCTAATACCCTCAAGATAATTAAAAATAATTAGGCAAATCAACGGCTTTAGCGAGTAAACATCCGTTACCCAAATAACATTTTAGGGCATATTGGGAAGTTGGAAGGTTAAGATAACCAATCATACGTCAAAACATCCCCCGTTTTCCTTCAGAAAATTACTTTGTAGTTTGAGATTTGAAAATAAGTTTTAAATTGGAACAAATAACCTTAAGAAACGGTCATTATATACACGACATTTTAAAGGTTTTCTTTTAGGATATTTTTCGAATTATTTTCCTCGTATCATGTCTCCAAATTTGTTTTGAATATAAAGTTAAAAGGGAAGGTAAATTGATGGTAAACTTGACTTGAGATTCTAATCTGAGGTCCCCGCCTTGTTTGGACATTTCTTGGTCAACATTGCTTGTCAAAAGTTTTTAATAATAAAATCAATTAATAGCGAGCTTTCCCTCAAAAAAGGTAATGGTAACCGTAGATCCGGATTTCACACTTGTGGTGCTCATCAGTACGGTGCTAGGAATTAGGAGATCAAATGATGATGAAAAAATGTGACACAGGATTCATGTAAAAGACAACCATCTGCCAAATTGCAGAATCGGCAGATGTGAGGGAAACTTCGCTATTCATTGATTTTGGTATTTATTCACCCTCGCTAAATCCCTTTTTAGATTTATCAATTCCAGAGCTTAGGATATCTGTATCAGTAGCGACGCTTAATTTTCCTTCAAATTGAAGGTACATCTGCCGATTCTGCAATTTGCCAGATGGTTGTCTTTTATATGAATCCTGTGTCACATGTTTTCATCATCATTTCATCTTCTAATTCCTAGCACCGTACTGATGAGCACCACAAGTGCGAAATCCGGATCTACGTTTACCATTACCTTTTTTGAGGGAAAGCTCGCTATTCATTGATTTTGTTATTTATTCACCCTCGCAAAATCCCTTTTTAGTTTTTAATAATGTCCTGAAGAAATCCTCCTCAATGTTAAGAACTTTTTTGGTTTAAAACTGAACTCAAAGTTACTTATTTTTAACCTACAGTTATTCCTCAAAGTTACGGTTTTTTTTTGGAATAAGTTTTAGGACCAAAATTTGGATTTTTGACCAAATAAGTACAACCTAAAAATATGTCCTCTAACGAACTGTCATGATCAGCTGTCTAGATTAATCAATAATCATAACTTTCATATTCCTTCTCGGTATTTCCAAAAAGATATTTCCTTAATTACTATTCTATCTTCAACCCTTGTTTGGATTTTGGGCTTTTGGATACCTGCCCTCTTATCATAAAAAGGGATAGGACAAACCAGATGGAAGCTCAAAATTCAAAGAAAGTAGATGTTTAGTTAAAATTTGTGTTTAAGGAAGAGGGGGCATTCACGTTTTGATAGTCAAAAAGGATACTCTGTGTTAAAGTACCTACCTAGTAGTGGTGATCCTGACAGTTTTGTGTTTTAACACGACAAAAGAAAAAAGAAACAAACCTTTAACAGCATCAAGCAGTTTTTACAGAAAAGTTAAAGAAATTAAAAGTGATAGTGGGGACCCAACAAGTCCTAGTGGATCTCTACAAGTGCCAACACAACCAATGGGAATACACACAATTGTTTATGCTCGCAAATGTCATATGTCAAGGACATTTGCGAGCGTAAACGATTGTGTGTATTCCCATATGATGGAACTTTTTCGAATTGTTTGCTTGCTTAATTGCTCACCAACAATCAACATTACAACGGACAACCGAACAATGGACAGGGGGTGTGCGGGGAACAATTGGCAATGAATTCGAAAAATGGATAAACCGTCCTTGATGCAAAATTAATAAGAAATTTTGGCTTCAACATTGGAAATATGGTGTGTGAGGGAAAAAAATATGGTTAACACGACTTTTAGGGCACGGTCGCCAAAAAAAAGGTAAGGCGCCATGTTTTGTTTCTCTTTTTTAACAAGTTTTTATTATTTTTATTGAAAAAGAGGTACAAAATCTTTATAGAAATGATTTGCTTACACTTGTTTCATACGAAAATATTAAATTATGATTACAAATTGGAAATAATATTTAATTAGTGTTTTCCCGAAGCATAATTTTAGTGATTTTTTTTCTTAAAACTGCATGTTTCGATGCGCGCGTGAATTTTATGGAAGTAAAAGTGTTCAAAAATTCAACAAAAAAATTTTCGGCGCATGTCGGTTTCCTCCCATTAATAGTTTAAAATAGTAGTTTAACACCTATGATTAAAATATAACTGTGATTTTTCATCGCCATTTATTATTTCCAAAGTTGTTGTAGGCCATTTTTTATTTTTATTTAAACATTTTTTCATTCTGACACGTAGAGGGCGCTTGGTTCTTTCCCTCTTTTTTAACCTCCCAGTTTCTCCTAAGAAAAAATTACTAGCTTAACTCGAGAATATTTTACCAAATTTTAACCAAAAATGTTACTGGGGTAAACAAAACCGTGTTTTGAAAAATTCAACCAATCTATTTGTCAGATCTGATAAGAAATAATGTCTAAAATAATGTACCTGAAACACAATCTTGACAATGTCATCCACATGCTTCATACCCTCCTCCGTCAAGTCGACCGACATGCCGAAAAAGCTAAAACCGCGAGAACTAGTTCGGGTGCCGGCAACCAAATGGTTCGACCAGCCTCTAGCTTTGAGGGCTGATAGGATACTCCCTGGTCCTTCGTGGCCTATAAGGTGACTTAAGTAACTTGGTGGCTGTAAAAATTAATTTAAATTTAGTCATGTGCACAGTCGTTAAGATCAGGGGCGGATATATATATACAGGGTGATTCAAAATTCCCTAGAAAGATTTTAAATGTAGGTATAATTTGTTTTCCTGAACAAGAATTAGTAAAACATTTTTAAACTCTTTGGTTTCAGATATATCCACATTTAAAATTGCTACTTTTTTGAGAAGCTTTTTTTACCTACTTATTAGTTTCTAACCACCAGAAAAAAATTTTGAAAACAAAACTTTGACAATTTCAAAATTCTTGACAAAAGCTAAAAATTGCAATTGTCAGTAGAGTCTGCGTGATGCTTGCTTAATTACTTTTAGAAGTAGAGATTCTTTTATTGTCAGGGACCTTAGCTCAGGAAATGTTGAAGGTACACTTTGCGCCACAAAAAACTGATACAGGACACACTTGTCATTTTGGACCGGTTTTTTGTGTGCGAAGTGTGTCAAATAAACATCAGAATTGGCTGAACTTTGAATGGAAAGCATATTTTCTAAAAACCAAGACACGTACGGCTCGGACACTTTTTTGGTTTTTTTTTCCGAATAAGCTAAAATTTATTTGTAAGGCCACCGATTCAAATGTTTGAATATCTCGAATTGGTGACTTTAGAAAGAAATTTTAGCTTATTCTACATCTTCCTTAATCAAAAATTAACAATTTCAAGCTTTCTTTTTGCAAATAGTTGTTATTAACCACAAGGCCTTTGTATTTTTTTTAAAGAATGTTTAGAATTGTTACTTCTAGAATAAGGAAGATGCAGAATATATTGCTTTATGCTATTTTATGCAAAGGTTGTTATTTTTGTATGCTGACCAAAAACTCCCTATTTTCCCACAGTGGATCTTTTCAAATTGAGAAAAGAAAACACACGGTCTTCTTCACTAATTGCTCTAATGTTTCAAAAAATTAAGGACATGTTTCGGAACTAAAAAGTTCTATCATCAGCACACTGCAAATTAATGCAGACGGTATAATTAAATTTGAAAACCTCCTTATACAGGGTGTTCGGTTCCACAGGGATAACTTTTTTTCTAACAGCCGCAGAGGGATCAACCAAAAACTTAATTAGTTTTCAAGAGAACTAAAAATCATTTATTAAACTTAATCAGTTCAAATAGTATACAGGGTGTGCAAACAAGTTATGGTTTTTCTTATCGAATACCAGGTATATTTTTTAATTTCGAATTTCCCGTTTTCGAGAAATTTCAAATTGAATTATTAAAAAATTTGTATTAATTACTGAATAATAATATAATCAATCACATACAAATTGATATATTTGTCAAATAATGATTGAAAAAAATATTACTTGGGTTTTATAAACATAACAATAATATTTTTTTAATAATTCAATTTGAAATTTCTCGAAAAAAGACTATTCTTTGGGGAATTCGAAAATCTAAAAATATACAAGGTGTTCCATAAGAAAATAAGATAACTTGTTGGCACACCCTGTGTTATATTTAAACTGATTAATTTTAAATAATTATTTTTAGGTGTCTACAAAATGTCCTTTAATACCGTTTTTGTTTGATCACTCTGCAGCTATTAGAAAAAAAGTTGTTCCGGGGAACAGTTATAACCGATCACTGTACATAGTTAAAGGAGTTTTAGGCACTCTTTATCTAATACATTTGTAGTCCTAACCTAGTTGGGTACCATTTTACAAAATCGAACAATACAAGGAATTAAGTACCTGATAGTTATATGAACTGATTTCAATCGTGCAAAATACTTACAGCTGACTTATAATACTGAGTGTAATCGTCGCAAGGGAATACAATGTTTAAATTTCTGACATCTTTGACAGGTGTCACATAAACCACCGTCCTAAACTGATCGTCAGTAAAAGGATGTGAGTTCCACGTTTCTGCTTCAATGTTCTTGGTTTTTACACTACCAAAAAGTTCTACGACGGCAGCTTCTAGTTCGTCTAAGCTTTCTAAAAAAAATAATGTCAACGTTACAGCAAGACATCTCAAAACTGACTGAACCAATTTTCAAATTAGAAGGGTTCGGGTACTGAGTAAAAAACACATTTTTTATTTTGAAATCTGACTTATTTACTAAAAGGAGTTTAGGAGCCATTTGTTTTTTTAATCGATCAAACAATTTTGGGTCATAATTAATTATAGAAAAGTTGACAAAATATCACACATTTATTTTTCTTCAAGCCGGTTCAGTATTGTTAAAGTTAGGTATATTCATAAATACTACTAATTATTAGTAACACCTATATAACTATGAGATCCGAAAAAAAGATGTACCGATAATAACTCTCCAATCAAGTTGGCCTGAAAAAAATTCACAGGCAAACACTCTTCTGGGCGCGAGTCGACTGCGTTAGGCATGCGCAGTAAATTTTTCGCCTTTGGCCTTGCCTAGAGCCAACCCTGATTTTTAAATTATTTTTTTTGTTTGTCAAAGTTATTATTATAAACATTTTGACGCAAATCTAAGTAAGTTGGCTGCTATTCAGGGATCCCTATAAAAAAAAAACGATAAGCAATTTGACTGAATCGTAATTTTGTCGAATGTAAAATGAACCAAAAAAAAAAACAAACGAAAATAATTTCGTCAAACCATAATATAATCTAATATCGATTTTAGTGCGAAGCAAGTGTATTATAAATTTTACGATTCAGCCAAATTGCGGTTTGATCAATACGGTAGAAATTATATTCGTTTTTTTTATTTTCGTTCATTTAAAGTTTCGGGTTTCTTACAGTTCGACAAAATTATTTTCGATCTCTTTGTTTTCGTTCATTTTACGACTCCATTAAATTGTGGTTCCTTTCGGCAAGATTACGTTTCGACTATTTTACTTTCGGCTACATTATGGGCTTTCGTCGGAAAAAAGATTTGGGTGCTGCCATAAGTAATAAAGGTGAAATTAGCAATATTTTTATACCCATATTTAGACAACAAAAAAATATTTTTTTTGGTATTAATAATAAAAGGGCACTAATAAAATAAAATAAAACTCTTTAATATATTTTATAGGGGGAATATAATCAAAACTATAATTATTATTAATTATTCCCTAATGGCACTTGATGATATTGGGCCTACAAGAACATTATTTTAGCTGTCCAGCAAATTTTCAAACATTACACTTTTATACGAGAAAAAGTTACACAAAACAAATTGGTCCGTTTTTTTGGGCTCAAAATGTTCTATTCTAAGGTTAAGCTTTTTGTCGTGATCGTTTATTTTTAGAATACTGATCTGATTTAACCTGCTTTATGACGCAATATATTTAAGTCGTTAGTTGAACCCTCCGATTAAAAAATAAAAAGAGGTATAACAGTAAACAATACTAACCCGATCAACCATCCATAAGGTTCATTTTCCCATAAAATGCTCGGTTGCCAATTTGCCGCGGGATTTTGTAAGAGCAAAACTAAATACAGTTCTTGAATCGCTTTTTTAATTATATTTACTATGTTATGCCTTTTTATACAAGGTAATTAACCTCAGACTAATAACTAAATTTTTTAATTTGAGTAATTACTATAATCAAATTTTAATTTAAAAAAATGCAAACCCGCAACGTTGGATCAAAGATAAACGGCGAATAAATTATGACAAGTCTTTTTCGTTCACAGCTGATTCGGCAGTGTTTTTAACGGGATTTGGTGGTTTTTTTGTGATTTTTGACTTTTATTTTGACTATTTAAAAAAATAACTATATAAAATCTTTTTGAGGACCAGCACAATGCGTGATATGAAAAAAAAAATATATTTCTACCTGGAATTATTATTTTGAAGGTAAGAGATTGTGTCATTTTAGCTTGGTCATTGGCGTATTTTTGTATATATTTTAAATCTAAAATTATAATCTCTTAGTGCAAGGTGTATTTTAAAACAACTTTGTACTGTGCTGCCGAGAACTCAGTTAATATCTAAAGAATTAATTAAAATTCGTACATACTGGCCATGGTGTCTCGTCGAAATTCACCCGCAATTTACTATTTATTTTTAAATGTGATGTTGGTATGATGGATAGTGTACTTGCCTTACGAGCGGGGGAGGTCGTGGTTTCGATTCCCACCAAAAATGTTGTTTTTTTTCCTTTTTTTATTTTTTTTTTAATATGCTACTTAAACTTTTCCCATTTCCCATTTCAGAAACTCAAAAAATATCAAAATTTTCGACTCATTGGTAATGGGAGCAGTTTTAGGTATTTTTTAATCTAAGGCCAAGAACTTCAAACTGTTTTTAAATCAAATTGTTTTAAATCACAACACCAGTACATATATTAGAGTTCTGGCGAATGCGTTGGTAAACTCAAGATCACAAGAAGTAGAGTAGGTAATTAAGCAGATACAAGGAACAACTCCCGACAGTTTACACCTCGGAGATCACCTTGAATTTTTGAACTATTTAAGAAAACGTATTTTAAACTATTGCAGTGGAGCGCTGTTAGTATTCGTCGCAGTTTAAGGGCCTTGTAGTGCTGTGCATGCAATTCTTCCTCCTTCCGTGAGTAACGAAGTAGGAAGCCTTGGACACCACTATAAATTTAACTCTAATTAGGTGGCTAGTATTTTAATTTTGGCTACAAACTTATTTTATTTTATGATTTGAAGCGATTATGTTGGGAATTTGCACTATAACAAAGTTATGATTGTTTTCCACAAACCAAAACTACACTTTTTTGCACTCGTGCGCGTTTCGCTAACAACGTTAGCATCATCAGGAGACGATTAACATGTTTATCGTATAAACTCAAACTCAAATAACAAAGTTATGATTGTTTTCCACAAACCAAAACTACAGTTTTTTGCACTCGATGCGCGTTTCGCTAACAACGTTAGCATCATTAAGAGACGATAAACATTGTTTATCGTATTTGAAGCGAAATAGGTTGACGCACGCAAAGTCGCCGCTACTGGTGATGGGAAAAGCGACTTTAAACAATTTTGCCGTTTTATTCGTCTATCTCTTTTCTCCTCATGTATTCGTCTACAAGGGGGTTGGATTGTTAACATTAGAGAATTTGGTCTCTTCTTTAGTTATTAGTCTGAGGTTGAACCGAATTTAAGATAGTGTCTTATTTTCGCCCTCTGATAATTAATAGGTGCCCAGTTTTAGTGGAGCCCTGCGTTGTGGCGAAAATACCGTAATTGTATTCGGTGAACACTTTTCCGAAAAGCAGTGGATAGGGTATAGATCGCGCTGATGATAGCCAACGTTCGAAGAGAGCATAGCACTTGAAGAACGATGGCAGGTTCGAGATTTATGGTAAACGTATAAAAACTGCACTGCCGTGAGAATTATCGCGATTGGGCCTTTGCGATTGAAATCTTTCTCGTGTTAGAAGGGTTGGAAAAATGCATAACCGCTGTCGTCGCGGCAGATGATGCGAAGGGCAAGGCGAAGATTATTTTAACTATAGATTCGTCGTTGTATATTCATATCAGAGGCAAAGACGACTGTCGAACTTTGGTCCGTGTTAAAAAATGTATATGATGATTCCGGGTACAGTAGAAAGATTAGTCTTTTATGGAATTTTATTTCTATGAGATTGTGTAATTGCGAGACGATGCAAATTATGTGAATCAGGTCACAGAAATGAGCCAAAAATTACGCGGTACCAGATTTTGTTGGCCGGACTGCCGGAAAAATTTAGTTTGATGATAATGGCGATTGAACATTCGGGTATTAAAGTTTCTACGGATTCCATAAAGCAAAAATTGCTGGATATGGGGAACGCGATGTTGCCAGTACCTCGGTTAGTGCGTTCGCTACTAAAAAGTCGGGACGTCCGCAGAAAAAAAGGACAGAGATTTGAGCGAAATTAAAGGTTACCGGTGCAGAGGCATTTCCAAAATCAGTGTCCGAAAAAAAACGGAGAAAAACCATGATGATTAGGGCCGCGTTCGAGCTATGGCAGGGACACAACCGTTTTAAATGAAGTAGGCCTTTTACATATAAATTAACGTAATTTAAATAAACAATGAAGAATTTCTTGCATTTTTGTAATTTGCATTGCATCAATAACCTTTTTTAACTATTTTATGAACAAAATTTACGACAAATAAATAAGAAAAACTCCTTATGTCTGAGACATGCATTAAACGTCGGTCTTTCATCAATCTTTGATTGCGCCCGTGAAAACACGTGCCGCAGTTACTTCCGCCTGTTTCCCGCAATTGCCCTTACCTAATTTTTGGAGCTTTATAACCGGTTTCCAATCAGTTATTAAACTATGGTTTAAAGATCGCAAATATTCGGTCTCTTCCGTGCGACCTTTTCTGTAAAGCTCAGACCCTCGTCACACTCAAGGTCGTGCCGCTCATGTTTTTATATATTTATAAGCCTTATCAAAATATCAGAAGGATGCAGTTTACCGTTTTGGGGCTAGTTGTACCTAAGCTCGAACGCGGCTGAGAAAAAAAAAGAACAATAATGTAGTGCTGTTTTTCTGATTAGAGAATTTAACAAATCCGAGTGGTACGTGGACAGTGGTGTCAGCACTCACTTGACGGTCAATCAAGATTGGATGTTAAATGAAAGCAAGTCTGAAATTAAAAACATCATGGTAGCTGATAAAACAGAGATTGAGGTATGAAGTTGTGGTACAGTTGATATTGAAACATTGTTAGGGGAAGAGATTATTCCTGTGACAGTAAAAAATGTTTTTTGCGTACCAAAATTGACTATCAACTTGTTATCAGTCAGTCAGATACTCGGTCAGATGATAAAAAACGACATCAATGTTGATTTTGAAAAGAACATATACCTAATTTACAACCCACATGATGACTTAATTGGGACAGCGAATGAAGTCCAAGTAGTTTACAGGCTGAATGTAAAAAAGGCGGATTTTTTGTATACAGGACTGACTGTAACAAGCGGAGAGATATGGAATCGAAGATTAGTAAATATTTGAACCAAATGAGAAATTAAAAAATGGCCGAAGGACTTGACTACAATGGGACATTAAAAACCAAAAAGGTAGACAGTGAGAACTGTTGTGAGGCAAAAAACGAGGTTATCTTTCAAGAATGAGCCAAGGGTCTGTTAGAGGTGATACAATCGGATGTTTGTGGGCCGACGGAGGCTACATCACTTAGCGGGTCACGATACTGGCATTTGTGTATTTTTTTAAATCAAAGGACCAAGTTTTTGAGCATTTAAAAATGATAAGAGAAAAAGATAAGGATTTTAAGAACTGATCAAGGAGGTGAGTTTATTGGACATGACTTTAATAGTTTTTTAATCAAAATGGCATAAAACATCAAACGACCAACAGTAAAACTCCTGAACAAAACGACATGTGTGAAAGGATGGACAGAACTGAGGTGGAAAAGTCAAAATGTTTATTGTTTGATCCTCAGATGGATAAACAATTTTGGGCAGAAGCAGTCTGTACAGCTGTATACTTGCACAATAGAAGTATGACTAAATACCTTAAGAACTGTGGTATGGTAGAAAGTCTGATGTTAGTAGCCTACGCATATTTGGAAGCACCGTGATGATCCACATACCTAAAGAAAAAAGGTTGAAATGAGATAAAAAGGCTACCAATCAAATATCAGTTGGCTACAGTGACACTTTCAAGGGCTACCGGGTATACAATCCAGAATAAAAAGTTTTTACTAGCAGCAGGGATGTTATTGTGATCGAAAAGTCATCTTTGAGCAAGAGTGAGATAATAATGCACAAGCGAAAAAGAGATAAGTAGAGAAGACTCAGTTTATGGGAGAGCAGGAGACAGAAATACCTGAAAAAAAAGAAAATCAGGTAGAATACCTATAGCAGAAACTTACGACGACGATGTTACTGAACTGGTAAGTCAAAATCCTGATTTTGATGATCCTATGAAAAATGTGGTGTCAGGCGATAAGGAAAGAGCTAAATTCCTTTGGATACTTCTGAAAATGATAGCATAGTGCTGTGTAAATGGGTGTTTAAAAATAATTTTGACACTGACCAAAATGTGACATATAGGACAAGGTTAGTAGCCAAAGACTCTCAAGGTATTCTACCCTTAGATTTTTGTTAACTTTATCTGTAAAGCTTAACATAGATATTTGTCATCAGGATGTCACGTTTTTAAATGGACAACTGGAGTGAAAAAGTTACTTCAGGGCTTAAAAGTGGCAAATTCTGATAATAAAGGTTTAAAATTAAATAAAGCAATCTATGGACTAAAAAAGGTGAATGTTGTTTTGAATGATTTAAATTAAAAAAAGTCAGAGGTTGAACCTTGCTTATTCATTAAGCAGTAACAACTGCATGACTATAATTGCACTTTATGTTGACGATTTCTTTATATTTAGTAACTCTAATCTAAGATTTTCAAATCTGAATTAGCTTCTAAATTAAAGACAAAATAGGACAGATTAAATAATGTTTAGGAACCAGAGTTAGAGTCAGCAACGATAAAAATGAGATTTTTATAGATCAGGAAAAGTATGTTCAACCGATATTAAAAAAGTTTAATATCAACGATTGCAAAGAGGTGGCAACATCAATAGAACTAAACTAAATTTAGCTAAAGATAACATTTGTTGTGATAGGTATCCATATCAGCAGCTCATAGGTACTCTAATGTATCTCCGTATTTTGACTAGGCCTGATATTGCTTTTAGCGTAAGCTACCTGAGTCAGTTTAACATTTTATAAAAATGATCAGCAATTGTTACGCTTCACAGACGCAGACTGGGGTAGTGATTTAGTAGATAGAAAATCATACACTGGATTTTGTTTTTTAATTTTGTGAATCCAAGTAGGAAACAAAAGACAGAGGCCTTAAGCAGTACGGAATTTTATATTTTTTTTTATATGTAAAGTTTATTTCCCAACAAACTTATATGTTTATTACGGGGAAACCATTTAACTCAAAAAAAGAGATTAAATAATATAAATTATAAACAAACATACATAAAACAGTTTATTTTAATAATTATAATAATAATTTTTTAAAAATGAGTCAGAATCAGGGGCAGTGGTTCTTTATAAGGACAATCAAAGCGCGCAGAAGCTGCCTGCTTATCCAAGTTTGCACAAAAGGTCCAAACATATTGATGTTAGACATAATCTCGTAAGGCATTTAGTTTCTGAAAAGTTAATTATTTTAAAATATTTGCAGAAAGCTGACATGCCCGCAGATTTATTAAAAAAAATAGTTAATTTCGCAAAAACCTTAAAAACTTAGGTTAAGCTTTTTGTCGTGATCGTTTATTTCTAGAATACTGGTCTGATGTAACCTGTTTTATGACGTAATATATTTTAGTCGTTAATTGAACCGAATTCAAGATGGTGGCTTTTTTTCGCACTCTGTTAATTATTATGTAGTTGGACAAACCATAAAATAATACATCTTACCTTTTCCTAATACTGCAAAGCTCATTAAATTCGAAGAATACCACTTCCCATGAAACTTCAACAATTCGTCCCTGATATTTATACCCTTTTCTTTGGGCAATTGACTTAAAGTGTACGTATTTCCGGTGCCAAAAGTATGATAGGCATGGTTGGGGTTGCACAAATGATGGTCGAGCTGGTTAATGCGCCAAACGTCGCTTGGTATATTTTTGTCGTGTTCGGAATTGACTGCGTTTATTTCTCGCTCGGTTGCGCTTTCGGTGAAGAGAGGGGATATGAAGAATTGGGCAAATCTAAAACCAAAATTATTACTTATAATCGTAACTTTCTTGATTTCTTTTAACAAAGTAAACTATTTGAAAGTTTCAGACAATGATGTGTTTGAAATTAACTCTGTGTTTCGGACTTCCATTGTCGATCAAAGATTGTACTGAGCGAAACGTCGTGTAGAAATAAAACAAAGACAATGGAAGTCCGAAACACAGAGTTAATTTCAAAATAAACTATTGTTGCGAGTTATTTTTAAGTATTCTTTTGTTATAGTTATTTATTTATTTAGGTACGACTATTTAGTGTTAGTGTTGTATTTGTATGCCTATATACCTATCTTGTAGTCTTAAGTTATATATGAAAACGGGCGAAGGGTGGCACGGTGAGAGAGGCCACGGCAATCGAGAATGCTCCAGATTCAAATTTTCTGGAGCGTTCGGTAATGTTCTCTCAGCCTATATAAAGCGTGGCTCGTTGCTCGTTGCGTCCACGATTAAGTCTTGATTTAGTTACCGTGTAGCAAGGAACTTGGGGAATAGTTACAATAAGGTGGGTGATATTTTGATCTCACTAGTTTTAGTTTATTTAATGAGAGAATTCGTGAAGAATTAGAGAACCCGTAACACTATTGTTGTATTTTCGGCAACTAATCTGATTGACAATCGTTTTTTGTCCCAATTGTACAAAATATGGTGGTTCACAATGTCAAATGCTTTACACAGAGATCCAGATACAAGAGGCTGCATTTCGACCACCAACTTCTAATGCTTGTCTCTTGTGTCTCTGGAGTAAAATATTTTTCTGGAAACGTTAGTTACTCGTCCCCTGGTCATCCAAAAATTAGTCCAGTGAACAAGACGCATCGAATGGGTACAGTAGGTGGGGAGCAATGATACAATATTCTCACACTACCTGACTGTTTTTGCAGGCGCACCAAAAAAAAAAGCTGATACAGTTTTTTGCAACAGACATTTTATCACCCCCGATTACAACCTGCTGTCTAAGAAAAGTTTTCAATAGAAAATAATGCATATGGTGAAAAATAAAAAATATTTTTGTAGTAAAGAAAACAGAGATTTTTTTAAATTGGACCAAATATGATTCATCAAGAAATTCAACCTCTCCTATAATTGGCATTTTTTTAAAATACTATATTAAAGTGAAATACTTAAAAAGTATTTATTATTCATCAATATATTCACAACTACAATATTTAATTTCTATATGGGGAGTGGGAATTAACCACTAAAAAAACTCCAAAATAAAGTGACAAAATGTATGCATAAATTGCCATTTTTAGAGCCCACAATAAATCTTTATAAGCCTAAGGGATATCTAAATTTTAATTTTAAAATAAAATAATTCAATGCACTATTATTTAACAAGAACAAATAAGCATTGAATAAGGAAAAAAAAATCATTGTTATGTAAAGGAATAAAAATTTTTAAAATTGTTGAAGTAGTCCATGATGGTTGAGTTGATAATTATTTTCTCCGCTGAATTTAATTTCTTATCTGTTAAAAACCCAACATGTGTCGGCAGTTCAGAGTACCATCATCAGGGTGTTCTTTGTTTGAGCTGCAGCATAGCAGTTTTGGTCGAATAAGAACCAACGAAAATTAAAATGGATCGAATCAACGGACCATTAGTACCCTTAGCAATGGAGAAAGAAAAAGGGTAGGGAACCCATAGTTGAAAAAAAGACAATATATTTCAAAAGCCACTTTTGTTTTAAAAATACCTAACTATATTAACATGATTCCCTATATACTGAGTATGTCAGAAAGGATCAAGTTTTTAATTTAAAAACCAAAAATGCGACATAATACTTTAAATTTTAAGTTTGAAAAGGTCGTCTTTCGTAAAAAATTCTAGAAGAAAGTTTAATTCTAGAAGGAAGTGTAATATTACTTTCTTCTAGAATTTGTGACGAAAAATAATCTTTAAAATTTAAAATTTAAAGTATTATGTCGCATTTTTGGTTCTTTAAATTAAAAACTTGATGCCTTCTGACATATTCACGAGGGAATCATGCAGAGATATGAAAAATTTGAGAATGGGCAAAGACGACTGCGCATCCAATTTTCGAGGAATGCAAAGGGGTCAGCCATTTTCAACTACACCATGGAATAAAATTGCTTAGATCGCCTAGTTTTGCTCTTAGCCACGTGCGTCCCTGTCACTTTTCTATGGTTGAAGTTTGTTGTAACCTTATTTTTTGTACTCTTTTTTTCAGTTCACGTGTTTTTTAAGATTTTTTTTTGTGGTTTGTGTAAACTATTTAAGAACTCGTAGTGGTCTGTGCAGCAGTAGTTACTTGTGGCGTTAACAATTTGAAAAAACAATATGTCTTGTTCAGTAAAAAACTGCAAGTCAATAAAGAAGTTTATGGAGGAATCTTCCCAGGAATCAGTTTCTTTTCACAGGTATAAATCATATATTTATTAAGTAAATGCTGTAGTTACCCATCCTAAATTATATTTTTGTCTTTTTCTTTCCTAGTAAGAGAGAAAAACAGAGGTACAAGTAAAGCTGGATTTATAGTTCTGTAAAGTAAAGGCAGGATTACCCATCAACGCAATTTATAATTCTTAAATTTAATTCTTAATTTATGCAGTATACAGTTTTCTGCTATTTTTGATTTTTTTTGAAAAATTCAGGGGGGGGGTTGTAATGTGTTTGATTGTTTTGGGTTGGGTTGGAATAGGTTGTGTTGGTCTGTGTTGGATTGGGTTGTTTTAGTGAAATTTTTTTTTTAAAAAAAAAACCCAACCGGCGCAAGCGGATTTGGGGTCCTAGGGACCCTAGTGGGTGCCCCTATAAAGAATTTTTCAAAAAAAATCAAAAATGGCAGAAAACCACTGCATAATTACCCTTAATTTTATATCTCTATCTTTTTTCAACATATTATGGTAGAAAAGGACAGAGATTAAAAATGATGAACTAAATTTAATTTAATTTTACTAATAATTTTAACTATTCTACATTACCTGATATGCTGTTGGTCCTAGTTGACAATAAAAAGAAAGAAGTTTTATTTATTACTTCTTACTTCATACTGCATATTTTATGAAACTATGACTAGACGCTTATGTTGGTGCAGTATGCATTTAACCTAGGAAAAGTGAGTGGTATACAGTACCCTTTTAATTGAAGATTGAGTGAATAGAAAAACTTAGGAAAGCATATTTTGATTAGTAAAAATAAGAAAAATAAACAAGTTATAAGACATATTTAACCATTTTTTACATTTACAAAGCTGCTATAAACTCTTATTCAGCTCATTAAATTGTAAGTTTTCAAAAAAAGCCAGTTCTTAAAAGGTAAGCAGTAAAATTAAGAGAAAAACTGGAGAAAAACAAAAAACCAAACTTTTTTAGCTAAAACAAACAGTTAAAAAAAATATATAACTATGTCTTGCCTTGACAATTCCACATACCTTGTTGCTTAGGAGGTACAGGGTGATTTTTTATAAATATATGAAGCAAACTAAATGTTTGTTTTCATGGAACACCCTATAAATTATTTCTTTAATTTTTAAGTTCTAAAAAAAATACTTTTCTAACCAATTTACAATTGGTCCTGGTTCTGATTGAACCTGAACCGGTTCTTTCAATTTAAGATAATGATATCACAGTTGCAACTCGGTAATTAAATTTTAGAACCAGCCTGGGAGGTTAGTTCAGCACTTTGGTTGCAAACATAACCACTAAAATTTCGCAATATTATAGGTATTATTTTTTTTTTGAGTACATTTAAAGATATCTTTAAAAGATTATTTATGACATCATTCTTGTAGAGCCCCTGTCAAAATTTCTATTATAATAATGTCAATCAGGACCAATTCTAAATCAAAAATCCCTTTTGTGTTAAAACAAACCTACTTACCTCTATCATTCTTTTTAATTCCAAAACCAAGAACACTTAAGTGCACATATCTTAAAAAAAATATGGTGTGCTATTTTGTTTAAATCATTTATGTTGCTCTAAGTCATACCCAGTGACAGCTGACAAAAAAATTGTCAAGTAATGATATAAAATTAATTAAATTTTTGATTCATATTTCTTTGACAAACAGTAACAAAGTTATATCAAGCTATGTTTATAAAAAATCACCCTGTACCTACCAATAGCTGTAAAATATATAGTCAACTATTTTGTAGTTTGGTGACCACCGAAAGTTATATGTTATGTATATTTATTTTCCTTTTACTTTTAATATACTTAACTTCATTGAACCCATTTAAAACAAAGAGAAAAATAAAAAATATTTTTTAGATTTCCCAAGGAAGGCCCTAAAAATCTATGGCTTCAGGCTCTAAACATTAATCCCCAAGGGTGGGAATGGACCAGCAATAAGTTTGTTTGTTCCAAACACTTTAAACCTGAGGACTATAATGATAAAAGATTACTAAAAGTTCTTAAACCAGAGGCTGTCCCAACGTAAGCATAATAAGTACAAGCAGTAAAATTTCACAGGATACTAGTCTAGCCAGTACTGCAAGTCGTTTATCAGCTGTATCTGCATCGTCATCCGATAGTTTGTTAAGGGAAAGGACCCTTAAAAGGATTAGGCGTAAAAGAAAGTAAGTAAAATTTTAAAAAATTACCTACTGCCAAATTTCATAATATTTCTACCAGTAAAAAGTTGAAATAAATATTTATATAACTCACATGCAGAAAAATGTAGAATAACTACCTGCACGCAGATTTGTCAATGTTATGTATTGTTTTTTTTTTATGTTCTTTCAGTTTTTCCATTTAACTTTTAGGTTAAATGAGGCACTACAAACTACATCAAGTTCTACAACAAGTAGTGGTGAAAAAAAAAGAGTAGCTTATATTAAGGAAATGCACAGTTACAGGTTAGTTCAGCTGGTTTAAATATTTTTTTGCTTTTAAAGACAATTATTTTGTTAAAATGTAAATGTTTAATTTTATTTTAGTACATTACCAACTAGATTTATAAAGAAAAATGAACAGTTGCAAAAAAGACAGTTGCAATATCGAAAAAAACTCTACAATGCCAGAAGACAATTTGGCAATCTAAAAAAAAAAGTTTTGAAAATGAGAAATATTATTGATTTTGTGAAAAAGCAAGAGCTGTCTCATACAGGATTTAATCATGTTGACCAGACAGTCGGTGATGTGCCACATTTGTTAATGTCAAGATACTTGAAAAACATTGAGAATGGCTCGATTACACATGAACAATATCCTGAGCCTCTAAGGCGTTTTGCTGCTACACACACACACAGGCCTATGAAGCAGTTCGTAAAGAATTTGGCCTTGCACTACCTGGCCAAGCAACTTTGAGGAAATGGTATACAAACATAGATTGTGATCCTGGTTTTCTGCAGCTGGCCTTTGATTTACTGGAAAAAAAGCAGAAGAAGCTAAAAAAAATGGAAGGGATCTCATTTTATCCCTCATGTTTGATGAAATGTCCTTAAAAAAACAAATCGAATATGACGGGAAAAAAATTTGGGGCTATGTAGATGTTGGCATTCCTATTGAAAATGATCAATTAGATGTAGCAGGTGAAGTTTTAGTGATCAATGTTGTTTGCCACCAAGCCTCTTGGAAATTGCCAATTGGGTATTTTCTCATAAATTCATTAACGGCGAATGAAAAAGCTAATCTTATAAATGAGGCAATAAGTCGAGTGCAGAACACAAAAGCTACAATCAGCTCTGTCACATGTGATGGGCCAAATGCCCATTTTGCCATGTTTAAAACCCTAGGTTGTCAATTAGATCCCTCAGAGGCAGGGAAAAATTTAAATCCAAGTTTTAAACATGAAAAAGCTGAATTACCAATCTTTGCTATATTTAGTTAAGTTGGCACAAAATAACCTTGCCTCACTGCAGGTGATCAAGAATCCACAAGGCAAAGAAATAAAATGGGAATATATTAAAAAATTATATCACCTACAAGAGGAGGAGACATTAAACTTGGGAAACAAATTGGCAAAAAGACACCTAGAGTTTAGAAACCAAAAAATGAAAGTAAGTAGTCATAATACAAGATGTGATGATTTTTTTGTTAAAATTATACAATTTTTGTAAGGGCATTTCAAAATTCTGGTTTAAGGCAGTATCAAATTTATAAT
The DNA here is from genome assembly GCA_963921995.1 of Oxystoma pomonae. Lineage (NCBI taxonomy): Eukaryota > Metazoa > Arthropoda > Insecta > Coleoptera > Brentidae > Oxystoma > Oxystoma pomonae. The sequence continues at coordinate 30,555,857 of OY998172.1, read as the reverse complement.
TCTTGTGATCATATGTAAAGTTGATTGTTTGGTTTTAGGTATCTTTAGCTGGCCAAACATTATCTCAGAGTGTGGCAGATAGCATAAAATATCTTAGAATTGATGCAAAAGACCCACAGTTTAAGGATAGCGAGGCTACAGAGGACTTCATTGCACGAATAACCAGACTATTCGATATCTTGAACTCTAAAAGTCCTTTTGGGCGAGGGGACCGAGCAGCATTAAGAGAGAGTAATGAAACTAAGTGGAGGCCTTTTTTCGAAGAAATGGTAGAATATCTGTTACGGTGTACTGATGTAGCAGGCAGGCCACTATATTTAACACCCAACAAAACTCCATTTGTTGGATTTGCTATAACAATAAAGGCAGTGTGTGGAATATTTGATCAATTTGTCAAAACAAAACGTCTCAATTATTTGCTGACATTTAAATTGAGTCAAGATCATTTAGAAACATTCTTTTGTGCTATCAGGTATGTTACAATAAATAATAGATATGACAATCATTGTACAGGGCGATTCATCATATCTTACTTCTGTAGTAGCAGTTAAAAATAAGTTAAACACAGACTTATGATAAACTTTGAAATGACATACATCATAATTTTAATCTGTCTTTACTTTGCTATTTTATAGTGCACCTTATATATTTCTTCAAATTTCCAGCATACATTAACACAAATATTTTTTTGTAGAAGCCGAAATGGTTGGAATAATAATCCAACTCCATTGCAATTTAAGTATGCACTGAGAAGGTTACTTCTTCACACAAGGGTGGATGGCCATGGAGGAAACTGCAGAGTAATGGACTTAACAGTAGTTCTGTCAGTCCCTAGTAAATCTGGAAAATCACAAGAAACTGTTGATCTATCCCTTGTCCGAAAATATGGACTAGACCTGGATAACCTGGTCATTGAAGATGATCATTATGATGTCACCAGTGTATTTTTCCCCCTTTCAGATCTAGCAGAAAATGTTGTTGCTTACATAGGAGGCTGTCATCAAAATGCTGGAGAATAAAAATACATGTTTGGGTTGCTTGGATGGTGGTGCTTATGGCGGAAATAACGATTTTCAGCAATCAAATTACAAGTTAATTCACAGAAAAAACAGAGGTTAGCTCTTTTAAAAATTATACTTTTTTATTTTACTCTTTGTTCGTTAAGAGGCTATTTGAGTGGCAAAAACACTTACATAGATAAACTTTTGATGCCCTTTTTTTGACAGGGTTAACAATAAAGGTTAACAATTTTTTATTTTCATTAAGTTTTTAAAATAATCTTTTTAAGAAATACAAGGCATTTTTATAATAACTAGAAATTTATTAAAAAAAACTCATACAAAATTACACATAGTGACAATTGAATAGACTTTTTTTGCAATTAAGGAAGACACCTCTTGTATTTAAATTCCCTTAAGTTATTTAAAATAATATTTGGAACTTTTGTTTCAGGAGGACTAAAGCACCCTTCACAGGGTTTGATAAAAATTTGTATGGAGACTGAAAAAGTAATTCGAAAAGTTATGAATATAACAGAAAATAAATTACCAATGGAAAAGGGTTTTTAGGAAGCATTGGCAATAAATGTGAGTCAAACATTTTATCAACACGTCTACAATTTGTTTCCTGAATTACTGGATCATTTTATGGACATGCCTCCTATGGAAGAAAATCACGCTTTCTTGCTAATTAAGAACATTGTAGGATGTTACACACGCATTAGATTTTTTAACTTAGCAAAGAGATTTACTGCTGCAGCGCAAGGCACTAATATTAGAAAAAAAATAAATAAATTAATTTTATTTAGTCACCAATAAGGCAATAAAAAGTTGGACTTAAAGGTTGAATTGTAGTATTTTTCACATCCACATATTTTCAATAAAACACAAAAGAAAACTTGTCATTTTGGTATATGTATATACCGATATTTTATAAGTTTATTGTTCTAGATTTTAGTTTTAAATTTATATATGTTACGTAGGTTTTTAATAAGTTTTATATGTATAAAAATGGAAAAAATATTGAATACGGTTTTATTTTTGATATAGCTAAGCATAGGAATGCAATATATAGGTACCCAGCTATTCTATTTTTTCTTTGGAAATTACAAAATCAATTTATAAAACATTTGCACAATCAAGACTTTTGATATCCTTTTATTATTGAAATTAAACTTCTACGAAATTTTCATTTCTTTAAAGCACACACTTGATTCCAAAATAACGCACTTTCGTTTGGAAAAGAAAATACAAATAAATTTCTGGTTTTATCAGTAATAAACACACCTTTGAAGTTTAAATCAAATTTTGAATTTCCCGCTTGTCAAGCTTGTTTACAAACAAAGTTTAAACTAATTTAACCTTCAAAATTAACAACATAAATCAAAGTAAAATTGTAAAATCTAACCTTTAATTGAAGATTCAAAGATCAAATTACGATTGTTTATCATTTTTTGTAATAAAACACTGTAAAAACTTAATTAAATGAAACATTTATCTATTGTTACTTTAATTTTGGTTCTGATGTAAATCAGTGTACCACTGCAACAAGACAACCAACCAACTGTTTTTCTCTGGTGTAGTTGAAAATGGCTGCCCTCATGATTGATTCTTTTGCGCAGGTTAAAGCCAATTCTTTAAACCCTTCTATTTCTATGGAATCATGTTAATATATTGTTTTTTTCTTCAACTGTGAGTTCCCCATATTTTTCCTTTCTCCATTGCTGAGGATACTAATGGTCGAATAATTCGGCCCTTTTTAATTTTCATTTGTTCTTATTCGACCAAAACTGTTATGCTAAACCTCAAACAAGGAGCCCTCTGATGATGGTAGTCTAAACTACCACTAAAGATCATTGTCTGATTTAAAAATGTTTAACACAATAAAAAAATCTGAAAAAATTTAAAAATTATTTAAAACATATTTTGAAAAACTGATACTTAGATATATAAAAAAAATCATAAAAAAAAGACGGGTAGAATGCGGGATATTATAGAAATTTAAATTGTCATTAATTATTTATTATACAATAGATTTTTTTTAACTTAGATAAAAATCTTTTCAGGTAACTCCTTGGGTTACTCTTATTAACTATTAATTAAATATAAATAATGTAAAAATTAATTTACGAAAAAAAAAACATAAAAATAATTTTTAATTTTTATGTTTTTTTTTTCGTAAATTAATTTTTAAATTATTTATATTTAATTAATAGTTGCTTTTTTATGTTTCCTGTAATAAACTATTGTAGTTGGTTGGGAATAGATAAATTAAAAAATCCTTAAGAAATCGCAAAAATCCCTAAAAAACCGAACAGTGCTTAAATCTGTGTAGCTATTCTTGAAATCAGGGAGAAAACAATTATTTGCCTGAAATACACAGATCCTATTTGTCGACGCTCTCCGATTCCCCAGAAAATTCTACTGGTCTTTAGGAACGCCTTTGGTTTATCAAACCAAGAATTTCAGAACGATTCACCATAAAAACTGCAATTTGTTAAACAAACTTATTTATCCGAACCTTATTTCCGAGCTTATTTCTTCAAATCCATTCAATAACAAATTCGAAATTTATAAGACCTGTTTTTAATCGAACCATTGTTTATCAAACTCATTCAATATCGAACTCATAATTCCTAAAACCCATTTTTAATAAAATCCGGAATTTGTCAAATCCATACCTTTATGGTCAAACCTTTATTTTTCAAAACCGGAATTCGTAAAACCCGTTGTTTATCAAAAAAAAATTTGCTAAATTGATTGCGCATTTGCCAATAATACATGAACTGGAGGGGTACACGCAGGTGGCGCGGTGTTTCGATGCATTTGTCGTTCTATGTGTATAGATGTCACTCTATTGTTCTGAACTGGAATGCAAGTGACATATATACACAAACTATTGAGCACTACCTGTACAAGTATGTAGCAGCGATAAATGTATCGAAACGCCGCGCCACCTGCGTGTACGCCTCCGGTTCATGTATTATTGGCGAACGCGCAATCAATTTAGCAAACATTTTCTGTAAAAAACGGGTTTTATGAATTCCGGTTTTGAAAAATAATGGTTTGACAAATTCCTGGTTTTATTAAAAATGGGTTTTACAAATTACGAGTTTGATATTGAATGAATTTGATGAACAATAGTTCGATTAAAAACGGGTCTTATAAATTTGGAATTTGTTATTGAATGGGTTTGAAGAAATAAGGTTCGGATAAAAAGTTGGTTTAACGAATTGCAGTTTCTATAGTAAATTATTTTATGATTCAACTTTCTTTTATTTAACGGGTTTGATTTTGCACATTCTGATAAAATGTGGGCGTCCGAATTATTTTCTTTTCCTTGATCTTAGGAATCTACACTGATAGGAAATCAAAAAATCACTCGCGGGATGTAGAAGCGATTTTAGAAAGTTAGCATTAAAGCAGCGCCTTGCGCTCTGAAATGGCATTGTTCAGTTGGGATATCTTCTAAGGATAATAAGGATAAAATTTGTGCAGTGCAAAATTTCGATTCGGAAATGCTAAATTTGTGTTCAGTAGAATTTGGGCCCGGAAGTACCCGGGGGCGGATGTTGAGGTCGCTGATCACGATTTTTTTTTATCAAAATGATAAAAGTTAGCAAATGAAAAATTACGGAGTTTTGTCATATAATTAAGAGATTTTTCTTAAATTTGTGTCATGCGTATCTTTTATTTACAAAACTATTTCAAATTGTATCTAAAATACAAAAAAAAAATGAAAACCGATTGATTTCTGGAAATTGTAAGAAATTTTGAAAATCGTAGTTCACTTTTTGGCATATGGAGAAGCCTTTAGGTATTTTTGGAATCGAAAAGAAAAATCCTATTCAAAGTTACCAAAATATATAGGGTGTCCTATTTTAAAAAAAGTAACATTGCTGCGCTAGCTTCGTCCCCAAAGCTTGGCGGTACAACCAGCATCCAAAAAGATGCTTTTTTGTGAACAATATACGAATTTGAAATTTGACTTTTCTGCCTCTTTTGGTTTTGGAGATATTAGAGGAGGTCTAAGACTTTTGGGACGCCCTGTATAAAACATTGATTTGATAATGATCAAAATAGTGTTAAGCTCAAGCAACTTACTTAACTAACTGGATCCTTACCTGTCTAATGCTTCTTTCAACTGGTCAGGCACTATGTCAAAATAATACAACGTGTGATCTGTGTAAGTAGCAGCGTTATTACTACCACCGTGCTCCTGTAGAAATTTGTTGTAATCATTTTCGCTGGGATATTTTTCTGTGCCTGTGTCAAAAGAAAATGGAGATTGAAAACGATGTTTAAGGATAGTGGTGGTAGGAAATGAAAAACATTTTGTCAAACTTAATTTTTTTAGACAGACTAATATGGCTCTTTTTAATAACATTATTTATCCAAATCGAGGTTGTATATTTTGTGGCCTACGTATGGTATATCGATGGAAAAAATATTTTTTTATTATTTATTGTTCTAGTTATAAGCAAACTTTGAAGTAAAGACATGCGAATTTTAATCTCTTACATTTTATTAGTAAGTTGTGGATCACCTCGTGGTTATCCTATTATTGCCTTTATTTTTTCAAAAAAATACTTAACTTTCCGTTACTTAAAAAAAGATGGAAAGCATACCACACAAAAATTTAAAAACGTTTGTGCTTAGACATAGTTGTTTTACCATTACCCATTTTTTTATTTAAGAATACAAAAAAGTAAATGTAAATCGTGTTTCTCGTATGGGTTAGGTTAGAACTAAAAAACAACATTATTTATGAGGTTTTAAGGTATTCAGGTGGCTTTAGAAACTGATGGCTAGCACTCTTATGAAAGCTGAACCGTGCACACAATCAAACATTTTAAGTGGGCCTAGAGCCCGGGATACTCCTGAGATTTGAAAGATCGTAACTACACATACGAAAACTCCTGCACATTTTTATTTTATACGTTTATTGATCAACACTACAATGTACCAATACCAAAAGTAAATAATAATTAAGTTTATAAAAGTTAACAAACTACATACTACGTATCTAATAATAATGAAAAAGAAAGAGAGAAAAAACAGAGAAAAAACCCTGCAAACAACGTTAAGTGTCAATTTTATGAAATAGGCAAAAAAAAGTAAAAATTAATGATTAATTAATTAATTAATTAATGCTATTTTAGCGCATTATCTAAAACAAGATTAGGTATTTTACAAAAAGAATATAGCCAATTTAACATTTCTACGAAAACTTCCGATGTTACGATCTGAAAGGTCAATGTAATTGAAGATAGAGTTCATAACATGCTGCATCCTATACATTGGTGAAAAAAGCATAATATTGGTTCTAGCCTTCGGTAAATAAAAAGAAAAGTTCCGATTGCACCTAGGAATGGTCCTAGGCACCGCAAAAAGAAAGTTGTTAATTAGTTGCAAGTTGTGATCGATTTGGCCATGTATAATTTTATATACTAGAATACAATACTGCTCTAAACGCCTCTGCTCTAGAGTTGCTATATTGTGAATACTTAACAAGTCAGTGTATGGTGAGAAGGTTGGATATACCCCGCTCATTTTGTATTGTAAGAATCGGACAAATTTATTTTGAATCCGTTCAATTTGTTCTTTAAAATATTCATAGTTTTTGACACATATTGAACTACAATACTCTAAATTGGATCTTACAAAGGAATAGTACAACATTTTTATGAAACTAGGGTTTCCTAGCTGTTTAGAATTTCTTATTATAAAACCTAAAATTTGGTAAATTTTGTTTATAGTTTTTTCCAGGTGCTCAATAAAACTAAGTTTGGAGTCGAGATGCAAACCTAAATCCCTCACTGATTCCTTTCTTTCCAAAATGTTACCTTTCATTTTGTAAGGATGTACTATTGAGTTTCGTTTATTTGAAAATGTGACAACAGTGCATTTTTTTACGTTGAAATTTAGTTGATTTTCTTTACTCCAGTTTAATATATTGTTAATATCTTGTTACAATTTATAACAATCTTCAATTTTATATATTTTAATGTAAAACTTAAAATCATCTGCAAAAGACACACATTTACTATATAATATAACATTATGGAGGTCGTTTATAAATAGGAGAAACAGTAAGGGACCCAAGTTTGCACCCTGCGGCACCCCTGATAAGACATCATATTTAGAAGACTCATAACTATTAAAAACTACTTTCCTTCTGTTCCTACTGTTTCCTTCCGGTAAGATAAGATTCTAGTATGCTAATAAGGTCGTTGTCAAAATTAAACGAGACTAATTTTTTTAGAAGTATTTCATGTGGAACCTTGTCAAAGGCTTTAGCGAAGTCAGTATATACAGAATCTACTTGTATGTTTTGATCTAGAGAATTTGCTATTTCTTGAGTGTAAATTAACATATTAGTAATCGGGGACCGTCCTGGCATAAAACCGTGCTGGTTCGGACTTATTAGGTTTTTGACGTGTAAAAAGATTTTATTGTATATAATTATTTCGAAAACCTTGGAGCATGCACACACGATTGAAATTGGCCTATAATTCTGTATATCTGACCTCGCACCACCCTTGAAAATCGGCACCACTTTCGCTGTTTTCTACATCCTGAAATCCCTTTATTATATATGCCGGTATTTGATCTATTCCAACATTTTTTTTTGCTTTCATTTGCTTTATAGCCGAGAATATATCGCTGTTTGTTGTAGTTTTGACGACCAGTACGTCCATATAGGGATTACTAGCGAAAGTGGTGTCAAATGAGCTGCTGGGTGCCACATAAACTGAACTAAAATATCCTGCAAAAGCGTCCACAATTCTCTTGCCATCTTTAACGGATTGTCCATTAATATCATAATTTTGTGTTTCTGACTGTTTCTTATTTTGTTTGATGAATGACCAAAAGTTTTCTGGATTTAAATATATATTATTTTCTGATTGTCTGATGTAATCTTTATATGCTATTTTGATATCCTGTTTTATTTGTGCACGTATCCTTTTAAATTCATTTTCAGTGTAACTATCATGCAAATTATTTTTTTTTTTTTTCTGTAAATTTGATTTAAATTTAATATTTTTTATTATATTTTTGGTAAACCAAACAGGATACTCATTTTTAAACGGTTGATTTTTGGGAACACATTGATCCAAAACTGTGTAAAATTTATGGTAAAATTGATATAACAATGTATTTATGTCGTTTATATTGTTTAAGAAGTCCCAGTCTATACTTTTTAGCAAGCTATAAAATTTGATAAAATCTGCTTTTTTAAAATTATATTTTGGACCAGAAAAATGAGGCTTTTGCTTGTATTTCTTACACTTAACGTTAAATTGAAGAGCGGGGTCAGGTGAATTTTCATTTACTGCTATTAAAGGTGAAGCACATAGAGATCCAATAATCTATTGTTTCTATTCAGAACAGTATTCCGCTGGCTAAGGGAAGATATATTTATAAACCTAATGAACTCTCTTTCAATCACATTTGTGGGTGACTTATAATTTGCATAAATTCCAGGTATATTAAAATTGCCTAAAATAATGATATCTATATCTAACGGTACAATAGTCTCTACACATTCATAAAAACAATTATATCTGCCCGGATTGGACTCTGGAGGGATGTAAACAGCACATAAATATATTTTCTTAAATCCCTCTATAATAATAGATATCCAAATGTACTCAACAGAATCTTTCGATGGGTGATTATTTAGGCCAGTCAAACATTCACAGTTTATGTGGCGTTTAACCGCGATAAGGACACCTCCGCCGTCCTCTTTATTGCTCTTTTCTAGGTCTCTATCCCTTCTAAACACTACGTATCTTTCGTCGAAAAGTTCTCGGTCTGCAATGCTTCCATTTAGCCAGCTCTCTGTCTGCACAATGACGTCATAGTTTTCAGACAACAGACTGGTATAAAAAATTGAAGTTTTCGTTTTTAGTCCTCCAACATTTTGATAATAGAATGTAATATCTGATATTCTAATGGACATTTAAAAGATCTGCTTCTGTTCTTAGTCCAAAGATATTTTAGACTTTTCTCGTTTCTGATTGTTTTTACCTTAGATAACAAAACTCTATTCTGCTAAGTAAGGGATTCTTTTATATAAATAGTGTTGTGTTTTTTTACAAGAACCGCTATGGACTGGTCTAAATCTTTAGTTGAAAATTCTCGCTTTACTTTCCTGCAGCGTAAAAATTCGTCCTTGTGAGAACGTCGAATAAACTTTACCACTATTACTTTAGGCTGCGTGGTGTTGTTAGCATCCGAATTCTGCACCGGGCCCCCCCGGGTCGTTGTGGATCCCCCACCTTTGCGGTAGAAACAATCAAGCATGTCTACATTCAGTTTAAATCCAATCGCTGTACTTATAAATAATAACGTAGAATACAAATTTTCGCCGGGTAGTTCAGGTACACCAAACAATTAATTTTAAGCTGATAATTTGTGATAATTTTTGAGACTCAAGCTCTTGATTATTTTTCTCCTGTTTAATGATCCTGGTTACAAGATCGTCAACCTTACTGTCCTGTTTTGTAAAATCCCCTTCCAACCTTTTAAAATTCTGCTGTAGGTCAGTAAGCTCCTCTTTATAGCTTTCTAATGTGTTGATCAAGTTTAGTTGCGTCTCGATCATTCGTTTTTGTTCATTTCTAATTTGACGTAACTCTTTCATAATGTCATCCAAAGTAATATTCTGACTACTGTTGCTTGCAGAGCGCACACGAGAAGTTTTTGCTGTACATTTATCGCATAACCAGATTTTGTTTTTTGCTCAGCAAATTCTGCCGACATATTTCTGCACTGAGGGTGAAATCTTATATCACACGATTTACAAAATAAACTTATGCTACTTCTACTTACGATTACGTTACAGTCTCCGCACTTAGACATTTTGGTGGTCACTGGTGTAAATAAAATGTAAATAAACGAATATTATAACCTTAAATATTGAGTCTCGTATAAAATATTTTGTCTTGATGGAGAAGTGAGAGTGTTTCTGGTGCAGATTTTTACGTAAGTTAAACGTTCAATTGATACTTAATGTCCCGACACAGTTTTTGCCACTATTTAACACTTTTTCATTAATAATTTGGCAAAAATTAACAGAACAAAATACTAACGTGTGTAGCCGCCAACTCGCTCCACTATAATAATTACCAAACTTGAAGTAGTCTTGAACCAGTATGTAAGGCTAATTATCATTTGATGTTCACTTTCCAAAAAAAAGAAGTAAAAATAAAGATCACATATTTTTTGTTAATTTTGGATATTAACTTTACATGTTTAGAATGATAAGTTGAGAAAAAATTCACAAATAATTAAATATATTTATCTATTATAATTTAAAACAATTAAACTTCTGTTGAAATGGTATGGAACTTCATTGTTTATACTGAAATTTCTAAATACTTGTAAAATGATGATTGTGAAATATCCAATACATACATTTTGAAGATAGCTATAGATAAAAGACAAAAATGACATTTATACTTAGATGCTGAGAATGGTTACTATTGTATTTAAGAAAGATGAAAAAATGGTGTGTGCATGTGTGTTTGTGTTATCAAATTATAAACACATTTTATGATATAAGAGCATTAACTCTGCAAAAATTGGGCTATTGTCATAAGAACTATTACTACACAAAAGAGAAACGAAAATTTGTTTAAAACTTACCTATTTTTTAACTTCACGGATATGAAAAAGTCAATTTTTCAAACATTAAGATTCGCCAAGAAAAACAATCAACTCTTTCTACCTATATCTAAAAACATACTGACATGCTCTTCAAAGCGGAACCTAAAGTGCCCTAAGTAAAATGGAACAGCTCTATATTTCCACATATTAAGTAGTTTTACATATTTTAACTGTAATTTTCTTCATTTCTGGTTTAACATAATCCTTTTGGTATTGATGTATGAAAAAAAAGGTAAGAAATCAATTTATATTTTTCTTTAATTTAATAAAAAGTGGATTGAACTCTCACACTGAAGAGTCAGGGAAATGGTATTTTTAGGGTAGAAATGTTTATAATATATGCAAAATATTAAAATTTTAAATTCGTTTTCCGTGTACAAGCCAAACAGACCTTTTAGCAATATTCTATAATTCTATTGAACACTTTTTACCAAAAATACATGTTTTTTCGCTAGTAAACAACAAAAGTTGACATGAAATTAACTCCGTGTTTTTGACTTTCATTGTCTATATTTTATTTATACACGACGTTTCGATCAGTACAATCTCTGATCGTCTTCAGGTGCAAACCCAATGAGCATTTTGAGAAACCTCTGGTGACAAAAATTTATATAATTATTAAAAAGAGGGTTCCATTAATGTCCTAGGGTATTTAGAGGTTTCCTACAGGAATTGAGTTTATATATTTGTTTTATTAAAGGTTCTAAATTGATGGTACCCTAAGGTAACATAAAACTGGCGTTAACAATATTTCCACGGACATCTTTATAAAAATTAAAGTCATCAGTAACAAATGTTATATAAATTGGTGTTAACAATGTTTCCACCAACATATTTATAAAAATATAAGTCATCAGTGACAAAAGTTATATAAATTGGTTTTTGAAATCTTTCTGTTAACCCATCTATAAAACCGTAAGTAACTATAAATTAAAGATATATAGATTGGTTTTTAAAATGTTGCTATCAACTCACTTATAAAAACTTAATTAAACAAACAACAAAGAGACACTTTTATATAAATTGGTGTCTGTAATATTCTTATGAACTCATTCATAAACCTTTTTTGCCCATTCTTTCTATAATGTTTTTATTAATTTCTTTGTATAGTGGTTATAATACCACTGTTTTTACAACAAAAAAACAATTTTAATTTATAACAAAACAAACAAGATTTTTTAGGTTAATTTTGAGACATCAAAAGGCTCGTTTTTGCGACTTTAAAAGGTGCGTTTTTGCGACATCAAAAGGCGCGTTTTTGCGAGATACCATACCATCATTATCTGGTTTTAATTACATCAATCTGAGGAGAGACATAAGAGATCCAAATCTTCTTGAGATAGTTTTCGATGACAGATATCGGGATCGAATGCATTCTACACCCGGTTCCGACCAGCGTTTCCCATGCGCGGCCACCCTGACTCAAAAAACTCATCACGTGGACCGATATGAACTTGTATAGGCAAATCTCGCTTAGACTACGTGATCCGTGTTTTGATTCGGGGAGCCCACGCATAAGAAACCCATAGATGGGAACCGGGTTTTAGAAAAAGAGAACAATATAGTAACCGTGTTAAGTTCGCAAAATTGCACCGTGAAACTTCGATTCACGGTGCATACAGTTCGCACGGCTGGTCGGCGGCAATTGTGAACACATCACCTTACGACGCGACGGAACGCAGCCTCAAGGTCTGTTTCTGCGAGTTTGACATAGTCACTATTATCCTCTTTTTCTAAATGCATTCGTCTGAGAGAGATCCTGCATACCAGGGAAATACCTGCCTGTACACCCTTCGACCCCGCAATCTAACTATCTTCTTGAGATAGTTACCTCTGACAGTTATGCGGGGTTGAAGGGTGTGCAGGCGGGTATTTTTCCTAGTATGTGTAGTATGCTGGACCTCTCTCAGACGAATACATTTAGGAAAAGAGAACAATGGTAACTATGTTAAGCTCGCAGAAACGGACCTTCAGTGTTCAACACTGCGCCATCTGCAGCCTTTTGTTCCAACTAGCATCATGTTTTAAAACGTTGATAAAAAAGTGTTGAAATAGGTAAACAGTGGTATAATTGTATTGTTTTTTTTATAGAATTGTCGTAAATTTTCGCCATTTTGGATTCCAACAATAGGTTTTTGACCAAAATAAAAACGTTATTTATGGGGTTTCAACATGTGCTTTAATCGAAATATTGCTTGTTTAGGGTTAAGAACACAATACGAAATTCAATATTTCTCCCAGAAAGCAAAAAACATATGTGAAAAAAAGTATTATTTAAATGAATATTTTTTTCACGTTTTCTCAAGTATTTTTGGAGCCCATGAAAATTTTGTGAGTGTATTCGAAAACTATACTACAGAGTAGGATGGCTGGGAAAACAGCTTTTATTTAACCTATAGTATATAAATATTCATATTCCTGCTTCAACTTATCTCACTTCCATTTTAATTTATTTTAGAAGATTGCTAAACACCATTTTATAATTTTTTTATTTTAAAAAGAAAAAGAATAATAGATAAAAAGCAAAGGGAAGAAAGATGGAAAATTTATATTTCCAAATCGATAAAAACCTTTAATTTGTTATTTAGTGTTGTTAGAACAGTTGTAAAACCTTTATATAATAATATCTAGACTTGAGGGTTCATAAGGAAGTTTTATAAAATCTATATGTTGTTTTTCTATCCATTACTATGTACCATAAATTTTTATAAGCTGGTGTTGGTCAGTTGTTTTTCAAGTCTTTTTTACTCATTTAAGAGATATATTAGAGTTATAAAATTATCACCAACACTAAATAATATAACTTTTGGTTATTTTATGAAGGTTTTATATTATTTGCTGTAACTTCCATATAGACAAAAATGCTCATTGGGAACTACAATCTATTCCTAAGGCTACGTACTTATATACTATGAGAAATCACTCAACCGTGTAGTATCTGAAGATGATCAGAGATTGTACTGATTGAAAAGTCGTGTATAAATAAAATAGAGACAATGCAAGTCCAAAACATAGAGTTAATTTCAAATACATCATTGTCTCAAACTTTCAAACAAAAGTTAACATCTCGTGAGAATCAGCTGTAAAAGCTTTAGTGGAACTGATCCCCCTCATCATGGCATGCTTTCCTTAAAAATCAAAATTAAAAGTTCGCTGACAATACATACCTAAAAACAACATATGTTCACAAAAATGGGCCAATCCTTTGACTTCTTTTGGGTCACTAAGGTAACCCACATTGACGTCCATAGCTGCAGCGGATTTGTCAGTTTGAGGGTCGCTAACCAAAAGAACTTTCATACCTAAATTTAAAAGAAATATGTTTAATATTAACAAATAATAAGCATACGGATCAAACCTACTTGTTATTTATACAAATGATTTTTGAAGTTTTATGCAATAGTAGCCTGAATACCCTTAGCTTTGCGTTTTTTCCCCAAAAGCATCAAACCCGGGGGGTAGGATACTCTCAAAAATTTGTACAGGGTGTCCCAAATTGGGCACTTTTGGGGGATTTATGGTACTTTCAGGCGAGATAAAAAAAAACTGACCCACATTTGCGAGGCTCAAATTTTAAAAGAAGTTTTAACACATGTGTTGACAGATGTCAAAAAAAAGTTACTTAATCGAACTTCTTTTTTAACAAGCTTTTCAAAAGGGTGCCACAAGTGGTACCTTCTCATGAAAAAAATGTTGGGAGCCTCTGGGCCTTTCAGTGAAGGCCCCCAAATGGGCCGCCAATAATGTCCTTGTGTCGTATTTTCTTTTTTTTGCTTAGTAAATAGAGGAATATGTAGTTTATTTTAAAAAAAATTTTACACATTGGTTGACAGATGTCAAAAAAAACTAGTGCATTAAATTTTTTATTTTTTAACAAGCTTTCCAAAAAGGTACCACAAGTGGTACCTTCTTATTTAAAAAAATTTAGTTGGTGGGCCCTGGGCCTCCAGTTGGGCGCCCAAAGTTTTTTTTTCATGGACCGAAAGTCCGTAAAAAATCATTAAAGAATTGCTTTCGCTTTTTTCAAAACTTCCTCCCTAAAACCGCTAGAAGCACCGTTCCATTTAAAAAATCCAGCCTGTATATACGTAGTATATATAATAACATTTTTTTATCCGATGAGGCGGGCAGTTCGACTCTGGGCCACCGGTCAATAATGTTATTACTTTCCTAGCAGCAGAGGGGAGTGTACGTTAACTCCACGTGACAACTTTTTAAAAGAGGACGAAATTTTTCAAATGTATTTCCTAAGCAGACGGCGAGGCAGACGGGGTGTGCCTTGTGTAGGCAATTTTTTAGAAAAAGACGAAATTAGTACATAATTAGTAGCAAATTATGGCATAATTTTTTTTTTCAAATCTCTTTCCTAGGCAGAGGGGGGTGTGCCTTGATATCAAGCTACACACCCCATATAAACAAAAAGTAAGTACATAATTAGTAGCAAATTATGGCATAATTGCTTTTTTTCAAATCTATTTCTTAAGCAGAGGGAGGCCTTGATGTCAAGATACACACCCCATAACAAACAAACAAAAATCTTAGGAACCGATGGTTTTTGTAAACTAAAAGTACCCTTCTTTAAGAGTACATAATTAGTACAAAATTATGATATATCAACTTTCATTAAATCTATCTCCTAAGCATGGGGGGGTGCAGCTTAGCGTCAAGCCACACCCCCCCTCCCTCTTTTAAGTGCGAATAAGTACATAATTAGTACATAATTTTTACAATATCCAAATTAAGTTTCGTTGAGGGGGGGTGTAGCTTGATTATATAATGACCTAATGCAAAATGTGTAATAAAAATAACTTTGAAAAATCAAGAAAATAATTGAAAAATCAATGTTGGCCCCTGAGTCTACTCACGCCCAGAAGAGTTTTTGCCTCTGCATTTTTTCCATGCTAGCTTGATTGGGAGAGTTATTATCGTCACGGAAAATGCAGGGTTGTCATAGTATCTTATAGAAATATGGACAATCCCAACCTACCTACCAACAAATTAGAGACATTTATTTGTGTGGGTCCATAGGTGCGATAATAAACCAGGCAAAAAGACTTTCTTCGTTCTGAGTAAACATTGTGAACATTAACAAAAATAAAAATAAAAAAAAAAATAAAAAATTTCGTCAAAAATTATAGAGGTAAAACTTTGGTCAAAGCCAAAGGTTTGTAAAAAGTAAAAATGTTTAAAGAAAATGATTTTAAAATGAAAATGTTCTTACCATTCCTAAGCTCCAATCCCCTATAGAGTCGTTTGTCTTCTTCAGACTTGACAATATTGTCTATTCGACGAAAAACCATGTCAGCATTCGACATTTTCGGACTGGCTTTACCAAAAAGTGTGAAGGAGCTGCAATAAACAACATTTATAAATTATTTTACCATTTTATAACAAAATTTATAATTACATATTCTTTTATTTAGAAAATAACAAACAGCGTATTTTTTTTCAATAAAATATTAAAAGCAACTAAAGTAATAATACGATTGAACCATAAGCGTAAATTAGTTTCCAAAAAGACTCAAAATTTATATTTAAATAGTTTTTTATTTAGAAAATTAAAGATAAAAAGTCACTAAATTATTAATATGACTGAACCATAAGCCTAAAATTTGGTCCAATAAAGATTCAAAAATTATTTTATTCAGAAATATAGAGACAAAAAGCAACTAAAGTCTTGATACGACTGAACCATAAGCGTATTTTTTTCCAATAGAGACTACTCATATCAAAAAATTGTTAAAAACTCTAAAATAATAATTTTAAGTTCAAAAAGTGCCTTAGCCCTCGGTAAACCTGCAAAAATAATAGCCAAAAATACATATTAAAAACTGCATTTTTAGAAAATACATATAATAACAAAAAGCATAAGAACGAATAACGCAAAAACGACATATGGTCTGTCAGGCTGTAAAATTTTTAAAATAAAAAAAATGGTACTAGAAAAAAGAAAATTATTTTATGTTTAAAGGAAATGAAAATATCTCGAAAACTGTAGCTTTGAAAGATTTGAACCTTATAACAAAATGTTTGGGTAATATTTACGAAAACCAAAATCTGAAAACCGCATATCAATAGCTGCTTTACTTCTAAACTTGTAATTTTGTTTATATATTTTAACGTTTTTTCACATAACCCGGAAACTAAAGCTCCCACGAATTTGGACTTTTTACAAAATTTGTAGTCCATATTCATGGAAACTTAAATCTGAAAACCGTATATTGCTACTTGCTTTTGTTCCAAAGTTACAATTTTTTAAAATATTTTATCCCCCTTTCATCCCCCAACATCCTACCCAAAAGTTAATCAGTTCATGGTCAGCCGATAGAGGATTTTTGTACCAAATTTCGTTAAAATCAATTAAGGCATTCTTGAGTTATCATGTACAGACAATAGACCGACAGACCGACAAACAACTTTTTTTTTCATCGATTAAGGTGTTTTGAAACCTTAGTAACTTATTTGTGATAAAATTACCATATTGGTATGGTGGACAAAAGCAATAGAAATTTTATGATGATGTAATGTCATTTGAATGCGTTAGGCAGATTCGAGGGCAGATTCTATTCACATCAGATATTTTATTATCAAATTAACCTATTTTTTGCAAATTTGTGTTAAAAACGTAACTTGTCCACTGTCGCAAATCCAAAATTGATTGAAGAAATTTACACCCCATAAACCATCAAATTGAAATAAAAAGTGGGAATAAAATTCCGCTACCTCTTAACAAATTAGAGAAGCGGGAGGGCTGGAGGGGAAGATACCTAACTTGTCAAAAGGTTTTGACTCTCTAGACCACAGCATCTTACTGGAAAAGTTGGAAATATATAGAAGGCCCAGCCCTAGAAATGTTGTTATTGATGCAAAGAAAGGGTCTCTGAGGAGAGTGAACTTCTTTTAGGAATGTTATAAGACCTCTGCTTTTTGTTTTTTTTATATTTTACATAAACAATCTAGCTAGTGAAATACTTGACAACTCCTATCTTTCCAATTTTGCACATGATTTGCACAAATTTACTTGTTTTATGGTCTGAACTGTCTGAGCTTCTTGGCATGTCAACAAATCGACTTAAAGCAGCACAAGACTGGTCTACACAAAATTAAGTGATTCTAAACACCGAAAAAACCCACTACTTGTGCTTCCACACCAAACAAAAACCAAACCAAAAAAGAAATTCTTTTAAACCAATCCATGTGAAGGCTATCTGAGCTATCTGAGCACCCAAAGTTCTTGGACTTTACATAGACCAAAATCTAAACTGGGTAAAACAACTATCTAATTATTCACTGAATATTAGCAAAATATCTTACACTTAAAATATTATACAGGTAGATTGCACAAAAATGGGCTGTGAGAACTATACTTTACCTCCGAAAAAGCAAGGAACTCTTTGTGTCTTAACACTTGGACCATACATAAACATGTATGAGTGTCTATTATTTCTGTTTATATAGGATTAGAGAAAAATTTAAGGTAATTTAAACCGCAAATTTACATCTTCGCAAGGCTCCAGGGTCTTAATTATTTATTTTATTATTACATTTTTATTAGATAGGCTTACAGCTACAAAAAGAGGTCAAACCTATTCTCGAATGACATTTTCTAACTTTCCGCTGATTTAAATTTAATTTTTTATTTAGTTTGTTTGTTAATCTTTTATCCTCTACCGTGAATTTTAATAAGCTATGAAACATAGATTTTTTTGTTTTTTTCTCTCGCTTTTTCAATACTCTTGGTAGGAGAAAAAAACACTCTTAAATTCATATACATGTAAATCTTACTTTTTTATTATAGAATTATGAAAAATATTTAAAACAAATAGAAGGAATTAAAAAATTTTAAATTAATTTTTCTGTTTTTTTAGATAACAAACTAAACTAATAAAAAAAATGTCATTCCAGCCGCTGCACACTGATTTCTATACCTCTTAAGCGTAGATAAAAACCTATGCCCGCACAGATTGCGTTAAAATTTGGAGAAAAAATTCGTTGTTGCTCTAGCTACTACTGCGCTACGGGGACCGGCAATTAATTAATTGTTGCCACCATAAAAACTTATAATTTTTTGCAGTGTGAGACATAGAGGAAAGATTAAGGGTTGATTTCCAGAAAAATATAAATATAAAAGGAATAAGTTTTAGCCAAGAAATTTGTTGCGGAAGGAATTTGATGAGAAACGAGATGAGAAAGTCATGAAATTATGAAATTTGAATCTGGCATAAGAAGCGACTTTATCTCTTTAATGGTGGCCAGAAAAATTCGAGTATTGTAAATAAATTGTTTGGTTCCTTTAGGAAATTCCGAGGGAAATTCTTATAAAAAATTTAAAAAAATAATTCATACATTTAAAAAAAGTAATATCTTGTCCATGAAAAATAAACAAAAAAAATCTTTGTGGCATATCAGACACACATTTAAATTTAAAAGGAAAGAACTTAAAAGCAAAATGTGTGTCCAATATGCCACGAACCTTGCACTTTATTTAAGATTAATCCTTTTTTGAACAGTAAAAAAACATTGGATGATAAAAAACTTATTGAATATGTAATTCTTTCTTGGCTTTGGAAATAAAATATGCAAAGAAAAAAAACAAATTTTTCTAAAATTCCAAATTGTTCACCTTTTTTAGATTAGAAGTAACACCTTTTATTTTTTTATAAATAGTGACTTTATCTCTTTAATGATGGCCAGAAAAATTCGAGTATTGTAAATAAATTGTTTGGTTCCTTTAGTAAATTCTACATATATTCCTTATAAAAAATTAAAAAAAATAATTCATACATTTAAAAAAAGTAGATTTCTTGTCCGTGAAAAATAAATAAAAAGAAATGTTTGTGGCACATATTTGGCCAGAAAAATTCGAGTATTGTAAATAAATTGTTTGGTTCCTTTAGGAAATTCCGAGGGAAATTCTTATAAAAAATTTAAAAAAATAATTCATACATTTAAAAAAAGTAATATCTTGTCCATGAAAAATAAACAAAAAAAATCTTTGTGGCATATCAGACACACATTTAAATTTAAAAGTAAAAAATTTAAAAGCCAAATATGTGTCCAATATGCCACGGACCTTCCTTTTAAATCATAAATTTTGCACTTTATTTAAGATTAATCCTTTATTGAACAGTAAAAAAACATGATGATGATAAAAAACTTGAATTGAATATCTAATTCTTTATTGGCTTTAGAAATAAAATATGCACACAAAAAAATCAAATTTTTCTAAAATTGCAAATTGCTCACCTTCTTTAGATTGGAAGTAACACCTTTTATTTTTTGATAAATAATGGTTTTATTTCTTTAATGGTGGCCAGAAAAATTCGAGTATTGTAAGAGTGTAACCTGAAATGTGTTACATAATTCAGGTTTTGTGAAATTTTGATGGTTTTAAAACTGTATTAACATTTTGGCCAAGATAAATGTCACACATGTTTCTATATATTATTAAATATATATAGGGAGTAAATGGTAAGATATTCATTTTCAAAAATGTGATTTAAGTATAAAAAGTAGACATTTAACTAACAGTAAAATGCAAAAATAGTACCTTTTTTATTTTTTTTTGTTATTTAGACATTTTGCTAAATATATCACTAGTGTGAAGATCACTAGTATGATCTGTCAGAATATTTTATTGATAACACCCGTAACATTTTTCGCTTGTAATTAAAAAACTCACTAATTTGTCAAAAGCACCAGAAACAAAAACAGGAATACAAAAAACAGAGAAAAGAAGATTACAAGTAAGGGCTGCTATGTGAAAATTGAGGCAAAGGGTATATTAAAGTGTGATATAGTTGTCACTTGTGTGAACACAAAAACAAAAATTACTCAAAAACTAGATATTTTTTATCTTGGTTGCATATCACATTATAGTATGTTCAAAAGTATGTTCGACCATACCAACATATCATATTCACTTAAATAGGGGTAAATCAATTTTTATCAAAAACTATTACACCGAATGTTACCATTTTTCAAGAACAACCCATGCATATTGAAAATCAAGCATCTTGTTCTTTCATATATCAAGGTCTTTATTGGAACACAGAACATGCTCTATGAAAGAAAAAGAAGACAATCTTTTCCATACATATTGAGTATGATATGTGAAGACACGCTATTACTACTGATATTTAAGGCCATATAATGACTAGTGTTTTGAACTATAATGTGCATGCTAAATTGAAGACTTCAAAAAGGTCAGTTTTTTATACTTTTATATATATAAAATAATGGGTTTTCATTTTTTATTTGCTGCGTCCCAAATGCAAAAATCCCTTACCTGTAAGAAACACACAGCCCTTTTATAGGATGGCCTTTAATTGACGAGACCAACAGCTTTGTATTCTTCAAAATATGCATTCAGGCAGTTGTCTAAGGAATCAATAATTTTTTGAACTTTATTGATTAATTTACACAAGTTTTTTGCTAAAAAAATATGAATCTTTTGGAAAAAATTGTGATTTTTATCATGACAAGCACCCAGCTGATTTTCAAACAAAAATTAAGGTTAAGGTGTCAAATTTTAAGAAGCACACCATAACCTCACTTTTTTTTTGTTTTGTTATGTTTTCTTGTAGTTGTTACATGTTTATTGTTTAATTAATAAAAGGTTTATAGAGAGATGACCGGTAAGTTTATTTAATAAAGGGACATTGCATTGGGGGTCGCTCGCTAGCGCAAAGCAGGTACAGTGGAGGGTACAGTTTGCAAGAATAAGAAAATCATTGCGTTGCGGTGTGGCTAGCCTCTCAACTGATTTTGTGTCGAATCTCCTCCTTAGAATATCTTTAATTTGCATTAATTCATTCATTTATATTTGCGATTATTGAATTTGGGAATGAATTTTTGCATGTCTGATGCTGGGTTTATACAGGCAAATAAAAATAAATAAACATTTTCGACCATTTTTTATTTTTTAATGAAAGATTCTAGGACCACAAATCCGCGACCACCTTTTTTTTTTAAGAGAAAAAGGTGCCAGAAGATTGTAATGTGGTTTTTTTATTGTTTTGGGTTGGGTTGGTTTAGGTTGGGTTGAGCTGTGTGGGATTGGGTTGTTTTAGTGAAAAAAAAAAAATTAAAAAAAGTAAGTTTGGCTGTCAAGGATTTGGTATCCTATGGGGACCCTAGTAGGTGCCTCTATGAAGATTTTTTCATAAAAATCAAAAATGGCACAAAACTGTAATAAAAATTAAAATAAGAAATATCTTTGGTTTATACTGCCAAATAAAAATAACTTGAATCAATCAACATGCTGCTTCTGCACATGTAAACACAAATGAGTGACATAAACTCCATCACACTGTTTTCTTAAATAGTATCTGCCAAAAACAAACAAAAAAAATGCAAAAAAATCTGAAAAAAATCCATTTAAATACAAATTGAAAATTCAAATTTAAATTCTTTATTGATGTTATTATGTTGGGCTGTTACAGTATTTACATAAGTCAAATTACAAGCCAAAGTATATTCTAATAAAACAATAAATAATAAGGTCATACTAGATCTTTGTGTTTTTAATAGAAGCTGTTCAGGTTATAACAGGAATCCTGCCCATAGACCTAATTGTCAAAGAAATTGTATATGAAGGTAAAAAGTTGCAAAACAGAAAACACTGGAATCCTGGCAAGCAAGATGTCATATGTCGGTACTGTCAAAGAATAGATGACGCAGAAAATACATTAGTTTACTGTCCAAGATTTGACAACTACCGCCAAACAACAAAACACAATCTACAGATAGAGAATATGACCATAGGGAACCTCTTTAAAGAAATGCAACACATAGACAAGTGGAACCAGGGACATGATATGATAAGAACAATTTTAAAAATTAAACATGAAGATGAATGCACCTAAGAGATCAAAATAGTATATGGCGAAATAGTGACATTATATTCCTGAGGATGGTTCTGCTATTTCGACCAAATCTACAGCGGAGGGTTTTAGTCCGTAGGCATTCTCAAGAGAGGATGAATCAGGCACATTTGGTAGACCACCAGAGACTGGTGTCTATGAAGATTACTTGTCGCTATAAAAAAAAAGATCTTTGTGTTTTAAAATAAAATTATTTCAAGAAGTGAAATCCTCAATAAAATTTAAAATAGATACATCTTCAACAAAAAAAAACCTGCAAATATTTATAAAAATAAGAAAAACATAGTGCAACATTCAAAATAAAAAGTACCTTTACATTTATGTAGGTTAAAATAATAAGACACTAAAAATAAAGAAATATAAAAAAAAGTCTGTTGAGGATGGTCAATTGACCACTACCTATTTGACCAGTCAAATTTGGTCAAAATAATTTGAAAATCAAAGAATATTTTATTTCACCTGTAATATTGATGTTTTAACTCTTTATGCATTTACAATTAATCCAGTTTACAGTTGTCTTCATTTTACCAATATAGAATGGTTAATAATCCGGTGGTTCCCCTATATAACCTAAATATGATTAACAAAAATGGAAGAATAACAGAAATAAATATTTTTTCGTCTTCAGAAGATGACATATCTTCAGAAAGTGAGGGTTATGATGTTGAACAAGAAATACCCGAATCGTCGACTCCGATGAGAATGCACCTTTGTCAACGTACATTCATTGTTGTCTGCTTAGTTTTTAAGTACTTAACGGTACATGGTTTTATTTCACGTTTTTATTTTGATTTTTAATGTTCTTTTGTTTTATTTTAAGTTGGTTTATTTTCTTTTATTTAATAAAAGTTTCAACTAGAAATATGATTTTGTTTCCTCTATTATATTACTAAAATGAAAATAAAAATATTAATTTGCATTATCTATTTTATTTTAACTTTGGGTTCCCTCTATATTCTAGAAGTTTCTTGTATGGTCTATAAAAAATACAAACATGAATTTGATATTCCTAGAATATACAGCAATAGAAGATCACATCATTAAAAGATCAATTATTTATGAAGGCAAAAAAATATTTAATAATAGAGAACAAATAAATGAAAAAAGGTTCAGAAAAAAAACCAAAAAGTTCCTACTAGACAAGGTATACACACTATAGTCTTGATGAATACTTTAATGATATATAACTTTTAATTTTTATTTCCTATTTTATCACTCGTTTTATCATGTATTGCCTGAGTGATGTTTTTATCCTATTGTGCAACTTTTTCTTAGATGGATGTATGTAAAATTTTAAATGTTATTGTGTCAAAATGTTTTAATAATGATGTTGATGTTCTATAATTTTAAGTGTTTACTTTAAAATATTTTTCTTAGATAAACTTAGTTTATGTCAATTTGTTTTGTATATTTAATTTATTTTATTTTGTTTTATTTAGCATAGGTTACTGACTTAACTATTGATTAACTAAGGTATAGCTTAAGCAAGGCTTTGACTGTAAATACTGTATTTGTATTTTTGCTCAATAAAGCTAATTTTGATTTGATTTATTTCAGTCAATTGACCGGTCAATTGACTGGTCATTTGACCAAAAACGTGTTGACCGGTCAAATCCACATGCACTAGCTATAACAAAACTATCCCAAAATACAGTCTATTGTAGATTTGAAAAGCTCACACTAAAAACTGTTTTGGAGTCTGCTTAAAGGTTTTAAAGTTTAATTTACGAACTCTATCTGGGATAGTATTATAAAATTTAATGCCATAAAAATTGATCCCATTTCTTGTTTTTGCCCCTGGTTTAAAAGGGCCCCAAGACTTCGAGGAAGTCTCACCAAATAGACTGATTTTCTTTATCAGGGAAGTTGGCATAAGTGACTTAAAACAGTAGACCTTTTAGGTCACAGTGGAGGATGCAGCATTGCACCACTCATAACAAACCTAACCTAACCTAACCGTGTTTTTGAAAGTCTTCGAAAAGGAATACTGATCTAACTACGGTACATATTTACAACATGAGTTTTGCCCCTGCGTGTGTCTGAAGAATAATTATCTTTAACAAATCAGAGCAAAATATATTGGGATGGGATGGTAAGTATTTAAATTAAATTTAATCTAGTTTTATAGGATAAACTATGTAACAATGTAACCATTTGTTTAGTTCAATAAAGATTTTCTTTTTCAAAAAGAATTTTTAACTCTTTAAATGCAGTACTATAGTCTTCTTGATAGCCTAAGTTTGCCACAATTCTCACTGCTCTTCTCTGTATTCCAAAGATTAGTGATGCATGGCTGGAATGGCCCCATGATAGCAATGCATAGGATAACCAGGAGTGTATAATATGCCCAAAGTAACAGGTACTTAGAGTATGACGACTAACAATTTTTGATAATGATCTTAAAAGGTAGGTGTTTCTGGACAGGCTCCCATGTCATATTCGCCTAATTTTACAACGAAGAACTTAGTGACAGTTTTAGGATCCAGACTTATGTCAAGTTTATTTTTAAGTGAAAATATCAAGTGCTCAGTTTTTGACTCATTTAGACTTAATTTCTTACTATCAAACCAGTTTTTTAAGCAAGCTAACATACTTTTGGCTTTACCTAAAATGTCTTTTTCAGAGCGACTAAAATCAACTGATGTCATGTCATCAACATATAGAATTAAAGAACTGTTATAGTACCAGATTTGTCAATATCGTTCACATAAATAAGAAAAAGAAGTGGACCCAATACACGACCTTGAGTATTCCGTATTTAAGTTCAAGTCTTTTTGATTCTTGTCCTACCAAGGATACAAACTATTTACGTTTCTTTAAGTATGATTCAATTAACCGCATACTTGTTTCTGTAATTGTATAGAATTTGAGTTTACAAGTTAGAATTTCATGTGACACGCAGTAGAACGCCTTAGTCAGATCGAGAAAGTGAGCCGTGACATATTCGGACCTTTCAAGTCCCGGATTAATTAGGTTGATAAGGTTATTTATGGCGTTTGTGGTTGACAATTTATTTTTAAAACCAAACTGGAAGCTACAAGAAAAATTATTTGACTCAAAATATAAAATGATTTGGTTTTTTATAATTTTCTCAAAAATTTTTGCAAAAATAGGCATTATTGAAATCGCCCGATAGTTAGAAGGGTCATTAACAGTATGCATCTCTCTTATTTACTGGAATGACTTTGGACAGCTTAAGAATATTCTGAAATACACCTTGTTGGATACAGTTCTTTATTAACTTAGTATAAGGATTATAATGTGATCCTTTATAGAGTTATTTTTTTTGTTATGTCCAAAAACGTCTTTACTGCTACTGTTTAAAAAATATTTTTATCCGAAACCTATCCGACCACGACCGAACCTTACCCGATTGCCGTGTATCGAAGGAACTTTCCTATACTCATACACCTGCCCCCCGACCAGGTGAACGAGCGCTCTTGAAAAACGACAATCCGGTCAGCTTTGCGCGTGCACCATGCAAGCCAGCAGCTTCTGATCCTTCTTATTGGTGAAAACGAAGTATATGAACGTTCCCGTGCGACCTTTCCTACGAAATTCAAGAATCAGCCCCCTGGTTGGTCTGGAGCAGCCATGCATGGAAGTAGGAGCACTGTTGTCCTGCGTACAGTCAAAGTACTAGGTTTTTCGAGAAAACTTTACATTTTTTTGTATTTGTTTCTAAAATAATTTCATTCATTGTTGTGATAAAGAATTGTTATTTAATTAACTATAGGCATAGAAACTATCCTTAACTAAGAATATTTATTTTATAATTTAGACTAGCATAGTCTATAAAAGTTGATAAACGTAAAGCTTATTATATTTTTAGGAACCAAATAATTTTCCTTTAGCTTTAGAGCTTAGTACAAAATTTATATCTTTATAAATTGTATAACAATTAGTAGTACATATTTCTATTTGACTATGGATTACATTCCCGACAAGTCACTTGTGACTCAGGGAATCTGTTCCAATGCAACATGTATAGTTTATATATACTTTCTTGTGACGTAATATATTTTGATTTGATTTGACTAACTGAAGATAGTCAGTGCGCCACTATATGTATTGTTCCAGTATCCGCAGTTTTTTTTTCAATGACTCGCAAAAAGTCCGGTGTATTTAAGATGAAGGTCCTTCTTCGTCGATTCAGCATCGTATTACTATTGGCAAAACAACTGTGTTGGCACACCAACTGAAGTTATTCAGTGAGCCAATAATGTACAGGGTGATTCATTATATTTGCACACCCCGGTTATCGCGGTTAATATTTATGATAGAAAAAATGTATTAAGGTAAGATTTTCATAATTTTGTCCAAATTTTTTGAAAACCTTGACAAAAGGGGCGCGATTCTTCAAAAAACGTCAGAAAATCTTGCCCTTACAAAAAATCTGACGATTTTTAAACACAATTTTACGCTGTCACTGTTCAGAAAAGTCACAAAAATTCTGTCTTTACTTTTACATGGTGAGAATTTTCGACACTTTTTGACGTTTATTGGTACGCTTAGTAAAAATTTAGCTCCGCCGTAAACTAGTCCTGGAGAATATCTTTAAAATACTAAATTTACAAAATTTAAAAAAAAAATGACGCAGTTTCACTTACAACGTTAGGAGAAATACGAAGGACGCTGTGTTTTTATTTTAAATGAGGCAATAAATAAAAATCGTCACTTTCTAGAATTGCGACAGCTGCGATTTTCTGTCGTTTATGAAGAATTTGTTATTATTTATTTATATTATTTATTATAGTTTTATTTTCCTTTCTTATTTCAAAAATACAGTAATTGTCTAGGTGCGGTAAACAGTTTTTGAGATATTGCATGTTTTTGGTGAATTTTTGCACTCCCGTTAATGCTCTTAATATTAAAGATAGAAAAAAAGTTTAATAGCAAAAGTTGTTCAGTTTTTTATGGACCTTATATATATTTTGCATGAAAATGTCAAATGTCATTTTTATGTCAAATGTATAAATAACTATATTAAATTAGGACTACGCGAATTTTTTTGTTATTAATTTACTAAGGGGAGTGCAAAAATCCACCAAAAATATGCAATATCTCGAAAACTGTTTACCGCACCTAGACAATTGATATATTTTTGATAAGAAAAAATAATGAAACTTGACAAAATAAAAAAATACAGGGTGTTCAATTTCAAATAAGAAAGTTAATGTCAAAATTTTATATATGGACTGACATGTGACAGCTTTTGTCAAAGTTTTTAAAAAATTTGGACAAAATTATTAAAATCTTACATTAAAACATTTTCTATCTCTAATATTAACGGCTATAACCGGGGTGTCCAAATATAATGAATCACCCTGTATGCTCCAGTATCGAAAAGATGAAGTTTTTTTCTTCAATGGCTTAACAACAAAGTCCGTTGTATTTAAGATGAATATTCTTCTCTGTCGATTCAACATCGAATTAGTATTGGCAAAACAACTGTGTTAGCTCAACAACTGAAGTTATTCAGTGAGCCAATAATGTATGCTCCAGTATCGGAGAGATGTTGTTTTTCCTTCAATAGTCCAACAACAAAGTCCGTTGTATTTAAGATGAATATTCTCCGTCGATTCAACATCGAATCAGTATTGGCGAAACAACTTTGTTGGCAAATTAACTGATTTTCATCAGCGGTTCACTAAATGATTTTCGTCACAGTTACTTAAAAGTCATTCAGTCATCCTACCAATGAAGAACCATCAGAAATCCGTCACACCTTGTTTTATAGAATCATTACCAATCCAACCCAACCCAACGTTATCTAATTCCATAATAGTACAGGATGATTCATAATATTTTCACATTCGGGTCTCTGTTAATATTTAAGATAGAAATAAATTTTTAATAGAAAACTAGTATAAATTTTATTGGGCTTTAACAATATTTTATTAGTAATTTTCAAATGTCATTCCAAATGTCAAATTTTGATAGCAACTTTCTTATATTAAATAAAACACACTATATATTATTTCATTTTTAAATTGGGTTTTTTTTCCCTCATTTTCAAAATATATCGTTTGCATAAGTTGCGATAAATAGTTTTTGAGATAAGACTTTAGAACTTTCAATTTTGCAAAGAAAAACGAATAAAACGACTTAGTTGTTTAAAAAGCTTCCTTAACATTCCAAAGCCTACTAGAAACTATAAGATGTCAAGTTGGTCAATTATCTGAGCCACGCAGCTCGAACCTTAGCATTCACGGCGACATTTACAAAAAACTTTAAAGTGTTGTATGCTATACAAACTAAGTACTTTTACTAATATAAAAACGAAATAATATATAAGGTGTTTCGTTTAACATAAGAAAGTTGCTATCAAAATTTGATATTTTAAATGACATTTGACATATATTAATGAAATATTCTTACAGCCCAATACAACTTACACAAATTTTGTCTTTACGGTTTATTTCTATCTTTAATATTAACGGAGATATCCAAATGTCAAAATATAATGAATCACCCTGTACACAGACATTATAGTAAAAATAAAAGTGTGCCACCTGCCAATACGAATAAATAAGAACGACCTCTTGAATATTTCAAAGTGTCTTTAATTTTTTATTCTAAATTTACCCGATGATTCTAATAATAGCCTAGCCCAGCAGTCTTATAGAGCAAGAGTTCATTGTAAATTATGATGGATATAGGTAACCTATATAAGACCTACTAGCTGGCCGCCCGCGACTTCGTTCGCGTTTTTAAAATTGTACATTCCCCCTCCTTCTCCACCTTCCCCACTTTCATGCCCTCAAACCTTTAGCCCCTTAAACCCTTCCATCTACTCGAGTATCCGCTTTGCCTGAAGTTTTTTTCCCGTTTCTTTGCTTTTAAGGGTCATAAGTTTTGTTCCCGTGAGCTGATTTTGATGAAATAAAGCCTATATTTACTCTCCAGAAATCCAAATAATGCAACAAAATTCTTCCAGCAGTTTTTTTTTCAAAAAAACACTTTCTTTGATTCCTGTTTTATAGGTAACTTATTTTTTAACAGTTCAATATTTTTATCGAACATGGTGGTGGGTGGGAGGAGAAGGGTAACAAAAAATCGCAAAAATAATAGAAGAAGTACTTTTCTCGATCCCGGACTTTATTTCCTTTAGTTTGATACCACACAACTCATATTTTAGTCGGTCAATATTTTCATTAAATATGGGGATGGAAGGGGAGGGGGGAGAGTTAATAGAAAACACTTTTTTCAATTCTGGGCTTTATTTTCTTCAGTTTGATACTCAACAACCCATATATTAACAGATCAAAATTTTTATCAAATATGGGTAATCCCCCCTATTAACGGGGGGTTGGTAGAAAAACGCGGAAACACGTGTCCATCTATTTTATTAGTAGAGTCTGTAATGCCATTTTCTAAACTTCTGTGACTTTTTTCTTCTGAGATACAGAAGATCCCTTTACCTCCTTCAAAATCGAATTACCGCTATTTCTCCATTCCTAGTTGAAATGTCGAAAAACGCCAAAACATATCTACTACTACTTACTTTATTAGTAGAATCTACATACCAATTTTCAGTCCTCTGCGGCTTTTTGTTTCCGAGATATAGAAAACCGACTTTTCAACCCCTATTTTTACACCCTTAGGGGTAATATTTTCAAAAATCCTTTCTTAGCGAGCGCCTACATCACAAACCCGATATGTCTTTAAAGTTTCATAACTGTAGGTCAAGTGGTTTGACCTGTGCGTCTATAGTTAACGAGGTTGATTATGTTGACTACCGTTTTTTTATTAGTACAGATGAGATAATATAATGGCACAAGTAAGTGTCGCAAAATGTGTAACAAAAATCGTTGAAGTAGTCCATCTTGGGTGGAGATGATAATTAAATCAAACAACCAGGGTCATTCCCCACTTGATTTATTCAAAACCAACATGTTTCGGCAGTATAAACTGTCATCATCAGGGTTTCTAGCTTGAGTTACAAAATGGCGGTCTCTCTGCAAAGAGAACTAAATAGCGTCAGGTGAACATGATATAATTTAAGCGTGTAAAAAAAATTTAACTAAAGACCCCCCAACAGCTTATGCTGAGCGGGTCAAGTATTTAGTTTGTCCAGGCATAGGATGTCTTCCTGGACCATTTTGGGCCTGATTCTCGTGACTGTCAGTCGCATTCCAACTAATCCTAAAAATTTTTTTAACATAAAATAAAAATGGTCCAGGAAGACATCCTATGCCTGGACAAATTAAATACTTGACCCGCCCAGCAAAACTGTTGGGGGGGTGTTTAGTTTTAATTTTTTTTTTATTAATAGCTTAATAAAGTAAGGTTTTTTCTTTTCTTCTCCACGTTTAAAATGGATGCCAGATGGTTTTCAACTTTACAGGCTTAAATTATATGATGTCCACCTGACGCTATTTTGTTCTCTTTGCAAAGAGACCGCCATTTTGTAGCTCAAGCTAGAAACCCTGATGATGACAGTTTATACTGCCGAAAAATTTTGGTTTTCAATAAATTAAGTGGATAATGACCCTGGTTGTTTGATGTAACAAAAATCTTTGAAAAACGAAGGAAATGTTAAGTATGTTTTCACTTCGTACTCAATACGTATTGAAAAGATTGTCTTTTTCTTTCATAGAGCATGTTCTCCATTCCGACAAAGAGCGTGATATATGAAAGAATGATGTGAAAACATACTAAATGTAATCATCAGAGTTGGCCCTGGGCAAGGCCAAAGGAGAATAATCTACTGCGCATGCCTGACGTTGTCTCCTCGCGCCCAGAAAATTTTTTAGCTCTGCATATTTTCCAGGCTAACACGATTAGGACGGTTATTATCGCTACAGCTTTTTCGGAAAATTCAAGAGCAGCCTCATGGTTATATGAGGTAACTCTTCTTACCCGAGACCTCGCCATTTTTTGCCGAGATGGACGTTTTTCCATTCTCAATAAAAAATGGACAGTCTTCAGGTAATTAACCTGGGGGTGAGGTCGGGGATAATATATTTTTATTATTCTTATTTTATATTTTTTTCTTCAGGTGGAAGATACTAACAGATAATTAATTAACTTGAACGTTAAAAATTACCCACCTTTAGAAGACTACCACGGTATTCCAAAACCTTAAGCAAGAATGAGGTCAGGTACACCAGTCGATTTTTGGTTAGGGGATACTATTACATTATATATGTGAAAATGGTGGGTGTTACACGATGCATCACACGACCTCCAAAATTAGTGTGGTGTGCCGAGCCCTTAGCCTCAATTTTGTGGTGCAGACTGTTCATTTCGTATTAAGGAAGGACAAATGCATATCTCAGCAAAAATGATGAGGGATACCTATTAATATTTTATATCCCCATCGCTTGTACTATTAGTTACCAGGACATATTTAAATTTAGACTGGTTAATTTTTGAAAATTTGCCCACTAATTATCTTTTTTATCGAAAGTTTGACTCACACATTTTACATAATTATCGTTACTTAGTATAGCTTTTAGAATCAACTACACTGCAACTCTGCACTAACTAATAAGTTAAATATTTCTTTAGAAGAGGAAGATTTAGAAGACATGTTAATAAAAGACAGAAAAGAAGTTCCACAAGGGACACTGATTTTGCAAGAAAAACCGTTTGTGTTTACACTGAGTTCGAAATACAGGAGTGAATGTTGTGATTTTTGCTTTAAAAAGTAAGTATGTAGGACTTCAGCTGGTTATATGTTTTAATTTTTAATGACAATAAAGATTAATTTTTATTTAAAATTCTCCGAACCAATTTTAATATGGCGGCTTAAATTTAAACATAGAAACTAAATGAAACTGTCATTGTCCAAAAAATGGTATAGTAATATAATTTGTGCATATAACAGCACTTTTCTTCTTTAATAAAATATATAACTTCACAACCAAGTAAATAAGTATCTAACCAAGTAATTTTTTTATAAAATTTTATAGTAACAAAAATTACTCAGATTTTTACTTTTAAGATATTTACTACGTTTATACCGGGAATTAACTACCCGGATTAAGATTAAACGGTATAAAGTTGCCATTCAAGATAATCCAATCCAACATTTTTTCAGGATTGACTTATCTTTCGACTTATAAATTCAGGGCATAAACGGTTAAATCGGATTTAACGGCTTTCTGGAGCTATCTTCATATAGAGTATGACAGTTAGTATCTTCCAGCTGACATTTTTTAAGGTTATAAGTTGTTTTTTTTTAAATAATTAAAAATTGGGATTTATTTTATTCGTTTAATGCAAATATTAAACACACGAATAGCCCTGTTGTTTAAGCGACTAAAACGGTACAGTGTAACAACACTAGAGTATCTTGAAGTTAGCTTTATATGTATGTCCTACAACATTGTCGTTTGGGGACAGGCGAACGACGTCGAGAGGGTCCTTATTGCCAAAACGCTTTTTACTCCATTTCTGAGTTTTTAGACACTATTTACTAAATTAAAATTAAAAAAAAAAGTTCGTAGTGGCAAGAGTACCTTTTGTGTCCTTTTATAATTTTTTTAACTGAACTGTGTATTTGATGTGTTTTTTTAATGTAAGGCTAGAATGAAATTTAAAACATCTTAATTATCTTACTTTAAAATACTTGTATGTCCTAAGTTATTTTTCTTCTTGACTTGTTTCTTTCTAGTGTTATTTTTGTAGTGATCGAAACGAAATAAATCTATCTATCTATAAACTGGATGATACACGTACGCAAATCCACGGCATAAACGCTTGTCTGACTCATCTTAGTCTGGGTAGTTAATCCCCGGTATAAACGTAGTAATTTTAAAAGATACAAAAATTGGTGAAATGAGATATTCCCGGTAGTACCGTTTTGTCAGAAGAGCTACTCATTTGCGTGAAGAAAGTTGATGATGATTATTCATTTGTGAGTGTGCCAGTCTGGCACTGTCCACTGCGACCACTAGCGGGTCTATTGTGGTTCACTTTTGAGATTGTTTGTTGCTACAGAATATTCAGTCTCTGAGAGGCTCGCAACTTGCTTGTCGATCTGTGGTTTGCACATGTCTGGCCGTCGCACAGTGGTTCGAGGTAATGTAAATGGATGGACATTGACGATTTTTCAACAGTATGATTTTGTGTAACTAATATTATATTTTTGTATTGCAAATACATTGTTCTTTTTAGAAAACACCATATAACGCTTTTGGTTGTCTATACTGTAGACGAAAATAATATATTTATGAGTTAAAATCAATATTAGTCCAATACGACAAAATATTTACCGATATGCAGTTTATCAAAAAAATTGTTTGTACCAAGCTTATGATACATATGTTCTGGCTATGTTCTGGTGTATTCGCTTTTTTAAGTATCTTAATTCTGAGGTACTAACTTTTTTTATGAATGGTTTGTTATTTGCAAATTTTTAAGTTTTTTTGACTTTCAAAAAAAGACCTCAAAAGACCTGGCTGAAAATATGTATTTTAATGAGATCACACCTTATCTAAATAAAATCCATAAAGATTGGCTGCGACCACCTGCGACTCCTCGAAATAATCGTGTAATAAATTAAGGGTGCAAGTCTGCTTAGGTGTGTAAATTGGTTTAAAACATAATTATTTAGAAAAAAATTCACTTTAGAACTAAAATTTAATTAAATTTTAAAAAAGTTATATATTCTACTTTGGGAGTTTATACAACCTCCCCCCCCCCAACAAAAACCTTTAAAGCAAGGGAAATTCCATAAGGACGTAATTATTTGAATATAAATTGTATTTTCTCTACTTTTACTGGACCCCCCCCCACCTTTCAGTTACTCTGCACCAATTTTATTAAAAGAAAAAGTATTTTTATGCTACTAAGATATATTAAAACCCAATTAGTTTAAAAAAATCACTTTGTACACAAATAGTTTTTAAGAATCGACCCCCCCCCTTGAATACTTAGGTTACCAAAGCATTTTATACCTTTGGGGAGTTTTATCAATTTTAATAATGTATATGTAACGTTCAAATTATGTTAAATGTGACCAATGTTATTTATTAATTTTAAATATTTTTTTCTCTGACTGTATATGTCTAGATATGTATTTAAAACACACTTGCATCTAAAGCATTTAAAACTTTGTGGCTTAATTATCTACTTTAGTTTATTTTAAATATTATTTAGACAACTAGATTAATATTACTTGGCTAGATTCAGATTATATGCTTTGTCAATGAAATTTTTAATTTTACGACAATAAAGCCTATTCAAAATTAAATTTAGGTCCTCCTCCATATTATTCAAAACTAATTATACAGGGGCATATAATTAGTCGAAATCAGGAAAACTCTGATATTTCAAAATGCATTAAAATAGGGTTTTACATATAGAGAAGTTGCTGTCTAAATTTGCCTTTTTTAGATAAATATTTTTAATGCTTCTTAGAAGTTGTAAAAGCTTTTTATTCATATTTTTTTTCTACCTCATATATCATTTAAATGGAGCACCCTATACCGAAATGCTTTTAAATTGTGATATTTATTTTAGCAAAGCAAACAAACCTTAAAATTGTTAGCTGAATAACGCCAAAATTGTTTGTTTTTATTTAAATATAATAAGAAAATCAATTTCTGAACTGGCAAAAAACACTCACCCTGTATATCCGTAAAAAAGCCTTTGAACATTTTCTTATGCTTATATAAAACGAGCTATATATTACTTACTATCAAAGACAGGTGAATATTTTGTTACTATACTACCACCGAACAAGCAATGTTCACTGATACTACTATAATTATTTAATATATATTTGTAAAATTATACTACTACTATTCCGGTTTAGAACGTTTTTCTACGTTGTCCGACGCCTATTCTCCACCTCCTTCGATCCTGGCAGTCCTCTTCTGTCAGGGTTTTTTGACTCATTGATCTCTGGACTGACTGCTGCCATTCTAGTTTAGGACGCCCTCTTTTCCTGCGCCCTATTGGTTGCCATTCTAGGACCTGCTTTGGTAATCTTTCGTCATTCATCCGCTGAACATGGCCGTCCCATATTAGTTGCCTTTTAGCGATGTCATCCGTTATGCTTCCCTCGATTCCCATTCTTTCTTTTATATTCTCATTTCTTATGTGATCTTTTCTAGATATTCTCATTGATCTTCTTATTGCATCCATTTCGACACTTTCCATTTTTGTTTTGTATTTTTCTGTTATCCGACAAGTCTGTATACTTTTCACTATTGTTTCATACATGTTAAACTTTACATTTTTCTTTATCTCTGCTCCATAAAATATTGTTAAGACATCCAATAACCTTTTTTGCTTTTATTATTCTTTTTTCCAGTTCTTTGCAATCTGTTCCTGTGTCGTCAAATGTGACGCCCAAGTATACATACTCACTGCATGGAGATATTGTTTGTTCATTGTCTAGTTCTAACTCACTTGCTTCATTTCCAATACATAAGTACTGTCTTATCCACGTTCACTTCTAAGCAACTTTCTTATCATATACTCCATGTCTTGTTTATCATTAGCTACAATTACTTGGTCGTCTGCAAACTGTAGTGTGTATATGATAAATCGGTGGTTAAGTTGTATTCCGATGCCGCGTACTTTACGTTTCCAGTTGTTTAGAGCTTCTGCGATATATATTTTAAAAGGAGTTTGAGAGATACAACACCCCTGTCTCAAACCTTTAGTTATCAGGAATTCTTTTGTTAGTCGACTTCCAATTTTAATTTTAGATTTTGATCCTTTGTATAGTTCTTTTATTGCTTTTATGTACGTATGATTGATGTTAGTTTGCTCTAATACTATACATAATTTTTCTACTGGAACGGTATCATATGCTTTTTGTAGGTCCACGAATGTAACACGAGTCTCCATATTTCTGGCACTCCTTTTCTCAATTACTTGTTTAAGACAGAATACATTCTCACTACAAGATCTGCCTACACTAAACCCAATTTGTTCTTCTTCTTGTTTATGAAAGTCATTCTCTATTAAATCTCTCAGAATCCTACCGAACAGTCTACTTAGAGTACTGGTTACTGAAATTCCTCTATAGTTATTGCAATCCAGCTTGTTTTCTTTTTTATGTTTTGAGGATATGAATGCTATTTTTCAATCATCAGGTACTGGGTGTCCGCTTATGCATTGGTTGGTTATACAGGGTTCCTAAGATTTTCCTTAGGGATAGAATTTCAATAAATCAAACAGAAATGGCATAGAAAGTTCTGCGCGCACAAAAGATTGTTATTATCTCCGGACTGCTTTCATGAGAAAAAATTGTCGCCACTCTTTCATTGTGAGCATAAATCATAGTTGCAATAATAACCGTTGACAAGATGTCTGCAAATTCCGCTAGATGGCGGCCACACCATGAGATGATCGAGGAAAAACTAATTAAAAATTAGATGTTTTCAGGTCCAAACCACAGCTTTTTCTTGCTTAAAGGAGGCGGCAGGGTCCATTATTTACGATACTGAGCGATAAACTCGTGAGGTTGTTAACATTAGAAAGAAATATCTTCGCTTTTAATTAAATTTCTTTCCATTCTGTTCTACTAGTGACATCTATCCGGAAACGGCCAAACCATGCAGCTAGCACTAGCAGCCAAAGAAATCAATAAACGGCGCTGTTTTTCCTGCAGAGCTTTTTGCTTGCGATATTATTGATTTTAAATAAAACTGGCCCTACACTACATTTGATATTTTTGAGGTGTTTTATGACATGATCTCGAAACATGTAGCGAACCAATTCTTCAAAACTAGCGGGAGGGTAAAAGCGAAAAATAAGGGGCTGCCAATATTTGTAACACCCAAAAAGGGGTGAAAAGATTTATTTTGCTCTGTTTCTTTACAGAAAACGTTTTTTTTTACGAAAAACTTGAGCTCTGGCACTTTTTTTATTTTTTTCTTCAACTTTCTCGAATTTTCGTCATACCGTAGAAAAAAATTATTTCCCTCATGGTCATACTCTACTTTTATTCGAAAAAATTTAGAAACAGAGACGGGATCAGTTTTCCTAAAACGGGGGATCTTGGTTTCGAGTGAGAAGATAAAGGGCGCCGCAGGCAAAAATTTTTGAATTAAATTAGCCGAACGCAAAAATGTTAGAAAAACAAAGCACAAAATAAAAATGGCGCGCTTACATTTTTTTTTCAAAAATTACGTAATTTCGGGAACGCAAAGAAATAGGTCTAAAGAGTATAATTTTTAAGAAAAAAATATCAATTTTCTCTCCCTCCTCCACTGGGACTACAGGGGCCGTGCACAAATTACGTAATAGTCATAGGGGGAAGGGGGGTTACAAAACGTTACGTAGGGGTTAGGGTGGTTTTCGACAGCCTTTGCATTTGTGTGAACCTAAGAAAATTTGGAATGATAATAAGTGAAAAGTTTTTTTTTTGGGGGGGGGGGGTAGTGGTCTTGAAATCGTTACGTAATATTAGGGGAGTGGCGTGCCAAACCGTTACAAAACATTACATAGGGAGGGGGTCAAAAATTGGTAAAATCACCGTTACGTAATTTGTGCACGGCCCCACATCTGACTGTTCCTCCTTTTTGATTTCGAATCAAAGTGCAAAACCCGGGTTGGACGTTCGAAGGCGTCAACCCGTCCTATTTGCTTGATAAAGTTTCTACGGAAATATCTCAGTCGATTTCTCCGGCCGTGTATGAACGCTTTAGGTTAGGCATTTGCATGTATCTCAGTCCCCAGCCTGTAAACAGTGCGTAAGGACAATGGTTACAAAATGAAAAGCCGAAAAATATTTTTTTTTTACGATATCTTTCATCAGTTTGGTATTAAAGTCGAGCAAAAACAATTTTTATTCCGGTCCTAAAGGTATGAAAATGGAAAACATTAGAAAACAACAACCTGGAATGGCTTTACTACGTGTAAGATGTAGTGACAACATCGCCCCATGCCCATCCTTTTCTGCCTAATGTGCTTTTCCGTTTGTCTGCGTCTTATACACGGCTGCTTGGCCCCCTAAGGATTTGTTTAGGAACCCTGTATATGTGAGATTTATGCATTGGTTGGTTATATATGTGAGATTTTCTAGGAGTTTTTCTGATCCGTATTTGAGCATTTCAGCGTATATTCCTCCAGTTCCACTAGCTTTTCCCGATTTGAGCTTTTTAATGCTATTCTTCAGTTTGATTATCGGAATATTTACTTTGTTGGGTTTTTTTCCGCCGAAATGAATTTCCACACTTTAGAACTTTATCTACCTCCTACTTGCGTATTTATATCGTGGCATTTGCGCTCAAACGTTTCATTTTTTCCGTGCGTATTAAGTTCCTTAGCTGTCGTCTGGTGTCCCTGTATATTTCTAGGTCTCTATGGTCTTTTGTGCTGAGCCATTAGTAAAATTATACTTCTAATTTTATTGAATTTTTGACTTATGTGGAATTTCTGTACAAAATGTAAAAAAAACATTTTACGTTTATATCAAACCAAAATAAAGAATTAAAAGTCAACGGAGAAAAAAGTAATTGAATTTTTAAACGAATGTCCAAGTTTTCCTATACCTCGATCCATACAGAGCATACATTCGGTGTCCTCACTTGGACCTATTCTGTGCAATGGTACTTTCTGCCTACAGTGGTATATAGATCAACCATTGTCCGGATCTTCTGCCTGGTGAGCTCAATAAGTTTCCCGGCCCTCTTCCTGCAGGGTTCTGTGATGAACTCTTTGGAATGTGTTACTGGAACTTTTTCTTCATCCAGTTTGAGACAGCAGTGTTGACTGTGTTGTATGCTATTCCAAGGGCTGGTTCGAGGCCAACGAAGACGGTGGTGGCCGTTTCGCGCGCCAGCTGGTTGGCAGTGACACAGTGTTTATTCGCTCAAAGGTATTCAGTGTGTCCTGGCAGCTCCTAACGGTTCTCGGTGAGCACGTATAGGATTCAAGAGCCTTAAACACCGCTTGACTGTCAGAGATTATCTTTATTGATCTGTTGCGCCAGTTATGATCTATCATCCATCGTGCGCTCATTTCAATGGCGAAGCATTCCGCCTGGAAGATTGTAGCCATCTGTGTGAAGAAACTTGCACTTTTTCGCATTTATTTTGCATTTTACAGTGAAAATGTGTACGGAAAGTAAAATCGTGCGGAAAAGTAAAATTGTTAGATTTTAGCAGGGACTGATATAGATTATTATATCAGTTCCTGATTTCAGGTATGTCTTGGACGTTATTAGAGTTTTCTCTCATGGTAAATCTAGAGCTCCACAAAAAGAAATCTAAATTTTCTTCATTTCTACGTCGTAAAAATTCTTTAAAAAATAATATTTTAAAGTAAAATGTTATTATGGATGTCAGAACATAAAAATATTGTTATCCAAGGAATAAAAAATAAATATATTGTTAATGAAGTAATAACTCTATTCACTTCAGCCTCTTGTCATTGTTGTTGTTTTTGTTCTTGTTACGTTCATATTCACATAAAATAAAATTAAAATTAAAAAAGTTATAAGTTGGCCAACTTAAATTTTATTTTATTTGATATAGGTATCTGAGTTTTACTATAAACGCCGTAAGGTTAATTTGTTATTTATTGTTTTATTTGATGTTATTTTATTTGCTGTTTATATTTTTAAATTTATTTGTACTTTCTTCACGCGACTAGGAAAAAGTTGTACCCAACATGCGCATAAAGTGAGGTTTCCAAACTTGACTGTTGGCGAAACTCTGCTGTCGCGTCGTTTAGCCATCTGCAATCGGGTACGGGAAAGTGTCATTTTCCGTACTTGTTAGGCAAACCAGTATTATAATTATAAACTAGTGCGGAAAGTTAAGCCAATTTTTAGTTTTTTTGGGACATTAAATGACATTTATTTTTAGACAAAAAGACCTTCTTAAGTGTTCAGCTTGCAAGTATGTTTACTATTGTGGAAAGGCGTGTCAAAGAGAAGGCTGGAGTATTCACAAATTGGAATGCAAGAATTTCAAAAGGACGTACCCCAGGTAATTAAAAATGTTTCCGAATGGTTTTTTTTTTGGTAATCTCAACGACTCGACCATTAAACGTCACACATTTTTTCACAGATTAAATACGCTTTAGTTCAGAAAATGACCGTTAACCTCAAAGCGTGGTATACTCATACTTTTATTTCCACCAACAACCGAGCTCTGGCAAAAAAATTGAGTCTCCAAGGCAAGTTTTATCGTAAAAGTCTATTATTCCTCGATTTGGACTGACTCAGATGTTTCTTCTACGTCCTTATCATTTTTATAGTGACATTAAGGTTACTTTGGATCAAGTTATAACCAAGACTTAAGTGCTTGCTGTCTATTTTTAAAAATCAAAGTGAGAAAAAGACGAATTGTAAGATAAGTGGTACTTAGAACTTAAGTGGAAGGTGAGAAAGTTGCATTTAGTTATCGTTAGACGGTTGTAGTAGGTAAGTTTTAGAAGAACATCAATCGTACGCCTTGTTCTATTTTTTGGGGTTTTAGGCATTAAGTAAGTTGAGAAAAAATTATAAAACAGCATAAATTAGTGTTTTTTTTAACGATTATTTCACTCCCTCATATTTCGACCAATCACACATTTTGAGGTAAAATAATTTTTTATAGTGGAAAAATTGAATTCAATTGACAAGTTGTCCAACAAAAGGAATTTTTGTCAATAAATTTATTTTTTAATTTGGCAAATCGCGAATAAAAGAATCCCTAAAAGCGCCAGAAACGTTTTTTCAACTGAATTTACAAATTTATTAAGACAATGTATCAAGCAAAATTCAATTTTATCTTGGCTTCTCTAATCATCTCTTACGCCGCCCTTCGTGTACCAGACAAATCAAACAACGAGAATTCTCTTACTTTATTGGTAAAACAAAACTAAACAAATGGCAGAATATTACAAATCAATCAATACCCTTTTTAATTGAAAACTATACACCCATAAAATCTAATAAAAGTAAGTGTACTAAAATGAATATCAACAATGACTTACACTTATCCAAAAAAGTCGATCAAAAATTATCAAATGGAGATATACAAATCGTAGTTAAATTACTATATAGCGAAGACACTTTGGCATCTAACGATGATTCTACGTTTCAAATTCTCCAAGAAAAGCATCCTGCTCTACCTTCAGAAGAAGTTAAGTCTGAAAATTAATTTCCTAGTTCTGACATCCAAGTATCTGATTATGAAATAAAAATGGCAATATCTTCTTTCAAACCTGGATCAGCCGGCGGATTAGACTCTCAAATCTGAGCATTTAAAGGACATGATTAACGAAAGTTAATGATAAAGTCGAAAAAGCACGCTTTCTAGCTTTACAAGAAAAAGAAAGTGGAGCATGGCTTAATTGACTACCGTCAGCTTCCTTAGGTACTGTTAGCGTTGTATGAAATTAGGCATGTATGACAAATTAGATCCTTAGAGTTTGATACATTTTGAAGGTTCATGACCTTGAAACATACCCCAGTAAAATTAACAAATTGCAAAAATAACATCATACTAAAGGGCGTTATTCATCAACTGTTCAAGCGAATAGGAACAAATTTGTTAACAAAAATAAGAATTTTGTTCAGCTATGCGCGTTTCAATATGGCAGCTGATACACCAAATTTTCGACCTATAGCCACATTTTATTCTATCCAATTTCGTAAAAAAGCAAAACTCACACGGTGGTCATAAATTCTTGTTGACTTATCTCCGCTTACTATGAAAAAAAAGTTTAGTTGATGCATAACCTTGATTGATCTTTTTGTAATGTTTTTTTCTAATTTACCACTACGGAAAAACTGTAAGAGCCGGAGATGAAATTAACATCCTAGCCATAAATAAACACTTTATTTTAAACCTACTTACCATTTTTTTTAATCTGGCGTCCCAGATGTTTATGCTATACCCCGGTAAACCGGTAACCTATATGCCTTTTGTTTCGGAACTGTGAATTTGGTGTTCCACTCACTTGTCTAGCCATCAAAGTTATTTAAATTATCCAAGTGTTTTAGATGCCATTTTCCAAAATGGCGGTCGAAAAACCATAAAAAATTCTAATTAATTAATTCAGTTAGGCATGAGTATACTTGTTTATTAGCATTCATAATAAAATTCAGGGATGGGGATTTAACAGCTATTTAGTCAGACATTTACGTGTCACTCTGTGTTTTATTCGCATTCGTGTAGAAGAGGTTGATATGACGTCATCTTTCAAGATGGCGGCCACGGTTATACTCGATTCCATATAATTTAAGGACAAGGATTCCATGTGACCTTAAATGACCTTGAAAATTGCAAAAAAAAAAACAGATTTTTGCCATTTTATCTTCAAAAAATGTTAAGAGACCAACTTCAAATGTATTTTAAACTATTAGGCATATATGCCAAATTCAAT
This sequence comes from Oxystoma pomonae, assembly GCA_963921995.1. Lineage (NCBI taxonomy): Eukaryota > Metazoa > Arthropoda > Insecta > Coleoptera > Brentidae > Oxystoma > Oxystoma pomonae. The sequence continues at coordinate 30,513,010 of OY998172.1, read as the reverse complement.
CCTTAGAGTTTGATGCAGTTTGAAGCTTCATGACCTTGAAAAATACCCCAGCAAAATTAACATATTGCAAAAATAACATAGTAAAGGGCGCTATTGATCAATTATTAAAGCCAAGAGGACCAAATTTGGTAGAAACAATCTTGTTAAAAAAAAAATTGTTTCAGCTATGACGCGTTTCAATATGGCGGCTGATATATCAAAATGGAGAACTATAACCACATTTCATTTTATCCAATTTTGTAAAAAAAAAAACAAAAATGACAAGGTGGCCATCAATTCTAGTTGACTTATCTCCGCTTACTATGAAAAAAGCAGTTTAGTTGATGCATGACCCTGATCGACCTTGAAAATACCATTTACAAGTGAAAAATCAGCTTTTTGTAGTGTTTTTTCCAATTTACCATTACGCAAAAACTGTAAGTGCTAGAGATAAAATCAACATCTTAGCCATAAATAAGCACTTCATATTGAACCTCCCTACCATTTTTTTTGGATCTGGCGTCCAAGATGTTTATGCTATGCCTCGGTAAAAATGACCTATATGCCTGTTGATTTTATTAAGTTTTTGATTTCTGAATTTTATGTTCTACTCGCTTGTCTACATTAACATATTCTGGACCAAATTCTAATTAAGTCAGTAGGGCATGACTATACTTGTTTAATAATCCGTGTATTGAATGTGTCGCCACTTTGATATATCAGCCGCCATATTGAAACGCGTCATATCTGTACAATTTTTTTAACAAAATTGTTGGACTTGACCTTCTTATCTTTGTTACCAAATTTGGTCCTCTACGCTTTAATAGCTGATGAATAACGCCCTTTATTATATTATTTTCGCAATTTGTTAATTTTACTGGGCTATTTTTCAAGGTCATGAAACTTCAAACTGCATCAATCTCTAAGGATCGAATTTTGGTATACATGCCTAATAGCTTGAGGTATATTTGAAGTTGGTCTGACAAAACGTCGCATTATTAAGATTTATTGAAGAAGAAATGGCAAAGATCTTGTTTTATGCGATTTTCAAGGTAATTTAAAACAAATTATATGGAATCGAGTATTCACTCCGGTTGCGTTGTTATGATTTTTGGCCGCCATCTTGAAATATGACGTCATATCAACCTCTTCTACACGGATGCGAACAAAACACCCGGTGGCACGTGAATGTGTGACTAAATAGCTGTTAAATCGTCATCCTTGAATTTTATTATGAATGTTAATAAACAAGTTTAGTCATGACCTACTGGCATAATTAGAATTTTTTATGGTTGTTCGACCGTCATTTTGGAAAATGGCATCTAAAACACTTGGTTCAGAATATGGTAATATATATCTAACTTCTGCTAACTCTCGTATAAGTAATTTAAATTACTTTGTTGTGAGAAACTTAATAAAAACAACAGACATATAGGTCATTTTTACTGGGGTATAGCATAAACATATGGGAAACCAGATCAAAATAAATGACAGGAAGGTTTAAAATGAAATGTTTATGTATGGCTAAGATATTAATTTCATCTCCGGCACTTAAAGGTTTGCGTAGTGGTAAATTGGAAAATTCACTTTAAAAGGTTTTCATCTGTACATGGTATTTTCAAGGTCAATCAAAGCCATCCATCAAATAAACTTTTTTATAGTAAGCGGAGATAAGTAAACAATAATTGATGCCCACCTTGTCATTTTTGTTTTTTTATATATCAGCCGCCATATTGAAACGCGTCATACCTGAACCAATTTTTTTTCAACAAAATTGTTGGATTTGACCTTCTTATCTTTGTTTCCAAATTTGGTCCTCTTCGCTTTAATAGTTGATAAATAACGCTCTTTACTATTTTATTTTTGCAATTTGTCAAATTTACTGGGGTATTTTTAAAGGCCATGAAGCTTCAAACTGCATCAAACTCTAAGGATCGAATTTGGCATATATGCCAAATAGTTTCAGGTACATTTAAAGTTGGTCTGACAAAACGTCGAATTATTAAAATTTTTTGAAGAGAAAATGGCAAAAATCTTGTTTTTTGCGATTTTCAAGGTCACTTAAGGCCGGATAACCATAAAAATAAATTTTTTTGAATCCTCGTCCTCGAATTATTTATGATTTTTGGGCTCCATCTTGAAAGATGACGTCATATCAACCCCTTCTACACGTATGCGAACAAAACACCCGGTAACACTTGATTGTGTGACTAAAGAGCTATCAATCCCACGTAGTCACACATGCCCCTTCACTAACTTTACAAAAGTCGTGAAATAATCTTACCAAATAACATTCGTGCATCTAGTTTTTCCTGTGGAAAAATGTTGGAAAACTCGTTTCAAAGCAATTTGTAATCAAAAAGTACTCGGATTTTTCTTACATTTTTAGTTTTTGTTTACAAATTACGTGTGCACTTATGATATTACTCCCAAAAATTAAATGTTGATCTGCCTAAAATAAGCGAAAAATAAAAATGGCTTATGGCAACCCCATGACTGATTTTTTGGTAGAAATTCTTATTCTGTCACAATTTTATTCCATCGATTCATCTTCAAGATACTACCCTTTGTTCCGTAGGTAATTTCTCTGTGATACTACTATACCATCAGGATTTGGTTGATTGGTTGGAAGCTTTGACATTTCGAATTTGATGGTGGTATCTTGGAAAGGAAACATCGAAATCAAAATTTTGTTTTTTTCAAAATTAAAATATCCTGCGTAAGGTAATAGACGTAATAATTTTTAAAAAATTCTCCTACAAGGATTAACAAAAACCACTCACCCTTTTCCAAGTCTGGAAAAAGTTAGAAATGTTAAACCACATGTCAACTGTTCAGTTATAAATGCAAAATTTAGGGCCACTTTCTCACTTTGGATTAAGTTATAACTTAGACTTAAGTGATTGCAGGTTATGTCAAATTGGTACTTAAGTACGTTTTTGGCCCTTACACTTAAGAGCTCGAATTTGAGGACTTAAGTTCCCATTTTTATATACATTTTTGATTGTTTTACGTCGAAAAACTAAAGTAAATTGTTTTTCTCCTTCTTAAAAAGGTTACAACGGCTTAGAAGTTTATGTTTATTATTTACCAGATGGTTTTAAATTTAATGTCGATATATAGAACTCGCAAAAGATTAGTGTTTCGTGCAAAGGTCGAAAAACGAAGTGGAATAACTACCTAATACGTATTTTGAATTGTATAATACCTTTAAGAGTAATAAGTAAATGATATGTTAGTATCAGCAGGCTCCGACTGAACAAACAAATGGCGATAATGACAGGTGACAATTAAAACTGACAAATAGATTTTTTTTTGTTGGGCAAAACCCATAGATAAACCGCCTTCAAAGAAGCAATGCGTACATTTCATTATACATAACATAAATATTTGTATACATTAAATTCATGATTTTAGGGTACTACCGGATGCAGCAAGAATGTTATTTAAGCTGGTGAAAGTTTTAGAGAACGGTGGTGACACCAAAAAGTCGTACTATTCTGAAAAGGGTTACAGAACATACAAGGATCTTATGTCGCGTAAGAATATTTCTTAAAATACTATATCTATGTTGTGTGCGAATAGCGGTTTATACAGGGTGTAACAATGATAACGAAACAGAGGCATTTTCTAGTATTTGGAGTATGATATTAAAAAAAAACTTCAAACACGTCGATTTGTTATTCAAGGAGGACACTTTTTGACTATATATTGGAATTTAATTTAAACAGAATTTAAATAGAGAAAGTGGGTCAGGTGACACTTTACTTTGAAGGTCTTTTAAATGCCTTTAACAAAAATGTAAAGATTAGTTTTTGAAATATTAGCAAAAATCGGTACCGGTACACACCTCCATTAACCTATCAAAAAATTTTGTGCTCCTCTGGTTTCTGAGGAAGTCGAAAAAGAAAATGAGGTAGCTAGGTAATATTAATTTAGCAACCTCACCAGGAAATATGGCGCCAAACTAAAAAATTTTGGTATTAAAAGTATGTGCTAATTATGTGCTCCACTAATATATATGAAAAAATCCAATTTTTCATTAAGAATTCGATTCTTGTACAGGGTTCCTAAGCAAATCCTTAGGGGGCCAAGCAGCCGTGTATAAGACGCAGACAAACGGCAAAGCACATTAGGCAGAAAAGGATGGCCATGGGGCGATGTTGTCACTACATCTTACACGTAGTAACTCCATTCCAGGTTGTTGTTTTCTAATGTTTTCCATTTTCATACCTTTAGGACTGGAATAAAAATGTTTTTGCTCGACTTTAATACCAAACTGATGAAAGATATCGTAAAAAAATATTTTTCGGCTTTTCATTTTGTAACCATTGTCCTTACGCACTGTTTACAGGCTGGGGACTGATATACATGCAAATGCCTAACCTAAAGCGTTCATACACGGCCGGAGAAATCGACTGAGATATTTCCGTAGAAACTTTATCAAGCAAATAGGACGGGTTGACGCCTTCGAACGTCCAACCCGGGTTTTGCACTTTGATTCGAAATCAAAAAGGAGGAACAGTCAGATGTGGGGCCGTGCACAAATTACGTAACGGTGATTTTACCAATTTTTGACCCCCTCCCTATGTAATATGTACTATGTAATGTTTTGTAACGGTTTGGCACGCCACTCCCCTAATATTAACTAACGATTTCAAGACCACTACCCCCCCCCCCAAAACAAAAAACTTCACTTATTTTCATTCCAAATTGTCTTAGTTTCACACAAATGCAAACGCTGTCGAAAACCCCCCTCCCCCCTACGTAACGTTTTTGTAACCCCCCTCCCCCCTATGACCATTACGTAATTTGTGCACGGCCTCTGTAGTCCCAGTGGAGGAGGGCGAGAAAATTGATATTTTTTTCTTAAAAATTATACTCTTTAGACCTATTTCTTTGCGTTCCCGAAATCACGTAATTTTTGAAATAAAATTGTAAGCGGCGCCATTTTTATTTCGTGCTTTGTTTTTCTAACATTTTTGCGTTCGGTTAATTTAATTGAAAAATTTTATCTTCTCACTCGAAACCAAGATCCCCCGTTTTAGGAAAACTGATCCCGTCTCTGTTTCTAAATTTTTTCGAATAAAAGTAGAGTATGACCATGGGGGAAATAATTTTTTTCTACGGTATGACGAAAATTTCGAGAAAGTTGAAGAAAAAAATAAAAAAAGTGCCAGAGCTCAAGTTTTTCGTAAAAAAAAAACGTTTTTTGTAAAGAAACAGAGCAAAATAAATCTTTTCACCCCTTTTTGGGTGTTACAAATATTGGCAGCCCCTTATTTTTCGCTTTTACCCTCCCGCTAGTTTTGAAGAATTGGTTCGCTACATGTTTCGAGATCATGTCATAAAACACCTCGAAAATATCAAATGTAGTGTAGAGCCAGCTTTATTTAAAATCAATAATATCGCAAGCAAAAAGCTCTGCAGGAAAAACAGCGTCGTTTATTGATTTCTTTGGCTGCTAGCGCTAGCTGCATGGTTTGGCCGTTTTCGGATAGATGTCACTAGTAGAACAGAATGGAAAGAAATTTAATTAAAAGCGAAGATATTTCTTTCTAATGTTAACAACCTCACGAGTTTATCGCTCAGTATCGTAAATAATGGACCCTGCCGCCTCCTTTAAGCAAGAAAAAGCTGTGGTTTGGACATGAAAACATCTAATTTTTAATTAGATTAGATGTTCAAATCTGTCCCCTTCTTGAGCCTCACAATATCCCAATCTATTGTAAAACTCTTGGCGCGTAGCAGCCAACATTTCAGGGGTGATAGAGTTGCCCGCCTCCAAAATTTTCGCCCTCAACTCCTGTATAGTCGTAGGCCGTAAGTGAGGGTGTTGGAAAATTTTGTCGTGCCAAAAACCCCATAGGAAAAAGTCATTTGGTGCAAGATCTGGTGATCGAGGAGGCCATCGGATATTTCCATAAGTGGAAATAATTCTATCACCAAATACCTGACGAAGGTAATTTGTAGCCTGGCGTGAATTGTGGGATAAACAGCCATCTTGCTGAAACCACAATTCGTCCAAATTTATGTTGAGTTCCCTCAACCGCAGTAAAACCTGGTGTTGGAGAAGATCAACATATTTTTGGCTATTCAAATTCCCTTCAATAAAAAAGGGTCCAATAATGTGATCCCCGACAATACCGCCCCAAACATTTAATTTTTGAGGATGTTGCGTTCTAACACTTGCGTGCAGATGTTTATTTTCGTGGATTGTGAGAGCTATGAAGTTCGAATGTCTTCTCGTCACTAAACAAAACTTTTGATAGGAAATTTTCGTTCCTGTCACATTTATCCCTCATAACCTCACAATATTTTAGCCGGCGAAAATAATCACCTGGTTGCAATTCCTGCGACTTCCCAATCTTAAACGACTTGTAGCCGTATTTTTTTAGGATCCATTGGCAAGTACTGTTGGGAATATCCAGTGCCTCCGCAATCGGTTTCGTCGAACATGGTTCATGTGCCTCAACGTAAGCGCATACCATTTCGTCTCGTTCCACACTGTGTGGAAGAACGGGATGCTCTGGTATTTCGCCGTCGTGGTAACACTTTCTACAACCATTTATGCACCCGTACCTTTCAAAACGATGATAAATGTTGTAGACAGTTTGAGCCACAGGAACCGGTCGATCTGGAAACGCAAAAACAAAAAGCCCAATGACCTCGTCCGCACTGTCACTTTTTATGTAGTTTTTAATAATAAAAATCTTTTCTTCTCGAGTATACGGCATTTTAAAAACACAAAATTTACGAAACTGAAGCGACTCGAAAGGAAATAAAAATGCAATGCCTGTGAATCCCAGTTTTTCCTCGATCATTTCATGGTGTGGCCGCCATCTAGTGGAATTTGCAGACATCTTGTCAACATTTATTATTGCAACTATGATTTATGCTCACAATGAAAGAGTGGCGACAATTTTTTCTCATGAAAGCAGTCCGGAGATAATAACAAACTGGCACCATTGCTCAATATACCTGTTTCTTTTGTGCGCGCAGAACTTTCTATGCCATTTCTGTTTGATTTATTGAAATCCTATCCCTAAGGAAAATCTTAGGAACCCTGTATAATCGTAGAGCACATAATTTTGGTTTATATACTTTTTTAAATTTTAGAAACGCATTTTAGGGTGGGGTTGCTAGGTTACTATTAAGCTAACTAACCCACTAAAAACTGCACGGATCTTTCTGGTACATTTTGGAATCATATATTGTCACTTTGAAATCGCACTTCAAATTAGGAATGCTAGGTTATTAATTATAATATAATGTGATATCCTTTTTATCGATTTTGTCGGAAACCATATTCCGTGATACCTAAACATGTGGGGTCGCTAAGATAATAATTATATTAACCTAGCTACCGTACCCTTTTTTTTAAAACATAATTAAATTTTGATTTTCTTGGGGTGGGGTCGCTAGGTTAATGGAGGTCCAGTACAGGTCGATTTTTATTGTTGCTTTTTATCTTCTAGGAAACATTCCTATGAGGAGTGAAATTTACCTGTAAAATTTGAATTCAAAATGAATATCTCACACACTTTTATAAAGGTATTCGAAAGACCACTTTTTTCGAAGTCGTACTCCAAATACCCGAAAACGCCTCTATTTCGTTTACGTTGTTGCACCCTGTATGTGACTTTATATGCTATTAAAACTGAAGCAAGAAACCCATCATGCAACTTTTCCAGTTTTTACAAGAAAAAAAAACAAAAGTTTTTTGAGAGTTATTTTATTTTTTAGATTATCCGAACCTAAAAAACGACCAAAAACGCATGGAGCATTTGTCATCTCTTTATGGGGTTTTATATGAATTTTCTGGTAATGATTTTCTTCCAAATTCTGCAGAACTTATGGGAATGTATGGGCGAGTAGGTAACATTATTAAGTAAATATTATGGAAAATATGCGATACTACTGCGACCAAAAGAAGCCTCACCATCAACTAATGTAGTGTGCGTTAGCTAAGATTGATTGATTCATTTTTTTTTGTGTATCAGCGGATCTATTGTGCTTTACTTTTGAGATTGTTCTTCGCCAGTGTATGTTTAGCCAGTGGGGCTTGGGTTTCCTGATTCTTGATATTGGGGAAAAATTCCATCTTTAGAAGTCCGTATTTAATAGCTCTGGGAAAGGACACGAAAAGATATTGGACTACTGATAGGAATACTGTCCGGCCACAACCGACTCAGTAAGCATCTGACTCGCATCGGGATCGGGAACGACTCTATCTGCCAGGCCTGTGGGAGGGCCGAGGAGATATCCCGGCACCTCATTGCGGAGTGCGATGCATACCTAAGGATGAGGCATCAGGTACTCGGACAACCAAGACCGAGACCAAAGTACTCCACTTCGTGAAGAGAACAGGAAGGCCCGAAGAGCCCACTACCGTACAAGCGGTACAGGTGGTGGATTAGGGGCAGTGGCGTCTCGTTAATGAGGGCTGTGGGGCGCCGCCCTCCCTGCAATTTTTTGAAAACAAAACAATCAAAAAATACTTTACTTAAAACACCAACAGCACAATTTATGTTAGCAATTAATTAAAATAATTCAAACCAAGCATAGCCATATTATTTCAACAAGCGAGTTATACCACATCCTACCTTTCCTTACACTGTGCTTATACCGATCATTTTCTATTCGTAACAAGCGCGGGCGGCTTGATATTTGTCCCGCTGCAACTACTGCTACTCAAGTCGGTTGCCATGACTACAGAGGCATGGCTTAACTTTGACATTGCACAACAAGCTGCACGTATGGGCTCCAAATTTTCCGCCCAATAGTTAATAGTTCGCTTTTGTTTTCGATTTATTGATGTCGCTTACGTTTTGATTAATTATAAAGTTTGGACATTTCGTAAATATGAAGGACGGTGATTTACAGAAGCCATATTATTTAAAGCCAGCCCCCCCCTTGAGTTACTAGTCACGAGCCGCCACTGATTAGGAGACTGGGCTGGGGTAAGGTAAAAAGGGACCGATTGGACCTACTTGCCAGGTCTTGGGCCACGCCCTGTTTACTACTACTAATGGCGTTGGGGGGGGGGGCTGAAGCCGTTAGCCTTTAAGTCTTTTCCCTCCGCACCCCGCGTCGCGCCGGTAGTTTAGTCCCTTACCGCCATTTGCAGCGACTTTTTCTTAATGGAGCTTTAAGCTAATGGTCCTTTAAAGTACCGTTCTTGCATCTTGCACCGGTTTTAATGGACAATTAAGCGTCCATTAAAGCATATTTAGCTAACTGGCCAAAATCGCCCAATTAAAACAACTTTAAACCGACTTTAGTCAATTCCTAACCTCTATATTTCATGTTTTTAATTTTTTTTATTTTGTATTTGTTTAACTTTGTGAAAAATGGAATACCTCGACATGCTTAATGAAGTTCTTGTGGAGGAATTCGTAGATATGGGTTTTCCCCGCAGGCTCTTTCATAGACCCAACCCAACCCAACCTAACCGTTACGAAGAACTATCAGAGTTAGATTTTTTTAGTAGATTTCGCCTAACCAAGCCCACGGTCTTGGTCCTTTTCGAAGGTATCAAGAATCAACTGGAGTACCCAGATGATAGGTAGGGCCGAGGGGAAAACCCACTCATGGCATTATCTATACATATCAACATGACTTTTTACTAGCAATACCTCATACAGCTTACCCTAAGCGGATTCAGAGTACCGTAAGGTAAGCGGTATGATGTAAGACGCAAGGAAGATAAACTATAGCAAATGCATGCTGCTGGTTATAGTGTTCGGTAAGCGGTAAGAGCAGCATGCATTTGCTATTGTTTATTTTCCTTGCGGTTTACCGCATACCTCGTACCGCTTACACCCGGTTCCCACCTGTATACGACTTTTTCGTGGGTGCCCGCCCACGCGTGAGTGAGCATTCACAATAAAGTCGTAGATGGGAACTGGGTGTTACCTTACGGAATCCTGAATTCGCTTCTACAGAACTCTGAAATCATTTTACCAAAAGTTCCGCAAAAATTAGTCCGCGCAAGTCGTTGAAAGTAAATGGATCTTTAAAATTAATTGGTTCTTTTGTTAATGGGCGTTTCAAAAAATGTCGCTGCAAGTGGCAGTTAAAGTTTCAGCTAAGTAGTGGTTTGCAATGTGCCTAAAGTTCAGTTAACCTAAGATGATCAGATTTTTCAGTCTAAATGTAGGGCACTAACGAAATCATGAAGGAGGAGGGGGGTAACATAAATACCTCGATAAATACTTTAAATTTTTTCTCTATTTTTTACACCAGTTTCAAGTTTGAGCGTAGGCGTGTACAGGGTGTGTTTTGATGGGATTCAATGGAAACTCCGTTGTTATTGTAGATAGAGACGTGCGGTTTTCACATTACCGTCTTACTTTTTTGTGCTTTAAAAAAATGGTATTAACTGATTTGTCCCTTGTAGTTTTTGAGCTACAGGGGAAAGTTGAAAAATGGTCGGAATTACCAATTGATGATGTCTCACTTAATTTAAGAGATAATTGACTTCTGTGAAAATATGTCTGTGGCAATCTTTTTAGAAAAACACAATGGTCTTTTCCAAATAACAATCCGGCGTTTAGTTTCGTAGATACCATCATCAGGATGAAAAAGTTAAATACGGACCAAAATGTTTTACTTCATATTTTAGTTTCTTTTTAAGTTTGTTTTATAATAAAATATCATATTTTTTATTTTGAAGTTTCGATCCCGAAAAAAATCATCTTCAGTGCATTTTTTTTCTGGTCCGGCCCTGTCCAATTTTAATTTATATTTTTTTTTTGAGACCATTTATATTTAACTACTATATAGTAGACCTGGACAACCAAGATATATTATATGAACATACCGAGTGAACCGAAAAAAACGAACAAATTATTTTTTGCTATAACTTTCAATAAAATAAAATTATTTATAAGATAGATAAGCCTTTTGAAAAAAAAAGCATTCGCTTTCCGCCATATTAAAATTAAAAATGGCGCATAAAATTAAATTCGCACCTTTTTTCAAACTTGTTTTTTTATTTAGGTATAAATGTTACTGTTCGACATACAAAACAAAGTATTTAGAATAAAAAATGGCAACATATAATAAAAAGGGGTTTAAAAAAGATAGGCATTTGATTTTCTCTTATTAATAGTTTTTTGTATTGAAATTGGTAAAGTTATAGCAAAAAACAAATTGTCCAGTTTTTTTCGGTTCACCAGGTATGTTCATATAATATATCTTGATTGTCCAGGGCTTGTATATAGTTACATATAAATGGTCTCAAAAAAACATGAATTAAAATGGGACAGAGCCGTTTCAGAAAAAAAAGCACTGAAAATGATTTTTTTCGGGATCGAAACTTCAAAATAAAAAAAGTGATATTCTATTATAAAAAAATCTTAGGAGAAATGTTTTTCTCCTCTAGGTGGCGCTGCTTTTTAGGTTAAGATTTTACTTAGTTACCTTGGAAACTAAATAACAAGTCAATCAAAACTTTATGTTTTGCTGGTGTCTTGTCAAAAAAATTGTTAAAGTCAAAAAATATGTTTTTAAATTATTTTATTTTAAACATAATTTCGTGTGGAATTTTCTTACCGAATACCGAGCGAGGTTAAATTAAATCCTGAAATTTTTTCTCGCTCATGAATATTTTTGGAAAATTATCACTTTTCATGAGCTCGCAAAAATTTCCAGAAATAATTTAACCTCTTGTGGTATTATTCAACAAGATAAGGTCAGCAAAACAAGACTGGATAACACAGCAATATTAAGAAGATCTAGATGCTAAACATGACACTTTCAATTTACACAAACGCATAAAGGAAGCGGTCGGATTATTTAATAAAAAACAAGCTGAAATCCTTGTGGACAATCAGGGTAAAATCATAGCGGATACCGCAGAAAAACTAAAAGAATGGTGTAGCTACATAAAACATCTCTTTACCGATAACCGATCCGAACAGCCAGAAGAATTCTCGAACCACGGCATATATACAACACCAGAGGAAGTAAAACACGCAATATCTTTAGCTAAAAACAGAAAAGCGGTAGGGCAAGACGAAGTATACACTGAGGTTTTAAAGCTAACAAAAAAACGAAGATTCGCTAAATACGCTGGCTAAACTTTTTAACTTGATTTATTGTAACGGTAAAATCCCTGCTGACTGGCTAAAATCAACCTCTGTTATGCTGCCTAAAAAACATTCAACAAAGAAGTGTAGTGATTACCGCCTAATCAGCCTAATGAGCCGTATGTTAAAAATATTTCTAAAGATTATCCACAAAAGAATTTATGGGAAATGCGAATCCCGCAGTTTGAATTTCGTGGTGTGTTCGGGACAAGAGAGGCCTTGTTTGGCATTCAAGTTTTAGTTCAGCGGTCTAGGGATGTGTCGGTGTCAGTATATGCCTGTTTCATAGATTATGAGAAAGCATTTGATCGAGTCCAACACGAAAAGCTCATAGAATCGCTAAAAGAACTCGGTCTAGATGACCGAGATCTAAAGATAATCGCTATCTATACTGGAATCAGACTGCTCAAATAAAGGTTGATGGCCAACTGTCCGAAGAGGTCCAAATAAGAAGAGGAGTACGCCAAGGTTGTATATTGTCTCCGCTGTTGTTTAATATCTATAGTAACAAAGTAATAGAGAATGCACTTCATAACTGTGACGAGGGTCTGGTAGAGAGGCATGTTAGAAGTAAATGGGCAGAAAGTCGAACGCGTGGATTCATACAAATACTTGGGTTGTCTCCTCTATGAGAACTGGGACAACATGCAAGAAGTTCATGCAAGAATTGAACAGGCCAGATCATCTTTTATCAAAATGAATTCAGTGTTGTGTAGTCGCGATCTTAATACCACTCTCCGAATTCGTGTGCTTCGGTGTTATGTTTTTAGCATCTTATACACTGACTGAGGCCATATGCAAAAAGTTGGAGGCATTCGAGATGTGGTGTTATCGTAGAATACTAAGGATATCTTGGATAGACCGAGTAACTAATGTGGATGTTCTCCTTAGAATAAATAAAGAGCTTGAAGTTTTATTTACCATAAAAAAACGAAAACTTGAATATTTTGGCCATATTTTGAGAAATGACAAATATAAACTTTTAAAATTCATAATAGAAGGCAAAATTGAAGGCAGAAGAGGTCCAGGTCGTAGACGGATATCATGGCTTAAAAATCTTAGACAATAGTATGGTGTTAGTACTAGTACACTTTTCCGAAAAGCAGTGGACAGGGTGCAGATCGGGCTGCTGATGATAGCCAACATTCGAAGAGAGCATGGCACTTGAAGAAGGTATTACTCAGTGGCACATCCAGGAACTGACTTCGAGGGGGCGAGGTTAAGGATAAATAATAAAAAAAACATAATTTGAAGTAAAAATGTGACCATAACCAGGCTTCTCGGAGGGGGCGGTTTTAACCCCCCCCCCTCCCTCGGTGCGCACCTGTATTACTAGTAAAATTTTTTGAAATGATAAAAGGGAGATTTTTCTCAGTCTGTTACCCTTACCTTTATTCTGGGCAGGCGCAGTAGCGCTCTGTCAGGCTGTTACCTTTATTAAAGGTAAATACTGGCGCTAATTAGCGTCGAATAGCGACTACCTTTACCGTTAAAAAGACAACCAACCAAACTTAATGTGATTCTGTGGTGGAAGATTTTTAGGTTATAAAAGTTTGTTTTGTTTTACAAAAATTTTGTGTATTTGGATTTTATTTTTTGTTACCCGGGTTTATAGTAGTAGTGGGGTGCCTTTTTTACCGTTTTTTTTTGGTAAACAGATGAGTAAGTAGAAATATGTTTGCAGAGGCTCGATTTCTTCTATTACTCCACTAAAGATATCTTTCAAAATCATTTTCCTGACCAAATTTATGTTGGGGTGTCCGTCTCTCAGTCCTATCAGTAAATTAATATTTTTCTCCATGATATGGTTAGAAAAGCAAATTAAAAAAAGACATGAGAAAAAAACAACAAAAGTCAATAAAAAAGTAAGGTTATGTTTACCGCCAAACGATTGACTACGTTCAAAAGCTCTATTTTTAACCTCTTGAAGTTACCTTTAATTACGGTAACGGTAACCATAAGAGTAACGAAGTTTGCCATTAAACTGCCTGACCGAAATCTCCCTGATAATGTGTAATTTATATTTTTTGTGTTTAAATCCTAGGTTTTTTACAGAATATCAGAAGGAAGCATCGTTGCCACCTACTTGCATTTTCTCAGACATTTTTTTTTAATAATGGTTTAAAACATATTCAACGAGTTTTTTGTACTAATGCAAAACGAACAGCCTGATCTTCGACTTTTCACATAGAGGGTGAAACTTGGGACGACGCCGTTTCGTCTTTATTAGGGACTCATCAGCTAGGTGTACCACAACGGCAGAAAATTCGCTCGCGCTTATGTGTCACAAAATTCGGCAAAGCGGAGGAATAGTACCCACTGCATAAGCAGTAGGTGCATAGCGTAGCATCGATAATGCGAGAGACATATTACAATGCCATCTGTTTGCAAGTTTCGTCTACAAGCAAAAGCAAAACAACCGAGGTGCCGTACTGCACATTTAGAAAACGAATGGGTAGTGGTTGCGTGTACTGTAACTAGTGCAAAATAAACATCTTGATCTTCGACTTTTCACACAGAGGGTGGAACCTAGGATGACGCCGTTTTGTCCTTATTAGGGACCCAAATTTTGTCTACAAAGAATAGCTGTGTGAAAAGTCAAATATTAGGACGTTCATTTTGCACTAGTACAAAAAACTTCTGCTTCTTCGTTAGATTTAAAGTGCACGCCACTACTCATTCGTTTTTTGAAGCATATTTTGTTTCAATTTCTATACTCTAGATCATACTACTCTGATGATTCATAAGAATCAATAGTTTAAAATATGTCTTTGGCTTGGACAATAGTTGTATATTGTATTACGATAAGCTCTAGTTTTTAGTTTCAAAAATATTACATCTAAAGATTTTATATATTTTATGCAAAACAAAAACAGAAACCGTCAAAATAAAAACAAAATATCCAGAGCATTGAGAGCCAGGGAACTGAGAAAAATCATTTTTTTAGTACTATTGCACTTTCCAAAAATTAAATTGTCCAATGCCTTTCTCAGTAGAGAAAGCGGTAAGTCAAAAACCATTTCCACGGGACCGAGAAACTGTCTGGCACAGCAATGTTTTTTACTCTATTGACTTTCAAAGCACAGAGTTTCTGAAACTTGCGTTCAAAAGACATCATTATTTCTTTCGTACACTAACCAATGTTTGATATTACTAAAAGAATACATGACGTACAGGAGACTGATAACAAAATAGGGCGATACAGTTATTTGATTTTTTTTTCATAAAATAAAGTTTTGTTTTGCGTTATCTTATAAAGGGTATAAAGGAAACATGGTTTACTTTTGATATATATTTTTTTACGTTGCTATTAAAATTTCTAACGGAGACACGTCAGGGCACTGATAATTGCAGTACTTGCTTAAAAGAAAATATAAAAACAACTAAATCTTCTTACCTTTAAAAAAAAAAAATTAAATATCCTGTAGTTAAAAATATATTCAAAGAGAACACGAAGTTTACTAATTTCTGTAGAAATACCCATTTACAGATATCAGTAGACGGATGCCATATCCGTCTATTCCCCCAAGTTAGAACGTCCTATATACAAAACAAAATCTCAAATTTATATAAGTGGAATATCCTTTTCATTCAAGGGCTGCACAGTTAATTTTAAATCTCAAATATTTCACTTGTAACAAGTTTTCGGGTGTCGTTTAACGAACGTTGATCACCACAGCCTGGGAGCAAAGCTGAGGGCGAAAAAAAAAATTATTGGTCGTTTATTAGCTTTTGCATGCCTATCTTTAGCGGTTATACCCATATAAACAAAGTTAAAACGTATCTATTGCCAGCAAAAAAAAATCTCAACATGCCAATTTCCTTGACTTAAAACCTTAGTTTCAAGGATTATTTTTATTTTTTTCAGATGTGTATAAATAGCTTTAGTATATGCAACCAGGAAATGCAAAGCCTGGGCACCGGAATGTATTTAGGTGCATCTATTGTCGACCATTCCTGTCAACCGAACGCGGTGGCAACCTTTGAGGGTACTACTTTATACATTCGCACGTTGGAGACACTACCATATCTAGACTGGTCAAAGGTAATTTTGAGAGTAAACTACAGTGGCTGCAGTTCGTGACTTCTAACACTGATGAGGCAATATCAAAAATGTTAAAAAAAAAAACGTTAAATATTGATCAAATGCATTAAGATAAGAAACTATTCTTTAAATTTTTTAAATTGCTGCTTTTTTATGTGCCTACTTATTTTATGCACGACATCATGATATATAGCATGTTTTTACATATCGGGTGTCCCAAGGTGAGTAACCTATTAGAATATTTTGCAAACTATACAATAGAAACTTTTCAAACTTGCTATTCTAACATAAGTCCATGTGAACTATCTTTCTGAACTACTCTCATATTTGCAGTGTTGCCATTTGCAGGAAAAATTGGCAAGAACTTTCTTATTATTATTATTTATTTCTTATTATACATTTGATGTATAATCTCCTATACCTGTGTTCAACTGTTTTTAAAACTTTGACAGCCCGTAACATCGAAACGGTTAAGGATAGAGCAAAACGGTTTTTACACTGTCTTGGTTTTTTACAAGCTATCGTTTTATACTATTTTTAACCCAAGGCACAGTTCACTTTTTGATTGATTTAAAAAAAAATATACTCTTTTCGAAAAATATATTTTTGTGTAGATAACGTCCCTAAATAGTCATTCTGATAAAAATTAAAATCTTCCATATACGTCCTACTGTCGGAACCTGTCAAAAATATTTAAAAAAAATATTTTTAAAAAATAAAAAATTTGGGCTTATAGAGCATTCCATTCTAGACAAAAAAAGTCACACAAGCATTTTTGTGGTTCTAACCATTTTTTATAAACGTAATTTAAATATTTAAAAAATGGAAAAATTGTCACATTTTGAATTTTAATGCTGTTAGTTAAAAAAATATTTTTTTCCGAAAAAGCGATGGGGAACCTGAGAGAGAACATATTTTCGATAAAAAAACGTTACAACTTTTTTTTGCATCACTTATAGTTTATATACAAAAACAAAATAAGTTGAAGAAAATGTTAAAATCATATCGATTGTATTGAACTTTTTTGTGCGAAGATTTTTCTATAAAACTAAACTCTAAAGAAAACAATTATTTGCTAAATAGTTACTCTTATCACCTATCAAACGACAGTAAAAAAGTTTCGAATAGATTTGAAAAGGTAACTTTAATTATTTTTCTTATGTTGCAGAAATTTGATTATTTCTTATTTTTACTTAATAAACATAAGAAAGTCAAAACTTTTTTACTTTCGTTTGATAGGTAATAAGACTACCTACTTATCACATAATTGTATTTTTTTTAGAAGTTTAGGTTTATAGAAAAATCTTGGTGCAAAGACGTTCAATACAATCGACATAATTTTAGCATTTTCTTCAACTAATTTTATTTTTATATAGAAACTATAAGTGATGTAAAAAACATTGTAACGTTTTTTTAGCGAAAATATGTTCTCTTTCAGGTTTCACATCGCTTTTTTCAGAAAATATATTTTTTTTTTAATTAACAGCATTAAAATTGAAAATGTGACAATTTTTTCCATTTTTCGAACATTTAAATGACATTTATAAAAAAACGGTTAGTACTACAAAAAAAGCTTGTTTCACTTTTTTTGTCTAAAATGAAATGCTCTATAAGCCCTAATTTTTATTATTTTAAAATATTTTTTTTACATTTTGGGAAAAAATTACATATTTTTGACAGGTTTTTACAGTAGGACGTATATAGAAGATTTTAATTTTTATCAGAATAACTATTTCGGGACGGCACCTACACAAAAATATAACTTTCGAAAAGAGTATATTTTTTTTCTTAAAATCAATCAAAAAGTGAACTCTGAGGGTTAAACTAACCTGGAATATTTTTGTGATTTTGATTTGGTCAAAATTTGATATCTTATATTGCATATGGGATTTTCAGTTCTCGCACGGACCATATTTAATTATCAACAAGCGTGCTGCGTGCATAGGCTAAGTTGGCAAGACATGGAAGAAGCGGATCTTTCAGCCTAGAAAAAGGCAAAGTCGTCCCAAGGGTTCATGCGAAGAACAATAGGGTTTTTGGCGAGATTTTTGTTGATTTTATAATTGCAATAACAAAAACGGAATTTCGCGTTTTTTGATCTACAAAATATTGCGTGACACGCTACGTTACACAATATGATAATTTATTCTCACCCACCCATCGTGCACCGCGACAAGACAGCGGCTCTCGGACAGAAGACCGAAGCAAAATCCTAGCAGAGTGAGGAAGCGAAAAACCGAAATGAGTGCTTCATTCATCTTTGATAAAACATATAAACCATTCATAAAGCAAAGGCAGAAGAATAAGAAATTTAATGAAGAAATAGCACCTTAATATTAAAACAAAAAAAATGTTACAGAGGTACAAAAATTAAACACAAAAAATTAGTACATAGACCTACGTTTGAATGTACGGTTTTTTCAAAAAAGTGGTGACGAGCCGCCAATGATAAACTAGAGTTTCGAACTTCTATTCAACCTTTTTACAACGTTTCGTTTGTAGAATTGAGTTTTTCAGAAGTAAGTTTTTTTCTTTTACCCCCAAAACCGCTTTGAAAATGGCATCTCTGATTCAAAACCTTGATTTTTCATGTTCTGTTGTAATCAAATTCTCAGCCATCGTTCACACAATTGGGAATTCAAGCTAAGAGCTCTCCCTCTGGTGGAAAAAACTGCAACTAATTTGTCTCCCTCAGCTGATTTTGTTAACAATGGGAATCCTGCGGTTTTGAGGATTAAAATCGCGCAAAAATACAATTTATATTAAACTTTTTGCAAATAATATTGCAGCGTAATTAATAGAAAAATACTTCTGCGTTGGTTTAAAGAACTGTCTTTGTCCTAAGAACGTTTCAGCGCCATGAGGGTCATTCGGAATTTTTTTTTCTAATTTTGCTTTTAATTCTTGATAATTTGTTTGTTAATTATTGTTTTGGTTAGAGTGACTGTTTTTGTATCGCCACCACTGCACTGTTAGAGAAACTTAAGTGTATTTTAAACGTTGACTTTTTGTGCCATTACAACTAGAAGTTTTCAAAACTTTTAGTGCATTGTTCTCTGATTTTATTCAGTAAGTACCTTATTTTTTTACAAATTTCAATAATTTCTAATTACAAGTAAATAAAGATCACGATATTTGTTTCGCCGGGGCTGCACGGCGTCGGTGACAGTTCATTAAACCATCTCAGAATAATCATTTAATAGTTTTGCTTAAATTTATTTTGCACAAATTTTGTAAAATGCTGATTAAAGGTAGTACGCGTTTATTGTCCTTAAAACTGCAAAATTCCCATTGTAAACAAAACAGCTAAGGGAGTGGAAATAGCAAATTGCCGTTGACAAAAGTGTGGTGTTTTTTGGATTCACAATAGGAACATTTAGCTAATATTTAAACGTCTCCATAAACGTAGCGATGACACATCAGCTGACTGCAACCGTTGCGTACGTTGCTCTGTCCACAACGTTACGTTCATCCCTACGTGCGCAAAGAGTGCATTCAGCTATTCTGTCATTGCATCCACCATAAAAGAGGCCTCGTATGAAACAGGGCATAAACAAGTCCTATCAACTGTTAGCCAGAAGTACTCTTCTCTTTTTTGTTATAGTAATTTCTGTGTGTTTACTCCTTTTTAAGTGTTTTCATGTTCTAAGTAAATCTGATAGTTTGCAAAATAGGCCTTTGATCTCTATCATCTATTTTTATAGGAAAATACCCTCTTAAGTTTAGAGATTCTTTTTTTTTCTGTCAATGACCTTAGCTCAAGAAATTTCGAAGTGACATTAAAAAAGGGTCATGTGATATCCATACTTTTTGGAGTAAAATAAACATCAGAATTGGCTGACCTTTGAATGAAAGGTGCCTTTTGTAAAAACTAAGACACGGCTCGGAACACTTTTTTGATTTTTCAAAAAAACAAAATGTAGCTGCCAAACGAAATTACCAAATATTTTGTCAGTTTTTTAATACAGTTATGCTCGATTCCACCAACGCAAAAATTCCCCGATTAGGCTTTAATCGTGATTAGCTTCTAATCGGTGTTTAGAATGTGGGATTTTACATTAAAACTTTCTCTGCCAAGACTCATTCCAAATTCTGTTGGTGGATATGGACATTAAAATCAAAACTAAATTATAATTATTTTTATTTTGCGTATGAAAATAAAAACTAATTTTTAGTGTGAACAGTCACAAAGTTGAGAATTTTTTGTGTATTGTTGGAAAAAATATCTACTTTACGAAATTCCCTGGGAAATTCCTACCATTTTAAAATCTTGTACGGTTGCTGACAATTAGATGCCCAAGCATTTGTCATAAAAAAATATATTATTTTGGCATTTTACTAAAATAGTAACGGCTGCAGAATGAGTTTTAAGAAAATCACCCTCTACAAAAATCTGGTAGGCTTTTAGCAAAACGAAAGCTGGTAATATTATCCACATTATTTCCTACCCTTTACAACTCTTTATTGCTTTCTACAAAAATGAATGCTAGAAAACACCATAAGCTAAAATCGACTATTTGTTTCATTGCATATATTTAATTGCCTAAAGTAATACACGTAGTACAATTTTATTAAATTTATCACACTGCTCTAATTCTGAAGTTTTCAACTTTTTTTTTTTGCGTCAGTGTTAGTAGATAATAATGGATTTTATAAATGGTATTATATTTTAGATTAGAATAAGTTACATAGACGTCCTAGCCTCAACGAGAGAAAGACAAGAACAACTTAATGAAACTTATTACTTTTTATGTGACTGTCCCAAGTGCCAAAAATCTGAAAATCTTGAAGAACTGTTCGGTGCCCAGTGTCCCAAGTGTTCAAATTGCATTTTCATAGGTCAGTACAATAAGTGACTAAAATGTGTTTTTTTTTAGGCGAGTAAAAATAAGCGGTTTGGACTGGCGAATTTTATGCACTATTTGCTTTTAATTGTATAAAAACACAAAAACGGAAAAACGTACTTACAAAAAAACAGAATACAAACACCACCAACAGAACATTATGTAGCATTACTATATCAAAAGTATCCAGGACTTGCTAATTACCGACTAATTTATGCTACCGGGTCTAAAAAAAATCGTGTTTTTGGTAGGCATAAAAATATTTCACAATCACAAAAAAAACTTTTAAACACACAAATATACAATTCTTAGATTAAAAAGAAACAAGATACCCGATTCTTACGGAGACTTTGGTTATATTATTATCTGAGAAATTTTGGTACCTAATTTTTGAAGCCGCGAGAGGAATCGATCACTCAACAGCCAAAGCACATCAAATGCATTCTCACAGTTCAAGAATGACCGCAGCAAAACAGACGCTTGCTCTGGCATTCACCTGTTCATTTAGGCTTGTTTTCGCCACCGCGTCACATCCTACATATCTCCGTCGCTTTCCCTCTCTAACGTTTAGAACGATATGGAATTTATTCCCACCTATTGTTTTGGTTTTGTCGGGTAATGGTAAATTTTGTAAATAAACAGTGGTTATTATTTGCCAAAGAGTTTTCGTTGGACCAGATATCTTGTCTCTTTTTAATCTAAGATACAATTGGTAAAATATTGATAAAATAACTTTGTCCTCCTAGACCAATTATTTATGCACGGTGCGTATTTTTTTTTTTTTTGAATCGGTCTTTCAAAAAGATATACTTAACTGTCATACCCTGTGTAGTTTTGATAACGCGACGTTTTAAAATAAAATTATTTAACAACATTCTTGAATTAAGCTTCGAACCTAAAACAACATTTGATGCAAGATTTATTGTTTGCTAAAATTTTATTTACCTAAATCAAAACTACAAAGGAATAAAAATTCAAGGGTATGTTATAACGAAAACAAATTCCTTTTGCGGCATTGCTTATAGCATGTACCCATCCATTATCTCCTACTTTTAGCTTAGGCTCTTTTTTTTACATCTGCATTTATCTTTTGGTAATCTTGTTGTTTTTCATTAAGTTCTTTAGCTTTCCTCCATGTATCAACCATATTATTAAGATAATGTGTTATCTGAGCTAAAAAAAATCTGCTTCATCTGTAGCCTTTATAAGAAGTTAAACTTCCAAATCAGTTACATCAACCGAAAAGAATCTAAAAAAGGGAAGATCAAAAGATCTTGGGAACACACAAAAGACCAAAGCGAAAGGAGAAACAATTAAACGATGCTTCGCCCGGGGTGACCAGCGTGGGCTCGTCAGTGGATTTACTAGTCACCCTCAATCCAGACATCATTTAACACCATCGCACACTCTGACTTCCAACTCTGAATCACTTACAAATAGGCATCGTTCCACATGGTACTTATTATAAGTCACCTGATACGGGTTCGTCCTGGCGTGTTAATCTTTCCAATAGGAATATGCTCCTAAGACAATTAAAACAAGAAGTTAAACTTCCAAATCAGTTACATCAACCGAAAAGAATCTAAAAAAAAAGAAGATCAAAAGATCTTGTGAGGAAAGAACGAAAATTCAAAATTGGATGAGTGTCCCACAAGGAACACACAAAAGACCCAAGCGAAAGGAGAAACAATTAAACGATGTTTTGCCCGGAGTGACCAGCGCTGGTCTTCCCTTTTTTAGGTTGTTTTCGGTTGATGTAACTTCTTGTTTTAATTGTCTTAGGAGCATATTCCTATTGGAAAGATTAACACGCCAGGACGAACCCGTATCAGGTGACATTTTGTGAATGATTGAGAGTTGGAAGTCAGAGTGTGCGATGGTGTTAAATGATGTCTGGATTGAGGGTGACTAGTGAATCCACTGACAAGTCACGCTGGTCACCCCGGGCTAAAAATCGTTTAATTGTTTCTTCTTTCGCTTTGGTCTTTTGTGTGTTCCTTGTGGGACACTCATCCAATTTTGAATTTTCGTTCTTTCCTCCCAAGATCTATTGAACTTCCCTTTTTGTAGCCCTTATGTCTGCCCGAATTTATGTAACACCAAGCAGAATTATTTGCAAACCCTACAACGTGTAACTTTTCAGGCCAAGATCCATGATCATCTTTAACTAGTATACCAAGTCGTTACTTAAAATATCTATTTTTTGCTCCATAATGGCAAGTATGAACTATACGCCGTTATCACTTGATCAATTTCCTACATAACCATATATAAAGAAAATTTTGTATAAATATCAATGTTTCTTCTTGCGATCAGGGCGAAAGTGATCCAAATAACAGGATAGCATACACAGGTTTCTGCAGATTATTGCTTTGTTGACTTGCATATTTGACAATCAGTACAAGATTTCAGACTGATATGTATACAAGATTTCAGACTGATATGTATATTCGCATCCTAGGAAAATAATAATTTTTTCGATATTCTAGGAGTTCTTAGAGAATTTTTTTCTTTCATGTTTAGGTACAGGTGTTCTACCATAAATGTCAACTCCACTTTTCTCCGTTTTTATGCAAGCTACAAAAAAGTTGTGTAATAACTTTTCGGGACTTTTTAGAATATGGCAACTACATCAACTTTTGTAGTGTAAAGATATTTCGTTTGTTTCTGACCATGAGTGTTTGACTCAGTTTCAACCATAGGAGTTATATGTATGGACGTCAAAAATACACGTTAACATTGCAAGCTCTCTGAATATCTCATTTTTAGAATAGTTTAACTTTGCCAAAAATCATAAAAGTGGTGTCCAAATGTAGCATTTTTTTTTCTCTGTGAAAACAGATGCAGATAAACTCTTGGATAAATAGTGTATAGGACAAAAACATTAAATTATTGTTTCACAGGTAACAATAAAATGCATTTTAATTCGCATTTAATTTCTTATCTTAAAACAAAGGTTCGTAAAACTGATAACAAAAAATAAAATAAGAGGAACAATTGGTAATAAATTAATCGTGGAATGCAAAAAAAATATTATAGCCTTTTGCCATAGTGTCATAGAAAATTTAGTAAGAATAACAAAAAACAAAGCATAAATTAGGCAGACTATTTAGTCGCAAAAACTATGGTCAATTTAGGTCTTGAAAAGAAACCAAGTTTCTGGATCCTTTTTAGTGGATCGCGGGTAAAACAATGAATGTTTATAACAAAATACAAGAATAAAAGCAATAGAAAAAGAACACTAAAATCGGAGATGAGCCTCCAAATTAATAGTAAAATGGCCTACCTTATTTGGCGTCAGAAATGGTAAGGGAGTCGGCACCTCGAGCGCTCAGCTGCCTACTCTCTCCGTCGCTTATGGAGAGTGGGGGTGTACCATCGCACGATTTATAGCGATCGCGCGCGGGATTGACCAAAAACTAAAACCCAAGGGCTCAACTTTCATGTATCATACTTAATAATAACACGTAAATTAATAATTAACATTATCCAGTTGATTATTGGTAAAAATATGACAAAAAATATTATTTATGTCGGAATAAAAAAAATAAAAATAAATAATTATATATGGAAAGGTTCCAACAATTTACTTAAAAGTGAACAGGTCTATTTTGGAAATTTTAAGCCGGTTTCAACTCTTAAACACAGAAAATCCCCTTGAGTCTTTTCAAAAAATAATAAGTAGTACTTTTCTCAAGTTTTTTTCATTACAAAAAATAAAACAAACTAACAGAAAAACATTTTTTCTCAGTGTGGTTTTAGTAAAATTGTAAAATAACAGTAAAGGTAAAACTATGTTATTAAAACAAAAAATCAAATGAGGCTAAAGATCAAAAATCTCTTTCAATCCTACCTCCTATTTTATTGTGCTTAAGACGGAAGCCGCGTTTCCTCTTTGCATAGCTATCCCGATCCTCTGTATTAATAAATTTCGAGAACCCTCTTCCGGAATTTTGGAACTTATTTCCGAAATTAGTTTCTTTGTATCACAACCCAGAGGACCGAAGGAGGTTTCCACAGCAAAAGGGACGAAGATAAAGCGATCTAAAAGTTCCTCATATTTTTTTGTCTTTCGTTCCTCAGCCATTCGTGCTGCCTTACCACATTCTTTTTCTGTTACATTTAAATATGAAGTTACAAGGGTGTGACTGCATGTAGCATCCCAAAGCAGCTCCCTGCCCAAATCCCATCCCATCCCATCGACACATTTTCCGTCGTTGCGGCATAATCCAAGCGGCTCCAAAACAGCTGGTTGTTCGGTTGATACTAGAGCTCGCTTGATTATGTCATTAATCTGCTTGTGTCTCGAAGCACGACCCGCACTTTTTTGGCAAACTAGTCCGTGAAGACCATGTTTGTCAGTTTTTTCGCCGCAAATGCAAATGTGCTCCACACCAACCAATTCTAAGAGCCACGGAAATCCTAAATAAAAAAATTCATCTTTTATAAGAATGGTAGTACCTCCACCATTTTTTGTACTTCTTCAAAAAATTTTAGATCTCTTCAAGTAATAAAAAAGTACATAGACAACCCTTATTTGCTCTATTACTTTGTCAAGTACAAATTAGCATACAAAAAATTAATAAAAGCTGCAAAAGACAAGTTTTACCAGCACAAAATAAAAAATTCAACTAACTCACCCAAAAAAAAGAAAACTTGTAAACCAATTAACAGGTAGAGACTCTCATTTTCAATCAAAAGTCAATATCGATGCTAATATCCTTAATCATTTTTACTGTAGAGTTGCCAGTGACCTACAATCTGTCATCTCTTACATACCTATCTGATATAAAAATAAATGATAGCTTTAAACTTCAACCTACGAATACAGGTGAACTGAGAGAGGTGTTTAGAGACAAAATAAATAGATTACTGCAAAATCTTCCTGAAACTGCACTTTATATATAGAGTGAATGTATAAATAGCTCTTTTAAATCTGGAATTTTTCCTGGCGTTCTTAGAACTGCATTTGTTGTACCGAGACATACAGGAAGTGAAACAGACAAACCCGAAAATTACCGCCCAATATCATTGCTTTCGACGATTTCAAAATTCGTAGAGAAATTGGTCAATAAAAGAATGTTAAAGTACCTAAATAAACATAATATCTTAAGTAATATTCAGTTCGGGTTCCAAACCATCCAAGAACACCTATAACGCAATTTTTAATCTTTTAGATCAGATTTTGACGACTTCTCTAAAAACTTCGACTGCGTTAATCATGAAATTATGTTGAAAAAACTGCATATTTATGGCTTTAGAGGAGTCTCATTTTTGTGGCTTAAGTCTTATTTTTCAAAAAGAGAACAGTATGTAAAAATTGTATTGTAAATTTAAGTATTAAAAATTGGTGTGACGCAAATTTGTTATGCTTTAATACAAAAAAACTAACCTATTCTATTCTATTCTACGATTGTCATGTCTCAGTTATGTTGTCAAAAGTTCTCATAAGCCAAAAAAGAGCCGGTGGGGTTGTACCGAAAAACTAATCCTATTCTTACTACAAAACTATTCAACAAAAAGCGGTCCGGATGATTTATATGCTAAAGATTTGAGAAAAACGCTGTTATATAAGCAAAATGTCATATGCTGGGTACGGGGGGTGATCAAACATTTAAAAAATACAGTATGTTAATGTTTTTTATAAATGTTTATTTTCAGCAAATACCACGCGACTAACGTTCTTTTGTAGATACTTTAGAAACAGCAGCGTCATCGATAAAGTTTTCGGTTGCTTTTATATTAATTATTAAGAATAATTCGTATGATTAATCCAAAAAAGAGTGATGTATTTTGACTAAACTCGTATGAGCTCACCACAAGGTTAAACACATTCAGTTCAGTGCGCAGAAATTGTTCCTGGGAGTTGGGGGGATTGAGTAACAGAATATTGGTGACAGAAAATTTTTAGTGTCTCTGGGGAGGGGGTGCTTGGGCTCCTAAGTCCCCCCTCCATGTGTACGCCGGTGCGGTTATGCAAGATCTTAAGAGAGTAAGTTAAGAGTTTCGAATTTCCATTGTCTTTATTTTTTTATTTTTTCACAGTGTTTCGAACGCTTATGTATCTGCAATCGTCCTCAGGTGAATACTAACAAAAACTAGGACTGCCTAATACTAGTATGTGTTCAGTGAACCATAAAAAAAACCTGTATTCAGTGAACCGTGAAGTTTACACTTGGTTGACTCCGCCCTTTTGCACTTGAAATCTTTTACCTCCGAAAAGTATGGGTTTCCAAATATCTTTGATGGTGACACGATTTGTAAAGTTTAGTAATTTTTACGCACAGTTCTATTTAACTAAATTAATTTTTTGTATTACCCCCCGTACCCAGCATATGAAGCTGTTCACAAACTTTTTGATTCTGTGTTTGTTTTACAAAAAAGGGCGATGAGGTACATGTGTGGAAGAGGATATCGAGATTAATGTAGACCACTATTCATAAGGCATGAAATTCTAATAGTTTATTGTTTTTTTATATTAGAGACAGCAAGTCTAATACACAAGAAATTTAACAATCTTTTAGATCATGCAAGACCTTATGAAACACAGAAACTACAGATTCCTTTGCCGATTCCGAAATTCTCTTTCACCCAGACAGAGTGATTTATAGAAGTAAAAAAACTATTTAACCACTTACCTTTATATTTAAGAGATATTGAGGATTTAAAAAAGTTCAAAGAAGCAGTAAAGAGTTTTTTATGTAAAAAAGGTTATTATAGCATTCAAAAATTTTATGATGACAATTGATGACTATCAATTATTTAAGACTGATTAAATTTTAACTATATTGATTGATATTGTTGACAAATGTGTTTTTATAAGAAACTTCTATATGTACTTATATTGTTTTAATTGTGGTGCAGTTCTTTTAAATTAATTGTAAGTGTATGTAGTAACTTTTTTTGATGTTTAATTTACTTGAAAACTATATTTACAAAATGCTGTCAATGAAAAATTGTTTTGCTTTTTTCAGACAATAAAGTATATTTTGATTTGATTTGATTCTTTTTTTATTTTCGACATCCGTCCTTTGTATGACCGAAAATTCTGCAATATGTGCATCGTACTTGCGTATCTTTACCATCTTCACTAGCGTTTATGCTTTTGATTGTCTTTTGCTTTTATGCACGTTTTAGTTCAGCAGCCTATGTTGTAATTCACGGCCCCCGTGGCCATTTGTCAGTTAAAGTTACGGTTTTTACAGTTTCTTGCAGGGCTTCATTCAGAGATCAATATTTTCGATGGTGGAGTAATGATACATAGAGATAAGTAGGTCTGTGACGTCATCAAAGATGGCGATCAAATTGGTCCAGGAATTTTGTCGCCCTCGGGAGTTTTTCTTTAAATAACTCCTGACCTGCTTTACAAATTTCCACGTTTTTGCACCAATCACCAGAATTGATCTTCAGAAAATTTGAACCCAATTGGTCCGGTACTTTATTGACCAGTGATGTTGAAATAAAAAAAAATAGGAGATAAAGTGATGAGGAAAACATCTGAAAATGGAATAATGAAATAGTTTAGAAGGCTATGTCTCCCCGTGGCCATTTTTGAATTAAAGTTCCGTTTTCTACAGTTTCTTGTAGGGTTTGACTCAGAGATCAATATTTTCGATGGTGGGGTAATGACACATGGCGATAAGTAGATTTATGACCTTATCAAAGATGGCGGTCAAATTGGGCCAGGAATTTGTTGGCCTCGGAAGTTTTTTTTAAAAGTAATTTCTGACCTGCTTTACCCATAGACACCAAAATTCACATGGTTTTGCACCAATCATCAAAATTGTTCTTTAGAAAATTTTAACTCAATTGGTCCCGTACTTTGCCTTCCGTGATGTTGAAATGGTAAAAAAAAACATTAATAATTTTCATTCACAAAATATATGACATAATGTTGAAATGGCAAAAAAATATTAATAATTTTCAGTCACAAAATATATGACACTCTCTCACCGGTAGCGGTTGAAACATATGTCATCAAAATAAACATTTTTATTTTAAAATTGCCTTTAAATTTAATATTTTCGATGACGTCTTTGGCGCCATTGAAAATGGAGGTCATAATTTAACCATGTAATTTGTCCAACATATATATTATGTGTATGTACAAACACCAAAATTTACCGCAGAACTACATAGAAGACATACCATATTTGAGCACCCCGAAATTTTATTCAATTTTCTCAAATACATGTGTAAACTTTTATACCAGTAACGTTCAAAAAATTCAAATATAAAATTAAATTTTTAATGTGCCATATATGTAACACCTTCTCAACAGTAGCATTTGCCACCTCTGTCATCAAAATAATGATATTTGTAGTGAGATTGAATTCAAATTTAATATTTTTTATGGTGGAGTTACAAAACGATATTCATAAGGGATCTTTTTTGTCATTAAAAATCGCGTTCGTTTTTAACCGTGCAATTTTCACAAAATATTAATTTGACTAGTCCTTCACCTGCTTTACCTACGGATACCAAATGTGGCACAGTATTACAAGCTGTTTCAAATTTGGTTTTTGAAAATTTTCGACCAAATACGTGGATTAGGTTAATTTTAATTCATTTAATTTTTATTTATATATATATAAATAAAGAAATGTCCAAACTATATACCTACTAAGTATCTACTGGTTCTTTTCCGATTTATACCAAAGTTAATACTTACTTTTAAGCATAAAAATGTTCAGTTTCTCCGTTCTTATACAAAAAAATATCAGAACTTTCGATAGTACTTATCCAAAAGAAATTTGAGCACATACCTACCGCAAATTTATGAATTATCGTTAGAATCATTATCAGAATTGTCAAGTTTCTGCTCGTATTCTACGGTTTCCACCGCATTCGCACATTTTTGTGCAGCAAAGATTTTGCAGCGTATTTGCACGTTGTTCTGAATTTATTTATTTATGTATTCACTCATTCATTCATTCATTCATTCAGCCATGCATTCATTGATTCATTCGTTCATTTATTTGTTGCAAGTTTGTGACTGCATGTAGCATCCCAAAGCAGCTCCCTGCCCAAATCCCATCCCATCCCATCGACACATTTTCCGTCGTTGCGGCATAATCCAAGCGGCTCCAAAACAGCTGGTTGTTCGGTTGATACTAGAGCTCGCTTGATTATGTCATTAATCTGCTTGTGTCTCGAAGCACGACCCGCACTTTTTTGGCAAACTAGTCCGTGAAGACCATGTTTGTCAGTTTTTTCGCCGCAAATGCAAATGTGCTCCACACCAACCAATTCTAAGAGCCACGGAAATCCTAAATAAAAAAATTCATCTTTTATAAGAATGGTAGTACCTCCACCATTTTTTGTACTTCTTCAAAAAATTTTAGATCTCTTCAAGTAATAAAAAAGTACATAGACAACCCTTATTTGCTCTATTACTTTGTCAAGTACAAATTAGCATACAAAAAATTAATAAAAGCTGCAAAAGACAAGTTTTACCAGCACAAAATAAAAAATTCAACTAACTCACCCAAAAAAAAGAAAACTTGTAAACCAATTAACAGGTAGAGACTCTCATTTTCAATCAAAAGTCAATATCGATGCTAATATCCTTAATCATTTTTACTGTAGAGTTGCCAGTGACCTACAATCTGTCATCTCTTACATACCTATCTGATATAAAAATAAATGATAGCTTTAAACTTCAACCTACGAATACAGGTGAACTGAGAGAGGTGTTTAGAGACAAAATAAATAGATTACTGCAAAATCTTCCTGAAACTGCACTTTATATATAGAGTGAATGTATAAATAGCTCTTTTAAATCTGGAATTTTTCCTGGCGTTCTTAGAACTGCATTTGTTGTACCGAGACATACAGGAAGTGAAACAGACAAACCCGAAAATTACCGCCCAATATCATTGCTTTGAGAAATTGGTCAATAAAAGAATGTTAAAGTACCTAAATAAACATAATATCTTAAGTAATATTCAGTTCGGGTTCCAAACCATCCAAGAACACCTATAACGCAATTTTTAATCTTTTAGATCAGATTTTGACGGCTTTAAATGGGGATGAAGTTGTCGCTACAGTATTCTGCGACTTCTCTAAAAACTTCGACTGCGTTAATCATGAAATTATGTTGAAAAAACTGCATATTTATGGCTTTAGAGGAGTCTCATTTTTGTGGCTTAAGTCTTATTTTTCAAAAAGAGAACAGTATGTAAAAATTGTATTGTAAATTTAAATATTAAAAATTGGTGTGACGCAAATTTGTTATGCTTTAATACAAAAAAAACTAACCTATTCTATTCTATTCTACGATTGTCATGTCTCAGTTATGTTGTCAAAAGTTCTCATAAGCCAAAAAAGAGCCGGTGGGGTTGTACCGAAAAACTAATCCTATTCTTACTACAAAACTATTCAACAAAAAGCGGTCCGGATGATTTATATGCTAAAGATTTGAGAAAAACGCTGTTATATAAGCAAAATGTCATATGCTGGGTACGGGGGGTGATCAAACATTTAAAAAATACAGTATGTTAATGTTTTTTATAAATGTTTATTTTCAGCAAATACCACGCGACTAACGTTCTTTTGTAGATACTTTAGAAACAGCAGCGTCATCGATAAAGTTTTCGGTTGCTTTTATATTAATTATTAAGAATAATTCGTATGATTAATCCAAAAAAGAGTGATGTATTTTGACTAAACTCGTATGAGCTCACCACAAGGTTAAACACATTCAGTTCAGTGCGCAGAAATTGTTCCTGGGAGTTGGGGGGATTGAGTAACAGAATATTGGTGACAGAAAATTTTTAGTGTCTCTGGGGAGGGGGTGCTTGGGCTCCTAAGTCCCTCCTCCATGTGTACGCCGGTGCGGTTATGCAAGATCTTAAGAGAGTAAGTTAAGAGTTTCGAATTTCCATTGTCTTTATTTTTTTATTTTTTCACAGTGTTTCGAACGCTTATGTATCTGCAATCGTCCTCAGGTGAATACTAACAAAAACTAGGACTGCCTAATACTAGTATGTGTTCAGTGAACCATAAAAAAAACCTGTATTCAGTGAACCGTGAAGTTTACACTTGGTTGACTCCGCCCTTTTGCACTTGAAATCTTTTACCTCCGAAAAGTATGGGTTTCCAAATATCTTTGATGGTGACACGATTTGTAAAGTTTAGTAATTTTTACGCACAGTTCTATTTAACTAAATTAATTTTTTGTATTACCCCCCGTACCCAGCATATGAAGCTGTTCACAAACTTTTTGATTCTGTGTTTGTTTTACAAAAAAGGGCGATGAGGTACATGTGTGGAAGAGGATATCGAGATTAATGTAGACCACTATTCATAAGGCATGAAATTCTAATAGTTTAATGTTTTTTTATATTAGAGACAGCAAGTCTAATACACAAGAAATTTAACAATCTTTTAGATCATGCAAGACCTTATGAAACGCAGAAACTACAGATTCCTTTGCCGATTCCGAAATTCTCTTTCACCCAGACAGAGTGATTTATAGAAGTAAAAAAACTATTTAACCACTTACCTTTATATTTAAGAGATATTGAGGATTTAAAAAAGTTCAAAGAAGCAGTAAAGAGTTTTTTATGTAAAAAAGGTTATTATAGCATTCAAAAATTTTATGATGACAATTGATGACTATCAATTATTTAAGACTGATTAAATTTTAACTATATTGATTGATATTGTTGACAAATGTGTTTTTATAAGAAACTTCTATATGTACTTATATTGTTTTAATTGTGGTGCAGTTCTTTTAAATTAATTGTAAGTGTATGTAGTAACTTTTTTTGATGTTTAATTTACTTGAAAACTATATTTACAAAATGCTGTCAATGAAAAATTGTTTTGCTTTTTTCAGACAATAAAGTATATTTTGATTTGATTTGATTCTTTTTTTATTTTCGACATCCGTCCTTTGTATGACCGAAAATTCTGCAATATGTGCATCGTACTTGCGTATCTTTACCATCTTCACTAGCGTTTATGCTTTTGATTGTCTTTTGCTTTTATGCACGTTTTAGTTCAGCAGCCTATGTTGTAATTCACGGCCCCCGTGGCCATTTGTCAGTTAAAGTTACGGTTTTTACAGTTTCTTGCAGGGCTTCATTCAGAGATCAATATTTTCGATGGTGGAGTAATGATACATAGAGATAAGTAGGTCTGTGACGTCATCAAAGATGGCGATCAAATTGGTCCAGGAATTTTGTCGCCCTCGGGAGTTTTTCTTTAAATAACTCCTGACCTGCTTTACAAATTTCCACGTTTTTGCACCAATCACCAGAATTGATCTTCAGAAAATTTGAACCCAATTGGTCCGGTACTTTATTGACCAGTGATGTTGAAATAAAAAAAAATAGGAGATAAAGTGATGAGGAAAACATCTGAAAATGGAATCATGAAATAGTTTAGAAGGCTATGTCTCCCCGTGGCCATTTTTGAATTAAAGTTCCGTTTTCTACAGTTTCTTGTAGGGTTTGACTCAGAGATCAATATTTTCGATGGTGGGGTAATGACACATGGCGATAAGTAGATTTATGACCTTATCAAAGATGGCGGTCAAATTGGGCCAGGAATTTGTTGGCCTCGGAAGTTTTTTTTTAAAGTAATTTCTGACCTGCTTTACCCATAGACACCAAAATTCACATGGTTTTGCACCAATCATCAAAATTGTTCTTTAGAAAATTTTAACTCAATTGGTCCCGTACTTTGCCTTCCGTGATGTTGAAATGGTAAAAAAAAACATTAATAATTTTCATTCACAAAATATATGACATGATGTTGAAATGGCAAAAAAATATTAATAATTTTCAGTCACAAAATATATGACACTCTCTCACCGGTAGCGGTTGAAACATATGTCATCAAAATAAACATTTTTATTTTAAAATTGCCTTTAAATTTAATATTTTCGATGACGTCTTTGGCGCCATTGAAAATGGAGGTCATAATTTAACCATGTAATTTGTCCAACATATATATTATGTGTATGTACAAACACCAAAATTTACCGCAGAACTACATAGAAGACATACCATATTTGAGCACCCCGAAATTTTATTCAATTTTCTCAAATACATGTGTAAACTTTTATACCAGTAACGTTCAAAAAATTCAAATATAAAATTAAATTTTTAATGTGCCATATATGTAACACCTTCTCAACAGTAGCATTTGCCACCTCTGTCATCAAAATAATGATATTTGTAGTGAGATTGAATTCAAATTTAATATTTTTTATGGTGGAGTTACAAAACGATATTCATAAGGGATCTTTTTTGTCATTAAAAATCGCGTTCGTTTTTAACCGTGCAATTTTCACAAAATATTAATTTGACTAGTCCTTCACCTGCTTTACCTACGGATACCAAATGTGGCACAGTATTACAAGCTGTTTCAAATTTGGTTTTTGAAAATTTTCGACCAAATACGTGGATTAGGTTAATTTTAATTCATTTAATTTTTATTTATATATATATAAATAAAGAAATGTCCAAACTATATACCTACTAAGTATCTACTGGTTCTTTTCCGATTTGTACCAAAGTTAATACTTACTTTTAAGCATAAAAATGTTCAGTTTCTCCGTTCTTATACAAAAAAATATCAGAACTTTCGATAGTACTTATCCAAAAGAAATTTGAGCACATACCTACCGCAAATTTATGAATTATCGTTAGAATCATTATCAGAATTGTCAAGTTTCTGCTCGTATTCTACGGTTTCCACCGCATTCGCACATTTTTGTGCAGCAAAGATTTTGCAGCGTATTTGCACGTTGTTCTGAATTTATTTATTTATGTATTCACTCATTCATTCATTTATTCATTCAGCCATGCATTCATTGATTCATTCGTTCATTTATTTATTTATTATTTATTTGTTTTGTTTGTTTGTTTGTTTGTTTGTTAGTTAGTTAGTTAGTTAGTTAGTTAGTTAGTTATTATTTATTTAGAAATGAAAAAAACTCTACAAATTATTATTAAAATTCTAACACTACTGTTTATATATATAAATGGACCAATATTTCTCTATATTTTAATCAACTGTGGAATTGGGTACCTACTTTAAACTTTTGTCTAATTTTCAATGACACCAAAGACGCCATATTAACAATATCTCGCGACTCCACCACTATTTCAATTCAATTCATTTATCGTTTATAAAAAAATTACATTTTCATAACAAGAAAATTCAGTTCAGAACACTACAGAAAGAAAATAAGCATATAAATAATAATGAGACCTAAAAAGATTACTTAATAGTAACAAAAACAAATAAAAAACATTATATTAAAAAAAATAAGTGTAGTAAGTAACATGAGAAAAGAGTGAAACAATATTTATTTAATATATTGACTATATGAAGGTAGCCGTGGGTACTACTCGTTTCGCACGTAGTTTTAAAATACTTAGAGTTGTTCTACAGATCTCATTCGCCAGATTAGGTGTAAGATCATCCAACAAGACGAGAAAACTGTCGGGATCACACCAGCTTGCTGGACGCAGATTTTTGTATAACGAACAATAAAATAGTAGGTGGATAAGGGACTCTGGTACATGCATATTGCAGACAGTACATAACTCTTGGTTTAATCTATAAGTAATTTCCCTAAAGCTAAATTTACAAAAAAATTTATTGCACAGGCGAATCTGGACCAAACATCTCAACACGTACTTAGGTATACTGTATGATAAGTAATTTGGCCTTAACGAAGAGTGAGCGAGGAAAAGAAAAAAGTATAGGTCTATAATAGTTTCGAATTTTTTTTTTTGGAACATATGGATCAAGGGAACATAATTCAGAAATACTATTAGCGGTAAAAAGTAGTTTAAGCCGCTTGACGCAGTTAAATTTTGATGGGGTATCGTAGTCTAAAAGGGCAATTTGCCGTTGCAAACATTTTTTGGGTAGCCTATATTCAGGCATACTTAGTAACTTGATAAAGTAGTTTCGTGCACATTTAAAAACAAACACTGCCATATGGTGAGATCCGGTTTCTATTCGAAGCAAAGCAGATGAGGTGGTCCTAGGTAGAAGTAGCAAATGCTTGAGAAATGATGTCTGGATTGTTTCAAGTATTTCGATATATCCAAGCCCCCAAACAGGTAGACATGAAGTGAATGTGTTGAGTACAGATGTTTCAAATAGTTTGAAGCAGCAAGAGAGGCCACCCAGTTTTACGTTAATAACCGCACCAGCTGCCTGCCTCGAACGTAAAACGGTAGTTTCCGCCATTATGCGAAAGCAAGGCGAAGAGGAGAATGTAACACCCAAATATGTTGTTGTTAATCTTGAACAAGAAGTCTCCACGATAGGGACTGCCAGATCTGGAAATTACAAAAACCTTGGACTTTGCCTCGTTAATAGTGAGTTGGTTTGGTGAGTTTGCATATTTTTCAAGCACGGTGAGTTTTTTTTGCAGATCTATTTCAGAGCCAGCTAAAATTATCAGGTCATCTGCGTACAACAGCAACATAATTAAGGTTCTTGCATCGATACTTAGTCCGGAGACCTCGTGCTTCAAAAAAAAAAAAACACACGATGTCCGCGACTCCACCATTAAAAATTTAAATGCAATTTTCGCTAGGGGGTTAATTTTTGAACGACCCTGGTATAAAAAGTAACCCCATAATTTGTTCGAAAATTGGTCAAAACCTAATTTGAAACAACTTGTAATTCGGTGCCAAATTTGATGTCCCTAGATAAAGCGGGTAAATGACAAATTAATATATATTTCGAAATAATTGCACGGTCAAAATATTAATGCGATTTTTAATGATCAAAACATCCCTTATGAATATCATTTTGCAACTCCACCATAAAAAAAATATTAAATTTGTGGCAAATACTCCTTGTGAGGTAGTGTTACATATTTGGCACTTTAAAATTTTAATTAATTATTTTTATTATTTGCACGTCACTGGTATATAATTTTACACATGTATTTGAATATTATTTCGTGGTGATCAAATATGGTATGTCTTGTAGCTCTGTGCCAAATTTGGTGTTCGTAAGTAAAGCTGGTGAAGGGTTATCAAAATTATGACCTCCATTTTCAATGACCATTTTCAATGACGGTAAAGACGCCTTATGAATAACATCTCGCAACTCCACCATCGAAAATGTTCAATTTGAAGGTGATCTTAAAATAAAAATGTTTATTTTGATGACATATACGTCTCAAACGCTACCGGTGAGAGAGTGTCATATATTTTGTGACTGAAAATTATTAATATTTTTTTTACTATTTCAACATCAGGAAAGGCAAAGAACGGGATCAATTGAGTCAAAATTTTCTAAAGAATAATTTTGGTGATTGGTGCAAAACCATGTGAATTTTGTTGTCTATAGGTAAAGCAGTTCAGGAATTAATTAAAAAAAACTTCCGAGGCAACAAATTCCTGGACCAATTTGATCGCCATCTTTGATCTCCCTATCGCTATGTGTCATTACTCCACCATCGAAAATATTGATCTCCGAGTCAAACCCTACAAGAAACTGTAGAAAACGGAACTTTTAAAAATGGCCACGGGGAGACATAGGCTTCTAAAATATTTCATGATTCCATTTTCAGATGCTTTCATCATCATTTTATGTCTTATTTCCATTACGTAGCAACCTATTGATAAGTCAAACTAGTGCGAAACTCGAGTGTGCGTCCCTTTTTTTAAGGAAATGCTCGCCATTATATTGTTTTTGATATCTTTTATTTTGTTTAAATCGTTATATTATGCTTTACATAGTTTAAAATTTTTATTTTTGTAGGTGAAGCTAATAAAGTCAAGTGCAAACATTGTGGGAAGGAATTAAACGATACTTTTGTAAAGGAGTTTAAAGAAGTTGTGGAGTTCACGGAGACGCATATAGGAAATATGACGAGCACGAGTTGTATCCTTTTTATGCAGTATATACTTTTGATCTTAAGACAGGGACTCGTGTCATGCACCGGCAAGAGAGATTGCAGTCGGTATGAAAATATCAGCAGCATTAGCAGATTAAGCCCCAAACGAATGGTGCCCGACAGAAATTTTGGCAAAGATTACACAACTTAAAATATATCAAAATACTTATATCTAACGAAATTTTAAGGTAATCTTGTATGGGTTTATTCTGGTCCGATTTCGCGGTGCCCAATGCTGCTTTTTTACATGCTATTCAACCTTATATTATATCTTTTAAAATAATATCACAAATATGGCATGTTTTTCTTTTAAAATATTTACTTCAAAGTGTTATTCTTAACATTTGATGCCAAAAAACTAATACTGTGTAAATATGAAGTATTTTGGATATGTATGTAGATGTATATAAAACAATTTTTTATTTTCCTGTAGGCTTGCACCCCCTCCTAACCGATTTGTTCCTGTCTGAAACTATTTCTTTTTTTTATAATAGGTACTGTCGAGGGTACATTAAATAAAAAAGTATTTTTTTATTGATTTTTTATGTACTATTTTTAATTGATGGTTGAAGTTTATTAAATATTTGAACACCTAATAGTTTGTAGACAGAAAGAGAGTCGACATTTGGGCAAACATAGTTCTTGATTTTTCCTTATATTATATGAGTGCTTTTGGTGATTTTTGGAAAAACCATTTTTATTTTTAAATATGTATTTGCTCATCTTATATATATAAATACAGGGCTATGTCAATATTTTAAAACTCTTTATTTTATAAATACATCATTTGCTTTGTAAGAGCTCCCCCAAAAACAAATTCCATAATGTAAATGAGAAGCGACGCGACATAAGCACTATGAATTTCTTATAAGATACCATACCGAACCTAATTTTTGGCATATTGCCTTATAGTCGTTTTTCCAATCCAGTTGCTCATCTATTGTTAACCCTAAAAATCGAGTACTTGTTGTTTTTGTTAAGCTAGTATTATTCAATTATAAATTTACCTCCAGATTACTTTGATTTTGATAACTATGAAATCTAATAAAATCTGTTTTTACAGGGTTTAAATATAAGAAATTTTGACTTAACCAACGATCTAAGCATTTCAAATTTAGGTTGCAACTATTTTCAACATTTAGATTT
Organism: Oxystoma pomonae; assembly: GCA_963921995.1. Taxonomy (NCBI): domain Eukaryota; kingdom Metazoa; phylum Arthropoda; class Insecta; order Coleoptera; family Brentidae; genus Oxystoma; species Oxystoma pomonae. The sequence goes on along the minus strand of OY998172.1, from coordinate 30,474,016 downwards.
CATCTACCTGGAACAAAAATCGTAACGACATCACAAAAAGACGTTAAATCTTCATTTGAGACACAGGAATTCAATGTATTAACATATATCTTTAAAAAAAGTGAACCCAAGACAGATCCTTGGGAACACCTATATTAATATCTAATTTACTAGAATTAACAATTTCGTTATTACTTCGTATTGAAACATACTATTGTAATTCTGACAGAAAACTCTTAGCCCCTAAAAGGGCCACTCCACGGATACAATACGATTCAAACGTTATGATTGACACAATCAAAAGCGCGGCTTAAGTCGCAAAAAACCGCTGCAGGACATTGTTTGTTTTCTAAACTTTCTAAAATCTGTTTATAAAAGTGCTGAATTGCATCCATAGTACAATTCGATCTAAATCCGTGAATGAAATATCAGTTGTATGTTAAGACAATTATAATTTAAGGTTCCTGTTGCATAAAATAAAATATAAATGGAATAAGCTTTATATAGGCCGATGTAGTGTCATCAATGGAATGGATCAATCAAGAATACATGCGCCTAGACCATTGGCAAATTGCCTCGGTCCTTCGCGACTCCTCTTCCCGACGGCTCTCATATATAAACTAAAACCGAGACTTACACTAAATAAACTCGTATGTAAATAAATAAATAACTGCTAACAAAAGAACACTTAAAATAAACTAAATAGCCTAGTACTAAATTAAAGGTATAACTCCTAACAATTCTAAGGCTTTTCGTTGTAAGTATATCTACTAGGTAATCTTTGCAAACTCTTGAAACTTTTAACAATAACAACATTATTATACATATTTCCTTAACAGATTTTTTTTCAGTCTTGGATGTATGTCGTCTGTGCCTTAAAAAGCACAAAAATCTTCTGAACGAACATCACCTTAGACATGTGAAAATTCTGGACCTTGCTTTTGAAAGCTGTATAGACCTTCAGTATTTTGACGAGGCATTGGAATATGGACTAAAGGTCGTTAATCATTTTTTGTAAGTATATCAAGCATATTTTAAAAAACAAAAGTACAAGGTACGTCCAGGTAACTTTAAAGAGTCGGATTAATGTAGAAGCGGACTGGTTAAGAATTTTTGGTTTAATCAAACGCAACAGGCTGAAATATTAAAAATTGACATTTACATTATCGGTTTCAGTGCGAGAAATGATTACATCACTAGTCCAGTAAAGTAACTAAAAAAAAGAATAAAATAATGGATTTCCCACCTACAGTGTGAAATAAAACGTTCTACGATACACGGCCGTAAAATCTAGACTAGTACTTTAATAGAACATTTCCCGGCCTTGTAACGTAAATTACTATGAAGTACCCGCAGGATATTAGCACCGAACAAGCAAACGAGAAAGAGAACTCCGGCGTGCGCGAAATTTTGACGCAAGTAGCCGCGCATCTTCCATCTTTGGCAGATAACTTAAGGCCACAAAAACGGCATAGATTTGACAACACTGCTTTGCTATTTTTTTGAAAGATCAACAATGGGTGGCATCACTAATACCATTTCGAGTGAAATCGTGCAGTGTTCAGAACACCATATGTGAGGAAAAGTATAACTTATTAGGAACGCAACCATTTATTAATGCTTCTTTAAAAGGTTTTGATGCTCGTTTTTATGCTTCAAAAGATTCAAAAGAAAAATCATTATTCAACATAAAAAAAAATAACAAGTTTCCGTATTATTTTTCTCACTTGATATGTATCAATTTGTTGGCTGAATTCCAATACTTTTAGTTCATTATTTTTTTAATAAATTTACAAATATTTATACAATAAAGTTCTGAAAATTTTATCTTTTTTGAAAAGATTTGTGGTATGTTCTCTATGATTACATCCTTGTATGGTTCTGATGAATGATTTGTGAATAAATTTTATACTATATATATTTTCATTGTAAATTCCACCCCAAATAATGTTCGTTTTAACGATATACATTGTTGTATGTTTTATAAAGAAAAAACTATTTAGAATGAATTTTAGTTTATTTGTTATATATTTTACGTGTTCCTTGAAATTTAAATTCTCATCAAAAATTATGCCCAAGTATTTAACTTTATTTTTTTTGGTTCTATAATTTCACAGTTGCAATTTTGATTATTTTGTAAAGTAAAGTTTTTTTAGAATTTATAAATATATTATTTTGTGTGTACTAATTTTGAAGGATTTCTAAATCATATTATATATTTGTTCTATTTGTTTCCCATTTTTGTGATGTAGAAATGATAGCAATATCATCAGCAAAAGCCGTAATTGTACCTTTAAACTGAGTTTAAAATAATGCTAGTGCTGAACCCTGTGGTACTCCAATCAGTATTGATTCAATTTCACTTATTATATTGTTGTTAATTTTTCTAATTTGAGTTCTATTTTCCAAGTAATTGTTAAACCATTCTAAGCATTTTGCTTTTATTCCTAACAAAGAAAGTTTATTCAATAATTTTTTGTGTGAAATAGTATCGAATTCTTTTTGTATATCTATAAACAATCTACAAACTTTTTTATTTTGATCTAGATTTTAAGAAATTTTATTTGTAAATTTAATTAAAGCAAGTTCTGAAAGAAAGTGTTTTTGTTCTAAAAAATTATTTAATTGTGTAAAATGTTTTCAAAAATTTTCGAAAAAATCGATATTAAAGCCACTGGTCTATAATTACTTGGATCGTCTCTCGGATCAGATTTATAGATTGGAATTATTAAAGATGTTTTAAGTTGTTCTGGGAAAATTCCAAAAAAAAACAAGTTTCCTCAAACTTTTAGCCACAATTTTAAGGTGCAAGACCAAAGAAATTTAAATAAAATAGAAACTCTCGGCGCAATTCCGGAAGTGTAGACCGCGGTTGCCGAGTTTCTATAATTATTCCTTATTTTATTTCCTATAATTTTGTAATATAGCAATAAGTAGCATAAATATAAGACATTATGCTGAAGAAGTTCAGTTTAAAATGCATGAGAAAGTTTACTTAATATAATATTTTGTTTTACCTTCTCGAAATCTTTATTGTAATAATGGTTAGGACAATCTGACAACCAAGGCAAAAAAGTTGTTGAATTATTGTGACAAGGTTTGGGTCCCTATAAAAAACCCGAAACCAAATTTGGGAGAATTTAAAAGAAAAGAAAATAGTTGGTCCGAAAAAAATTCGTATTCGCTAAAAAATATATGCATAGAATTAAATTTAAACGACACATATTTTTATAGATACACAAAATGTCAGAAAATATTTTTAACGAAAATAATTTAATGGTAACATAATAATGCCGAAGAAGTCGAAGAAAGTTATGATATTGTATTAATTTACCCCCTTCACATCCCTCAAACACCCCTACCCCAATTTTTTTTCATAATATTAAAATCAAATCACGGGAAGTGTTTCAAAAATTAATCGCAGGACTTGATAGACAGTTAGACAGCCAGAAAATATGAAATTAAATAAAATCGTTTAATAAAAAGAAATCCCCGTGTTACCTTCCAAATAGAGAAACTTGTCAACACCGCAATCCAGGGCCTAGAGATTTAAATTTGATGCATGCCCAATAGCGATTCGGATGGATTGTGGTTCTGCTCATTTTGTAATTCGGTGTTTTTCGTTTCTAGAAAATTATTTTCATTACTTTTAGTCATTCTGATGGTTCGGCAAAATTATAATCGGTTAAATAATATTCGTGTCTTTTAAGGATCGAGTAAATTAAAATTCTATAAAATTATATTCGTATCCATTATTTTCTGGGTGTTTTACTTCGTTCATATTTCGTTTCGGATGTTTTATTTCCTGTTCAATTGTGTTTCGGTTTTTGTAAATTCGGCTTTTTTGTGGGCTCCCTTTCCCCACGGTTTGCAATCTTAGGTCAGACCCATTCGACGTGTTTTTGTTTGTTTTTTGTGTTTTATGCAATTGTTATTTACTATACTTATATATGTTTGTTTGAAGATTTCTAAAAATGCATAAGAATTGTGTGTGTATGTGCTGAAAAGTCGCCGGAACTATCTTTTCACGGTAAAAAACACACACCGCCACTTTTTAAATATTGCTTCGGAACCAATCAGAACGCGGCCCTACAATGTTGCCATGAAAAGTCCTCCGCAATTTCCTTAATTTGGTTACTGATTTGGAAAATTTGCTTTTTTTTAAAGACAGGGAAAAAAAGGGGTCATTGAAAGTCGTGGAACTTACTCAAAAGTCTTGAAAGTCATGGAAATTCCCCGATAAGAATATCGGAATTGCTATTCATATGCTCTTTTGGGGTATTAAAAATGCCCTTTGCAGCTAACCCAACACACTTTTTTCTCTTCTCTCTTCATCAAAACTTTTTTTTTAATTTTAGCAACCTTCCTTAAGACCGTTCAAAACGTATAGAAAATTAATTTTTTACTCACTTTTTAAAAAAATCGCCTAGGGCGCGTTTATCCAACATTTAACACATAATTTTGGCAATCAATCTATAATTGATACTAGGGTCGCGATTCTTCAAAAACCGTCAGAAAATCTCGCCCTTACAAAAAATCTAACGATTTTTAAACATAAGTTTACACTAACTGCTTTTTTGTCAGGCAGTTTTTATTTAAAAATGTATGTTATGAAGCTTATTTTTGTATGTAAACAAACCTTTAAAACTGTTAACATACAAAACCATAGATAGCCAGGGAATATGTTGCTGTCACTGTTCAGAAAATTCACACAAATTCTGTCTCCTTTTACATGGTCAGAATTTTCGACACTTTTTGACGTCTATTGGTACGCGTAGTAGCAATCTAGCTCCGCCGTAAAAGTAGTCCTGCAGAATATCTTTAAAATATTAAATTTACAAAATGTTATTAAAAAAATTGCGCAGTGTCTCTTACAACGTTAGGATAAGTATTAAGGACGCTGTATTTTTATTTTAAAAGTCGTCACTTTCCAGAATTGTGACGGGTGAGATTTTCTGTCGTTTCTGAAGAATCGTGACCTAGATGTCAATCCAAAATATATTTTACAAAAATCGTCAAAAAATCATTTTAGAAGAATTTTCTGCATAATTTTTAGAATAATGTCCTCAAGATTTTTGCCTGCGGCGCATTTTATTCATTATTTTCGTATCGCTGTCTGAAATGGACAGAAAGGGTAATTACCTTCAAAAAAGGAAGAAGAAATGTTAAACGAGAGGTGTGATCAGTTGTAAGTAGGCTGATTTTTTTAAAAGTAATAGTCAGGGAAATGTTAACAAGTTGATCATGGAAAGTCATAGATTTTTTTTCAAAGAATTCTGGGGACACCCTGTATTACGCCAGTGGTGATCCACCAACGCTCTTACGGTTATTTCAAAACATTTTACCCAGAAAATTGTAGCCATTTAGTCGAGAGTCTGAATCATGACGAGAGATTAGTCAAAAAGTATTGTTTAGAAAATTTTATTTTATTTGGTAACAACAAACACTTGAACTTAGTCAGTTTTATTTTTAACATTATTTTCAAGACTTTCGTATATATTTTGAAACTTTAAGTGTATGTTCTTATTATCAAAATTTGCATGTTGCAATTCCAGGTGTTTTCCAGGACAGTTCTAGGACATTTTATACGGATTCCGGGGCATTTTTTTTTGTTTTCAGAATTTAATAATACAAAAAACGACGTGAAAAATATTAAAATAGGGGGATGAGTACATGTTCGGTTGGGTTAGTATGTACAAAAGCAAAAGCGGATCTAGTACTAATTCTAAATTTGTTAAAAATCCCATTTTTAACATGTTTTAAATGTTGTTGAAAAAAAAATGTGGGTAAGCTTGAGGTGGGATTTTGTCTTAATTTTAGATTTAGAAATTTTTTTCCAAATTTAAGTTATAAATTGTTTTAAAATTTTCATATCTTCTTCTCTCAAAATACATATAAAGTGGGTTGGGTTAGTCACTCATAGAAATAAACTATAGGTTCTCTACAACCTACCCTAGTAAAATATGCGTTTCTATAAAGTAGGTTAAGTTGTGTTTTACATTGATTGATTCGCATGAACATTATAAAATAAACCGATACAATCTTCCAACAACTAATAATTAACACCATTCAAGATTAATCTTCACAAAATAATATTTAAATTCTCATTTATACTAAAGATCAATCATAACCAGAAAAGCTAAAAAAATTCCAGGGCACTTCACAAAATTCCAGGAAAATTAACTTTTTTCTGAAATTCCAGGTAAATTCCAGGCCTGTGGGAACCCTGATTTGGCATTGTTCCCAAAATCGATGCGGCAATTCCAAATTGTGGTGCAATGCTGATTCTCCTCAAAAAAAAATATTAATCTTACCTCGTCCGTTACAGTCTGAATTCGTTTACCTAAATTTTCGATCAATGTTTTGGCTTCCGCACTGGTAAAATTTACATATTAAGAGGCTAAAATGTAGCTACGGGAACCAAGGTCAACCCGTCAGCCCGCCTTCTATCAGCTCTGGGAATTCCAACAGGCTCTAAAATTATATTTATTTCTGCTGACGCAAGTGCTTTTTTTAATGTCTTTGAGCATGCTTTTTGCACTTTTAAATGTACTCTGTAAAGACTACATTGCGTAAGAATGTGATTCGCAAGCAAGTTGCTCAGTCCTCATAACTATGAAAATGCGAAATGAAGAATCATCCGAAAGTGTTCCCAAGGAAGGTGGGGGTAACGCATTCAACCAAGCTCCACTCTCCTCCTCCCTGGCCAATAATCGTGCACGTTTAAGGGATTTCATTATATAATAATTTTTTCAATAAAAAAAGAACAGAAACTGAAGAATTATTGTTTCTATGTTAATAAATTTTTGTTGTTAATTTCGTTGTCACATAAGAAGGACCAAGAGAGTAGAGCTCCATTGAGGGCAAACCAAAAAATTTTAGAAAATAAGGGTAAAATACATCTATTGGAAGAAATGAAGCATAACGTGAAAATATGTTGAATGCCTAGACCTCCTAACTTGACAGGTAATTTACAGATTGGCCAATATTCTTCAGAAAACTTTTAGTTTGTTATATTTTCAGTTGTTTCTTTTAAAATTAAATCAAATTTTTTTGAAATATCGAACTTTCTCCAACAGGGCTGCGGAGTAAATAAATCATTCTAGGAATCGAACATTTTTAAAATATAAAAAGAAATATGAGAACTTATTTTTTGAAGGTTTTGGCATAAAAGTTTTAAATTGAAGATTTTTTGGTTTAAAACTGAGGCTAAACCATCATCAAAAAGAGGACATTCTAAAAGACATAGGTTCTCCTTTTGAATAATTTTAATGTCAAGGGAAATGTTTTTAAAATAAAATATCTTGGCTTGTTTCCGAAAGAATAGACAGTTCGCATTTATTGAAGTCAATAATATTCAGGCCAATTTTTTCAAAGAAAGAAATTATGTCCTGAAAATCCTGCAAAACCGTTTTCCAATCATCAGAGATAGTGCCATTATCATGATGACAAAGATTAAGTTGTGATTTAAGTGAGGATATGAGGGGATGAAAAGCAAGGGAAAAAATAAGAGGACCAAGAGGATCTCCTTGCTGAGCGCCTCTTTAAGAAAGAATTATGTTTTCATAAAAGGATAAAAACTGCATCAATTCATTTATAAAAAAAAAATATTCTGGAATGATTTTATAAACTTCAGTAAGAACAAATCTATCTTTAGAAAAAATTTTGGTGAGCTATGAGAAATTGAAACAAATTGACGAGATACATGAGTGGTAGCTTCAGTGCCGCATTTTCTACCAAATCTAAGCTGTAACCGACGAAGGTAGTTTCCTACTTTTTCGAAAATACTAGAGCATACAATTTTGGAAATAAGCCGACGTAAGAAGCATCTTACGGCGATCGGTGAGATTCCTCCATCCTTCTTATTAAAGACGAAGAGGGCGGCTCCAAAAAAAAACTGGTTTAATTTCTGGAGTTAAAGGTCTTGACTCGTGCTGAACAAAGAGTAAATGTAGAACTCAGCTTCTCTGATGTCATGTCTTTAAGCCTTAAGGGAATCCATACCGCCGGCTGATCCTGGTTTAAAGGCGAATATTACTTTTTTGATATCGAAGCTTGAAATTTAAATATTGTTTGGAGGGGAATTAAGCAGGTTCTGGGTGTTTTTCTTGTTGTTTCGAAAAAGTTTTTTTGGGGCGAAAGTATCTTCACTGCATAACAGTCTTACTGCTCCTTTGGTCTTGTTGATTTTAGATTGTTTCTTTTTTCTAATAAATTTGGATAAGCTCTTTCAGATTTTTTTTTGTTATTTTTCCATTTCGGAAGATTTTCCTTGACTAAGTAAGGGCACAGTTCACTTTTTGATTGATTTTAAGAAAAAAAATACTCTTTTCGAAAGTTATATTTTGTGTAGGTGCCCGTCCCTAAATAGTTATTCTGATAAAAATTAAAATCTATATACGTCCTACTGTCAAAACCTGTCAAAAATATATAATTTTTTTCCCAAAATGTAAAAAAAATGTTTTTAAAAAAGAAAAATTAGGGCTTATAGAGTATTTCATTTTAGACAAAAAATATCAAACAACCATTTTTGTAGTACTAACCGTTTTTTTATAAACATCATTTAAATGTTTGAAAAATGTTAATTAAAAAAAATATATTTTCTCAAAAAGCGATGTGAAACCTGAAAGAGAACATATTTTCGCTAATTACATCACTTATAATTTCTATATAAAAATAGATTTAGTTGAAAAAAATGCTAAAATCATGTCGATTGTATTGAACGTCTTTGCAACAAGATTTTTCTATAAACCTAAATTAAACTGACCGTAATACTGACTAGTACATGATGCTTTGTGCTCTGATATTTTTTCAAATGTTCTATAAGACCTCTAACTCACCGGGACTAAGGGGGCAAGATAGAAGCAGGAGTATATATATAGTCAATATTTGTTGTTATTTTATTGTATATAAAAAGATGTCTTTCAAAGAGCTCCTCTTATTTAATTCCGCCAGAGGTTACCTTTTCAAATCTAGTCGAAACTTTTTTATTATCGTTTGATAGGTGATAAGAGTAACTATTTAACAAATAATTGTTTTTTTTTTAGAGTTTAGTTTTATAGAAAAATCTAGGTGAAAAAAACCATTACCTTCAACTTATTTTATTTTTGTATAGAAACTATAACTGATGCAAAAAAACGTTTTTTTATCCAAAATATGTTCTCTCTCAGGTTCCCCATCGCTTTTTCGGAAAATATATTTTTTTAACAAACAGCACTAAAATACAAAATGTGACAATTTTTCCATTTTTTTCAATATTTAAATTTCGTTTGTAAAAAATGGTTAGTACTACAAAAATGCTTATGTGACTTTTTTTGTCTAGAATGAAAAGCTCTATAAGCACAAATTTTTTATTTTTTAAAAGTATTTTTTTTACATTTTGGGAAAAAATGACATATTTTTGACAGGTTCTGACAGTAGGACGTACACGGAAGATTTTAATTTTTATCAGAATAACTATTTAGGGAATATACCTTTCGAAAATAATATATTTTTTTTCTTAAAATCAATCAAAAAGTGAACTGTGAGGGATTAATTGTGCCGTGTTTTTGGAAGACACAGAGAATTTTCTTTAGCTATCGTGTCGACTAAAATACATTATTCTGACGATAAGGTATGTCTGGCTTCTTTGGAATTCGGTATAAAATTGGAATGGAGGATCTCATTGTGCATTACTAATATTACCTGTTGATAGGACTTCTCATTGAGAAATGATGGTTGAAGTAGATTGTTTAGTGCCTCTAATTATTGAGAGGTGAATGTTAAGGCCATTTTTGTTTTTAAGACTTTTCTTGCAAAAATCACAAAATTTAGGTTATAAATTTTCAGAAGGAATAATAAGGTCGTAATGTCCGGAATCAGGATGACAAGAAAACAGGAAATTTATTGTGTTTTCATGATTTACTTTATTGATGCAAACAGAGGTTGATAACAAAATTTTTTCCAAAGGATCAGTTCCAGCCTATTTATATGTTATGCTCCATTTTTTTGGATTAAGAGTAAAGTTTCTTTTTTTTCTGTCAGTGGCCTTAGCTTTCAGGAAATGTCGAAGTCATGTTCAAAACGGGTTATGTGATTTTCATACTTTTTGGAGTCAAATAAACATCAGAATTGGCTGGACTTTGAAAGGAAGGCACATTTTGTAAAAAGTAAAACACGGCTCGGAGCACTTTTTGCTTTCTTACCGAGTAAGCTAATTTTTTTTTCGAGGCGACCGATTCAAATGTTTAAATATTCCAAATTGCCGGCTTTAGAAAAAAATTTTAGCTTACTCGACAAAAAAAATCAAAAAAAAGTGCTACAAGTCGTATCTTAGTTTTACAAAATCTCTCTCTCTCTCTCTCTCTCTTTCACTTAAGTATTCGCTAACCAAAACAGGATTTCTTTATTTGCCTATTATGTGTGGAAAATGTAATAAATATTCTGAATCACTATGGATAAGGTATATTCGACAATATTGTTTTGTTAAGGTTGCGTGACTAATTTTATCTGATACTAGGTTAGATTTTTTGTTACGTAGTAAATACACTATTTTATGAGCTAGGAAAAGGATAGAAGAATAGTACGTTACATAATATAAACCGAAGAAACAGAGTGATATTTTTTTATACCAAGGGACAAAAAGACACTTTAGGACTGAAATCTGTCAACTTATAAAAATCGAGTAATAAAGTTGAAATATATATTTTTTAATTCTCGAATTTCTTACGCTTTACAAATGTTTCCCTATCCCAATCTTAACCGTTTTTAAGATATCGGTAAACAAATCAAGGTGTAAAGATTATAAAAAAATAAATTTAAAAGCAGGGTTAAATAGTGGTATATTATATAATATACTTAGGAACTAATTTAGCACTTTTTATCCCGAGGCGAAAAATTTGTAGTTTGAAAAATGGCCTTTTAGATATGTAATTCTTAATGTTCACTTTTTATAACTTCTATTTCACTCCCTGAGGGATAATATTCCATAAAGTAAGTAATAAAAGATAATTGTTGTACTCTTCCTTCTTAAACATAAAAAGTAAACTTTATCAAATTTAACTAATAGGCCCAGCGATAGGGAGTTTCTATTTGCAAAAGGTCGGAAAGAAATGAAGTTTTGTGGGATGGTAGAAATAAGTCCCCTGATAGTACACCTAAGTTTGCGACCTCGGTGGGGTTGCCGCTCGAGGGGTGGGGGTATGAAAACTCTGCTTCGCGGCGCTTGGAGAAAAAATAGCACCGTTGGTGTAGGTGCTATAAAAAAAAAGTTCAAATAAAATATGTAGACAACAAAATTGTGCTTTGGTTTTTTCGCTCCGACCAATAGTTTTCGCTCTACGGCGCGGCACGCCAAAGTTGGGGGGGTAGTTTGCAATTTTTAACAAATTCAAAGTTTAGTCGCGGATTAAGATAAAGAAGGCTAGCAAACAATTCTGGTATATTTTTTTTCTATTAGAGTAAGGTTTTCTAAGTAAGCAGATGCTTGATTCATTAGATATGATCCTATATTTTAAAATATATGACTTTTTGAAGCGCACCCTTAGATACTTCGATATGGGCTTTTTTTATTTATCATGATCTACGGTTTTTTAACTCGTTTTCACGCCACCCTTGAGGTAGAGTTGATGAGCGCGTTTTTTTTAATGTGGTATCCCCAAGAGGCCTATTCCACGGTCGATATCGGGCTTTTACTTTGTCGTTATGACATTAAGCTGAGTCGCGTTCGTTATTTTCAGTCAGATATCAATTCGGCATCATATTCGTCAAGCTCGGCGTGGTCCTCATCGCCCTGTATTGGATAAGAAATGTTTTCGGCATCTTCTGCATTGTCTTTGTCCAGCACAATGTGGTCAACAATGTTTTTGCAGAGCAGTGCAAACACAAAACCGAACATTTCAATCCTGCTTTACGGCAACCAAAAGCAGGACCACAACCTTTCTGACATTTACAGGAGATATTCTTAAGCAGGGCGCACTTCAAAAAATCATATTTTTTATAATATAAGGTCAAATGTAACAAATCAAGCATCTGCTTAATTAGAAAACCTTCCTCTTATATTTTTTTTATACTGGGACTTTCCATCCATTAAAGGACCAATGCCCAGTCTCAGCCAAGTTTTTGCAAAGTTAATGACAAACACAATATCCATGTACCTAGCCGGGATTCGAACTCGAAACCTTCCGTGCGGCAGGCAGATATGCTGCCCACTGCGCTACGGCGGCCGTCCTTTGCTTTTATAGAAAAAAATATACCAGAATTGTTTTGTAGTCATCTTTGTCTTAATCCGCGATTAAACTTTGATTTTGTTAAAAATTGCAAACTACCCTCCAACTTTGGCGCGCCGTAGAGCGAAAACTATGGGTCGGAGCGAAAAAATGGATAAAACGAAAGTTGTGCACAATTTTGTTCTCTACATATTCTATTTGAACTTTTTTATAGGTCCTACTCCAACGGTGCTATTTTCCTCCAAGCGCCACGAAGCAGAGTTTTCATCCCCCCACCCTTCGAGCAGCAACCCCTTGAGGTCGCAAACTTAGGTGTACTGTCAGGGGACCTATCTCAATCATCCCACAAAATTTCATTTCGTTCCAACCTATTGCATATAGAACCCCTTATTTTATCCCCATCGCTTGGCCTATAAGCTCAGAAGAGATTCTATGCTATAAGACCGTTCAAGTAACTGGTTTGCTTTTTTATGTTTTGTTTTGCCGGCTAGTTGTAAAATAAATAAGCAGCGGCGTATAAACCTAGGAATAACGAATATAAATTTGTGTTTCAGGAAATATTACCCTAAAATCCACCCTCTAACTGGTCTACTGCATTTAAAACTGTGCAAATTACTGCTTTATAAGGATAGAGTGACGGAAGGCATAGGACATTTGAAAAAGGCTACGGAAATTTTGAGAATTACACACGGAATTACCAGTTCCTTATACAAAACGGAAATCGTGCCATTAATCCAAGAATGTCGTTTCATGATGAATGGTTTTGCAAATAATTAACATTATTTTTTAAGTTATTTTTATAGTTATATAGGTACCTACTTAGACTAAAAAAAAGTTTAAAAAAAAATAAACAAAATCTATTTTGTACAGGACTGTTTTTTATTAAGTCCTCTTAATTCGTAGTTTGGTAGTTTTAACTAAAACGTTTAAATTTCTAAACACAACCAAAAAATAAGAAAGGCCTGTCAGGGCCGGCTTCTCAATAGCCAGTTAAATTAACTCGCGTTATAAATCTCAGTTTTTTGCTTTTTAGGCTAACCAAATCTCAGTTTTTTGCTTTTTAGGTTAACCATGGGGTAAGATAACTTACCCCATCTTGAAGCCAGGGTTAACTTTAACGAGCATTTTAAGGATAAATTGTTCGAATTAGAGTTAACTTTATTGAGAAACGGGCCCTCAACCAAAATCATTTTTGCTTGGCTTTGCATTCAGATGTATGGTCCGACTGAATTTGGTTCACCAACCATTTGAACAATTTATAACTTTCTTATTTTTTACCCGACGATATATCAGTACACTCGCGAAAGATAGGGTCCGGCTCTACATTCAAAAATTAAGTTTTTCACCAGTGGTGCACATAAAAAATTTGCAGGGGGGTCAAAAATAGCTGATTTTTGAAATTGGCCGCCATCTTGGATTTTTACATTTTGTCAATTTTAAAACGCTTAAAATTTTTTGAATCGGACAAAAACTTTCAAGTAGGTAATGGAGAGTTAAAAAAATTCCCGTTTGTGTTTGGGTTTCCTATATAAACATAAAATCGTTAAAAGTTTTATTAACGAACTTGTTAATTCCCTAAAATATTATTTTGAGGCAAAGTACCTATTGTAACACTTTAGCACAATTCCTGTTAAAGAGTTATAATCTATTCAAATTTCCCGTATGTGAACATTAAATTAATTCTAATCAAGACTAAAACCATCACATTCACAGAAGATCATAAAATAAAAGTCTGAGGCTTTAAAAACTCAACCATAAATTCCTAAAAGCTTAAAAAAATAAAGTTTTCGTCCATTCATGTAAAAAGCTATAAAATTCATAAAATTTGTAGGTTGTTGTAAAAAACTATATATTCATATAAATTCTGCTTTTATTAAACTATAAATTATTGTATTACTCTGTAATCATCATTTCTCATAAACTATTATAAACTTTTCAGCAAATTCAGAGCAGCAACTTTCTTAAGGGTGAATTTGAATAAAAAATGCGCTTCTTCCAATTAGTTAATCTAAAAAACTTAATCAAATTTGTATTAAATTTTGTACGGTGAAAGTTTAAAGCATTATCCAGGAAGCAGTCACGTGATTTTGCATAATTTTACGTATCCTAAAAATGTTTAATTCTGTGGGGGATACCAGAAGCCTCCGTTGTGTAAAATTTTGTTATGTGCGGTTTATCTGTTTAGCTAAACGAACTGTTTTTAGGATTCAAATTCACTCTTAAAAAGTATATTAGAGCCACTTTAAAACCGTATGTAAGTTTGTAACATTTAATGGTAATGTATCTTATAATACCATAGTAAAAACCGTGCAATCTTTTACGCGGGATTTCTATTCATATTCCGGATTTGAAAACTGTAAAAACTTATTAATTTTAAAAAGTTTTTTTTTTATGAGGATTTTTAGCAGCTGTCTAGAGTCAATTTCTCGCTACGCCGCTGGTTAAACGCCACCTTTCAATTTTTGGACACAACATAAATGATTATGTAAATGTCGATGTTAACCCACTTAAGTATAAAATTCGCATTCATTCGCAAGCGGTCAACGTCCTTTTAGTAAATAAACAACAACCCACATGTGGCAAATCTAAGCAAGAATCTCTCAAAATAATTTTAATATTGTTAATAAATAATCGCAAATTGTTACCGGTTTATGATAAAATTGTCCCTGAAATTTTAGGATAATCCCAGGATTTTTTAAAATTTGTGGGGCATTTAAAATAAAAAATACCTTAAGATTATGCTTTCCCTGAATACTATTTCACAAAATTTTTAAATAATAAATAAATTTAAATTCATCAAAATCGGTTCTCGGGAACAAAAGTTAAAATTGGTAAAATTGCAGGCCAAGCTGCGGGGTCTTCCGTTAGTGTTGTAATAAACAAGGAAAACTTGATACCTCAAAAATGATTATCTTTTGAATTGTCATCGGGATAAATTAAGAAAAGTCAGAATTATAATAGTAACAATAATAATTTACATTTTTAACGGATTTAACAACCTCCCAGCTAATTTTTTACACGAGACGAAGCGAGTGCGATAAAGATGAGAGTTAGGAACATAATATTAATCGCATTGTTAAAATTAGGCACCTACTTAGCTCATTGAATTGTCAAATAATTTTGACGTCTTGAAAATAACAATAATGGAAAATGGAAAAACATAGATTAAAATCAGATGTTTTAAAATACTTACAAGAAGAATTTTACGTGTTACTTTTCCGCACGCGGAGGCAGTTGCACATGCTTGTGGAGTTACAATATATCTTCTACTTTTGTAAAAATAAGCTTGTTGTTATTAAAATTTGGTATTTCTGGGTAAAATAATAAAGCCAAAAATATATTTGTTCATTTTTAAGTCAATTAGCAAATCAGTATACAAAAAATTCACGCCAAAATTTTGTGTGGACATTTTTTTGTGCCCGGCACACAGAGAGAAAAAATTCTTTACTTGGATCTGTACCACATTTAGATACAGAATTTGGTAAGTATTACCCTGGGGAATAGCGTCACAAAGTGGTAATTGCAACGAGTTCATTTTTTAAACGAAGAAATCTTTTGGAAAAAGTAAAATATTTCCAGAAGAAAAAGGCAAATAATTTGTGCGAAATTTTTTTGTGTAAAAGGGATAAATATACTTTCAGCTAATATTTTGTGTACTGAGTTCCAATCAATTTCGTTGTCTTTTCTTTGATAAGGTCGCAAACAAAATCGACGCAAAAGAAAGTGATAATTTTTCTTTTGGCAATTAGCTACATATGTCTGTCTGCTGTATTTTATAAAAATTTTGAATCGGCAGTTCCTTTCTGATCCCGAATTAGTATTAGTATTAGTTTGCAAGAAAAATGTGCTAGAGAGAGAGAATAATCTAAGCTTTAATCTCTCTCTTACACATTATGCTTATGGTGAGGATTTTTACATTTTTCTTGCAAACTAATATAGATATAGATAAAGTGTTTGGTAGTTTTGAAATTAGGAAGGAATGTGGCGATTCAAACATTTAACAATATACAGATTGTTTTATTGGAAACAAGCTTGATGTCAAAATTTGACATTTGCAATGACATTTAACTACTTTAGACAGACTAACATTAATAATAACGGCGCTAACTCAGGGTTCAAAATATAGCGGGACACCCTTTACGTCGGTGACTGCTAGGGCTTACTTTTATGCATGAAGTATAGCACTATAATCTTCGCATAATCAAAATTTTAATTTAAACAATGACAAAAAAAAATAAATATCGCTGTGTTAACGGCTCTTATTTTCCGAAAAATATAATAACTCGCAATTAAGTTAGCCTGCAAAAATGCAGAGCCAAAAACTCTTTGAGTGCAACTAAACTGCGTCAGGCAGGCGCAGTAGATTTCTCGCCTTTGGCCTTATCCAACCCTGATTTTTCAATTATTTTCTTTGTTTTTTAAAGTTATTAGATTAGTGTCATATATTATATAGTTATATGGTTCATAAATTATAGGCCTCTCTTGATTTTGGGTAAACAAGTTTTAAGATTGAACGACAATGATAGCTGCAATAAGATATACAGGGTGGAAATAACAAGGACTTTTTTGGGTATTTCCAAACATACTTTGGAGGGGGGAATTTAAAAATACTCTTAAAAGTCATTTGATATCTTAGATTTCATAAGCGTTCATAAGTGTCAATTTTTAAGTTAAACCCATAATTATGAGTTTTTCCATTTGAGGAAACCAAAAATTTAAAAAATCGGATAATTATTGAGAAAGTTAGCAATAAAAAAACAAAAAGTTTTTTTATGGAATACTTTATATTTTTTATACTATATACCAATTTTAAAAAATAAAATTTCTTTTTAAAAAGTGATTTGTTTTGACCGAGGTTTTGACACTTTGTTCATTATTTTTGCATTAAAAAAACATTGTCCGCCATCTGAATTTGTCTTGAATGACAATTTTGACTCTTTATTTATAAACCTAGAAGCCTCGCCTTTATAAAAAGCATACATTGATTAAAATCCGAGCAGTTTTTACAGTGTTGTTCGCCCTAAAATAATAAATAAATAAAAATAAAATAATAAAACGCGAGCGAAAATAAATTTAAGGCCATAGTTTCTCTCCAGCTATTTAAGAAAACAAACTATAACTGGCAACGTCTTTTTCCATAACTTTGCCAGGGTGCCCAGGGAAAACTATCCATCAGAATTAGCTGAAATTTTGCACGGTTGTTCACTTTCAAATTCGCAACAAAAATATCTGAAGGATTTTGCAAAATTTCCCAGCCAACACCGTTACGTAAATATTACGTAAAAGTTACAACACATGATTACTTTGTTACATAAATTGTATGTACAAAGTTCCCTTCTTATTACGTAAATATAATGTAATTAAAGAAACATAAGTTATGTTATGCAAATATTATGTAAATTTTATGAAAACTTTTTTTATGTAAATTTTTTGAATTTTTTTAAAAATTGGAGAATCATTAATAAATTCCTCTGGATTACATTATTCCTTTTTATATTTCCCTGCCCGAGCGAAAAAAAAACTAGATTTTCGTTTTTCTAAAAGCCTGGACACTCCAGCTAAGGAAATCAATGATCGATTTATCTTGCTTTGTAAGCGTTTCTATTTCATTGAATTTGAGAGAATAATACGTAGTTCAAGGGTTGTAATATAGATCGCGGTACTGTTCCGATGTTCGGTCGAGGTCATTTGGCGGATTTACTGGCGTTTCATGGTAATTACCGAAGATGCGTGGAGTGTTGCTAAAAACTATTTCTGTAGATCGTAACTATGGCCTAAAGACGCTACGTGAATACGCGGACGGTGGTATTTGAAAATAGCGTGCAAAATGTTCGATGATATTTTTTAACTTGTTGAATAAATAGCTATTCTGGTGCGTCTAAGGAAGGTAAAAAATAAAAAGCTTTAACAAGTATGCTTCTTGTTGCTTTGATACGCTTGAAAAGGAAACGACTAATGGAGCTAAAATACAAAACAAAAATGTTCTAAAACCAAACATGAACATTTTTTCTAGATTAAGAGGTATCACTAAACGCGATTATGTACTATAACATTGTCGTAAAGCCCAAACAAGCATAGGTAATAAAAACACTTACCAACGTGGTAGGCTAAGAACAAACACTAAATAAAACCGAAATTTAGATATCAAACTAAGTCGTTTCTTCATCACTAAAACACTACTCTTTGTTAAAAATAATTGTAGAAAAAAATACAAAGAAATGTAATTATTCAATCACACGGAATTCGTAATTTTACGTATTTGGGTTTAAATAAAATTATTGTTAAGCTGTAAAAGACACCAATAAACTGGTTTTTTATGGAGACTGTAAAATTCTCGCTTGAATTGTTAATGGCGCGAGGATAAATTGAACTATAAGACCTCTATTAGAAAACAAAGATTTTTCTAATTAATATAGGAGGTACTGACGAGTAAATGCAATTTTTAACTTTTTAGTCTAGAAGATATTAGAATGGTTAAAAAGTTTTTGAGATAACATCTGAAATGAACGTACCCTACCTACCTGTTGGGGGTAGAGAAATTGTTGAAGATTTCGGTTTGCCATCAGTCTGCTTGTCGTCAAGTCTGCCAGCCAGACCGAACCCAATTTTCAGTCAGCGCGGCGTCGTTACTCTCGAAACCGCCGAAAAGGTTTTAATAAAATTTTGGCAAAATACAGGGAAAATTTCTTATGTCCATGTCCACCAACGTCCAAATTCTCCGATTAAGCTTTAATCATGATTAACACTGATCGGAGTTTGGAATGAGTATTGGCAAATAAAGTTTTAATGTAAAACACCACATTCTAAACACCGATTAGTAACTAATCACGATTAAAGCCTAATCGTGGAATTTTTTCGTTGGTGGATAAAATCCACCAACGGGAAAATTCTCCGATTAAGCTTTAATCATGATTAACACTGATCGGAGTTTGGAATGAGTATTGGCAAATAAAGTTTTAATGTAAAACACCACATTCTAAACACCGATTAGTAACTAATCACGATTAAAGCCTAATCGGGGAATTTTTGCGTTTATTTAAAAAGCCAACATTTAACGAAAAATTGCCGTATCTCATATGTCAAGCATTGCATATCTGCGTTGCACCCCCACCACTTCAAACATTTAAAAATACAATGTACTTCATGTGATACTTCGTTAATGTATTTAAACATCCATATAGACGACTAGCTAATTTTGCCCGCGACTTCGTCCGCATGTTTAAAATTGTAGCTACCCCCTCCCCACCCCTTTCCCATTTCTATGCTTATCCCACAGCTTCTCCCCCAACCTCCAGCCAGCGGTTTTTTCCATTTTTTTAAAAAATAGTCGGAAATTTTGTTTGCGTGAACCGATTTTGATGTACTAGATGTTTAGTAGTTTTTCCGTGATACTAGAACAAACAGGTTTCAAAAATTCTAAAAATTGGATTTTATATATATACTAGCCAAAGGCTAAACACACTTGGGACTTTAACCTAATATTTATATAAATCTAAGGTTCATATATTTATGCAAAATATCTCACATAAAATATTTTTATACAACAAATTATGTAAACATTCCGTCAAAACTTTGACTCTAAATTTAAGTCATCATAAGCAATGTTAATTTTACGTAAATAATATGACCGCACATTCTTAAAATTTACGTAAATATTATGTAAATAGTAGGAGCTTCATTTTACATAAAAAATATTACATACCTATTATATAAAAAAATTATATGTAATATTTAATTTAAATAAAAGTAATGAAATTTACATAACTATTATGTAACAATTTAGACATTACATTTACATTTAAAATTTTACATAACTATTATGCAAAACATTTTATGTAATATTTATATCATCTAAATTACGTAAACGCTCTATAACATGATTTACGTCATATTAAAGTTTTGAAATTTACATAAATATTATGAAACAGTTTAAAGCTTAACTTTACATTTACGATTTTACATATTTGTTACCTAACATGTTTATGTATTAATTATGTCATTTAAGTTATGTAAATTCCCTGTAAAATGATTTACTTTAAATTAAAGTCCTAAATTTTACATAATTATTATATACTCAATTGAACCGTAAGTTTACATTTCCAATGTTACATAACTATTATATATATACTATTATATAAAACTCTATAACGCGATTTAATCAAAATGAAAGAAATCACCAGTGCTTAATAGTTTCTTCTTATAGTAGCTGGAGATGGCGCTAATGTAACTATGTTCACTGTACAGTGGATGATAATATGATATATATAAAGAGTAAAGATGTTTCAAAATTAGAATGCGGACTTTGAGGTATTGACTTCCGCCACTTAAACCAGCCCGTCTGGTTAACTTTGTAGTTTGCCAATGTCGGACCTTCGTAAATCACCGACGTTGGCCTGCCTCAAGCTGCCTGCTTATGTCGACTTAGATAGTTGACGCTTTGCGCATGTCTTGCAGATTAATGTGACTTAAATTTTACCTTATTAATAACTTATTGTGACCTTAAATTTACATACCAAGGTAAAGCTGTTATGTAAAATATACGTAGTTTTTACTTAACCCTCACGTAATATGGATGTAATATTTATGTAAAAGGTATGTCATTTTATTTACATCACATTTATGTAACAAATAGATGGGCTTTGCGCATGGCATTATGTAGAGTTTTCGCACCTTAATGTGACTTAAATTTTTTAATTTAATTAAAAAGATAAATCTGTTATGTAAATTTTACGTCATTTCTACATAAAGGTGTTTACTGGGCCCGCAGATGCGCCGTTTTTACCCGTTTTTCTCGCTTTAAATGGTAATAACTTGTATTGCTGTAAACCGATATTGATTGAAATAAAGCCTATATCCTAACCATGAGTCTAGTAAAAATCCAGTAGTGACAGTCCCATCAAAATCGGTTCAGTAGTTTTTGACAGACAGGCAAAAATTCAAAAAATTATATTTTTGGTATCTAGATGATTTGGTTAGAAGTCAACACAAAAAATTAAAAAAAAGCATTCAATTTACTCTCTAGATAGACCATTTCTGTACAGGGTGATCGGTTATAAGTGTTCCCTGAGATAACTTTTTTCTAATACCCGCCGAAGAACCAAACCACAACTGGGTGAAATGGTATTTTATAGGGACCTCAAAATCATGAATAAAAAATATTCAGTTCAAATAGGATACAGGGTGTGCCAAAGAGTTATTTTTTTTTCTTATGTAACACACTATATATTTTGACATTTTCATACATAAAATATTTCAATTTGAATTAGATATTAATATAGATATATAATATGCATAATCACAACAATCAAAAAGGTTTCAAACTAAAACTTACTCAACTTTCTAAATAAATAGTTGGCTCTGACAAACAAAAATAGCGGCGTTTTGACAGCAGGGCGTCATAAATTACTTAGGTTAGGTTACAAACAATACGACTTAATTAACATAATTTTCTGGAGAATTCAATAGTGTCAAACTATATAGGATGTACCATTAGAAAAAAAATACTTTTTGGCACACCCTGTATACTATTTGAACTGAATAATTTTTATTAATGATTTTAAGATCCCTATAAAATACCCTTTAATCCAGTTTTTGTTTGGTTCTTCTGCGGCTGTAAAAAAAATATACCAGGGAACACTAATAACCGATCACCCTGTACACTGATATTTTTTAAAAATGTTTGTTGTTGTCTTCTAATTAAACAACCAAACCATATAGATAACAAAAATAATTGTTTTAATTTTTGTCTGTTTGTTCCAGTATATATCTCGTAAAAACTACTATAATCGGATTCCTTATCGGAATCGGTTCACGGAAATAAAAGTTATGGCCACTTAAAGGGAAAAACCCAGGTAAAACCACAGGCGAAGGTGCGAGTCTTCAGCTAGTTCGTATCTATACAATGAGCTTCAGGCTACTGCGAACATACGGGGAATCAAGCCCAATTTACTCTCCGTGTCGTACGACCGAGGTGGATTCGAAGCACGTTGCAGTGTTATCTTTTGGAAATTTATTTTGTTTTTATTATTTTGTTTTATTTCTGCCTTGCTCGAGAAACAGATTGGTAGGTTCTTAATTGAAATAATACATTTTTAAAACTAAAAATGGATGTCTACGAAGTTGCCGAAAAAGTGCAGATGGTTAAATGGTACTATCAGGACAGACCATTGAGAATTATTCAAGAATTTTTTTTGGAGAATTTTGTAAATCGCTCAGAACCTAGTTTATCAACGATTTATAGGTTTGTGCAGAATTTTGAAAAGTTTGGTTGTGTAGCGCCAAGAAACCATAAAAAACCCACTGTTTGGAATGACGAGCAGGAAGTACGAGATGTGATGATTTGCGCTGCAGTGAAGGAAAATCGAAGGTTAACTAGCCACCAAATTGCCGAAGAAGTTGATACGTCTTCAGCCACTGTCTTACGTGTTTTCAAAAAGAATGGTTATCATTCTTACAAAGCGTCAAAAACGCATCAAATTTTTCCGGAGGACAACTATCGTCATATGGAATTTTGCGAAACAATGATGGAAAGGGCTAATCGTGATGAAAACTTTCTGAGATCTATTCTTTTCACAGATGAAAGCATTTTTCCATTATTGAATCGTCATAACCCAACACACGTTCGATATTGGTCGAGGGAAAATTTGCATTTGTATTTTGACGTAAGAACACAGTATCCCCAAAAAACTTTGGGGGGGTATTGTAGGGGAACACGAAATTGGGCCATTTTTTATTAACGGCAATTTGAATGGTTCTAGATACTTGGATCTACTGCAGCAGCATATTATTCCAACTGCTAGGCAGTTGTTAGGTGTGAGATTTGGTGAAACATGGTTTCAACAAGATGTTTGTCCCGCTCACAATATTGGCCTTGTTAGGGAATATCTTGATAATGAATTTCCTAATCGGGTAATAAGTACACGGGGAACTATTTTATGACCAGCTCCCGATCTTGCTCCTAATGACTTCTATCTGTGGAGTTATATCAAAAATAAAGTTTACGGACATGAAAGAGCTAATAATTTGGAAGAACTTCGGATTAAAATTGAAGAAACTTTTCAAACTATCACCCCTAACATGCTTGGAAACGTTAGAAGGGGTTTTTATAATAGGATCGGCTATTGTCTAGCCGAGCAAGGAGGACTTTACGAACATTTGCTCAAATTTTTTTTTTAATGGGAGAATCTTTTTGGTTTGTAGAATGTATTATTTTATTTTGAGAACTTGCTTTTATTTTGTTTCTCCTTATTATTTTCATTGTAACACGTTGTTAGTAATAAATCTGAGCAGTTGACAATAAACGCCCTTATTTATCAAAATTACGTTATAAAAATTTGCGTATTTATTGACCAAATTTCGGTTTTATTGACTACGCTCCAAACAACACCGTGGTTAGAGGCGTACTAAATACCAAAGGCAAGTCACGCAAGTGGTGATCGCAAGCCTGAGTATTGGTTGCTTCACTGATAGGTGTGCGGTGTCCCTACATGTACGTACACTGACAAATTGGACTTCTTCCGGCCTATGTTCGCAGTAGGTTGAAGCGGTCTGTATATCGTTTGGTAAGAAGCAGACATCAAAAATTAAAAAAAAAAAATTAGTGTACAGAAATGGTCTATTTAAAGATTTTTTATATGCTTAGAAGGCACTCCGGACTCTCCCCCCCCCCACCCCGTAGAAATTTTCGGTACATATATTTTATTTTTGCTATTGGGTTCTAGTTTTAAGTTTTACTAGTTTGCGACTTGTTAATTACAGCATATACCAAGAGAAGTCGGGAACCCCCCAGTAAAAAAGCCAATAAAAAACTTATAGGTCCCGAGATATAACGTAATGCACCGTAGTTCGTCCGCCCTCCTGATCCCGTCCACCTTATTTAATAAGCGTTATTTATTATACCTTTCCGTATCTTATAACAAAATCTTGATTCTAAATCTTTCGTCCCTTATCCAGACTTGCACCTATGCGCAAGCGCAAAATAATCAAAAATTAAAAAAATGGTCGCGCCATACCTTTTTCATCCATTTGAGCCTTCAAAATAGTTAAAATGTATTAAAATATATAAAAGAAAAGATTTTTGTGCTAAAAGCAGTATCATAGACAAACTACTTCTGCCAGCCAGACCGAACCAAATTTTTTTTCTATGAGCAATATGTATGATGATATTTTATATAATTTGGCATGTCTTATGTTTATGTAATTTAACGCTTTACACGAAAAGAACCAAAAAAAAGACATTTTAGAGTGGACGGAAAGGGAGACTGTGAAAATCGCATGTTGCCTGATTCCGTCCAGTTTGACGGAATCAGGATTTTGCATACTACC
The DNA here is from genome assembly GCA_963921995.1 of Oxystoma pomonae. Taxonomy (NCBI): domain Eukaryota; kingdom Metazoa; phylum Arthropoda; class Insecta; order Coleoptera; family Brentidae; genus Oxystoma; species Oxystoma pomonae. The sequence goes on along the minus strand of OY998172.1, from coordinate 30,449,507 downwards.
ACCTTTATTTTTGTTTTATTTACAATATATTTTATCTTAACAAATTTAATTACTTTTAAAAAAATAAGTTACAATTCTGTGTTTACTATCCGTTTTCCATCTTAGTATTTTATGCATTTAACTCGATTTTTGCCGGTCCAAACATAAGATTCAAAGTTTTTTTTTAGAGAAATTTAAGGTGTTCCAGAAATTTATGATCTTAACCCTTAATTTGATATCGTGTCCCATAGGATACATAACATTTAACATGACATAATGATTGTTTAAAAACAAGCACTGAACATTTTGATGACACCATGATCATATTTAGTCTGTATTTTATTGGTTTAATCGATAACTGGCATTATCTCTATCGCGATGGTCAAAATGTGCACCAGTATTCCAGTAATTCCGGCCGGCTGCAGCACGTGGTCTGTCGTAAAGGTAAGTTTTTACATTTTTACCGTATAACAAGTTTTTTCTTTTTTTCAAAACCTTAATTGTGTCATTTTATGAGGTCCAAAGTTTTTCCCTATAAGTTAAAATTTTAGTTTTATATCCTCTTTCTTGTAGAAACTGCTCTTTTCTTTCTATGTATCCTATAAATCCACATTACGAAAAACGCAGAAGTTTACGTTTTATGTGTTTTGTATCCTATTTTCCACATTACCAAAATACTAACTAACTAACTAACTAACTAACTAACTAACTAACTAACTAACTAACTAACTAACTAACTAACTAACTAACTAACTAACTAACTAACTAACTAACTAACTAACTAACTAACTAACTAACTAACTAACTAACTAACTAACTAACTAACTAACTAACTAACTAACTAACTAACTAACTAACTAACTAACTAACTAACTAACTAACTAACTAACTAACTAACTAACTAACTAACTAACTAACTAACTAACTAACTAACTAACTAACTAACTAACTAACTAACTAACTAACTAACTAACTAACTAACTAACTAACTAACAAAATACTAACAAATAACAAATATTGTAATCAATATGTAATTAAATTCTAAACCAAAATATTAATCTTTAAAAACCACTTTTCATTAGCTTATAGATAGGTTAGAATAATATAGGTAGGTAACTAGTCTGTAAATTTATGATGCTTTGTCAACGAGATTTTTACACTGTTCTTAATCTTATGACAATAAAGTATATTTCATCCGTACGTCACAGCAAAAGGGTATTAAGTCACAAAACAAAAACTTCACAGGAGAGCAAAAATAAAAAACTGTTTGATTATATTTTATTTTTCTTATAAAATGCCTAATTTAAATCTGGGCACGTAAACAAACCTAGAACCGGACAATTTATACTTAATACTTTGCTCTGAGGTACGGATATGTATAAATATAAAGCAACAATATGCATAGAAAAAAAAACGGCACTTTTTATTTTAAAAAAAAACTGGCAAGCAATTTCGCAAGAGCCCAAAATGACTAGTTGGAAAGATAGAATTATGGCTCTAGTTCCACCTCCAACATCCGATGCTGATGATACAAGTGACGACGAAACTGAGGATGAAATGATGAAAACAATTCAGACCTTACATCGGAAGCACCGTCATTACCTGCTCTAGTATCCGATCAACTTCAAAAGATACTGACAGTAGAACGCAGACAACATTCACACACAGAAAAAAGTAAACCCCCGGTAAGGAAGATGAAAACAAAGAAAATTGGCCCGGAGAGATTGACCAAGAAAATAAAAGAAAAAGTTCCTATAGATATTTCTGAAGATAAATTTTCCGTACCTGCTAACCTTAACACAAATCTATATTCAGTTCAGGAAACTAGAAAATCAATTAACATGGGCATAGTGGACATTCCTGCTATTTCGCTATGGTGATATGTAGATTTGTACATTTTGTCAATTTAGATATTTAGGTAAACAACGCATGGCTGCTATATCGAAGAGAAAAAAAGGTTTTAGACTTAGACACCAATGAAATATCCCTAAAAGAAGTTAGGCACTTAGTTGCTCAAACTTTAAAACTAAAAAAAAGAGTAAACAAGAGAAAAATTGATTCCCCTGCCCCTGGGCGAACATTAAAAAAAAAATAAGTGTGCAGTTGTACCAACACCCCCAGAGGAGGTGTGCAAAGATAAAGTGGATAATTTTCCAATATATCAAAGCAAAGGATGATGTCGACTATGCGAAACTCGAGAAACTCACTGGTCGTGTACAAAATGCGAAACTAGATTTTGTCTAGTAAAAGACAGAAATTGTTTTTATGATTTTCACCATAAATAACAATTTTTTTAATAAAACAAATTTTAATTTATCCGACATTTAAATTTAATTAAGTTATATAGGAAGATTTTTTTTATTATCTGTTTTATTTTCTTTTGCGTGGTGTATCCTATAATATACACAACAAACCAAACATAAAGTTCCAAAAATTTCTAGGATACAACTCTTATCTTTTTTGTTTTTAGAGATAACATTTTTTTGACTAAAAAATATGTTTTTATGTGTTTAATATAGACTTTGTATCCAAAAAATTCTGATTTTTCTTTTCGAAGAAAGTTTTGCCAAATTAAGGGTTAAGAAAAACATTTTAAGTTCATTAAAAATAATTTTTTTACGGTTTGTCTTTCTGTCGGTTTTCCAAACTTCATTTTTATATGCAAAAGAAATTAAATCATCACACTTGGTGTTTTTATCATTTTAGACAATATATAAAAATGTAATATGTCTGTAAAAATGTATATTTTAGTCCAAACAAACAAATACATGTAAAATTCATTAAAGCTCGTTGATTCTATTTTTCGGAACAAAATAAAAAAGAATCCGCAATTTTTGGTTTTTGGATAGAACCACTTGTAAGGCTAATGTATTTTTAAGGTATCTTCTGGATATATTTCCTCAACAGTGTTATGTGTGGACGGAGTTTGGTCCCTTTAAATTAAGGGTAAATTTCAATAAAAAATGCGCTTCTTCCCATTAGTTAATCTGAAAAACAGTTAACCAAATTTGTATCAAATTTTGTATGGTGAAAGTTTAAAGCATTATCCCGGAACCATTCACGTGATTTTGCATAATTTTAGGTTTTTTACATAATTTTGCGTATCCTAATAGTAGTTTTCACAACTAGTGGCTAAAGTAGTGCTTCTTTTACAAGAGTTGGTGTAAATAACGAGCGCAGCGAGGTAATTAAATACGCGAGTAAAAAAAGCACAGGTTAGCTGCGAGTTGCTAACACTATTTTTTTAATAACTTTATCAAAAAATCCAAGAAAAACAGGAATATACTTTTTTTTATACCTTCCAATCCAAAACATGATTTTAGTAACTGTCTGCAGATAACTAAAGCATGGCTTTTTTGGTTACCGATGCAAAAAAAACATTTTTTTTTATCACGGGTGCAAAAAAAGATTTCTGTCCGTTTTTTACCCAAAATTAAAGTGAAATAGCGGAAAATAGTAATATTGAAAAAAGCCAGTTTTTAGCAAGTATTTACGCAAAAATAATTTAAAAACATCGTCAAAATATCAAACTGTCAAAGATTTAAATGTCGGAACAATGAACATCATCGAGTAAAAAGGCACATCGCTATGGAAACCATTTACCAGCCACCTTGATTTATAGTGTAAAGATGGTTTGTTGCGAGAAGTGCTCTTCCTTCGAGATTTTTAGAAGTATTTTCCTGTTTTTCTTGGATTTTTTGGTAATGGTATTAAAAAAATTGTGTTAACAACTCGCGGCTAAACTGTGCTTTTTTTACTCGCGTTTTTAAATTCCTCGCTGCGCTCGTTATTTAAACCAACGCTTGTAAAAAAAGCACTATTTTAGCCACGAGTTGTGAAAACTACTATTAAAAATCTCGAACGAAGAGCACTTCTCGCAACATACCATCTTTACAATATAAATCAAGTCGGTTGGTAAATGAAATAACAATGGTTTCCATAGCGATGTGCCTTTTTACTTGGTGACGTTCATTGTTGCGACATTTTAATATTTGACAGTTTGATATTTTTTGTAAATGCTTGGTGAAAACTGGCGGAAATTGCTTAATTTGTAGGCAAGAATAATTAGATGTTTTCAATATTTCTATTTTCCGCTATTTATCTTTAATTTTGGGTAAAAAACGGACAGAAATCTTTGTTGGCACCTGTGATAAAAAAAAGTTTTTTTGCATCGGTAACCAAAAAAGTTATGCTTTAGTTATCTGCAGACAGTTACTAAAATCATGTTTTTGATGACGGTATAAAAAAATGTTTAATTCACGGTAAAAATTATCGATTAAATTATTTTAAAAAACTAAATAAAAACAAGATATATATATTTTTTTTGAAAAACCACGCGAATGGTCTGTGGGGGATACCAGAAGCCTCCGCTGTGCAAAATTTTGTTAATTTTTGATATGTGGTTTATCTGTTTAACTAACGAACTGTTTTTAGGATTCTTAAGGGCCTCTCTCAATAGCGAGTTAGCGTTAACTCGAACAGCATAAAAATCTTAAAAAGCGAGTTAAAATTAACTCCAGGGTAACCAGGGCTTAAAGGTGAGGATTGAAAGTTACCTTACCTCAGGGTTAACCTAAAAAAAATATTGACTTAAAACAGCAAGCCCAAGTTAATTAAACTCTCAGGTAACCCGCTATTCAGAAACCGGCCCTATCTTTTGAAGCTTCATAACTCGGAAACTAACGTCCCTATTAAGCTGGGCTACTGGTATTATTTCTTTTGATACAGGCTTATGAAAGGAAAAACCTTTGCACGTGTATTTAATTATCAACCCTCTGCGCTCCACTTCCACCACTTCAAACTTTTCAAGTTATAATGTCACTGGTCAAAAATTAAACAAAATCTTCACCTATTAGGTACTCCAAAACAGTAAAAAATGTGTAAGTAGTGAATTTAACGACTTTAAACAAGGCATTAGGTATGATCTATATTGCAGTTTAATATTTTTGAGGTTATGGTGATTGAACACGCAGAAATAATATGCAAGACGTTAAGTGTCACTAATTATTTGACAAATGTTTGCGTTTCTCGCAAAACAAAAAATGCAATTTAAGGTATTAAGTGTGAGAAATTTTCAAATGAACACCTTATACAGGGTGTTTGAAATTCGATGCTCACCACGAGGATCTCCTAAACGGTAGGAGATACGAAAAGGTTTAAATTAGGGCAAATTTGCACAATTTGATGCTTTACCCAAAACCAAAAATAAAGTTTACAAAATCCGAGTAGTTCCGGAGATAGGCGAAAAAAACCGAAATTTTCAATTTTAGTTTTTATTTTTTTCCGCCTTTATTATTAGAGTTGTCAAAAAATGCTTAAAAGTTTCTAAAGACACTTTTTTAAGATCTACCAGACGAGCTATTTATTTGTAAGATTTGACATTTCAGTTTGACAGGAGCGCTGTCAAGTTCATTTTTTCTTATGGACTCATCCTTTTTTTTCTGGTTGTTTTGTTTCGGACGCAAGGCAAATATAATTTTCAAACATTATTTTAACAGGGAGCTTGTTGTTTCGGGCTTAGTGACCATCATCAGTTTAAAAAAATCCCGTTATACAAGACAACTTAAAAAGCGCTTGTAGTAGTATCTAAAAAATTATAGTTATCTACAAAATTTTGGGATGGTGTCTGTCTGTCTGTCTGAGACAGGATTACTCAAAAACCGCTAAACCGATTTTTATCAAATTTGGCACAAAAATTCTTTGTCACCAGACGCATGGCTGGTTTTATAGACAAAAGATAAAACTTTATTGACGCGTTTTTCACAAAAACTTTCGACCCAGAGTCGCCAATTTTCACGATTTTAGGCTTTTTCAAGAGACATGAGACTTTTTTCGATACGCCTTGAAATTTGAAATATTTCTCAAATCCAGACAGATGAGTATTAATGAAATCTGTGTTAAGGACCTTCAAATTAAACTTAATTTTAATGCAATTTTAATTTTTCACCAAGGTGACGCTTTATCACTTAGGGAGGGAAATAAAACTGAACATATGTCAAATTTTTAACAAAATTAGTGAAGATTCATGTTTCCTTTTACCAAAGAGGTTAAAATTCTGAAAATCGGACAACTAGATCGCAAGTTATGCTAACCTTAAACAGTGCGCCCTGCTCCTACAGACATTACAATTTTTGGACTAAATACTCCTGATTTAAAATGTTTATAACTTTTTTATCTTATAATTAATACCTTGGTAGGCGAAGACAGTATGGGAATTTTGCCTCATATACAAAAATCAAGTCCAGGGTCGCACACAAATTTTTCGCAGGTGGTGAAATTTGAGTATTTTTTAAAGCTCACCGCCATCTTGGATTTTTGACGTATGTCAAATTTGGAGCCATATTAGCAAGAACTCATGTCTTGTCTTATCAACAAGTCTAAAATTTTACAAATAGGATGACTAAGTCGCAAAGTTATGATAGCCCTAAACAGTGCACCTTCCTACAGACATCACAATTTTTGGTCTAAATACTCCTGATTTAAAATTTGTATAACTTTTTTTATCTTATAACCAATTTAGATAATTAATACCTTAATTGGTAGGTGAAGAAAGTATGGAGCTTTTGCCTCATATACAAAAATCAAGTCCAGGGTCGCACACAAATTTTTCGCAAAAAGGGTGAAATTTATCACTTTTTTTAAAGCTCTCCGCCATCTTGAATTTTTGACGTATGTCAAATTTTGAGTCGCCTCAGTAAATTTTCAACTTTAAAAAAAGCCAAAAATTTTGAAAATCGGCCGATTGGGGCCGAAGTTAAAGCACGTTCAAAAAGTGACAAATTTTTTAACCCACCACCCTATAATTATATAATCGATAAATCTGCGTGTGTGTCATTACGGTTGCGCAGCTGCACCCTTGCGCTCAAATCAGTCCCAATAAGTAGGTATAGCATGTAAAAAGCATATCACAAAATACGAATTACCGAAGGCAATACCTTCTCCACATAAGACAATTAACTCCTACCGTTTTAGTGTCCTTTTTTCGACCTTCGCCGCCATATTGACAGAAAACTAATGGATTTTCTGTCACTTTTGAGTGAAAATGGAAGCGAAGATGGATTAAAGGACACTAAATCGGTAGGAGTTGATCGGCCTTTATGGGAAGGTACTAGGCATTAACCTACTATTTGTGACCACTTATATTTTTTCTAATTTACCTCCAGAGGCTAAAACTGTCTATTAAATAAATAATGTAAAATGTTTCTTTGTGGCAAAAAAATGCCAAAAATTTAAAATTTGGATGTTTTCTTATGTTAAAAGATCAGCTTTAAAAATAAATAAAGTATGCTTGCTAGTATTACCAAGATTTATTCATTTTTGCGTAAATCATTTCTCTTGTAATTTAAATATTATTTCTATTTTGAGTGGAAATACAGTGTTCTGTCCATTGTGTCCCGTCCGTTATGCAACATTTAGTTACTTAAATCCTTGACTCTTTCGTTTTTTGGTAAAATAGTAACAAATATTATTTAAGTGTAATTTTTAGTTTACGGTTAACAAAAATAAATAAAGGTATGCTTCTTTTTGCTGGTCCATCCGTTATCCATATTAAAAAACTTTTTACGAACTTACTAAAGTAGATAAGAAATAAGTTTACATTTGAATTGTTTGAGAACAATTAATATACTTATTTATTTTTTGGTAACAGCGTTAACATATTTGCAGCGCCTAACAGCAATATTTAATTTTAAATTTAAAAAAAAACGTGCACCCGTCCATTATGCTGGAATGGCTGCGGAGTTTATCTTAAAGTTTTAACATTGAAGATATTCATACTTTCGCAAAACGGCATCGATTTAATAGCTTACATTTGTAATGGGTATCTTTGGCGGAAAGGAGGGAAAAGGGATCTAAAATATGTGTAAAGCGGCATCGGCAGCTCGATGTGTGCATGCAAGAAGTGATAGGTTTGCGACCGCCGCACACTAAGCGAAATCGCAAATCTGGGAGCACAAATCCCAAAAATAAAACTTTGATTTGCTATTTTTCTTTTACTGATTTTTACAAAAAAAAAACGATCTCGTGCGCCATAACTATGCGAAAAACCTAAGCAAACTTGGTTAACATGTCACTTTCAGATAGTAAAAAAGTAATTTATAATTGTGTTAATAAATTAAAACAGAAAAAAAAACAATTTCAACAGTAAGGATGTAACAAAATGCGTATTTTTTAAATAAAGCTACCTGGTTACTTAATTTTGATCACTTAGGGTTCCAAATAGTGGGCTACCGGATGTTGGTATAGGTGGTGGTATCTACTTTAATGCTGGTTTGCCAGAAGGTGAAGAACCAGTTGGTGGGCTACCGGATGGTCTAGGTCCTCGAGATGGTGTAGGTCCTTGGGATGGTCTAGGTCCTCGAGATGGTCTAGGTCCTCGAGATGGTCTAGGTCCTCGAGATGGTCCAGGTCCTCGAGATGGTCTAGGTCCTCGAGATGGTCTAGGTCCTTGAGATGGTCTAGGTCCTCGAGATGGTATAGGTCCTCGAGATGGTCTAGGTCCTAGAGATGATCTAGGTCGTGGGCCTCGAGATGGTCTGGGTAGTGGGCTACCGGATGGAGGGATGTCAGATGCTGGGCTACCGGATGAGCGGCTATTAGAGGGTCCCGGCAATGGTTTGTCAGATGGAGGAGAACCGGATAGTGTGGTACCAGTTGGTGGGCTACCTGATGGCGGTCCAGATGGTGACTTGTCATGGTGATCGATCCAGCTCCAGAATTTAAAAGATTCGGCGCCCTAAAACAAAAAAATGGTGGTCATTTTTCCTAATTGGCTAGTTTGAGAATAATTTAGTTAACATTACTTAACTTACTTGGAAGGCAGAAAGGGCCACAAGGGCTACTAGTACTATAGTTTCTGATTTCATGGCTGAATTCGTAGACTGAACTAATTTTGAAACTTTTCGATATATATACAAAATTTAACCCCTTGAAATATATAAAAATTATTCCACGTGATTACCGATTATAGAGCAAGAGTTCAAGGTATAAAATATGATGGATAGATAACCCTCACCATTTTTTGATAATATGTGCATTTTCTCGTACTGAATACGAAAAAAAAAAGCTGAAAGCAATTCTTTAATGATTTTTTACGGAATTTCGTTCCATGATAAAAAAAAATTTGGGCCCCCAACTGGAGCGCTAGGGCCTACTAAGTATTTTTCTTTTAATGAGAAGGTACCACTTGTGGCACCTTTTTCGAAAGCTTGTTAACAAAGAAACCGAGCGTGTCAAAAATTTTAAAAAACTTATTTTTCTGTCAATTGTTTTAGTTGCAAAATAAACGACATAAGTATTTCTCTATTTACTAAAAGGAATAAAGAAAATACCACACAAGGACATTATATTGGCGGCCCATTTGGGGGCCGTCACTGAAGGCTCAGGGCCTACCAACATTTTTTTCAGGAGGAAGTACCACTTGTGGCACCTTTTTGGAAAGTTTATTAAAAAAGAAATTCGATTAAATAATTTTTTTTGACATCTGTCAAACCATGTAAGTTTTACGCCAATAATATCCTTGTGTGGTAGTTTTTTTATTTCACTTATGTGTAGTTTATTTTGAAGCTAAAACAATTGACAAAAAATAGGTTTTTACTGAGCTTTCCAAAAAGGCGCCACAAGTGGTACCTCCTCATGAAAAAAATGTTGGTAGGTCCTGGGCTTTCAGTGAGGGTCGCCAAATGCGCCGCCAATAATGTCCTGGTGTGGAATTTTTTTTATTCCGCTTGGTAAATAGAGAAATATGTCATTATTTTGAAGCTAAACCGATTGACAAAAAAATAAGTTTTTTTAAATCTTTGACACATCGTTTGACAGATACTGCGTTAGGTTTCTTTTTTAACAAGCTTTCCAAAAAGGTGCCACAAGTGGTACTTATAACTTCTCATTAAAAAAAAAATACATGGTAGGCCCTGAGCCTCCAGTTAGGGGCTCCAAAATTTATTTTTATCATAGGCAGAAAGTTCTTCAAAAATCATTAAAGATTAGCTTTTTTTTAAATTTCTTCCCTAAAGCCGCTAGAAGCACCGTTTCATGTAAAGAATCCACCCTTTATAATAAAACTAACTATAAAGAAAACCAACAAACAATTCTAAAGGAGCCAAAAGGTATTTGTGGCTTGGAGTAGGCGTGGCTAACTGACGTCACCTGGTGAGTTGGCATTTTTATTACGAGGTGGTCGTTTGTTTACAATTAGTTTTAATAATTTTTCAGTGGAAAAAATTAACAAAATGAGTTGCTGTATACTCGGATGTAGTGTCGACAATCAGAGAAAAGGTTTTTCGCGTGACTAAATTTTTCAGATTTACAAAAGACAAGAAAATGGAAGGTATATGGAAGCATTTTTGTGGACGGGATGATAACTTTAACGTGAATTGCTCGAATTTGCTCAAAACATTTTAGTGATAATGATTATGAGCGAAACCTTAAACACGACTTGCTTGGCCAAAAAAGTAGCGGGGCCTTCTAATTTGAAAAAAAAAGTTTTGTGTGAATAGACCTCTTTCTGAGCGTCCTTGTCGAAAATTTTAGCTGCTAAAAATCTTTGTAGGTGTGTTTTTGGATCTTTTAAAAAACAAATTTCTAACCCGCTAGGGCCAATATTCCATTTAAAGTCCCCGCCCTGTAATTTATTTCCCTTGCGTCTTACCTCTTCATACCGTTTACCTTATGGAACTCCCTCACAATCCCCCACCCGTTAGTTGTTTTCCAGACTGCATTTCGTTTAACTTAAAACCTTGTAGTACTTTTTGACGGAAAATCTACCTGCAACCCCTTCCCCTACCCTAAATTGTTACTTTCGAAAAAAAACATCGTTTTAGATTCCTGACTTTGTTCCCCTTTAGTTTGATACTCCCCAACCCATACTTTGACAAATTAAAATATTTATAGTGAACTTGTGGTTACAACCACCTGTTCAAATTTTGCAAAAATCCAAAAAATTTTGAAGAAGAACCTAAAGGCGAATTTTTTACTCTGCATTAATTTAGAACTCTAAGTAATTTATAATGTTTTTTTTTTATTCCCTGTAATGAACTACTTAAGTTAGTTGGGAATAAATACTTATTACAATTATTTTTGGATTCCAACTACTTACCTACTTTACCAACCTACTTTTTGTTTTAAATTGTGAGTTATTTTTGTACTCCCTTCAAAACAGACTCACCCCTATTTCTTAACTCCCTGTCTGAATTTTAAAAAATGCCGAAGCATGTGTTTACTTATTTTATTGGTCGAGTCTACATACCAATTTTCAAATTTATGTTGCTTTTCGTTTTTGAGATACAGAAAATCCTTTTAAAATTTTAACCCCTATTTTTACCCCTTCAGGGATAAAATATTAAAAAATATTTTCTTGGTGAGCTCCTCCGTTATCAACCCAAACTATCCTCAAATGTTCATGTTTGTAGGTGAACTGGGTGTCAGCTGTGCGTAGGTTGTTCCCTGTTCGCGCCACAAAAATCTCACCAGGTGACGTCATGCGCGGATCTGGACGAATTTTGAACCGCTACGTATCATACCTTTCTTTTATTGAATCATATATAATAAAACTAATTACCCACATAGCAAGCCTTGGATATTGTATATTACAAAGATATTTAAAATTAGGATATACGTTTTGAATGTTACATGTATATTTTATATATATTAGAAAAAAAACATGATTCGTTTAAAAAAAAGGAAACATGAACGCATATTTACTGTATATTCAGTGTATATGCGATATCGCACATCCTAAATATATGTTTTTTGTATATAAGCCTTATATTTTTTAACCGAATATCTGTTAATACTTTAAAATAAAATATCACCCAAATATTTGTTTTTTAATATAAACTAAATGTATAAATTTTATAATTATCACGTAATATTCTCTAAAAAAGGTTGTTAATATTTCCCTCTGCATTTAAAATACTACATATTTTTAAGATAAAATTTATTGCAAGAAATTATATAAAAAAATATTTATATATTTTGCCAATATTCGGTGTGTATCCGTTTGAGTATATTCTGTTTATCTGTTTTTTTTGTATTTAAGGCAGACATATATTAGCCCAATATCATTTGAATATTTGCACAATAAATATGCCCAAATATTTGTTTTGTGGAATGGAATACTTTATTAAATATATTATTGTTATAATATATAATTATATAATTACATTTTTTAGCATTAGAGATCACAACATTTTTGTGCTTTTTTTTAAATGTACTTAACCCAGATCCTCCTTGTTTTATATATCTTTAAAAAATCGTAGGTATATTGCTATAGTTAACATATTTTTTAAGCGGGTTAGATTAAATCAAAAACCACTAAATTGATGAAATGTATTAAAGGATTCCTTTAGTAAGGGAGCCTTAAATATTAACCACTTAGCGGTTTATACGACCCTACGAGCTCGGTGTTCCTCTACGCATTTTGATTCGTTAGCGCGTGTACCACGTGGTTTTAATTCAACCAATCAGATACGAGATTATAATAAATCCTTCCTCTTGCAAATACGGAACTAAGCTTGTTTGGCTTGTTTATCGACTTGTGTCCAGTGAGTTTGTGCCGTTTTCTAAAGTTTTGTAGCAAAAAACAATATTTTTTATTATAGGTGAGATTAAACTACAATGGACTATCCTCCTGGGAATTGCTATCTTACATCCAGTTGTTGCAGGTAAGTAGATAAACGCGATTGAAGTTGTTTTATTCGTGTGGGCTCAAAATGGCGGCGACAGATATATGTTGCTTTTCGACGTTGATGCACTGCGTAAAAAAGGGACAGATAAGGGTCAATGTCAATCAGGAACAGCAGGTGTTGTGTTATCTAAAGCTAGGTTTATACTGTAAAGTTAAAAGGAACATTGACCTATATGGGAGGCAGTGTATCACCTCGTAAATCACTGACACCCACATTTCTGTACATTTATAAAAGTTTTGTGCTGATTAATTTAAAGTTATTTACCTATATTTTTATTTTATTTATTTATGTGTATTGTAAAAGAAGAATCCTTTTGAAACTTTTATTTTTCTGCTTTCCTATTAGACCTCTAAAAGCAGGTAAACATTTCAGTCTGATCCAAATCTGGACGAGGTTTCAGGAAATGAAATACCTACCTAAATGGAGACCCACGAACAATATTTATTATTAATTGATTATTATTTCAAAGTTGTAATTTTTTTATTTTCTGTATTTTTTATCAAAATAAAGTGACTTTAGCAGTACATAATTTATTTTCTTGAATTATCTGTGAAAATTCCCTGTATAAAATATTAAAGTTTTATTTTACTATTAGCAACAATTTAAGGATTTTTGTGAAATTAAGACTACTCAAAAATAAGTTCTGCCCTGATAAAATCGGTAGGAATGGTAACGGTTAATCACCAAATTTCTATTTCAGGTGGACTTTTGATCGAAATATGGGTAGTTTTTACTATGCCTCTCAATTTTGAAACAACAAAAATTATATCTTTGGGTCGTTTACATGGAAAAAGACAATAATCCTGGTGGCCATCTTAACATCTAGACTTTGCAGGGTAAGGTGTATGAACTGTCGGGAACTTTTTTTTAAATTCAGTTTAAAGCAAAATTGAGACGCTACAAAAGATTTTTTGTGTGTGTGTCTTTTTATAGTTTTTAGTTTTTTATGTATTACTTTTGTTAAAAACTAGAACTATGAGGTCCCATATAAAAGTGCTCAGGATATTCACGCATTAATTTGCCAGAAATTGGCATAATCATTTTTTGTTGAGTCTAGAGAACTTGTATAATTTTTTTCTTTACTTTCCCAGCAAACACGGTTCCCTCGGGCCTTCGTCGGTCCGATGTCGATTGCCGAATTTGTCGTCATCGGCACGACGTCGGTTTACGACATCGGACCAGCAGTATTTTTTGTCCGCTTTGCGATGTAGGCCCAATGTATGTTTGCCGATGCAGCGTTAGACTGTGGCCCGTCGCCGGACCAATGGTAAATTTTACTTTTTGCTGACATCGGCATACCGTCGCCGTACGATTAAGGTCCGATATGTTTTAACCACATAGTATGTACCGACCATCCGCCTATAACTGCTTAATTTGGTTGGTCTAACGTAGGTAAGCTGGTCTCGGCCCGACATCGGTAAACTATTCAAGTCCGACATTGGTTTCCTAAAGCGGTCCAACGTCGGCGATTGACGAAGGTCCATCGGTGGTAGCTTAAAGCGGCCCGATATTGGCAAATACGGTTCCTTCGGGCCTTCGTCGGCACGACTTCGATTTACGACATCGAACCAGCAGTATTTTTTGTCCGCTTTGCGATGTAGGCCCAATATATGTTTGTCGACGCAGCATTAGACTGTAGCCCGCCGTCGGACCAATGGTAAATTTTACTTTTTGCTGACATCGGCATACCGTCGCCGTACGATTAAGATCCGATATGGTTTAATCACATGGTACCGACCATCCGCCCATAAAGCTGCTTAATTTGGTCGGTCTAACGTAGGCAATCTGGTCTCGGCCCGACATTGGTCAACTATTCAAGTCCGACATTGGTTTCCTAAGCGGCCCGACAATGGCAAATGGATAATGCGGGTGCTTAACCAGTGGAAGAAGAGGTGATTCTTGTAGAGAAGAAGAATATCTTTGCTCATTATATATATATACCCTCCTTCAGCTTGTCAGAAAAAAGTTTGGCAACAAAAATGCCTGGTCTAATAAGGGAAAAATTTATGCTAATATTATAGGGAACAATGCGTCATCACAACATTAAGTTTTTTTTGCACTTTTAGTTTTAAGTTATTTGTATCACCAGTAATTTAATTTCATTACTTACTTACCTACATTTACTTATTTGTCTCTCACACTTTTTCTGGTGGGTCTGCTCTCTCGCTCTATCTTATAATATCAGGTATTTGGCTAGTTACTTTTTTTTATACATTTTGAATAAAGTATAGCTTTCAATAACTATATGTATAAACTATTCACTGTACTGCAGCACATACAATGAACTATAATTTATTTATAGTAGCACTTCCTTAAATAAATTTACTTGAAAAAGAAGTAACAAAAGAAATGAAAACATTTTCTTTCTCGTTCTATAATATAAGATCTTTAATTCCTCATTTCACAGAGTTTAAAACATTTTTACTTAAAAAAAAGTTTAACATTGTTGGTTTGAGTGAAACCTGGCTAAGTAGTGGAACACCAACATGGAGAGTAAATATTAATGGATACAAATTTATAAGATCTGACCGAGGTACAAGGGGGGGAGGTATTTGTATTTATGTTTCAAATTATCTGGAAACAGAAATTGTTTATCAAAACTGCTCACTTTGATTGGAAGAAATCTGGATTAAAGTTAAACTAAATAACATAAACATTATCTTAGGAACAATATACAGGCCTCCAACGAGCAATATAGCGGAATTTTTGGACTCTTTTGAAAACGGTCTCTCACAACTATACACAAACTGTCATGATATAATTTGCGGAGGGGACATAAATATAGACCTGTTAAACATAGATGAACCCAAGACATTAAACTTTATGAAAACGATAGAACTTTTTAATCTGAAGCAAGTAATAAATAGTCCAACTCGAATTACAGGCACTTCCTCTACGTTAATTGATATTATTCTGGTACCTGAACATAGGGAAAACTACAATAACTGTGGCACGGATATTCTAAATAATCTTTCAGATCATTCACTGGTTTTTGGTAACTCTAATTTTAAAAATATTGACAAAACAAAAACCGAAAAAAAATCAAGATGCCTTAGCAGAATAGATCAAAATTATTTCTTAGGTTTCTTGAGCGTCATTCCTCTAGAAAATATTTTTTATATTGTAGACCCAGATCAGAAAGTGGTTCATTTTACGGAACTTATCATAAGCCTGTTCGACGAAGTTGCCCCATGTAATAAAATTAAATACAATCAAAAGAACCAACCTTGGTGCACTGCAGCTATAAAAAATTTCATTAAACAGAAGGATCAGGCTTTTAGCACATTTAAAAAAAATAAAACCCCGCAAAACTGGAACTACTACAAATATCTCAAAAACGAAACTACTAACGCAATAAATAGAGAAAAAAGGGCTTTTCTGGAATACACTATGAGGGAAAATAAAGGTAACGGTAAAGTTTTATGGAATACGCTAAAAAAATTGGATATTCTCAATAAAAAATTAATAGTATGATCCCTGGCAATCTTAATATTCCTAATAATATAAACAACTTTTTTCTGCAATTCTCACAGCTCGAACAACCAGATCCAGATTTAATTTTGTTCTACTCGAGTCAAATGGTACAAGTATTTCCCGAGAAACTAGTTTTTAGACTTACTGATGAACAAAAAGTGTACAAGTTCTTATCATCTATTAAATCAAATGCAACTGGTCCGGATGGCTTAAATAGTGAAATGCTAAAATTGTGTTGTCCTCATATTTTAAAATTTTTAGTAAATATCTTTAACTCCTGTTTATTGAGTGGGAAATTCCCAAACCAATGGAAAATTTCTAAAGTTCTTCCTCTGTCAAAAACTAAAGACATCCCCCAGTGAGTTATTAGAATTAAGACCCATTTCAATCTTGTCTCCATGTTCTAAAATATTCGGAAAAATTCTAACTTTAAGGCTGGTTGAACATATTAATCAATACAATATTCTCCCTCTTCGACAATGGGGTTTTCCCACATTTTTGGGAAGCAACGGAATTTGGTACCTTAGAGTGAGTTATCCAAAACGCATTTATTATTTCTTCTGAAAAACTCTTGGTTTTGTAGAAAAAAATTTTTAAAGTTGGAGTTCTACAAAAACGCTCAAAAAAATTTTTTAGCCAACTAACTTTACGAGAAAAGTAGCGAGTGGTGACCTTTTTCTCAGCCTCTTCCTAACTTCAGTTTAATGCTTAGCTGTCACTAAATGTCATTTCTGTTTAGTAAACAATCTGTTAAAAGTTGTATTTATTTTTTCTCGAGCTTTTTCTGCATCAAAATGAAAAAGTGCGTTTTCCGCGGATGTGAAAATAAATAAATGTCAGAATTCCCCTGGAAATTTAAGATATTTTTGCCCTTCCCTTTGTGACCAAGAAGAAAATTGTGGCTCTAGAGGCACTAATGCTGAAAAAATTATCCACGGCTGGGCGCAATAGTGTGTGAAGATCACAGCTGAAATTCAAATACAACCCCATTAGAGACATCGCCACCCAAAGGAAAACCTTTACCTTTGATGGTTCTCGCGTAAAATAACCCCCGTACAATCTGTTAAGACAAGTAAAATTTAGTTCACTTCTTGTTTAACCCATTATTCTTATAGCAATAAAGTTTTTAAATAAAAAAGAGTTTTACCAACCACCACTGGTTTCAGACACAGTCCATCCACCAGTCGGCCCTTCAACTATAACGAATCGATAACAAAAACAATGAACTTTACAAAATGCACCGGAGTACCACAAGAATACATACCGGGTGCGACTTGGAGAATAAACGCAAACATGTGTTTCACCCTTGTTGGGGATCATCGGTATGCCATCATGAACAAATGCTCGGCAAAACATTATAGATAACAGGATGAGAAATGATGGCTACTATGGATAGTGGGAATTTGTTTGAAACCAGTCAGTGGTAGAACTAGTGGAGGAGCCCAAAAATCCAATAGTTTTGTGTTGGTAAAACTCTTTTTTTTATTTATATTTAACTCCACTATAGACATTGGGAATTTATATCTCATTCTGTAATAAGACTTTTGTTGATTTGCTTAAAAACTGGAAAGAAAAGATTTATTTAAAATTGACCGAGCCAAACTTCCCACTTATGACATAGAAAAGTCTGATAAGGTCAGTCCTCCCCACCTTTATAGGAATCTAGGGACGTATAAAACTTCTGTAAAACTTTTTTTTAGTTCCAGTGATAGGAGTGAAAAAATATGGTAAATCACTTCAAGTTATTTTTTTCTAATATTTTTTCTTCAAGTTTAGTGGAATTTTTTTAAACTTATATTTAAAGTTATTGCCTCAGGGTTAATTTTTTTGAAGTTTAAGAAGTTCATAGCAAGTAATTTAGAGAGATGCATTGATTAGAAAGAGTCAATGTTTCTTCCCAAATTTTTCTTAAACCAAAAACTTCTGGGTTAGTTTACCTGCCAAGGACTGGGTTGGGGTCGAATCTCGTCTTAATTTTAGATGTTGGGAAAATCAAGTTACTAATGCATTGCAGACGAAAATTTGTGAAAAATGATATTAAAAATGACATTATTTTCACATTTGTTAATGCCATTATAGAGCCACAAGCAAAATTTTTGAAAGAACCCCTGCACAAAAACTTGTAAAATGTAACCGTATTTTAATGTATTGTACCAAAGGTCAAAATAGTGAAATTCTATGAGGATCTTATATGATAGGACATATGAGCCGTCAAATAACAGATGTCTGGCAAACACCCAAGAAGACTTTTTTCTCATAACTTTCAACCGAAAAAAATCTTGGGTGGAAAAACGAAATTCAAAATTGGATGCGTTTTTTTTAACTTCTTTTTTTTATTTCTCTTTTGTTTTAATTGCCTTAGGAGCATATTCCTATTGGAAATATTAACACGCCATCGCCAGGACAAACCCATATTAGATGACTTATAATAAAGTACAAGTGCGGAATGATGCCTATTTGTGAGTGATTCAAAATGATGTTTGGGGTGGGCGCCTAGTGGTTTTATACTGTCTGAAATTGTTTCAATCTTTTTTTAGACTTCAATGGAAAAAATTGTCATTTTTAATA
The DNA here is from genome assembly GCA_963921995.1 of Oxystoma pomonae. NCBI lineage: Eukaryota > Metazoa > Arthropoda > Insecta > Coleoptera > Brentidae > Oxystoma > Oxystoma pomonae. Next base: position 30,430,800 of record OY998172.1, on the reverse strand, counting down.
TTACAATAGTTTTATATAATTTTTATTTTTAATAAGTGAAGTGAAATAAAATCATTGCCTGTTCTTTTGTTTTGTAAGAAATAAATATACCTACTGTAGAGCGTTTACCATGTTTTATGTATCCTAAAACTCGAGCTTTTAAAGGCAGACAAAAAAATATCAAGACTAAAGTTAAATAGTTTTATTAAATAATATGGTCAAAAATACGTACTATTTAAACAAAAGGAGTGTTAGATACACAAGAAAATAGTAAATTATTAATAAAACAAAATAAATAAATGTACTATTTTAATTCTACAATTTTTTATTATTCTAAATATACAAAACTTTAATTTTATATCTGAAGGAATCCAGAGAGGTGGAAAAAATATCCACATTATTAGCAGAGCTACACATTCTTCGTATAGGTCTATTAAGGTTGTAATTTGTATTATAATATTCTAAGTTAAAAATATTCCTATTTCTTGTACTCCGCTGTGGAACCCTTAAGCCAATTCTATGTATTAATTGAGGAGAATCAAACATTGCATTTCAAATCTTGAAAAGAAAAGCTAGATCAAGACATTACTCTACGGTTTTCAAGAGTTGTGACCTTTAGAAATTTTAAAACATCACAATAAACTATTTCCCCAGATAGAATTTTAAGTTTGAAAGCTACAAAACGTAAGAATTTCTTCAATACCCTTTCCAGATTTTCTACATGACATTTATAGAATGGGGACCATATGGAACTACAATATTCTAATATTGATCTAACAAGAGAACAATAAACATTTTTAAAACAGATTACATTTTTAAATTCAGATAGGCTCCTTTTTAAGAAACCCAGTATTTTAAAAGCTTTGATACAGATAAAGTTATAGTGATTTTTAAAGCTTAAGCTTGGGTCAAATAATACTCTTAAGTCTTTAAATTTTGTGAAAAAGTGTTGAGATCATTCTGCACTCTTTCACAATCCCTAAAATCTTTAACAATTCTAAAAATATTTTAATCGTCTGCATATAGAAGGATTATACAGCAACAGAAACAGTTTGAAATATCATTAATAAAACAAATGAAAAGAATTGTTGACATAGGTCCCCTTGTGGTACTCCAGACTTCACTAATATCTCTTCAGAGAGACAATTTTTTATCCTAACAGCCTGTCTTCGGTTTTTATTATGCCAAGATTTGTACAGGGAATCAAAACAATGTATTAACATCAATCAGTGAAGATTTTTTTTCTTGCAAAATCTTTGTCAAAAGACCTTTTTAGCAATACCAAAAACCTATAATTTATTTGGCGGTACCTTACATTGAGGTTTTATCTCTTAACAGTTTTTTTAAGTTTTTGATGGTCCTGTCATAAGACTCCTCTGTAAAAAATTGTGCTCCACCAATTTGGATAAAATTTTAGTATGTTATTGTCGTAGTCAAAATACACAATACAGAAATCATAACGAAAATTTCATAAAAGTGTTTTATAACACTATAACACTTATTTTAAGTCTTTAGTAGTAATTTTAATCACGATATCTGATTTACCCTGTACATTATAAATGGTTTACATGAAACAAAAAATTTTATTCAAATTGGCGAAAAACAATGTTTCACATAAAACATTGCAAGATTTGATAAAAAACGGTACTTCACTTTGGGGGTCATTTGTGATCTATCACTTTGAATTTTCTACAGAGATAAAAAAATTCAGGCTGACAACATTTTTTGGAGTTTATCATATATTTTTGTGATTTTCACAAAAAAAAATCCATGTTTTATAAATAATTTCCGCGTTTTATTAAACAACTCAATGTTTTGCATTAGTTTAGGTAGTAACTATATTTTTGGTATTACTGTAAGTATGCGCGTTTTGAGATATCTACATTTTTTATGGCACTTTGAGATGAAATTTTTGTTTTATGACCAGATATTTAAGTAACGAATGAGACTTTAAAAAAATATAAACATTAAAAAACCAAAAAAAAACCGCAGATATTAATTAAACAAACACGGATTTTTTAAAGTGCTTTAGCAGACACATATATCGCCCAAAGAACCTTTTCTTGAATATCTCTAGCTAGCAGCTACAGTAAGTAAGGATGTTTTTAAAAGTTCAACCCTCTTTCCAACCTTCCACGACCATTAAAAACTCATTGCTTGATGCCATAGATATTTTGTAAATTTTTTTATAAAAATCGGTTTAGCAGCTCTCCACTAATGTAACAAAAAGACACCACACCAAAACATGGGTATTGGCTTCTCAGGTACAAGCCTCCACTGCCTCAGTGCCCAGGTGTTTAGAAGCGCCAAAAATACCCTCAGTTAACGTTATTCTGCCAAATCGCAAGCTGTGCCATAATGGAGAATTGGCTTGAAGTCGAGTATCCGTTTCAGCTTCGACACACAAGGAATCGCTCATATTTGACCGCATGTAATTAATGAACCTGTCAACATTCCATTTGGTCCATTTTCTCTGCAGTTTTAAACTTGAACCAGAGCTGGTATACATCGATATAGGTGTACTTGTCTTCAGATCGCAAAAGGGTATATATTACCCCTTTGTTATCTGCGCAGATTTACATCAATTGAGACACATAATTATGACTTTTTGGTCCGAGGGCTGGCACGTCTTCGTTTAAGTGACTGCAAATCCATTTTGGCATTTCCAACATCATTGTAGAGGTGCAGGCTGGTTCTTCACTTCTTCTGTGAAGCCAAAAAAGAACAGCAATGGCATGCTTGCAGCCCCCTGTAAGTATCAAAAAAGAAAAGTTAAAAAAAAATTTCTAATAACAGGTTAAAAGGAGACACATTCTGCTTGCGTCTTTTTTTATCTTGTGAAAACTAAATTTGCATTGTGTGTTCCTAGCTTAACAGAAACTGGTACAAAAAATACATCATAGTTAGAAAATACCAGAAAAATATTTTTTAAAACATGGCACCAGCAGGCATGTATAAATTTTATTTTTCTTCAATATCTCAAAAATTACTGATCTGCTAATTTTTGTTGAAAATATAATTATTTCTTTTAATGTGAAAACTATGTGTGTTGCTAGCTGATACGGTTTGTGAGTTATGATTTTCAACCCCCTTTCTTACCCTCTTTACAATCTTCACCCTCATTAAAAACTAATCAGCTCATTCTTTGGTTCCAAAGGATTTTTGTGCCAAATTTCATCAAAATCGGTTAACTTTAGTGGCTTTTCAGTCATCGTTGTCCAGACAGACAGGCAGGCACCAATTAAGAAATTTTGTATTTAGGTCTTTCATGTTTATTTGAGTTATTTTGGTATAAATAAAGTGTTTTTGTTTCGCTCATATTTTTGTTTTTGAAGTTAGGAATGCCCCCCACCAGAGAAATGTGAAATGACGCCGAAATTTGATAATTAAACAAGTCTCGGAGATGGTTTGGGGATACAACCTTTTAATGTCTAAAAAAATTATTCCAATGTTCATAGCTCCTCATTTTGTCCTAACAAACGTAACTTTTTGTGTTGGTATGCTCTAAAAACTCTATACATAAAGGTCAACTTTTAAAAAATTTTAAGCAGTTTTACTTGGATTTTCCACCACAGATATGTACAAAAAAAAGAGCAGCGCCTAATATTCTGTAAGTTTGGATACCTTAACGATATAATTTTCCTACCAGGTGTAATTGCAAAACAGTGGCAGCTGCTATTCTGTAAGTTATAATTTTACCTCTTTTTCTCAAAAAATGTAAATAATAACAATTATTAAGTAATTTTAAGAAGACTTTAAAAAGAGATTAACCAAATATTTTTTTTTTAATGTAATGTAAAATATGTATAGTTTCAAAAGTTTTTAAAACTACCTGCAGAAGCAGAACAATCTTTGCACTCAGAATGCAGCACTTTTTCCTCCTTCTCATTAACAGAAATTTCCACAGTATAAGGAGTATTTCTTACTCTGTGCTCCAGAGTTATTTTCGCCTTGACTGTGCAAACATCTCCTTCTCTCTTAACTTATCACCATAGACCTCCTTTGTAACTCTAAAATAAACAATAACACTTAAGCCTCCAATCATCTCATTTTTAACACCAAATCAACCAGACCATGTACATTTATGTACATTTTTAAGGTACAAACAAAGTAAAAATAATTTCATATACACGTAGAATTGCAACTCTCATATGACACGAGAATAACTGATAGATAGACAAAACTTCATATGTCCAGTTTACATACCATGAGTCCTCTAGGTATGGCAAAAGTTTAGAAATCATATTTTTTTTGTAATGCACTGAATGGCATGTGGTGACACTTCATTAGCTGTTAATTTTTCATGCTATGATATTTTTCATAACATGAATGAAATTTGGAACTTCTTTGAGATTAAAAATATAAGATAAAAAAAATACAATTTTTTTTATATTTTTCCAAATCTTGAGACAAATCTGTCTTAGTTATATACCTCAAAATAGTTTTCCCAGATTTTACAGCTGTGGTTAATTATTTCTGATAAAGCTTTTCTAAAATTTTCTTTTAAATTTTATAGCAAAATTTTAGGTGTACCTACAAATGACTTTTTTATTATCTTCACATTTTGCAGCTTTTTACTGTTACAAAAAAATCCAGGATGTTTAAAATATAGTAACTGTAATAAATTACTTATTTACTGTCATTTATATTTTGCTTTTAATAAGTTGGTCAAAACCTTGGTCAAAACTAGTAAGAAATCCTGTTGAGTCCAATATTTCCTTGAATATCTGAAAAACTACAAATCTGATATAGTTTTTGTTGGAACTGTAATTATCTATCTAAATATTAAAACCACGTGTTGCTAGCTGCTAAAAGTATATTTTATTTTCCTTGAATATTTCAAGAACTACAGATCTGACTTCAACGTAAATGTAATTGCTAGCTGCTACAATTCCACCCTCTTCACAACAAATTAATTGACTATTATATAATGTTTTGTTTTAAAAGTCATTTTAACTAAATGTTTGGGATTTTCTTTGAAAGATACTTGAATGATTTAATAAGCTAGTCATCAGGTTTTATTAAACCCAAAATCCTAATTTTAAATATTTATTTTTAGTTTAGTTTTTTACTTTATTGACATTCTTTTGTATTTTTTTTAAACTAGCTTTTTCTAAGTATATAAATTAACCTCGAAATTAACATTGCATTTTTCTGAAAAAACTTTACCGTCATAAGCCTAATGTGTTAGTAAAGAAATTTGATGGTAATGTAGCACTAAATTATCATCATGTCAGAATTTAGCTCAATCTTGATAGTTTAGAGATGCATAAAAAATTACTGAAATTTGTTTGATGCATAAATTAATTAACGGTCTAACTGACTGTTAGACATCATCATACTTTTCACATTACTTTTCATACAACTGACTATAGACAAAAAAATAATTTATTGAAAGAACTTTATTGCTTAGCTCAGTAACCAGTTATTAATGTTTTTAATGTATCTGTTAACTCCTTAAAAAGACTAACAAAAAGAATCTTATCAGACTAAATATTTTTTTTAGTTAAATTTTATACTGTTGTGTGTCTGTTTTCAAATATTTTGCGTTGTTCATACTATAACTCCTACTATACTATATTTCATGTCTTTATTTATTAATTAGTATTCAGTGTTGACTATGTAAATTTTTTTTCTTTTGACAAGGTATTGATTTTAATGGGGTTTCTGTTCCCTATAAATATAAATAAATATATTAAATTACTTGTGCTGAGGTCCTTTCTCAAAAAGTTACCTTGCTTCTTCTTACTTGGCATAAAAAAGTAACAAGGTTTGTGTTTTTGTAATCGGGGAAAAAAAAGTTAAATTTAAAAAAATATGTACAGGGTGTCCAAAATCATATTTCAAGTCACTTGACAAGGTTTTTATAACAAATGCTTAACAGTCTACTCATATATTTTGACACAATTTGGATTTTTAATGTGCGCAGTTAAACCATACTCACTTTCCAGTCTTAACATTCTTCATCTCAGCGCTAAAGAAATCCATATTATCCAAATAATATAAATTAATCATCTCATGATCCACTTTGGGTAAGTTGTTAGAATCACCCTTCACAAATCCCTTCTCCATATTCTGAGCCATATTCTCTAAAAAAAAATCAAGAAAAAATCTTAACAAAATTCAAAAAGTTAAAAAACTACTTACCTACAGCTCTCTTTAAAAATCTTTTTATCAATACTTTTTTTAATATAAATATTGAAACCTTTAAAATAAGTGCAAAAAAATTAAAAGAACAGAATATTATCGCTTTAGAATAGATAGCTGTATTTGAAGTCTGAAAATACCATCATGGCTGTACCCAAGGGGTGAACCAATCCAGCAAGTGCACAAAATATTTGGCAGGAACTATATTTTAGCACTTGCAGGCCTCCTATATTATGAGTTTCATTTTATCCTAAACCCAGGAAGAACTGGAATATGGACACTTTTTCCAGGAGACGTACAAAATATGGGATCATTTCACCCGTTGGCTGTACCAATATACAGATTTTAAACAATACCAGAACGTAGTTTTTATAATGTTACTAGTATGAATCTACACTTTTGCAAGCAAATAAGAAAAGCTATCAAAAGATATAGATTTTAGGAGAAAATTCTGTCTTCTAATAGACATGTAGCAAGCATGAAAATTGTTGGATCTGGGGTTGAGTTTTTATGGTGGTTTTTGACGATGCGTCAGAAAGCGGCTTTATATAAAGAGAGTGTCTAAAGAGCTGACAATTTATTATGTATTTTTCGTTTTTTTTTAAAACTAAATTAACCCAACCTAACCTAAACAGTCTCAATCCAACTTATGAAAAGCCAAAACAACCCAAAAAAACACACTTTAAACTAAATTAACCCAACCTAAACAGACTCAAACCAACTAAATTCACCCAACCTAACCTAAACAAACCAACTTATTCAAAGCCAAAACAGCCCAAAAAAACACACTACAACCCCTACATCTTTTTTTGGCATAAAAAAAATGTTTGGGTTGTTTTGGCTTTTAATAAGTTGGTTTGAGTCTGTTTAGGTTAGGTTGGGTTAATTTACTTTAAAAAAATATGAAAATATGAAACACATAATAAATAATTATTGTCGGCTCTTTACCCTCACGACTATTTAGCCAAATTGTCGGCTCTTTATAGACACTCCCTTATATAAAATTACTTAAAAAAACTTACCAAATATCAAAATTTGTATGCGCACACTCTGTTAAAAATCGCAATCAAAAGTTCTTATTCTTCTTGTCTCCGAATTAAGCTTATAAACCCAGCTTAAATTTTCTTAGCAGCTAGGGCTATGGTAGACAGGAACCGTACTGTTTGTAATAACATTCACTACATATATAGTTGTATATTACTTGTAGGCTTTCTAAACAAGAAACAAATATAAACTTCCGCACTACTAAATGTTTATAATTTTATAAATTAACTTCAAAAGAATCACAACCAAAAAAGCAAAACACTTAAAAAAACGAATTGACAGTATGACTTAAAGTTAGCCGCAGGCCGCAGTTCGCAACCCAGTGGTCCAAATAAAAACTGCACTTGACAAATTACAATGGACCAGCCAAAAATGACGTCACCTGTATTGATTATGACGTCACCTATATTCGTTTTGAAAAATCGTAAGGCCACTGAATCGACGATTAAAAACATTATTTTTCACATAGAAAACCAAAATTTTTTGGGGAAAAAAGTTTTTAGATGGATTTCTTGGACCTTTATGTTTATGTATATTCCAAAAAAAAGGTAACTTTTTTTTTATGGGAAAGCCCCATTGGGATTTAGAAAGGGGTATAGTTTTTGTACAGCGCTTCTGGATGTGGTCGACACAATAATATCCAACTTGGACAGGGGAAACTCGTGTGTTTTGATACTTTTGGACTATTCGAAGGCCTTTGATAAAATCAACCACAAACTTCTCTTTGCAATCTTGAATTATATAGGACTATCGGAAGATGCTATAAATCTAATTAGGAGCTACCTATCTTCTAGGGTTCAATATGTTGAGACTGACAAAGGATGTTCTGATAAGGGTTCAATATATTGTGGTGTACCACAAGGTTCAGGATTGTCGCCATTGCTTTTCTGTATTTATACCTGTTATATCAGTCATGACCTACAGCACTGTATTGATTTTAGTTTTGCTGATGACCGCCAATTATTTCATTCATTTATATCAGGTAACATATTACAAGCCCAGCTGCAAATAACTGAAGACCTAAATAAATTAGTAAATAACTCCGAAAAACATCATCTAAAACTTAATCCCACTAAAACTAAACTACTTGCTTTTGGCAAACGAAAAGATATTCTAGAAAATCAACCTAAAATTTATATACTGAATACCCTTTGTAAAAAAAACTAAGAACTTAGGTGTCGTACTAGACACAGATCTAAGTTTTACTGACCATATTTCTTTATGCATCCAAAAGGCTTACGCTAGTCTAAAACTTTTATACCCACACAGACACGCACTAAATCAAAAACTAAACCTAATGCTATCAGACGCCTTAGTGCTCAGTCACTTCAATTATTGTGATACACTTTACGATCACTGCTTATCCAAACAGGATAAAGTAAGGATTCAAAGAGTTCAAAGGTCCTGCTTACGTTTTGTTTATGGTATAAGAAAATTCGAGCCTGTCATACACAAATTAAAAGACGCCAGATGGCTAGATATTGATAATCGCAGGAAATTTCATTCAAATGTACTATTTCATTCAATAATTTTTAAAAAAAGCCCGCCATATCTATATAACAAGATACAATTTAGATCAGATGTGCATACCTTAAACCTAAGGTTTAAGGGCTTGTTATCTCCTCCTCTCCATAATACATGTCTATTCACCAGGTCATTTTCCTACGATATTTACTATCAATATAATCAATTACCCCTAAATTTAAAAAACTTCAAGCCAACAAAAACCTCAAGCCATCGTCAGTTGCCGATTCTCGTCCGATAAAACAAAGTTCCAATTAGACCTTCGTCGGCCCTAAAGCGGATAAAGTGGGCGTCGGCATAAAGACGACTATAGTAAGAAAAGAAAGTTCCAATCGGACCATCATCGGCCCTAGAGCAGATAAGGTTTGCGTTAGCATCATGTCGACTATAGTAAACCGGGCCATCGTCAGTTACCGATTCTCGTCCGATTAAACATAGTTCCAATCGGACCGTCGTCGGTCCTAAAGCAGATAAAGTGGGCGTCGGCATAAAGTCGACTATAGTAAATCGGGCCATCCTCAGTTCCCGATTTTCGACCGATTAAATAAAGTGTCAATCGGACCATCGTCGGTCCTAAAGTGGTTGCTGACACCACAAAGTCGACTGTAGTAATGTGGACCTCCGTCAGTTGCCGATTATTGACCTAAAACTGAAAATCGCAATCTGCCCAACATCGGGACCAGCGTGTAGTCGCCGATGCCGACGCACTGCCGTCGTTGTCGACATTTTCCCGATTCAATGCCGACGATTTTTGTTTGCTGGGGTAGATGCAGCAAGAAAAAATTCCCTTTCTTTACTCACCACCACGAATACAAAGATTCAAAGATTAAGGATGCTGCAGATAGAGACAGATATACCAACCACCAAAAAGAATAAAGCTAAACATGAGGATATGTACTGGTAATAATGCGATATGGTGCCTGCGAGTCTTAATATACGGCTTTGCTCTCTTTGACTTAAACTAAATGTTTTAATGGAAACCTTAATTCTGTATTTTCTAAATAAAATTAAAAAAAAATGTAATTCAACTGCTTAAAATAAAAAATGAGGGAAAGTGTTTGTTTATTATTAAAAAACTATTGTTGTTAAGAATTTTCAGCTGTCCAAGGCGTTTTTATTTTTAAAAAAATAAAATTTAGGCATTTTAGGTTTTTTGACTAACAAACAGCACTTTTCTACGTGATACCGTATATTTTTTCGATATATAAATAAAATAAAAAACGATATTTTCTACCATTTTAAAGTACATCTAAAAAATGCTTATTTATGTGAGAGCATATGTTTCTGATGTTAATTTTACTCACGTTAATTTTTCTAAATTTAGGATGCGACCTATTATTGTTATTGTGCTAAGTGGGTATATTGTTGTAATATAAATGACAATATATTCAGGGTATATATAAAACGTATATCATTGAATACATCAGTGTTATATGGATTAGTATATTGCAGTAATATAAATCTTATATATACCCTCAATAAAATATTATGGATACGAAAAGAATATACTTTTATGGATATACCATTGTTATATATAAACTAAAATTTGACGATATGGATATACTATATAAATATATACCATAATGGATATACCATAAAACATCAAATTTGGTGTAATAGAATATAACTCGAATATAACTTACATTCATTCATATTCTAATGGGTACCTCCGGATCTAAATTGGATATTTTTTGGAACTCCTATGCACGTCGGGTGAATATCTGGGTGATATCCAGGGCAATATCTTTCTCCGTTTTCGTACATACGCTGGATATACGTGCAATATTTTTTTGCTATGTGGGTATAAACAGAAAACCAACAAGCTAATGGGTCATATGTACCCTCTGTATATTAGTATTCGAAATGTATGAAATTTTAAAGGTACCGAAAGGTATTTGTGTGCGTATTTGTTTTTATATTCTATCTCTTTTGCTTTTTTAAGGCAAGGCGGCTAAGAGGCCCCCAATATACCGTGGGGGGGATTTTTATCAGATTGGCAAATTTCAATATGGCGCATTTAAAAAGGACGATTTAGTATAAAAATCTAAAAATTAAAAAATAAGTTAATATAAAAAGCTTTTCAAATACCAGCTTACTTTACAACATGGCCAAACTTCCTATAATGCGCCCATCGCTTTTATTATTATGATATCAATGAAAAAGATTTTTCTACATAAAATTATTAATCCAAAAATACCGCAATCGATTATTGATGCATATTAAAGCTTTCCGTAATAAAAGTAGTTTACTACTTCATGCAGAACATTGTCTGTAGAACATCCTGTTTTAAAGCCAAATTGATGTTCAGATAAAATATTATTTTTCTCTAGAAATTTTTCAGTAATTTTACATAAGTAGGTACGCTTGTTATATTATTAGAACGCTACGGGCCTATAACGGGTGGGCCATAAAAAACCGGACAAAATGTTTTCCGTTATAATTCTTAAACCATACCACCGATTTTAATGCAACAAACTGCAGGGAATTGAGCAAGACTTTGATCACAAATATTTTTTTCCGCCATCTTAAAATCTAAGATGGCGGACAGAAACAAACTTTACCCTTCAAAGAGCCTCGTTTATTCTTATGTTCTATTTTTTTGAATATTTTTATGAAGTCGTTAAATAACTTTTTTTCTGCCACGCAGAACGAGGTGGGAATCATTAAAATTGGTTAAGTGGTTCCCAAAAAAAATAAAAAAATGTTCAATCAGTGTTTTACGGATTATGCGAATGCCGATGCCGTCTCAAGTCTGGCTGCATACATTTTCTCATAAATTAATTAATACTAAACCGATTTTGATAAAATAAAAAGCCTCATGGCGAAAATCGATTGTTCTTTAACTACTGATATTGAAATTTGTCGCCATCTTAAAATCCAAGATGACGGACAAAATAAAACTTGTCCCTTTAAAGAAGCTCGTTTATTTATATGTTCTGTAAACTTTTAAATATTTTTTTTAATTTGTACAAAAGTTCTTCTTTTTCCACGCACAACGAGGTATAAATCTTAAAAATCGTTTTGGTGGTTCTCCAAAAGTTAATTTTTGTTTCCATCACTGTGTCCCAGACTATATACGATTGCCTTATCAAATTGATACCGATTTCAATAAAATAAAAAGCATCATGGCGAAGATCAAAAACTCTTAATCGAAATTTGTCGTCATTTTGAAACCCAAGATGGCGGACACATTTAAATTTATCTCTTCAAAGAAGCTCGTGTATTCTTAGGTTCCAAGAACCTAAAAATGCCCTTTCGGTTTAGTGGTTCTCGAAAAATAATTTTTTGTTTTAACCATTGTTTCCTCATATATAAACTCATTATTACTGAACTGATTTTGATAAAATAAAAAACATCATGGTAAGAATGCATTTCTCTTTAAAGACCGCCATTGAAGTTTGCCACCATTTAAAAAAGCCGCTCTTTCTTTTTGTTACGAGTAATTTTTTTACCCTTTTTGAATTTATAATAATTTTTTAGGTTTGCCACGCCCCGTGCCCTGCATAGCGAAAATCTCCTTAGTAGCTCTTAAGATTTCAGTGTTTTCTTTAACGATTGTTTGCATTTTAGACTCTTGCATCTCTGCATTGATTTCTTTATAAAATCATTATTACTAAACCGATTTTAATGAAATACAAAGCATCATGGTAACAATCGATCGCTCACAAAAATCACAAAAGAAAAATGCTAGTTATACGCGGCGGAGACAGAGCTTTTTTACGAATTTAAAAAAATTCTAAAAGGTTCTCGAAACATAAGAATAATCGAGCGTCTTTGAAGGGTCTTTAATTTTGTCCGCAACCTTGGGTTTACAAATTACAACAAATTTCAATAGTGGTCTTCAAAGTTCAATCGATCTTTGTTATAATGCTTCTTATTAAATTAAAATCGGTTTAGTAGTTATGAATTTATGAGGAAATTAATGCAGACGGATTTGAGAAGGCAATCGTATAATCTGGAAAACAGTGATGGAAATAAAAATTAATTTTTTAAGAACCACTACACCGGTTTTGTGCGTGGCGAAAGCAAAACTTTTCTACGAATAAAAAAAAATAAAAAGTTTTCAGAAAATATGAATAAACGAGCCTCTTTGAAGGGTCAAGTTTGATTCTGTCCGCCATCTTGGATTTCAAGATGTTCAATGTTCAATAGCAGTGATTAAAAAACAATCGATTTTCACAATTCGCCATTATTTGAAATCGATTTTCTAATAATGAATTTATGAGAAAATGTATGAAGACAGAATTGAGACGGCAATCGCATAATCCGTAAAACACTGATTGAAAAATTTTTATTTGTTTTTGGGAACCACTTGAAATAAAAAAATCCTAAAATCTTCCGTAACATAATAATAAACGTTACTCTTTGAAGGTTAAAGTTTGTTTCTTTCCGCCATCTTAGGTTTTAAGATGGCGGATAGAAAAATGTTTTTACTCAAAGTCTTGCTCAATTCCTTGCAAAGAGCAGGTTGTTGCATTAAAATCGGTGGTATGGTTCAAACGTTATAACGGAAAACATTTTGTCCAGTTTTTATGGCCCACCCGGTAGTTCTTAACATCTGTTTTGTCCCCGTTTTAAAAACCTGGGTGCTTATTCTTGACTGTCGGGGAGGTGTAGGGAGCAAAATTCTCCCGGGGAGCGAATTAGGGAGTAGTCAAAATCAAGTGATATATCGAAGGAATGCTGCGTTCTCCTAGTTTAGTGTAAGAGAACTCAGCCAGGGAGTAGAATATACCTTTAAAACTCGTTATTAATTTTGATTTTAAAGTACTTTTTGGTCATTCCCTAGTATGGTCCTCGGGAGCGCTCCCTTATCGATCTCACTTTCGAGAATAAAGATCGATCATGAGATGTAAAAGAGGTTTCGGCAAGTTTAGATGGTTGTCTTCCTTCAATTTCGGTGAAGGGAATGCTCCTGGGAATCAGAAACGCACCTGGGCCCTTATTCTTGAATTTCGGGGAAGGGAATGCTCCCGGGAATCAGAAACCATTGGTCGAAATCTTGGTTTTCTGTCACTATTCTGTCTATTTTGGCACTAATGACTTTGTTAAGGCAGGAGAGCAAAATCGCTCACAACTAATGCCATTAGTGCCAAAACTGACAAAAATGTGACAACAAAATGATAATTCGGCCAATCAGGGCCCGTATTCTTGACTACCTCTGAGGTGAGTAGTGCATCGGTGAGTCAACACCTGCTTAACTAAAAAGCCAGTTAACTCTTTTTCGATTTAGTATCCTTTAGCCTACTATAGCGGTCATATTGACACCCAACTGACAGAAAATACATGTTTTACCTGTCAATTTGGTTATAAAAATAGCGGCAATCTTTGGCTAAAGGGCATTGAAGAGATAAGAGTTAACTGGCTTTTTAGTTGAGAACGGTGTTGGGTGAGTATTTGCCTCTCTCACTTTTCACGTGGTTTAATTAAAGCAGGTGAGAAGTGAGAAATTTGTTCACACTCACGGGCACGGGTGTAAAGAATACAGGCTCAGGTGCGCTTCTAATTCCCGGGAGCACTCCCTTCCCCGAAATTGAAGAATACGGGCCCCGATGGGTCGAAATATCAGTTTTCTGTCACTATTCTGTCTGTTTTGGCACTAATGACTTTGTTCGTAAGCGGTTTTGCCATCAGTTTGCTCTCCTCGTGTAAGGCAGGAGGGCAAATCGCTCACAACTAATGTCATTACTGCCAAAACTGACAGAAATGTGACAAAAAAATGAGAATTCGGCCAGTCAGGTGCATTTCTAATTCCCGGAAGCTCGCCTTTCCCCGAAATTGAAGAATACAACCCGTATTCTCTAATATTAATATATATAGGTTTAAAAATATTGTATTTTTTTTGCAGCCTTTCTCAACCCATTTATTTTGAGAATTAAATGAGAATTCGGCGCGGTGCCTATTCTTATTGAGTTCCAGGGAATAGAAATCCGTTGGCTAACCGTTCCAAAATGGGCGAGGTTTCCCCAAAATGAAAAATGCACTATTCTTGAAAAATCTGTCTCAAAAAATAAGGGAAATTTCTACTCCCTAGAGAAATTTTTATTCTATTGGTCATTAGTGAGAGAAATGGGAAAAAATAGGCGGAATCGTGATATTTTGAGAAACATAAACTGTTGTCTGTTGATTTTTGAGTTTTTTTAAGTTTCTTTAAAATTTTTGGACTCTAAAAACTTGTTTTCTGTTAGTTGGACTTTACTCGAAGTTTTTTAAGGCAAAAACTAGGGTTTTTTTTAGTCTTTCTTCAATGTTTTGTTAAGTTTTTTATTTTTTGGACTTAAAATTCAAAAAACATGATGATTATAATGGACTTGTTTATTGGCATTATTTTATCTAATAAAAAAATCTTACTTACTAAAATCAGTCCAAAACCTTGAAACTAGAACAGTTTTTTTTACTAAAAACAAGGCAACTTATAGGTATAAAGATACTTAAAACAAAAACATGGGTAACAATAATATTTTCTACTAAACCTACTTATAATAAGTAAATCTATTATGCACAGAAAAGATCACAAATTTTTATAATCAAAATCACAAGATCCTTATGTCTTATTTTTAATAAATGTAGGGTGTTCCAAAAAAACCGGACTTTGGATTTCTTATAACTTCCGCATTAATTATCCGAAATTCGAAATTTAAACTTTTTTTGAAGAAGAAAACAATTTTATGCATTTATTGTCAAAATTGAATTTCTTAAAACTCCAAGATGGCGGACGGTTTTGAAAACTAGGCAATTTTCAGCCCCCCCTCCCTGGAAAATTTGTATGTGCTCCACTGTAATAAAACTGAGATGCGGTAAATAGCCTTATTCTTTTAACGTACATATCGGTCAATCGGTTAAGAAATAAGAAAGTTCTGCAGTTTTACATTTGAGAAGCTCTCCCTTCCCCGAAATTGAAGAAGACAACCCGTATTCTCTAATATTAATATATATAGGTTTAAAAATATTGTACTTTTTTTGCAGCCTTTCTCAACCCATTTTTTTTTGTATTTTATAATTTTTTTTGTCAAACTAACACCGATTGAACTAGAAAAAACTATCGAGTTATTTTGAAATTAGATTATCGCTGGAGGGTTATTTCGTTTCTATATAGTAGTTTTTATTAAGTACATTTATTTTTGCATCACCGACAGACTCATCGGTGGCCTCATTTATAAGTTTCCAGACACTTAGGATTATTTAAATTGTTGTTAATTTTGTATTTGTAATAAACAGCTTTTGCGTTATTTATAATTTTAGACAGCAGGTTGTTTCGATAACTCTGATACGTTAATACAAAATTTAAAAAAATAGTACAATTCCTCCTGTTTATTCATTGCGACACATCACTATAAGTACTTTTTTCTATTACGATTTAAATTGTTTTAAATGCCATAAACACAGCTTTATTTAACTATCAATGTAATTAATAAACTTCTTAATAATATATTTGACAACATTAAAATATGAATGATATGGTAAAAAGATTCTATTATCCAAAAAAATGAAAAATATTTAAGTTATTCTTTTGTGTTCAGAAGTATCTTCTACCTTTTAAACGCCAGCAGTAATATATATCTCGTAAAAAATAGATACAACCCAACGACCTTGAAATCGTCCATCAAGCACTTTACATCCAGGACTTTTATTCTTGACCGACCGTGAGTTGAGGTGAGCAAAATTCCCCGTGGAAAAAGGTGGTGAAAAAAGCTCACCTCACCTCACGGTCGTTCAAGAATAAGCGTCCTGAAGAGTGAAAAAAGCTTATTCTTGACCGACCATGAATTGAGGTGAGTGAAATTCCCCGTGGAAAAAGGTGGTGAAAAAAGCTCACCTCACCTCACGGTCGTTTAAGAATAAGCGTCCTGGGCCTGTATTCTTGACGCCTGTGCCCGTGAGTCTGAACAAATTTCTCACTTCTCACAAAACAGGGAGCGCCGCATAGATCTATGGCGAATGATCACATGGAACGAATTTTAAAGGTGTATTCTACTCCCTGGCTAAGTTCGCTTACACTGAACTAGGAGAACGCAGCATTCCCTCGATATATCACTTGATTTTGTCTACTCCCAATCGCATGGTCCAAAACCGGAGAACAGCGTCAAATCTAGTGATACTTGCGCAATAAAGAGGTTTTTTTTTCGAATGTATTGCTTCCTAAACTGCTTTTCGATCGTGGAAGGTCCTGATGAAATCACTCCTCTTGTTATTCACTCACTTTAATACTGGGACTTTCCATCTATTACAGGATCAATGCCCAGTGTTAGCGAAGTTTTTTGCAAAGTTAAAGAAACACAAAATATCCATGCACCTAGCCGGGATTCCAACCCTTCCATGCGGCAGGCAGATACGCTGCCCACGCGCTACGGCGGCGGTCGGCAAATCATTCACCATATCCTACCCAACCAAAAACAAATAATAACCACGTAAATGAACCTACTTTCTCAATAATGATTACTTCTATACTAATAAATCTCCAAATTTTATCTCTCTCTATATTTGTTTGTCTGTTTGTTGGTTGAGTATCACGCAGAAAACTACAAAACGGAAACAAAAGTTATATATATATGGCTATATTTAAAGTAAAACAAACAAAGAAATTAAAATTAGACTATACTAATTTTCAAAATTAAATTACTTTCCATTCCACATCAAAATTTACACACTCTTAACTAAGTTCCGGGAAACAAAAGGATAAAAAGTACCCAATTTATTGCTTTTATTTAGATGCGTTTTAAAGCATCAGGTATACCTATTTACCTGCCTGCTTGGAGTCGGGGTTAACGACGCGACTTTCAAGCAGGAGATGCGGGTTCAAGCCCCGGGTCGTGCATCAGGTAGTCTACTTGGACTTTTTCTTATAAAATTACAGAATTTTGTAAGATTAAGGTAAAACGCAGTATGAAGCGGAGTAGGCCGAGTTAGCTAGAAGGCAGGCTAATTCGATTCCATACCGTCCCTCGGAGAGGATGTTAAGAGCACGGTCCCGTGTGATCCATATATTGATAGTGGAGCACTTTAAAGATCCCTAACCCCGACAAAGGGGTTTAGGCTAAATTAAATCCTTCCCGGTGCCTATTCTTAAGTTCCAGGGAATAGAAATCCGTTGGCTAACCGTTCCAAAATGAAAATACACTATTCTTGAAAAATCTCCCTCAAAAAATAAGGGAAATTTTACTCCCTAGAGAAATTTTTATTCTATTGGTCATTAGTGAGAGAAATGGGAAAAAATAGGCGAAATTGTGATATTTTGAGTAAACATAAACTGTTGTCTGTTGATTTTTTAAGTTTTTTTAAGTTTCTTTAATATTTTTGGACTCTAAAAACTTGTTTTCTGTTAGTTGGACTTTATTCGAAGTTTTTTAAGGCAAAAACTAGTGTTTTCTTTAGACTTTCTTCAATGTTTTATTAGGTTTTTTTTTATTTTTTGGACTTAAAATTCAAAAAACATGGATGATTATAATCGACTTGCTTATTGGCATTATTTTATCTAATAAAAAAAAATCTTACTTACTAAAATCAGTCCAAAAACTTGAAACTAGAAAAGTTTTTTTACTAAAAACACGGTACCTAACATATAAAATCATTCCAAGAACTGTTTTCTGCCCCCCCCCTGGAAAATTTGTATGTGCTCCACTGTAATAAATCTGAGATGTGCGGTAAATAGCCTTATTCTTTTAACGTACATATACACGAGCACTTTGCTTAAATCGGTTAAGAAATAAGAAAGTTCTGCAGTTTTACATTTGAGGCTCTTTGTGTGATAAGACTTTCCATGGAGCAGTCCGCATCTTGAATTTTAAAGAGATGTCATTTTGACAATAATCACATAAAAATTAGACTTTTACCTTGTCAGAAAGTTTTAAATTTTTGATAAAACTGTATTCCGGCGTCAGAAAGATACATTAAATGTAAAACTGCAAATTTTATTATTTCTTAACCAATTTAAACAAACGTTACATGGAAACACATAGAAATAATAAGGCTATTTAGTGCACATTTCAGCATACATAAAAAATTTCCAGGGGGGGGTCAAAATTACCCATTTTCCAAAACCCTTCGCCATCTTTGAAAACTCAACCGGAAAAATCGCACCATTTATTAAAACAAAAATTTAATATTTATTTTGAAAAACGAGGTTATAGGGCACCGTAAATATACATTTGGTTAGTTTTCTGTCAAAATTATCTTAATTTTGATGGGTGGAAATTATTCTGATTGATTTGGCAACATTGTTTTCGTTTTCCCTCTATCATTTCCATACCCTGGTTTGAAGAATACCGCTTTTCGAAAAGGAGGGAAATTTTGTGGGAATAGAAATCTCAGAATCTCCCTGGGGAGTAAAATTTCCCCGAAATTCAAGAATAGGCACCAAAAGAAAACTGCCTTCTGGTGAGTGGGGTAGGGGGGGTATACATTCAGTATCAGTCTAAAAATATTGCCGGATGGCAAATTCTGACCCAATAGCCATAGTAGCTGCGGTCAATAAAAGGTAAAAAGTAAGTATATACCTATTTTTAATTATTTATGAAACAGCGCTCAAACAGAAAAACTCGCCTGGGTTTCTTTTGGGTATATACCGTTGTATGAAATATGAACGTTCATACAACGGGTATATACTCTGAGCGCAACGCCACCCTGTCGGAAATAGGCGCGGAATTTAATGGAAGGTCGCCAAAACATAAATCCAAAATACGCATGTCCTTCGTACGTCAAAATTCTTATGCGGTTTGCGGCGTTTATTCGGCAGCTCTTAACCATATGTGACGTTCAAATGTCAACAGTGTCAAATAGCGTTTTATAGTCGTCGGGCGTTTTGAGCATGACTAAAAACTATATCTATAAATTTTAAGAAAATTAGCAATAAATCTAGTTACCGTTGGTCCCTGTTACCGATAATGACCGATGAGAAAATGCCGATCTGGCATAAATCCGGAACGATTGAACTAAGGTGAAGTTGGCACCCCCACATTACAATTTTGGAACCAAACTAGGGTCATTCGTTTGGTAGTCACTTATTTTGGTTTGGTAGTACCCGGCCGCTTTCTTTATAAAAAATAAGTAAAAAATTAGTGTGAAGTTGGCACCCCGCTTTCGAATTGAACTACAAAAATTGGTAACATGGTGGACAATAAAGTAAAAACGTTTGGTATTTGGGTTTTTTCGTTTAGTGGTGTCATTTTGCCTCTATTTTTTTTAACTATTTTTTCTTGGCCTGCAGATTATCATTTTCCGGCCTGGGCTAAGTAAAATGAAATTTTGGAACCAAACTATTGTAGAGGTTCAATCGTTTGAGGTTGTTTTGTAGTGTTCGGTGATTATACTTCTTTTCGTTTGGTAGGTTTTTCCCCAACTCATTATATTTCTATGGTTTTTTCACTTTACTTGTTCCAGGGGGTCTATTCTTGAATCGAGAGAAAATTTGCTTTTCTCTCGCTACTATGCAAGTCAAAAATCAATCTAAGCTACCGTTAAAATTTAAACCACTGTTAACCTTACGGTGCAATTGCCCATCTTGGTCCAAATCTTCCGTTTAAATCGGTTTCTCTCACTTTTGCCCGAAATTGATCGAAAATAATTCTATTGGTCTTGACTTATTGACGATCAATATCGGGCAAAAGTGAGAGATTCCGATTTAAACCGAAGATGTGGACCAATGAGATGCATAGTAGCGAGATAATTTGACTCCCTGGGGCCTAATTCTTGAATTTCGAGAAAAGGATCAATCCCTCAAGAGAAGGGATCAATCCCGGGGAATAATCCCATCCCTCTAAAAAAATATGTTTTTCCTTCAAACCTCTTCAAAATTTTAGATTGAAAATTATACATTTTACGCGCATGCTTTGGAGTCGGGGAGCGGGAACGCCCAATTTTTGACTAGGAGCAAATTTTCCCTCGATTCAAGAATAGACCCACAGGCCGTAAAAAGATAATCTGCAAGCCAGAAAAAAAAATTTCTAATAAAAAAATATTGCCAAAATGACACCACCAAACGAAAATACCCAACTACCAAACGTTTTTACGTCATGGTCCACCATGTTACCAATTTTTGTAGTTCAATTTAAAAGTGGGCCAACTTCACAGTAGTTTTTTATTTATTTTTTATAAATAAAGCGGGTACCACCAAACTTACTACCAAACGCTACCAAACAACCACCAAACGATTGAACTTGGTTCAGAAATTTTAATGTGGGGGTGCCAACTTCATGTCAGTAACGATCGAACTGATCATCAGCGCTTTTTTAATTCCAAATAGCCATATGTAATAGTACCATGGTTTGTACAATTTTTTTCTTTATTTTGGTTAAATAAACTTTTATTTGTTTATTTATTCTATAAAATTGAGCCTAGGACTGTTTCTTCCTTAAAATGTAAATACTTTATGGCGAAGGACCTAAACTACTAGGGTCCCTATAATTAATCCAAAAGATACATTTTACAAACGTATTTTAAACAAATATACATCGCACAAACAATACTTTAGACAAATCATAAAATAGCATAACGATACATCACACAAAGCATACTTTTTGCAAACCGTACATCGTACAACTCGTACTTTCTACAAATAATACATCTTACAATTCGTATGTATTAGAATCCGTCCAACATACAAATTATGTTCTGTGCTCGACTGACAGCTGTTTAAATCTGAGCTCAGAATAAAAAGAATGTTAGAGGATGTTTTTGTTATCTAAAAAATAATTTTAAATCTACTACCAGCTTCACTGTAAAAACGCATTACGTGACGCATCCTGGTTTTGGAGCTTCTAGGCAGTTTTTTGTGGGGTATAAAACTTTAAATCGCTGTATCTCTATCCCTTAGGGGTTGTTATTTTCATATGAAAAATGCCTCTGTGAGATAAAGAACCCTGCCATTTTGTTATGTGGAATGTGTGTCAGCTAATTTTATTTATATGTAGATAATATCTGTTGTAGAGGGGGTCCCAACGAGCAATTCTCGTCATAAAGGCACAGGTTGATTCATAAATTAGGGGTAAACGTTAGGAGAATGGACGTTTTTAGTCCACTATACCAATATGGTATGGGGTATTAAAATCGTGAAATTTTGACTTTTCCTAATTTTATCAAAAATTAGTTACTAAGATTCCAAAACACCTTAATCGACGAAAAAAAAAAGATGGCTGTCCGTTGTCTGATGTCTGTCTGTATACACGATAACTCAAGAATGCCTTAATCGATTTTAACGAAATTTGGTACAAAAATCCTCCATCGGCTGACCAATACCTTCTCCACATAGGCCAATCAACTCCTACCGTTTTAGTGTTCTTTTCTCGACTTTCGCCGCCATATATATTGACAGAAAACTATTAATGGATTATTTTCTGTCACTTTTGAGTGAAAATGGCGGCGAAAGTGGATTAAAGGACACTAAATCGGTAGGAGTTGATCGGCCTGTATGGAGAGGGTACTGAGCTAACCATAAACTGATTAACTTTTGGGTAGGTTGGTGGCTTGGTGGGAGGTTGAAGGGGGGAAAATGAGGATAAAATAAAAAATTGTAACTTTAGAACAAAAGCAAGTAGCGATATACGGTTTTCAGATTTAAGTTTCCAGGAATATGGACTACAAATTTCCAAATTCGTGGAGGCTTTAGTTGCCGAGTTATTTGAAAAAACATTGAAATATATAAAAAAAATAATAACTTTAGAAGTAAAGCAGCTATTGTTATGCGATTTTCAGATTTTGGTTTTCGTAAATATTACCCAAAAATTTAGAGATATTTTCATTTCCTTTCAACATAAAATAATTGATTGTATGGTGGACTATCCGTGCTTTGTAGCACCAATTTTTTTACTTAACTTTACAAGAAAATATATAACTACCTAATGTCAGATGAAAATAAAACGCCTTCCTACTTATATGGACTTTACATTTTTGATGCTAAGTACTATAACCGCATGTACAGGGTAAGCTATGCAAGAATTATGGTTGATATTGCTCGTCACAATCCCTTATTTTTGAACTCGATTCGTGTTATCCTAAAAAGGATTCCCAAAAATTTATTTTATTTAATTAGTGTAAAATTTTGAATTTGTACAGAGGAAGTCAAAAAAAAATAAGCTTAAATCTCGCGAAATGATACTTTTTTAATGTTTTTAACCATTAAAAAAAAAAAGCAAAGCAACATTTTCGGTACCTATAGGTACCTTACTACGCCACTGGACATAACGTATATGTTATGTCCAGTGGCGTCGTAAGAAAAGTTTTCGGGGTGGGGGGTAGGTATAAAAGTATTCTAAACATTACAGCTCCAAAGTAAATTAACACTTTGCCACTTTTTTCCTTTATTTTACGAACCACAACTTACATTTTTTTAACTTAACGCCGGATTTCATATATAAACAGGAGATACCTTTGAAATTTTTTAAAATCCTTAATTGCAGGCTTTAAACTCGATTTTACGTTTAAATATGCAGCGAATCAAAATAGAATTGTTATTGGAAACATAAAAAAACGGTCCCTATGAAGTAATTTTTTTAGCTGAAATGTTTTAAATTCGTAGAAAAAAAAATTGTGCTAGAAAGCACGGATAGTTCACCATACAATCAATTATTTTATGTTAAAAGGAAATGAAAATATCTCGAAAACTGTAGCTTTGAAAGATTTGAACTTTATAACAACATTTTTGGGTAATATTGACGAAAACCAAAATCTGAATATCAATAGCTGCTTTACTTCTAAAGTGATGATTTTTTAAATATATATTTTTTAAAATATATTTTAACGTTTTTTAAAATAACCCGGAAACTAAAGCTCCCACGAATTTGGACTTTACAACAAAATTTGTAGTCCATATTCATGTAAACTTAAATCTGAAAACCATATATCGCTACTTGCTTTTATTCCAAAGTTACAATTTTTTTAAATATTTTATCCCTTTTTGCCCTCTTCAACCCCCCCACCACTCTACCCAAAAGTTAATAAGTTCATGGTCACTCGATAGAGGATTTTTGTACCAAATTTTGTTAAAATCGATTAAGGTGTTCTTGAGTTATCGTGTACAGACAGACAACAGACCGACAGAAAACTTTTTTTTTTCGTCGATTAAGGTGTTTTGGAACCTTAATACCTCACTTTTGATAAAATTAAGAAAAGTCAAAATTTCACGATTTTAATAGTCCCCCATACCATATTGGTATGGTGTACTAAAAAATTGATGCTAGAAAGCACGGATAGTACACCATACAATCAATTATGTTATGTTGAAAGAAAATAAAAATATTTCGAAAACTGTAGCTTTGAAAGATTTGATTTGAATCTGAAAACCGTATATCGCTACTTGCTTTTGTTCCAAAGTTAAAATTTTTTAAAATATTTTATACCCCTTTTCCCCCCTTCAACCACCCCACCACCCTACACAAAAGTTAATCAGTTCCAGACGAAAAAGGATTTTTGTACCAAATTTCGTTAAAATCGATTAAGGCGTTCTTGAGTTATCGTGCATACAGACAGACAACAGACCGACAGACAACTTTTTTTTTTTCGTCGAATAAGGTGTTTTGGAACCTTAGTTTTTGATAAAATTAAGCAAAGTCAAAATTTAACGATTTTAATAGTCCCCCATACCATTTTGGTATTGGAGAGGGGGGAGGGGGGGGGGGTAAAGATAAATAATTTTAAAAAAAATTAATTTGAAGTAAAAATCTGACCATAATTGATTGATGTTTATTTGCCCAAAATTTGATGTAAAAAATCATCATTTTTTTGAGTAAATAACGCTTAAAATGAAATTTTTGACTTAAAATTAAAGTAAAATCGTAAATATTGGCTTTATTTCAAACGCGGTTGATATATCGATACCGATGCGTTGAAATATTTACTTTAAGTGACTGAATTTTGTGTTTGCAAGAATGGTAAAATGCTCAGCAGGCGAAAATTTTTGCGAAAATGACTCTTAAAATACCATTTTTGACACCAAATCGCACGCAGAATGTTTTGATAAAATTACATTTTGATACGAAATCGTAAAAATGAAAGGTGCTGCAGCCGAAAAATTTTGTAATTTATGATTTTTTAAAGATTTTTAATTGTTAAAAATTAAGGTCTAGGCTCTTGTATTTTATTCTCTATATACTTACCTATTTTATTTCTGCTGTTATTTGATTGTACCAACTGTAACCAGGCTTCTCGGGAGGGAGGGGTTGACCTTATTCCCCCCTCTCCCTCAGTGCGCCACTGGCATATGTCAAATTTTGAAATCAACTTTCTGATTTTAAATAGAATCCCCTGTATAAATTTTATTTTTAAATCGTTGCTGATTTCAAAAATTTATACCATGTATGTGCTAAAGTAAGTACTCTTTGAGATACTTATACCTATATATAACTATATTGTTCCTAAAGGATGTTGCCTTAGCGGTATAGTTTTTTCGTAAGAGCTTAAAAAAGTATCTATATTTCGCGAGTTTTAAACTTTTTTCTTTGGCGCACAATTCTATGGATTACCCTCTATACATATACGGGTATTAGTACTAACAAAAATCAAAAATGTAAATCCCATTGCTTTCTATAAGCGAAGAAAGTTTAGTAAAAAACGGCCTAATATCTGGCTCACCGTGTTGGTGGTAGTGCCGCATATTTAAGTAAATATAAAAAAAATTAGCCGAACCATGCACATAAGAAAAAAGCAGCTTTTGTAAATCGCATCGACCATCTTTGAACCGCCATATTTAGCTAACACTATCTCAAGTAAAAAGTCAGTTAAAAACTCTTTATAGTTTTAGTATCCTTAAATTTGGCCTAATGTCGCGGCCATATGAATACCAAACTGTAGGCTAAAAAGACAGGAGAGAAGGAGTTAACTGGCTTTTTAATTCATAACGGTGTAGATGTAGCGTAGTAGGTACTGTCGACTTTTTTTGATGACTCGTGAAAAAATGAGGGTAGACAAAAAATACTAATTTTTCCGTTTTTTATAATTACTCAGGGACCACAAAACCTAGTAAAGCATTAGTGCTCATTCTAAAATCGTCTTAAAAGTGCCCATTTTTTTATATTTAAAGGGTTAGTTTTTATAAAGTACACTCAAAAAACACATCAAAATATTTATTATATATAACCAGTGCGGAAAGTTAATCTTTTCCGCACGCGACTGCCGTTGACATAAATTTGGCGCCTCCTCACCGGTATTTTTTTTGAATGTCATGTTCACAGAAATCCAAGAAAATTACAAAAACATAATGAAAAAGACCGATTTTATTTTGTTAGATCCTGTTTCAAATGGTTCAAAAATTGTAGAATTTTTGTAAAGCCGATTTCAAAGGGGAGGGACGCTTTAGTAGGTGTTTGGGTTGGGTTTGCAGGAGTGGAATTCTCCGTTGGGTCTAGTTTTAATTCTAAATCTGCTTGTAAATACGGCGAAGGCGCAAATTTTCAAAGTTATTCTAATTTTTACGACTGTTAAATAATGTTGCTGATAAAAATTGTTTAAAATTACTTAAGTAAAATTGTAACAACAATGATGTTATAGCGCCGCTGGCGAATTTTTTTAAAATATAGACAGAAAATTGTTTAAAATATGATATTTTTCAAGTATTTTGTAAAA
Source organism: Oxystoma pomonae (assembly GCA_963921995.1). NCBI lineage: Eukaryota > Metazoa > Arthropoda > Insecta > Coleoptera > Brentidae > Oxystoma > Oxystoma pomonae. Next base: position 30,404,556 of record OY998172.1, on the reverse strand, counting down.
TGTTTTGACAAGTTTTTGTCAAAGGTGGGCCAAATAAAATTTATAAAATTTTATCTAAAGAATATTTTATTCATATTAATAGTACATGAAAAACCCCCTCTGTAATCGATTTATATCACATCTATATTTTTTTTACTGGGATTTAAAGAAAATCTTATACCTACTATAAAAAATTGTATTGTCCCAAATAGTATACTGGTGTATAAAAAAAATTCTCTCAGTCAGGGGTGTTAATTGGGGGGGGGAGTCAGAGGCAAATAAGGATTTTTTATTATTCAATATATTTTTTCCCTTTTAAATGGGTAATTTAAAAATAAAATTAAGAATCCTTTAATCAGGGGCGGCATTTTAAAAAATGCCTCGGGCTTCCAACAATCTAGCGTCGGGCCTGCTTTACGCTCGTGTTAGATGCAACGTTTTGCCTAAGGGCGTGCGGAAAATTAAAAAAATCTTGTGGCTGTGCATAATTTTGTAAAAAAAAATATGCACGCGGAAAAGCCATTTTTTCCGTACGAGACTGCCTCATTGGCCGAAGGACTTAGAAGTTCGGTCAAGCAGTCGACTGATTTCTGCAAGCATTAGGAACAATTGTTCTTCTAAGAGCGTAAGGAAAGGAGTATAAAATAGTCAATAAAAAATGTGTTTCATAAAATTTTTATTATATATTATTATAACATTGAAATAATGTGGAAAACTAGTGTGACATAGTAACGTAACGCCCAATGCGCAAAATCCTATTTTCCTCAACCTCGTAGAAATTTCTTTTTGCGTGAGTGATATTTTTTTCGCAAGCAAAATTTTTTCGTGCTCGCTGTGCGGAAAATTGCTACTTTCCACACGCAAATGACTGCGGAAAAGGCGTACAAACTAAATAAGGTACCCTAGAATGAAGAAATGGTAGCATTTGGGCGATTACACATTTATAAATGCAATTTATCCATTTTTGGTCATTTTTACGTCATTTGTTCAAAAATGTTGATAAAGGGGCTTAATTTTAAAAATATTACTATCTGTAGATTCTCTCAAAAAACTCTTTAAAATGACACCCCACATCATATTTAATTTGTGAGATAATCGCTTTCAAAAATTTAAATAAAAAATATGAAAACTAGATATGCAAACCGTATAATATGTGGTATCTTTAAAAAGAAAATTTTATAAAGATTTAAAATTTGGTATCAAAAACAGTAGATCGTATAAAAAAATTGGGATTGCCCCCAAAAATGTCCCCCTCCCTTATGCTAACTGTGCAAGCAAGGCATTTCAAAGCATTGTGACGTATGCTGACAATGCGAAGAATTGGTTTTGACATTACGATTACAGGGCGCAAAGATTTTTCGCACTATTTTTGCGCACTAGTGCGGCAAAGTTATATTTTGCACTGTTAACAATGCGCAAAATCTAAAAATAGTTTTTATCTTATATAACTTGTGCGAAAATTTAATCTTCCCCACACGAGACATCCGTTGGCCTGAGAACGAACGAGGGGCCGGAGGTCGGGAAAGCAGCAAGGATGGGAAAGATACTTGACACATGAGTTAGGATAAATATTTTTTCTCCGACCAGTTGTAAAAAAAATTGAGTAAAATCTGTTCCGTACTCAGTGCGGGAAAGTGATACTTTCCAAACTAAAATACGTGCGGAAAAGGGGTGTTTCCCGCACGGTCGTAGAAATAAATAGTAGCTAGTTTACCTAACAAGTCCGGAAAAGTCACTTTACGCGAGTTGCAGGGTTCAATATTTGTTCTACTCGCATTTAACCCAATAAAAGGAATTTTAACAATGTTACTCATTATTTATCCTGACTAAAACGTTTACCTAACACAAAAAAGAAATTTTTTAAAAATATAGCAATATATTTACATTTTATTTTGGTTGAGTGCGGAAAAGTACCAGTAAGTTTTCCGCACGCTAGTAGAAAAAATATTATATAGATTCAGTTCCAAAATATTTTTAAAAAAAATCATCCTGTACATTTAAATAGTAAATAATTTGTGTCTGTTTCGGCTTCCTTTATTTGCCTTGATGCTTCGTCTGTATGACTTTTTAATCAATCAGTCATCTAAATTTTCAACTATGGTGTCTTATTACATAATAATCTACATTTATATACCAATTTAACTTGATCATCACTTCTGGGAAGTGAAATGATTATCATAATTATTTTGTCGAAAGATAAGTGTTTGGATTTTATGTAATGACACAATAATTAATCAATTAATGATGGTCAAGTAACCCAAAAATTCAGGTGACTTGTCAAAATAAGGTTGCAAAATATTATCTGTCATCCTTTATGAACCAAAAATGAACTTGCCAGAGCTCCCCTCTCACACTGCAATGTCCAATGTCAAAAACGAACCTGTCAGGTAGATTTTAAAAAAGTGCCTTTTGAAATAATTTTTAAGCATTTTTTGACAGCTTTTAAAGAATAAGGGCGCAGGAAAATAAATAATAAAATTAAAGAATAAGGATTTTTCTCCAGAACTATCCGGAATTTGTAAACTTTTCTTAGTTTTCAGCAAAGCGTAAAATTTGCGCAACTTTTCCCTATTTTAAACCTTTTCGTTTAGGAGATATTCATGATGCGCAACGAATTTGACATCATAGGTTTCACTTTCGGGCCCTGCAGTCTGTGTTTGTGTGGGTCTATGTGGCACTACAAATCGAAATCGAGTGAACCGATTTCTATGCAGAATAAAAAAACGTCGTCGTGGGAATAAATAAGTTACACTTTTTGCTGTCAGCTTTGGAGGAGAATATCCTTGGGCCCTCCTATATAGGGTGGGAACTTTAACTGGAATAATTTCGCTAGAGCCTCAGGATAACCCTAAAAATACATATAATCGACATAAAATCGGGCCAACGCATCGCTAACGCACTGCCGACGTTATACCGACGTTGGCACGATCTTATGAGTTATTCGACGATTTATGTTTGTAGAAAAAATATGCGGATAAAACGCAAAAACACGACAACTGAGATTTTTTTATGGGCGTTCCAGTCATATAAAAAATTCCCCTTTTAAAGGGTGACACCTCTCTAACACACTTAATTTTTTAGGATTATATACTACTTTGGAACCTTGTTGGAAAGCCCGTTTAAAAAGACAAATGAGCAGCAGGCTGCACGTACAGCCATACATAAAATCTAAAAAAAAATAAAAAAATTGAAAAATTTTGTTTCAGTTTTATTTATTTTTTGTTTGTTTTTGGGTTGAAAATGCAATTATCTATCTTAGTGTGAAAATCGCGTGTCGCTAGCTGATACGTATGGTTCGTGAAGTTACAATTTTATTAAAAGGATAATCCCCTCCTCCAACCCTCTTGCCAAAAGCGACACGCGGTTTTCATATTACCTTACATAATTGGATTTTCAACCAAAAAAAAAATCAAATTTATTTTCAAAATTTTTGGTTGAAAATGTAATTATCTATCCTATATTGTGAAAACCGCTTGTCGCTAGCTGCTATACGGTTCGTGAGTTAAGTTTAATCCCCCCTAATATCGTCTTTCCAACCCCCCACCAAAAACTAATCAACTCTGCGTAGGGTGACAAAGAATTTTGGTACCAAATTTTATTAGCGGTTTTTGAGTAATCGTGTTACCGACAGACAGACCGACAGACAGACAACATGACAAAACTAATTTGTATTTAGGTATTTTTGACAATCCCAATAGCCTCCATACTATGTATGAATGGCTAAAAATAGATAGACCATAAAATATGTCTAAAAATTGAATTGACCGTATTATCCTAAAAACTTACTCAACTATACAGAGTGTATCCCAAAAGTATGGAATAATGGATTTTTTGGGATAACTATGGGTTTTTGAAAAGAAAACTTATTTAGGATCATTTTTAGGTAGAAAAAGCGTTTTCGAAAAATGTATACCATTTTATATATAGGGTGTCCCAAAATTAAAATACGACACTCTTTTTTAAAGTGGACACCCTGTATATTATCTCATTTTCTGGATCCTTAAAAATAAGCTTTTCAAAAATACCCAACACTACACAATACAGGGTGTCCACCGTGTATAAAGAGTACTTATACATTTTTCCAACCCGCTATTTTTCGTATATATGTTTTTTTTTTTAAAAGCGTTCTCCAAAAAAATCCATTATTCCAGACTTTTGAGACACACTGTATAAAGAGGTAAAACAACCTACAGCTAAAAAAAATCTATTTTGCCGAAGTTTTTTTTTTAATTAAAAATTAACTCACATCAAAAAAACATTGCAGTCAAGGTGTCACAAAATTAGTGTACCATAGGTATAGGTATCATCACATTTAAAAAAAACAAATTTGATATGACGCAAATCCCATGAAAAATTTCAATAATCAGTCACACTCAGAAATTGACTTCGGGGGGGGGGGGGTTAAGGATAAGTAATAAAAAAAAACTTAATTTGAAGTCAAAATGTGACCATAAAAAGCCTTCTAAGGGGGAGGGAGGGGGGGTGCGTTTTATCCTCATATTATATCCTAAGGCTCTAGAGCATTTAATTTCTTTAAAGTACTCACACTGCATATTCATGTCTCGATTTTTTTGGATTCTATATACATACATTTTTTTTAAACCTATATTTTTTATAAAATTAAAAAAAAAAGAATATGTCTTCACCTTCTAAGATTGTATGTTTATTCTGAGTTTAAATTAAAACAGCAGAGAACAAAAATTGTATGTCGGACGGATTCTTAACTGTACGATTTGTAGGATGTATTGTTTGTAGAAAGTACGAGTTGTACGATGTACGGTTTGCAAAAAGTATCCTTTGTGCGATGTATTGTTATGCTACTTTACGATTTGCGGAAAGTATTGTTTGCGCAATGTACGTTTGTGTTAAATACGCTTTGTAAAATGTATTTTTGTACAAACTATGGGACCCCAACTACTATGCAACAAAGCATACTTTTTGCAAACCATACATCGTACAACTCGTACTTTCTACAAATAATACATCTTACAAATCGTACGTATTAGAATCCGTCCAACATACAAATTGTGTTCTGTGCTCGCCTGACAGCTATTTAAATCTGAGCTCAGAATAAAAAGAATGTTAGAGGATGTTTTTGTTATCTAAAAAATTTTAAATCTCTAATACCAGCTTGATTCTAAAAACGCATTACGTGACGCATCCTGGTTTTGGAGCTTCTAAATGGGTACGTGTCACGATCAAAGAAAAAACTGTTCTAAGCAGTTTTTTGTGGGGTATAAAACTTTAAATCGCTGTATCTCTATCCCTTGGGGGTTGTTTTCATATGACAAATGCCAAGATAAAGAACCCTGCCATTTTCTTAAGTGGAATGTGTGTCGGCTAATTTTATTTATATGTAGATAATATATGGTGTAGAGGGGGTCCCAACGAGCAACTCTCGTCATATAGGCACCCCCTCCCAATTAGTACAGGTTAATTCATAAATTAGGGGTAAAAGTTAGGAAAATGGCCGTTTTTAGTCCACTATATGGTATGGGGGACTATTAAAAAGTTGTCTGTCGGTCTGATGTCTGTTGTCTGTCTGTATATACGATAACTCAAGAACGCCTTGATCGATTTTAACGAAATTTGTCACAAAAATCCTTCATCGGATCACCATAAACTGATTAACTTTTGGGTAGGGTGGTGGGGGGTTGAAGGGGGAAAAGAGGGATAAAATATTGTAAAAAATTGTAACTTTGGAACAAATGCAAGTAGCGATATACGGTTTTCAGATTTAAGTTTCTATGAATATGTACTACAAAGTTTGTAAGAATGTCCACATTCGTGGGAGCTTTACTTTTCGAGTTATTTGAAAAAAATGTTGAAATATATAAAAAAAAATCATAACTGTAGAAGTAAAGCATCTATTGATATACGGTTTTCAGATTTTTGGTTTTCGTAAATATTACCCAAAAATTTTGTTATAAGATTCAAATCTTTAAGAGCTACAGTTTTCGAGATATTTTCATTTCCTTTCAACATAAAATAATTCATTGTATAGTGGACCATCCGTGCTTTCTAGCACCAATTTTTTTACTTAACTTTACAAGAAAATATATAACTACCTAATGTCAGATGAAAATAAAACGTCGTCCTACTTATATAGACTACATTTTTGATGATTTTTACTATAATCGCATGTACAGGGTAAGCCATGCCGAAATTACGGCTGAAATTGCTCACAATCCCTTATTTTTGAACTCAACAACTCAAGTCAAAAAAAATAATCTTAAAACTCGCGAAATGATACTCTTTTTAATGTTTTATAAAAAAAACTACAGCAACATTTTTGGTTATGTCCAGTGGCGTAGTAAGAAAAATTTTCGGGGTGGCGAGTAGGTATAAAAGTATTCTAAACATTACAGCTCCAAAGTCAACAAACGGGATCTTTTGCAAAGTTAGTAATAAGTTTCGGGGAGAGGGGGGGGGGTTCTCAACCCCCCCCCCCCGTTTCTTTGCCACTGGTTTTGCCATTATTTTACGAAGCACAACTTACATTTTTTACCTTAATACCGGATTTCATATATAAACAGGAAATACGTTTGAAATTTTTTAAAATCCTTGGCTTTAAACTCGATTTTACGTTTAAATGTGCAGCGAATCAAAATATAATTGTTATTGGAAACATAAAAAACGGTCCCTACGAAGTAATTTTTTAGCTGAAATGTTTTAAATTGTAGAAACAAAATTGGTTCTACAAAGCACGAATAGTCCACCATACAATCAATTATTTTATGTTAAAAGGAAATGAAAATATCTCGAAAACTGTAGCTTTGAAAGATTTGAATCTTATAACAAAATTTTTGGGTAATATTTACGAAAACCAAAATCTGAAAACCGCATATCAATACCTGTTTTACTTCTAAAGTTATGATTTTTTTAAAAATATATTTTAAAGTTTTTTCAAATAACTTGGGAACTAAAGCTCCCACGAATTTGGACTTTACAACAAAATTTGTAGTCCATATTCATGTAAACTTAAATCTGAAAACCGTATATCTCAACTTGCGTTTTTATCCCTTTTGCTCCCCTTCAACCCCTCACCACCCTACCCAAAAGTGAATCAGTTCATGGTGAGCCGATAGAGGATTTTTCTACCAAATTTCGTTAAAATCGATTAAGGCGTTCTTGAGTTATCGTGTATACAGACAGACAACAGACCGACAGACAACTTTTTTTTTGTCGATTAAGGTGTTTTGGAACCTAATACCTCATTTTTGATAAAATTAAGAAAAGTCAAAATTTCACGATTTTTATAGTCCCCCATGACATATTGGTATGGTGGACTAAAAAATTGGTGTTAGAGAGCACGGATAGTCCACCATAACAATCAATTATTTTATGTTGAAAGAAAATGAAAATATCTCGAAAACTGTAGCTTTAAAAGATTTGAACCTTATAACAAAATTTTTGGGTAATATTTATGAAAACCAAAATCTGAAAACCGCATATCAATAGCTGCTTTACTTCTAAAGTTAGGAATTTTTTAAAATATTTTAACGTTTTTTCAAATAACTCGGAAACTAAAGCTCCCACAAATTTGGATTTTATAACAAAATTTGTAGTTAATATTCATGGAAACTTAAATCTGAAAACCGTATATCGCTATTTGCTTTTGTTACAATGTTACAATTTTTTAAAATATTTTATCCCCCTTTTCCCCCCTTTAACCACCCCACCACCCTACCCAAAAGTAAATCAGTTCATGATCAGCAGATAAAGGATTTTTGTACCAAATTTCGTTAGAATCGATTAAGGCGTTCTTGAGTTATCGTGTATACAGACAGACAATAGACCGACAGACAACTTTTTTTTTCGTCGATTTAGGTGTTTTGGAACCTTAGTAACTCATTTTTGATAAAATTAAGAAAAGTAAAAATTTAACGATTTTAATAGTCCCCCATACCAATATGGTAAAAAAAGGTTCTTTATCTTATTAAAAAAACACTACCTAAGGAGGAGTTATTTTTTAACACTTAAATGATTCTATAGAGCCGACAACAAACAATTTTATCTTTTACAGAGGGTCATCCATTTTAAATTTTTCCCCTCTCCTTTTTCTGGTTAGAAAAGTTGCATAAGTAGCTTTTAGCACAGTATAAAAATAAAAATGTCAATATTGTCAAATGTCATCGCAGCATATGCAGTGGCGAACCCAGGAATTGACCTCGGGGGATGGGGTAGTTAAGGTAAATAATAAAAAAAAACTTAATTTGAAGTAAAAATCTGACCATAATTGATACAAGGGAACAGGGGCGGACCTGAGCTTAATTGTTAACCAAATTTAAAATTGTTTATTTGCCCAAAATTTAATGTCAAAATCATGCTCCAATGCGCCCCAGGCAAATTTTTTTGAGAAAATAACGCTTAAAATGCAATTTTTGACTTAAAATTAAAGTAAAATCGTAAATATTGATGGGGTTTTGTGAATTTAAGTTTTACCCTTAATATAGACACTTAAAGTAAATATCAATATCGGTATACCTAACCCAGTGGCGTAGCCTGGGGGGATTTGGGGGTTAAACCCCACCCCCCAGAAGGTCCAACCCAATCTACAATAAATTAATCATGATCAAGGGCCCCAGGAGAGCTATAGCTCCCCCACTTTTTTGACCCTTTACTCCAGTTTGTGACAAGTTGAAATTTGGCCTGAGGTGCTATGACGTAATTAATTGTTATAATTTTAGTTCAATTCTCAGGAATTTTTATCAGCATTTAAAACGTGTAATAAATAATATTCTTCATCTGCGGCGCATTTATGATTTGGCAACAAATCTATACCACCGTAATCCAGCTTGGCATCTGACTCAATCTAGTTTTTCAAAAATATTTTACAAAAAAAAGAGATCAAAATTATAAAAGAATTTTTTGTTTTTTTTATCAATTTTCGCCTGCGGCGCTATACCAATATCCAATAATGTTCCAATTTTGTTTAAGCAATTTTTTTGTCAACAACATTTGAGACGTGTAAAAAATAGCATTTTAGTGTAATTTTTTAAAAAATTTTGCCTGCGGCGCATTTAAGGGTTAATTCTAAAAAAAATCTGCAAATGAGACTAGATGAGACTTGCTTTTAAAAATAAGTATTTTTGTTTCGTGTAAACTAACTCAACACCTATTAAATCGCCCCTCTTCTCTCCCTTCAGTTCAAGAGCTCAAGCAATAGGAACCTACGTAATTTTTAAAAATTTGCCATAGGTAGGTAGTTGATAGGTAGGTTGATAGGTAGGATAGGTAGGAAACGGATAATGATGAACCCCCCTCAGAGTCGATTTCTGGCTACGCCACTGCCTAACGCGTTCGAAACAAATCCAAAATTCACTACATTTTTGACTTGTTCATGCTACATGTTTTGAACGATGCTCGCTTTTTTGACGGGTGGGATGATAGAACAGCTGATTCCACTCGTTGCGTAAGGAGGTATGTACGTAACGTTACGAACCCACGAACGTACACTGAGGATTTTTTCAATAAAGTGGTTTTGGCTGGCGTCTATGTTGCCAGACAATCTTGCTGGAACATCAAAGTTTCTGCTACAACAGCAGAGTTTCTTGCTAGAACTCGGATAGGAATATAAAATAGTTACACCAGTAAACAAATTTAGTAGCCTATCATTCTAGCAAAAAACTTATTTGCTGTCCCAGCTAAGAACGTTGATGTTCTAGCAAGTTGAAAATTTCTCAGGGTAGGTAACGATTTCAATCAGCAGTTCTGTCATCGCACCCTTATTCAAAAAAGCGGGCATCGTTCGAAACATGGCCTAAACAAGTAAAAAATGTGTGTATTTTGGCTTTATTTCAAACGCGGATAGTATATCGATACCGATGGGTTGAAATATTTGTCTGATTTTTTTGTTTGTAAGAATGGTAAAATACGCCGCAGGCGAAAATTTTTGCGAAAATGACTCTTAAAATGCGATTTTTGACACCAAATCGCAGACAGAATGTTTTGATAAAATTACATTTAAAAGACCATTTTGATACGAAATCGTAAAAATGAAAGGTGCCGCAGCCGAAAAATTTTGCAATTTATGATTTTTTAAATATTTTTAATTGTTAAAAATGAAAGTCTTGTATTTTATTCTCTATATACTTACCTATTTTATATCTGCTGTTATTTGATTGTGCCAACTGTAACCAGGCTTCTCGGGAGGGAGGGGTTGACCTTAAATCCCCCCTCTCCCTCGGTGCGCCACTGGCATATGTCAAATTTTGAAATTTTGATTTTAAATAGAATCCCCTGTATAAATTTTATTTTTAAATTTTTGATGATTTCAAAAAAGAGTTAAAAAAGTATATATTTCGCGAGTTTTAAACCTTTTTCTTTGGCGCAAAATTCTATGGCTTACCCTCTATACATATACGGGTATTAGTACTAACATCAAAAATGTAAAACCCATAGTTTTCGTGTAAGCGAAGAAAGTTTAGTAAAAAACGGCCTAATATCTGGCTCACCGTGTTGGTGGAGTGCCATATTTAAGTAAATATCAAAAAAATTAGCCGAACCATGCTCATAAGAAAAAAGCAGCTTTTGTAAATTGCATCGACCATCTTTGAACCGCTATATTTAGCTAACACTATCCAAGTAAAAAGTCAGTTAAAAACTCTTTATCGTTTTAGTAACCTTAAATTTGGCCTAATGTCGCGGCCATATGGATGCCAAACTGTAGGCTAAAGACACAGGAGAGATAGGAGTTAACTGGCGTTTTAATTCATAACGGTGTTGATGTAGTGTAGTAGATACTGTCGACTTTTTTTGATGACTCGTGAAAAAATGAGGTTAGACAAAAAAATGCATACTTACTCATTTTTCCGTTTTTTATAATTACTCAGGAACCACAAAACCTAGTAAAGAATTAGTGCCTATTCTAAAATCGTCTTAAAAGTGCCCATTTTTTTTATATTTAAAAGGTTAGTTTTTATAAAGTGCACTCAAAAAACAGATCAAAATATTTATTATATATAACCAGTCCGGAAAGTTAATCTTTTCCGCACGCGACTGCCGTTGACATAAATTTCGCGGCTCCTCACCGATATTTTTTTTGAATGTCATGTTCACGGAAATCCAAGAAAATTACAAAAACATAATGAAAAAGAACGATTTTATGTTGTTAGATCTTGTTTCAAGTGGTTCAAAAATTGTACAATTTTTGTAAAGCCGATTTCAAAGGGGAGGGGCGCTTTAGTAGGTGTTTGGGTTGGGTTTGCAGGGGTGGAATTCTCCGTTGGGTCTAGTTTTAATTCTAAATCTGCTTGTAAATACGCCGAAGGCGCAAATTTTCAAAATTATTCTAACTTTTTACGAGTGCTAAATAATGTTGCTGATAAAAATTGTTTAAAATTTTTTTGGCGAATTTTTTTGAAATATAGACAGAAAATTGTTTAAAGTATTATATTTTTCAGGTATTTTGTAAAATGTTTTGACAAGTTTTTGTCAAAGGTGTGGCAAATAAAATTTATAAAATTTTATAAAGAAGGTTCTTAGCATATGTTACGGGAATATTAAAAAAAAAGAATATTTTATTCTTATTAATAGTACATGAAAAACCCCCTCTGTAATCGATTTATATCACATCTATATTTTTTTTACTGGGATTTAAAGAAAATCTTATACCCACTATAAAAAATTGTATTGTCCCAAATAGTATACTGGTGTATAAAAAAAATTATCTCAGTCAGGGGCGTTAATTGGGGAGGCGTCAGAGGCACTGCGACCGCCCCTGGCAAATAAGGATTTTTTATTATTCAATATATTTTTTCCGTTTTAAATGGGTAATTTAAAAATAAAATTAAGAATCCTTTAATTAGGGGCCTCGGGCTTCCAAAAATCTAACGCCGGGCCTGCTTAATTTACGCTCGTGTTAGGTGCAACATTTTTCCTAAGGGCGTGCGGAAAATTAAAAACATGTTGTTGCTGTGCATAATTTTGTAAAAAAAAATATGCACGCGGAAAAGCCATTTTTTCCGTACGAGACTGCCTCATTGATCGAACGACTTAGAAGTTCGGTCAAGCAGTCGACTGCGGAAAAAATGATTTCTGCAAGCATTAGGAACAATTGTTCTTCTAAGAGCGTAAGGAAAGTAGTTTAAAATAGTCAATAAAAAATAAAATAAATAAAGTGGTTTTGCACCTAGTGTAGCATAGTAACGTAACATCCAATGCGCAAAATCCTATTTTCCTCAACCTCGTAGAAACTTCTTTTTGTGTGAGTGATATTTTTTTTGCAAGCAAATTTTTTTCGTGCACGCTGTGCGGAAAACTGCCACTTTCCACACGCCAATGACTGCGGAAAAGGCGTACAAACTAAATAAGGTACCCTAGGATGTTCGGTGTCATTTTAAAGGATTTTTTAAGGAAAATTCAGAAATGGTAACATTCGGGCGATTACACATTTACAAATGCAATTTATCCATTTTTGGTCATTTTTACGTCATTTTTAAAAAATGTTGATAAAGGGGCTTAATTTTGAAAATGTTACTATCTGTAGATTCTCTCAAAAAACTCTTTAAAATGACACCCAACATCATAGGTCATTTTATTTAGTTTGTGAGATAATCGCTTTCAAAAATTTAAATAAAAAATATGAAAACTAGATATGCAAACCCTATAATATGAGGTATCTTTAAAAAGCAAATTTTCTAAAGATTTAAAATTTGGTATCAAAAACTGTAGATCGCATAAAAAAATTGAGATTGCCCCCAAAAATTATGTTATATAACTTGTGCGAAAATTTAATCTTCCCCACAGAGAACGAACGCGGACTGGAGTTCGGGAAAGCAGCAAGGATGGGAAAGATACTTGATTACGATATAATTTGATTGATAAAGATTACGGTTTTTTCTCCAGAACTATCCGGAATTTGTAAACTTTTCTTAGTTTTCAACAAAGCATCAAATTTGCGCAACTTTGCCCTAATTTAAACCTTTTCGTATCTCCTACCGTTTAGGAGATATTCATGGTGAGCAGCGAATTTGACATCATGTTTCACTTTCGGACTCTGCAGTCTGTGTTTGTGTGGATCTATGTGACACTACAAATCGTAATCGAGTGAACCGATTTCTATGCAGGATAAAAAAACGAACTGTCAACGTCCCTTTCGTGGGAATAAATAAGTTACACTCTTTTCTGTCAGCTTTGGAGGAGAAGTTTTCGTATACCATTAGAATATCCTTGGGCCCTCCTATATAGGGTGGGAACTTTAACTGGAATAATCTCGCTAGAGCCTCAGGATAACCCTAAAAACACATATAATCGACATAAAATCGACACTGCCGACGTTATACCGACGTTGGCACGATTTTATGAGTTATTCGACGATTTGTGTTTGTAGAAAAACACGACAACGGAGATTTTTTATGGGCGTTCCAGTCATATTAAAAATTCCCCTTTTAAAGAGTGACACCTCTCTAACCAAATTAATTTTTAAAAAAAGATTATACTACTTTGGAACCTTGTTGGAAAGCCCGTTTAAAAAGACAAATGAGCAGCAGGCTGTACGTACAGTCATCCGTAAAATCTAAAAAAAAAATAAAAAAAATGAAATATTCTGTTTCAATTTTTTTTTTTTTGGTTGAAAATGCAACTATCTATCTTAGTGTGAAAATCGCGTGTCGCTAGCTGATACGTACGGTTCGTGAAGTTACAATTTTATTAAAAGCTTAATACCCTCCTTCTACCCTCTTGCCAAGCGACACGCGGTTTTCATATTCACTAGATAGTTGGATTTTCAACCAAAAAAAAAATCAAATTTTTTTTTCAAATTTTTTTTAAATTTTTGGTTGAAAATGTAATTATCTATCCTATATTGTGAAAACCGCTTGTCGCTAGCTGCTATACGGCTCGTGAGTTAAGTCTAATCCCCCCTAATATCGTCTTGCCAACCCCCCACCCCCACCAAAAACTAATCAACTCTGCGTAGGGTGACAAAGAATTTTGGTGCCAAATTTTATAAGAATCGGTTTAGCGGTTTTTGAGTAATCGTGTTACCGACAGACGATCCCAATAGCCTCCATACTATGTATAGATGGCTAAAAATAGATGTATAGACCATAAAATAATTCTAAAAATTTAATTGACCGCATTATCCTAAAAACTTACTGAACTATACAGTTATCCCAAAAGTCTGGAATAATGGATTTTTTGGGATTACTATGGATTTTTGAAAGAAAAAACTTATATACGATCATTTTTAGGTAGAAAAAGCGCTTTCGAAAAATGTATACCATTTTATACAGGCTGTCCCAAAATAAAAATATAACACCTTATCTCTTTTTTAAACTAGACACCCTGTGTTATCTCATTTTCTGGATCCTTAAAAAATTAGCTTTTCAAAAATACCCAACACTACACAATACAGGGTGTCCACCGTGTATAAAGAGTACTTATACATTTTTCGAAACCGCTATTTTTCCTATATATGTTTTTGTTTGAAAAAAGCGTTCTCCCAAAAAATCCATTATTCCAGACTTTTGAGACACACTGTATAAAGAGGTAAAACAACCTACAGCTAAAAAAATCTATTTTGGCGAAGTTTATTAAAGAAAAAAGCAATAGTAATTTGATTTTTATATCTAAAGGTTTTTTTTTTTAATTAAAAATTAACTCACATCAAAAAAACATTGCAATCAAGGTGTCACAAAATTAATGTACCTATAATAGGTATATCATCACATTTAAAATAACAAATTTGATATGACGGAAATTCCATGAAAAATGTCAATAATCAGTGGCGCACTCAGAAATTGATTTTGGGGGGGGGGTTAAGGATAAGTAATAAAAAAACTTAATTTGAAGTCAAAATGTGACCATAACCAGGCTTCTAAGGGGAGGGGGCGTTGATTTTTTTTGGATTCTATATACCTATATTTTTTTTAAACCTATATTTTTTATAAAATTAAAAAAAAAAGAATATGTCTTCACCTTCTAAGATTGTATGTTTATTCTGATTTTAAATTAAAACAGCAGAGAACAAAAATTGTATGTCGGACTGATTCTAAACTGTACGATTTGTAGGATGTATTGTTTGAAGGAAGTACGAGTTGTACGATGTACGGTTTGCAAAAAGTATCCTTTGTACGATGTATCGTTATGCTACTTGTATTGTTTGCGCAATGTACGTTTGTGTTAAATACGCTTTGTAAAATGTATTTTTGTACAAACTATGGGACCCCACCTAAACTACTATGCATACGGTCGTCTTTCCACGCTTGCTTATAAATCCGCTATGTGCTTTAGGGCCAAAAGTGTAATGAAGAGCGACTTGAAGTAGGGGTTTGACTCAAACAGCTGTTTGATCTCAAAATCAGCTGTCTTTAAGATGTTTTTTTAAAATGTCCACTTGGCTCAGGTACACAGACAGACACGAAGACCAACAGTTTATGTTTGGAAAAGTGGAAATTTAATTGAAAACATTGAAAAAAAATGACACAGTCTGATAATAGTTGTAGCATGCAACACTGTTTGAATACCTTTGACACAGTCTCAGAGGAGAAGATGTTTTTTAATTTTCCCACAGACCTAGATTTGTAAGTAGAATATTTATTTCCAGATATCCAAATCTACAGAGATCCATTTTGCCATGTATTTGGTGCATGGTTATTTATCTAATCTGTGCATGGTTTCTTATGTGGAAACCCTGTATAATCCTAGCACACAGGAAATATTGGTAATTCTTTAGTATATGGCTGGGTATATGGTTTACTTTCCAAGTTCAAAACCATTTCTGTATCAATTTTTTTTGCTGCTGTGTTGGGTTTTTTTTTGGTTGGATTGCATTTTTTGGTAATTATGCAGTATACGGTTTTCTGCCATTTTTGATTTTTTTTAGGTTGGGTTGGACTGTGTTCGTTTGGTTTGTTTTAGTGAAAAAAAATTAAAAAAAAAACAAAAAAAATAAAAAAAAAAACCAAACGGCGCAGACGGATTTGGGGTCCTAGGGACCCTAGAAGGTGCCCCCATAAAGAATTTTTCAAAAAAAATCAAAAATGGCAGAAAACCGTATACTGCATAATTACCCATTTTTTTTAAGTAGTTGCATTGGATGTTGGTTATTAAAAAAAGTTTCAGTAATTATGCAGTATATGGTTTTCTGCCATTTTTTTATTTTTTATGAAAAATTCTTTGTAGAGGTACCTACTACAGTCCCTTTTTAAAAGAAAAAAGGGTGCCGGAGGGGGGGTTGTAATGTGTTTTTTGATTGTGTGGGTTGGAAAAAAATTTAAAAAAAACAACTGGCGCCGGTGGATTTGGGGTCCTAGGGACCCTAATAGGTGCCCCCATAAGGAATTTTTCCTAAAAAATCAAAAATGGCAGAAAACCGTATACTGCATAATTATAAAAGTTTCACTATATTTCCTAAAAAACATTTGTTGTCTAATAATTTAAAATCTATTAGGTACTGACCGAGGTACCTACTAAAAAAATCATCTAAACTATTAATGTAGGCTTCATTGCTTAGAAAAACTTTTACCTCTGCATGAAATTGTTTTGACATTTTGGATTTTTCTTAGGTGAATTGTCAAGCGAGTAAATTTTCTTTACTTCTGTTAATAATACAGTTTTGAGTTAAAGTGGATGTAGCTATGGATTGGCACTGAAGTTTTGATATAAAAATAGTAGTGTTGACCAATTTTCTTGTAAGGCTTTTTATCAAACTATTAATGTGAAGTGAATTGTAGAAGATGTTGTTTCCACCCTTAAAATCAGCCCTTTGAAGCTAAAAAAAAAATATCTACTTTTTAGCTGCTTCACAACAGTTGCAAACATTCAGCGATATCTCAGTGCAATCAGTATCTGTTACAGAACACTCTCTTTTTACCCCTTAAATGTAAAAATGCATTGCTTTATATCTTCTTCAGAACACCTTTTTTTCACAGATTAAATCATCTCTAAATACTAAAACTTGTATTCATAAAATATCCCAAAATTTTGTTATGTTTTTGCTTAGTTTTTTGCTTCTTCAAGATGCTATAAAATAGTGTCAGGGTCCTTACTCTACACATATTTTCATATTTTTTACTTTTTTCATAAAATGTTCATGTTTTTGACAAAAATTGTAAAAAATAAAGTAAGGTTACCTCTCGGGTTAACTCCTCTTTGGTCTTCAAATTTTTAAGTCGGCCGAATTTTGGGATTCTGGCCAGTGGCCTTGACTATTTTTTATATTTCTACTCCTTGTCTGTTTTACTTTAGCTTTGTAGATGTTTTTTGTTAAATACTTTTAGCGAAACTTAAGTACCTACCTTATATTTATTTTGTTTTTTAGTTTTATATTTTTATATTATACTTATAATAATTAATATATATGTTAAAGTAACACTTTCCTTGATCAAGAAAATAACATAGGTCACACACATAAGTCCTTAAATAAATTATGTATTTATTTATAGGTTTTCATTTTAAATACCTGACTATAATCCCTCAAAAGCCAAAACTTTTTGGCATATGTATAAAATAAATTCTAAAAATTTGTTGTAATTGTCCACCCAAGGGAATCTGGCTTCCAGGGTGTATCCAGACTTCCAGGTTGTATCAATACTTTTCTAGAGTGTATGCAGACTTTTCCAGGATGTATCCGGTATTTTCTAGGGAATCTTTGGACTTTTCCAGGGTGTATCTAAACATTTCCAGAGTGTATTCAGACTTTCCTGGTTGTATTCAGACTTTCCTGGTTGTATTCAGACTTTTCCGGGGGTGTATCCGGGATTTTTCAGAGTGTATCCAGACCTCCTGATTGTATCCAGACTTTTCTGGGGTATATCTACACTTCCAGGGTGTATCCAGTCTTTTTGAGGGTGTATCCAGTCTTTTTCAGGATGTATCCAGACTTTTTCCAAGGGGTATCCAGACTTCCAGGTGTATCCAGACTTTCGAGTATATCTGGACTTTTCCAGGGTGCATCCAGGCTTTTTCAGGGTGTATCCTGGCTTTTTCATAATGTATTCCTGGTTAGGGTGTATCCGGGTGTATCCAGACACTTCCGGGGTGTATCCAGACTTTTCCATTAAATTTTAAATGTGCTATATATATATATATATATATGTTGTTAAAAATTTTAGCGCCAATATACTAAGGTTTTCATAATCGTTCCAACGATGTTTTAGAATGTAGGAGAGAAAATATTTTATTTTTTATTTATATGGTACTTTCGTCATTTCGGTAAAATTAATATCTCCTTCACCATCTAAAAAAAACAGTTTTTGTAACATCTCTGAAAAAATTACAAAGATTTTTTATTAATATTTAACTACTACTGAATGACAATATTTTAATGTGTTTTTTATTTACTAGGCATTAAATATTTTGTTGGATTTTTTTATTCATATAAACATTTATGACTTTTAAATTAAGTTAACTTTCTCTTTATTTTTTATATTTAATTAAATTGGTTTTGACTATTACTGTGCAATGTATATAGATTCAGATTCTTTATTGGTGTTAATTGAGTGGTAACACTCTTACACAAGTCAAAATACTTAAGTTCTGTATTGTATGGCTCTTTAAATAAAGAAATATTGTATTGTGTTGTATTGTATTAAAAAAATAAATAATTTGTGCTTGATGGAAGTTGCATATTTTTTTAATAAAAAAAACAAGTTTTTCATTTTGATTCATAAAAAAAAATTCGAATGCATATTTTCATAAAATTTACATGATAGGTCTCTGCAGGCCCTATAGTGTGTAAACTCTCGTTGTTATATCTTTTGCGGAACACTCTGTTTTCAATCCTTACAGTATACACCCCTAAAAGCTAAAACTTGTACTTATGAAGTGACCCAAAGATACTTGAAAACAGTGTGTAAACTCTGGATTGCATAACACTTTTTTCTCACCACCCCTTATAGCATCCGCAGCAGTTTCGTTTTTTGCTTCTTCAGGACGCTAGAACACATTCTATAAACTCTTCTTGTAATATCTTTTGTGGACCACCCTTTTTTCACTCCTTACAGAACCCCTAAAAGCTACTGACCCAAAATATTTTGTTTTTTGCCTCTTCAACGTGCTAGAAAACATTGTATAAACTCTCGTTGCTATATCTTTTGCAGAGAACCATTTCTCACTTGTAAAAGCTAAAAATTGTATAATTTATGAGATGTCCCAAAAAAAAGTTAATTAAAAAAAAAATATATAAATAAGACTAAAACGTTTTTTTGTTTTATTTTTTCTGCAGTTTCTTCGTAAGGGTTAGTCGTTTTTAAAAGATAATTTAAGGGCGTAGGCAGAATATAATTTGAGGGGGGGGGGGCATGGGCTTTAAAATGTCAATAAATAAGCAAAATGTTAAGAACAAAAACCAACTCTATTTTTTGCATTAACATTTTTTATCTCGTTTAATTACTAAAGTAAGTACTCTTTAAAGGTATATGCAGTGGCGTATGCAGGGGTGGGTTGAGGGTTTTTTTGCCTCCTAGATATAATGAATATTGAATCCTAAAAATTAAACTCTACCAAAAATCAAAAATAAATTGTCATTGTTACTTAAGTCCCCCCAGAAACCTCAAACCCCCCTAGATACAAAATTTCTGCACACGCCACTGAATAGGGTCCAACTTTTGGTATTAGGTTGGGTTTGGTGGGAATAAATCAGAAAAATGGAAAAAATCGGATTTGAAACATTGTTTTAGTCGGTTTTCTTTAAATATTTTCGTGTTTATTGTTTTAATTTTATTATTTTAGATTCTTTATCAGAGAAAAACAGTAGCATAGTAATTACTTATATTAGAAAGAATAAAAACTTTAATTAATAATTAATTAATTTAATTTTCAAACAAAAGTTATAAACTGATACTTCTTTAATATCATACTATGCATATTTATTTTTAATAAAACAAACTTTTTGCTTTCTTGATCTGCAGTAGCTTTCTAAAACAAAAAACACATTATGGCGTACTCCCAATTGTTTTTTAAAGTAAAGTCAAAGCCCACTTAGTTTAAAATTACCTAAACCTCTTGTATCAATCTCAATCCATTCAAATAACATGAATATTATTACATTTTGTATTAATTTATATGGACCTCTCCAGGTATTTATAACTTCGCTAATATAAAATTGTAGATATACCCCTGTAGTGTATTTGATTACATCTAAAATGAGGCCAAACTTGCGGAAAACTACCAGCGAAAACAGGACAAAATAAAGTGTAACTCTGATTTCACATTTTCTTTAAAAGCAAATTGGCGCGGTTTTGACCCTCATAAGCACGGCAACACAAAATCCTAAGTACGTCTCTGTAGACTAATCCATTACCTTTTTACCGAGACCAGACTTGAAAAAAATCGTTCCCCCAAACGGGATTAAAATAAATTTTGACTTATAATTTGTATGATTTTTTTTAATTTACTCTCCCAGACAATCAAGCTTTCTTAAAATATAATGTTGGATACGCCCCTGTGCAGTATTCAAGTACCGTCCAAATGACACCCCAATTACGAAAATCTACAAAGTAAGTACTTTTCAAATTACGAGAAAAATTCTCCGTATGTGTTTAGGAGACATACCTTCTTTCACGGCTCATATCTCCTATCACAGACATACGATCCTTAAAGAATTTAATTTTTTTCACCTAAAGTACAGTATCTTCAAAATATCAAAATATGGATAACTCACGGTAGGCCATAAAACCATGTTATCCGTGCAGCATTCTTTTGTTTTGATTTTGCTTTTTATAGACGCTTGAAAACAGTGTGTAAACTCTCGTCGCTAAATTTTTGCGGAACAATAACAGATAAAACCTGGATTTATAAAATAACCCAAAATTTTGTTTCGTTTTTTAATTCTTTAAGACGCTAGAAAACATAGTGTAAACTTTCGTCGCTTATATCTTTTGCAGAACACCCTTTAAAGCACCCCTACAAAAACTTGTATTTTCAAAATGAACCAAAATTTTATTTCGTTTTATGCTTCTTCAAGACGGTAGAAACATTAATTCTGTATCTGTTTGTCGCTATATCTCTTAAGAAAAAAAATTACCCATTTTTAAAAAAGTTTTTTTTGCTTCTTCGCGACGTTAAACTCTGCAAACTCTCGTCGCTATATTTTTTGCGGAAGATCCTTTTGTCGACCTTTAAAGCATCTCTAAAAGTTAAAACTTGTATTTTCAAAATGATCCAAAATTTTATTTCGTTTTTTGCTTCCTTAAGACGCTAGAAAACATTGTGTAAACTCTCGTAGCTATATCTCTAAAAGAAAAATTTTGTTTTGTTTTTTGCTTCTTAAAGACGCTAGAAAACATTCTGTTTGTCGCTATATCTTTTGCGGAAGACCCTTTTTTCACTGTTTAGAAAAAAACATGACCCATTTTTTTTTCAAGCACCCTTAAAAGTTAAAACTTGTATTTTCAAAATAACCCAAACTTTTGTTTTGTTTTTTTGCTCGAAAACAGTGTGTAAACTCTCGTCGCTCTTTCTTTTGTGGAACACCCCTTTTTCACTATTTAAAGTACCCCTAAAAGCTAACTAAAACCTCGACTAAAACTTGTATTTTCAAAATGACTCAAAATTTTGTTTCGTTTTTTGCTTCTTCAAGATGGTTGAAATAGTAGTTTTAACAACTAGTGGCTTGCTTTTTTTTACAAGCGTTGGTTTAAATAACGAGCGCCGCGAGGGCTTAATTCTTACGCAAGAATAATTAGATTTTTTCAATATTACTATTTTCCGCTATTTCTCTTCAACTTTGGGTAAAAAATGGACAGAAATCTTTTTTTGTATCCGTGATAAAAAAAAAAAGTTTTTTGCATCAATAACCAAAAAAGCCATGCTTTAGTTATCTGCAGACAGTTACTAAAATCATGTTTTTGATGAAGGTATAAAAAAACACTGTTTAAACTCTCCTCGCTATTCTTTTGCAAAACACTCTTTATTCACTCTTTAAAACCCGGTTTCCACCTACGACTTTTTCGTGCGTGCCAGCTCACGCGTCACATGACTGTCATAAAATTTCATATTGATATCATGTGACTCGTGAGTGGGCACTCACGAAAAAGTCGTAGGTGGGAACCGGGTGTTAAGGCTAAAACTTTTATTTCCAAAATGACCCTAAACTTTGTTTTGATTTTTGCATCTTGAAGACGCTGGATAACATTGTGTAAACTTTTGAGGAAGACCCATTTTTTCACCCTTTAGAAAACCCTTAAACGATAAAACTTTACTTTACAAAATGACCCAAAATTTTTTTTGACCTCTCATCGCTATATCGTTTGCAGGACACCCTTTTTTTACAAGCTTTTATTTAACTTGCAATGTATGTACACTTACGGCCACATAAAATGCGTACAGCAGAAGTTAGCTGTAGGTCTGTTGAATTTAGGTTTTGCTAATTGCGTTGCTTATTGTAACTGACTTTGATGTTTTCGAATTACAGGTTAGATCTTTTGACATTTTAAACACAAAAATAAGGAGGCTGGCCACACTTTACTAATGAATAAAACTATTTTTTTACATTATAAAACATTTTATTATAAAAAGTTATTCATAAAGCTCATTATGGACGAAACAAGACTACAATTGTGCAAATAAGAAAAAAGTATCAAGAAGATGTAACGCAATAACTTAATCATAGTCAACGCACCTCTGCAGGATTGGTAAATTTGAGTAATCTAAGTCTTTGCAGACAACCAAAAATGTTCAAAATCAGGAAGAAATTATTAAAAAAACACTACGTAAATTAAAAATACAAAAAAACGTTTCTTCAGTAGCGTGTCATTGCCCCGTCAGCCTTCGTGGCATGGAATCTGCTAAATTTTGAAATAAATTTGGATTTGAAACACTGACTTCGTCGTACCCTCTATGACTATGAGCTTTATTAAATATTTGGAATTTCTGGGAAGAATATTCATTCATGTTAACTTTTTTGCTATAAGGCCCCACACATTTTCCATGGGATTGGCGTCTGGAGTTTTTGTTGGACACCACTGTTTAGAAATGCGTGTGGTATAGACAGGACAGTTATCCTGTTGATACACAAAACCTTCTGGATGAAGAATGGTTGCAACATAAACTTCAGCCGTAAACTCTCTTCTAGCTCGGACTTCGTTCCCAGCAATATATTTTTCGAGATAGCGTGTTCGTGGCGGGCGATATACGAAAATTTGTTTGCTGCCATTGTGGGGCTGAAAGATTTTTTTATCCGTGAAGACCACCTGTTGCCAAAATTCTTCTTTTTGTAGCGAATATTTTAGTGCAAAAATTAACCTGGCTTGCTTCTTTTCCGTACTAAGTAAAATTTTCTTGGCAGCAACGCGACATCTAAGCCTAAAACGGCTTATCCGTCTGCGCCTCGTTCTTATGGATCCAGGAAAATGTGCCTCAATTTTCGCCTCTGGGGCCAGCGCAAATAGGCGGCCTTCAAGAAAGTCCATCAGTTGCGGATCCTATTGAGGCATACTGACTTGGGTCAAGCCAGTGCCCCGCCTTCGTCGAACAGTTCCTTCTTCTTGATACTTTCTTCTTATTCTTAAAATTGTAGCCTTGTTTCGTACATAATGGGCTACTCTTCGAAGTAACTAGCCACCGACTAATTTTTTCCAAAATTTGAGCTTTTTCGAATTCGTTTAGTTGGGGCATTTTTAAATATAAGCGTATGACAACAACAAAACCTGACGGTGACATTTTTTCTCATTTGACATATCTAAAAGGTTACTGTGTTGTGAGCCTATAAAACACTATAAAATCGGCGTACGCATTTTATATAGTGTATTATGGGCCTCGCAACTCAGTAACCTTTTAGGTATTTCAAATTGACAAAAAATGTCACTGTCAGGTTTAGTTGTTGTCATACGCTTACATTTAAAAATATTCCAACTAAACGAATTCGAAAAAGCCCGAAGAGTAGCGCCCCATTATGGACGAAACAAAGCTACAATTGTAAGAGTAAGAAGAAAGTATCAAGAAGAAGGAACTGTTCGAAGCACTTGCTTGATTCTAGCCAGTACGACTCAGCAGGATCAACAACTGATTGACTTTCTTGAATGGCCCCAGAGGAGAAAATTGACGAACATTTTCCTGGATCCATAAGAACGACACGCAGATGGATAAGCCGTTCTAGGCTTAGATGTCGCATGGCTGCCAACAAAATCTTACTTAGTGCGGAAAAGAAGAAAGCCAGGTTAATTTTTGCACTAAAATGTTTCACTACAAGAAGAATTTTGGCAACAGGTGGTCTTCATGGATTAAAAAATCTTTCAGTCCCACAATGACAGCAAAAAAATTTTGGTATATCGTCCGCTAGAGAACACGCGATCTCAAAAAGATATTGCTGGGAACGAAGACCGGGCTGAAAGATTTTCCGTGAATGAGTGGAGTTGGATATCGGCGAGAGGACGTGGGGTTCTTTTTAGAATCCATGGAAGATTTACGGCTGAGGTTTATGTTGATATGATGAGAAATTTTATGCTTCCAGAAGCAACCATTCTTCATCCAGAAGGTTTTGTGTATCAACAGGATAACTGTCCTAGCCATACCGCACGCATTTCTAAACAGTGGTTCCAGCAAAGTAACATCGAGGTGTAAATCTCATGGAAAATGTGAGGGGCCTTATAGCAAAAAAGTTAACACAAATGAATATTGTTCCCAAAAATTCCAACCACTTAATGGAGCTCAAAGTCAGAGGGTACGACGATTTCAAAATTTAGCAGATTTCAAACTTTATCGAGGCTGACGGGGCAATTTATCGCTACTGAAGAAACATTTTCTTGTTTTTTTAATTTACGCAGTGTTTTTTTCATAACTTCTTTTTGATTTTGAACATTTTTAGCTGTCTGCAAAGACTTCGATTACTAAAATTTACCGATCCTGCAGGTGCGTTGAGTATAATTAAGTTATTACTTTCCTTTCGCCAAACAGTTCCTTCTTCTTGATACTTTTTTCTTATTCGCACAATTGTGGTCTTGTTTCATCCATAATGAGCTTTAAGAATAAGTTTTTATAATAAAATGTTGAATAATTTAAAAAGATTGTTTTAATCATTAGTAGTTAGTCTTATAGTAAAGTGTGGCCAGTCTTCTTATTTTTGTGTTTACAATGTCAAAAGATATAACCTGTAATTCGAAAACGTCAAAGTCAGTTACAATAAGCAACGCAATTAGCAAAACTTAAATTCAACAGACCTGCAGCTAACTTCTGCTATACGCATTTTATGTGGCCGGAAGTGTATGTATGTATATGTAACTAGATATGTTTGTTCGCGTGGAATCTTGCAACTTGGGCATGCTGATATAGTTGCGGTGACAATACATGAATATAGTGTGATGAAATTGACAGCTCTCCCCTACTCGTAGGGGGTGGAGGGGGGTATAGTTGAACTATGCCCGATTTCGTTGAAATTTGGTGTGTTGGGGCACTTGGGGATGTAGATAACAAATTTTTAATTAGATTTTGAAAATTCAATATGGCGGACTCAAGATGGATGATTTTTGGTCATCTTTTGCTTATTAATTTTAACTAACTTATACACATCCGATTGCATTCAAATTTGGTGGCATGCATTTATAGTTCCAGTGAAAATAGAATAAAATGTTATTATTAGGCACACCTCCCCCATACAAGGGAGGTGGAGGGGGGAAAACACCTAAGTTTGTCCGATTTCAACCAAAATTGGTATACGGGGGATTTTGCGGATAAGAAATACGAATTTTTGATCAGATTTTAAAAATTCAATATGGCGGATTCAAGTTGGACGATTTTCGGTCATGTTTTGCTAACCAATTTTAACTGACTTATCCACATCCGATTGTGTTCAACTTTGGTATGCTTTTATAGTTCCGGTAAAAATACAGTAATATGGTTTGCTCAGGTACCCACCTCCCTTTAACGAGGGAAGTGGAGGGGGAAAAAGATTTAGTTTGTTCGATTTCAATCAAAATTGGCATACAGGGGTTTTTAAAGAGGGGGATTATGAATTGTTTATCAGATTTGAAAATTCAATATGGCGGATTCAAAATGGACGATTAAGGTTACAAATCTAAAAACTAATGGTGTGTGTTCAAATTTGATATGCTTTCATAGTTCCAGCGATAATACAATAATATGGTATTATTAGGTACACAACTTCCATCTAACGAGGGAAGTGGAGGGGGAAAAATATTTAGTTTGTTCGATTTCCATCAAAATTGGCATACAGGGGTTTTTCTGGAACGGGATATGAATTTTTGATTAGATTTGAAAATTTCAATATGGCGGATTCAAAATGGACGATTTAGGGTACAAATCTAAAAATTAAAAAATAAATATTTATTAAAAAAACTTTTAACCCAAAAATTAATTTACTTTTTAGCTTCTTTACGACAGTCTTAAACATCCAGCCAAATCTCAGTGCCTAAAAGCTAAAACTTGTTAGTATTTATAAAATGATCCAATTTTCATTTTTTGGTTCTTCAAGACGCTTGAAAACATTGTGTGAACTCTCGTCGCTACATCTTTTGAGGAACACTCTGTTTTCACCCCCTACATCATTCCTAAAAGCTATAACTTGTATTTATGAAATGGCCCAAAATTCTGTTTTGGTTTTTGCTCTTTCAAGATGCTTGAAAACAGCGTGTAAACTCTCTTCGCTATATCTTGCGGAGGACCCTTTCTTCACCTGTTACAGCACGCCTAGAAGCTAAAACTTGTATTTATGGAATTTCCCAAAATTTGTTTTCATTTTTAGCTTCCTATTCTTTAAGATAACCCCAAAAGTTAAAATTTGTATTCATGAAATGATCCAAAATTTTGTTTCGTTTTTCGCTTCTTCGTTTTTTCTTCTTCAAGACGCTTGAAAAGAACTCTTTTCACCCCTTACAGAACCTTTAAAAGCTAAAACCTGTATTTATAAAATGACCCAAAATTTACTTTCATTTCTTTGCTTCTTCAAGATGTTTGAAAACAGCATTTAAAATCTCGTCGCTATATCTTTCGCGGAACACCCTTTTTTCACTCTTTAGAATAACCGAGAGAATGACCCAAAATTTTGTTTCGTTTTTTGCTTCTTCAAGACGGTAGAAAACATTATATGTAAACTCTCGTCGCTGTAGAGATTGGTAGAGGACCGTTTTTCACCCTTTAGAGCACGCCTAAAAGCAAAAACATATGTACCTTCAAAATGACTCAAAATTTTGATTCTTTTTTTTGCGCTTGAAAACAGTGTGTAAAACAGTGTATAAATTCTCGTCGCTACATTTTTTACAGAACACCGCATTTTTACCCCTTACAGCATCCTAAGCTAAACCCAAAATTAAATTTTGGGTCATTTGATAAATACAAATTTTAGCTTTAAAGGGTGAATAAATATTTAATAAAAAAACTTTTAAAGAACAAGCTTTTATGAAATGCACTCAAAAGTAGAAAATAATTTTTTATCTCTCTTATACCATGATAAAAGCGATGAGTGCAAATTAAAAATTTTAAAGCATGATGAAAGCATTATGTTTATTATTCGAATAGAAGAAGAATTTTGGTCTTATTTTGTAGTTCTCTCTTTGTCACCGTAAAGTTAACATTTTTAATTTTATTATGGTATAAGAGAGATAACAAATTATTTTCTACTTTTGAGTGTATTTAATAAAAACTTGTTCTTCAAAAGTTTTTTTTAATAAATATTTATTCACTCTTTAAATCTAAAATTTATATTTATCAAATGACCCAAAATTTCATTTTGGGTTTAGCTTAGGCTGCTGTAAGGGGTAAAAACAGAATGTTCCATAAGAAATGTAGTGACGAGATTTTATACACTGTTTTCAAGCGTCTTGAAGAAGCAAAAAAAAGAAAGAAAATTTAGTTAGAGTTATTTTGAAAATACATATGTTTTTGCTTTTAGGCGTGCTCTAAAGGGTGAAAAAATGGTCCTCTGCCAAACTCTACAGCGAAGAGAGTTTACATATAATGTTTTCTACTGTCTTGAAGAAGCAAAAAACGGAACAAAATTTTGGGTCATTCTCTCAGTCATTCTAAAGAATGAAAAAAGGGTGTTCCGCGAAAGATATAGCGACGAGAATTTAAATGCTGTTTTCAAACGTCTTGAAGAAACAAAAAAATGAAACTAGATTTTGGATCATTTTATAAATAGAGGTTTTAGCTTTTACGGGTTCTGTAAGGAGTGAAAAAAGAGTGACGAGAGTTTACACACTCTTTTCAAGCGTTTTGAAGAAGAAAAAAACGAAGAAGCGAAAAACGAAACAAAATTTTGGATCATTTCATAGAAACAATTTTTAGCTTTAAAGGTCTGATTTTAAGGGCGGAAAAAACAATAGTTTGATCTGTTTACGCAAGATACCCTAAAAAATTTACCACTATTATTTTTATTTTAGATGATCAAAACTTCAGTGTCATTATGGATTTAGTACACTACAGTTGACACTTTTTTTGGAACAAATTGTTAGATATTCTAATGCAGGTTTTATTTGAAAACCTATCTAAAATAGAATCTGGATTAAATAAAAAGTACTCCACTCATTTGTGTCAGGATATCTAACATTTTGGTCAAAAAAAACAGTCAACTGTGTTTTGTTCATAAGGTTTTATAACCTGAATTAAACAATACAAACAGTTATACTTAGATTCTAACTATCTCTTTTTTTTTTAAATCAAGATGTATGAAATGGATACAAAACTGTGGGAGGCAAGACTTTCTTGAAATTTTGTCTTATGGTGGAGCTCTGCCCTTTATATTGAAATATGTATGTCAAGATCATTTTTGTGAAGAAGACTTTCTGGAGAAAGATGACTTTAGTAAGGGGTAAGTTAAGATATAAAATAAGAAAACTGAATTTAAAAAAAAGTACTTATGTACTTTTGTTAAAAAAACACATACATGCGTTTCTAATAGTGTATGTATTCCGTTGACCAGTTTAAAATAGCTGACGGTAAGTATGCGTTAAACTGATTTTGACAATAATTTTCAAAGTCAAAAATGCGGCAAGTTACAACATTTACAAAAGCACAAATTATCACTCCAGTTATAAAAGATGTCTGGTCTATCTCATTTTGGGGTTGATAAAATGACGGTAGTACGATGGAAAAAGCGCTGGATACAAAATAATTCCATGAATAGAAAACATGGATCGGGACGAAAGCCTGTAAGTTCTGAGATACAAGATGAAAGGCTTATCGAGCACCTGTTGTTCGCCAGCAGTGGTTTAAAAACAATAATATTGAAACTCTTCTTTGGCCCTGATCTCAACCGAATAGAATATATATGGGGCCTACGTGTCAAAATTATTTATCAGAAAAACTGGATACCACAAAATGCTGAAGAGTTAACAATAATGCAATTCATCGCGCATTGGAGGTGGTGCTCTTTGAAGATCATGTATATTTTCAAAATTTAAGTTTTCCATAGTGTTATTGAAAAGAATGGTGCGCTCACTAAATACTAATTTTTGTTGTTGTTTAAGGTAATTTTTAATATTTAGTTGTTTCCAATCCATTGTGTTATTTTGAATCCATCGCTTTTTTTATTTTATTATCGTCATTTTATCAACCCCAAAATAATTGGCCGCTCTTCTTATAGACCAGCCGTCTTCTGTAACTCGAGTGATAATTACTCTTTTGCAATAAAGATTGTCTTAAATATATTTATTTGCTGTTTAAAGGTGGATTCTAACAGCACTTAGCGTAATTTAATTTAGCGAAACTTAATTTAACCTAACTTAAGGAAAATTTAGGGTGTTTATACAACTTTCTTACCCATGCGCAATAGTGTCGGTTTTCGATGTCATTTGTCGAAAGTTCTGTTATTGACCCAACCAATTTTGTGCTTGTTCTTTGTATCTGTTTATGCCTGTGGGGAATCCCAATAAATAACCAGCTTTTCTTGTAAATTATTTTGTTCTATTCTACTTACCTTAAAAAAATATTTCAGCCACAGCAAAATATTTTAATATGCAGTAGGTACATAACAAAATGGTCTAAATACATTTTTAATGCATGTTTTCTCTTTTTACAAGAAAACAAAAAACTTTGATTATGTTTTTCTAGTCAAACATCAGCTCTTCATCTTTATTGAGCATGTGCACTTTTGATTTCACTTAAGGAAATTTAAGAAAAGATAAAAGTTGGTCATCTCTTAAATTACGCCTCTATGAACGCGATCATTAAATCTCATTAATTTAACCTAAGAATTGGTTAAATTAGGTTACGCTAAGTGCTGTTAGAATCCACCTTTCATGGCGATTTTTGGTATCATTAAATAATTGTATCATAGATTAAAACATTGATTTTAGAAACAAAAAACTAAATTCAAAACCATGCTTTGCGTTGCATAGTGGTGTAATACGGTTATTTGTTTTAAATTAAGGCATTTTTTTGATTTAGATACTTTGTTATTTTTGATTTTATCAATTACTTAGTTTATACGGGCCCATTAAACCGTTTAAATTTCAAACCGTTTTCCTAAAATGCATGTATAAACACTACCTAAACCGTTTTAAGAGGTCTGATGCGCTTTAGCTAAAATCGTTGTAAAAATGCGGATTAGCGTTTGTAAAACCGTTTAAAAGTGCGTATAAACCCTTAAACCGTTTTTGAAGCCAGTGCTGCCAACCGAAAAGTTCAAAATGAGTTCAAGGTCGATTCCGATGTGAAACCAGGTATGTACCCTATATACCAACCAGTCGGCTTTTGGTTGCGTCAAGGTTGGCAGCGCTGGAGCATCTAATCCGAAAGCGTTTTTAATTTCAACGTATAAACAGTAGGCGAAATGCGCATTGGCGGTAAACCGCATTAAAATAAAAACGGTTTACGGGCCGGATAAACTAAGTAAATATGACTTAACGTCATCGTAATACCGAATTTAATGCTGTCAGACCTACAAGCTGGTGGTGTGTTTGAGCATACAATAATAAAAATTCATTGGGATACAGAAAAAAACGCTTGTATGCGTTTTTTTTAACAATAGACTACCTATATAATATAATTTTAAGGGTTTTATTAATTCATTTTGCCTTAAAGAGATATATTACGTTAAAATAAATTGTTTTAACTTCAAAAATATTGTTTTGCCTATTTTGTTGTTCAATAATAGACATTTTTACATATCTGATTTGAATACTTACATAGCAATCCATGGATATGTATTTGATATCCATGGACTTATATATTTTTTGTAATATCCCAACTACATGCAGCGTATATCACTATGGATATTACTTATATGTATGTTTTTTTATATTTACTTTATATTCATATATGTTCAACTAAAATGGCCCAATATTTTGATAATCCATGGAATAGCCGTATGTATATATATTATATCTAACCATATGGGTAATCTGCAGAAAGTGTGACCTTTAAAAATAAAGTAAATCCTATAATTTTCTTAGTTAATACGGGCCCGTTAAACCGTTTAAATTTCAAACCGTTTTCCTAAAACGCATCTATAAACACTACCTAAACCGTTTTAAAAATGCGGATTAGCGTTTGTAAAATCGTTTAAAAGTGCGTAGAAACCTTCAAACCGTTTTTGAAGCCAGTGCTGCCAACCGAAAAGTTCAAAATGAGTTCAAGGTCGATTCCGATGTGAAACCAGGTATGTATCCACTATACCAACTAGTCGGCTTTTGGTTGCGTCAAGGTTGGCAGCGCTGGAGCATCTGATCCGAAAGCGTTTTTAATTTCAACGTATGAACAGTAGTGAACGAAATCCGCATTGGCGGTAAACCGCATTAAAATAAAAACGATTTATAAACTAAGTAAATGATAAAACCAGGTTAATGATTATGATTCATTTGTGAGTGTGCCAGTCTGGCACTACCCACTGCGACCACTAGCGGGTCTGTTGTGGCTCACTTTTGAGATTGTTTGTTGCTACTAAAACCAGATTAGGTTGGGTGCCCTATCTACTAATGACAAGCTTGTTCGCGTAGAAAAAAATGTAATGAATCATCAATATAAACAATTAGAACAATCTTTAGAACAGTCTTTAAAAATTAAGTGCTTTAAAAAAATATTTCCTAATTTTTCTCTTTTTTTGTTCAACTCTTTGACACTTTTCTATATCAATTAAAATAAGTAATATCAGTCAGGTGACTTCTTTCACATTTGTTCCCTCACGAATTTTCTTAATCTGTATTATTATTAAATCGATTGAGATTTTAACTTAAAAAAAATAAATTGTAATTTACCATCAAATTTTCATTCTGTTATAATTTTTAAGCATGTTTCACTTTAAATGTATTTTAGTAGTTTCATTTTAAAGTGGTTTGTTTTACCACATTTGGTTTAAATTATCATTGTAGGAACTCAAATTTTTTATTGGAATGGTTTTTATTTGTTTAAAATGTCATATTACTGTGAACTGTATCTATTTTATATTCGTTAGTAAATTAATGTAACTGAGTCATTTGTCTGTGTGTCTGTCTTAAATTTATTTATTTACTTATATTTGTAATACTTTTTATAATTATATAAGTAATGTTTGTTATTTTATTTGACATTTGTATTTTTTTTGAATCTTG
This sequence comes from Oxystoma pomonae, assembly GCA_963921995.1. Taxonomy (NCBI): domain Eukaryota; kingdom Metazoa; phylum Arthropoda; class Insecta; order Coleoptera; family Brentidae; genus Oxystoma; species Oxystoma pomonae. The sequence goes on along the minus strand of OY998172.1, from coordinate 30,372,151 downwards.
AATCTTGAAAAAGGAAATTTTGGCTGATTTAAAAAAGATCTGCATTTCTTTCTAAATGTTAATAGCTGACGAAATAAGAAACGAAGGGAATTTGGATAAAAAAAAACTCCTGAAAAAAAACCCCTACAATAAAAACCTATTGAAAAATTCGCGAGGAACATTGATTGTTAATTTAAATTTAATTAATTTAATTTATTCATTCAACGGGTTGGCCTTTTATTTACAAAATTATTTATAACAAAATGCTAAGATAATTCCAGGGTGACCACTGACACACATAAAATCATAATTTGTCATAATTTTTGAAGATGTCTCCCGAAACCGTCCTAAAATTGGCTAAATTTCATAAAAATCATAAAATTTTATTTTGCAAATAGCCCCTGCATACATTGATTTGGTGTATTTAAAATGATTAGCCAAGAAATACTAGGTTATGTTTAACCTTTCTCTCTCTAGAGATGTGTATTGGAAAGGGAAATAAACATTTTGGACTATGGTCTCATTAAATTTATGTAAACGGACTATTACAATAACTGAATTCTGCTATACCACGATCTTTTTTTGTTTTATACTTTTGAAGAGAGATGCAGAATACTTTGGTTTTAATTTTATAATTTGAATTCTTTATTTTTGCCACCTAACCTAAAAAATTGTGTGGAATGGCGGTTTTGTTTTAAAAAAATGTAAAACAAAAAGATGAGTGGAAGAAAAACAAAATATTATTCTGACTGGCAGGAAAAATATTCCTGGCTAATACAGGATAAAAATTATTCTTATTCTGCTTATTGCAAGCTAAGTTGCAAAAATTTTAAAATTGTCAAGGCTCACGGAAAAGGCGTTTTTATATAACGTTGTTCCTTTTATATTAGTATGTGATTATAATATAACATAGGTAGTAGTTAAGTGTTGACTGAATAGATCCCTAAAATCAAACCAAACATATGTAAATTTCTTGTTTTTTTTTATATTAGCATATTTTAATTAGTAGCTAAGTGCTGACTAATAGTTCTTTAAAAGCGAATGATCTTCTGCTATTATACGTACGGTCTATTTGATGTTTTTTTTTTATAATACACTATAGTTTTATATCTTTTTAAGTTAAAATTCACATATATATTTTTTTTTAAATGTCATAAATTCATAAAAAAATAACGGTTTTGTCAGTGTTCACCCTGTAATCCTTATTGGATACCTGTAAAAAATATTCTAAAAAAAAATCATTCATTTGAAAATTTCAAATACATAGTACCCAAAATAAGCAGTGGAGCTCTAGGTTAAACAATAAAAAAACTAACATAGACCAAGACAAATTACAAGTGTCTTTTTATGAACACCTTGTGTACTTTGTTGCAACAAATAATTGCCGTCTTGACCGTTCTCTTTAGTGCTAATACTAGTGCTGCTACAACTAGTTGCCTAATTTAGCTAATTGGTTTTAAATTGACTTTTTTTAAAATTTTAGATTAAGAAATGGAGCTTGTCCCAGGCCTTTGATAAAATGCGAATCCATTGAATTGCCAGGTAATATTATCTATTGATAAAACACTTATCGGTCAAGTTTAATTAAAGTTTACTCTCATATATTGTGGATTAATCAACTGTAGCTGGGTCGGGCCTACATGAATCTATTTTTTTGTAAAAGCTAAAGCATGATTCCCACCTCTTTTAAAAATTAGGCCTTATTTTATTTCTCTCATGTCGCAGTTTAGAAATGTTCTATTTTTGTGTGTTTTAGAGAAACTGCAGCCCTATTTTGGACATCAAAAGGAGGACCAACATAATACAAGGTATGTGGATTAAAATATTTTTTACAAAATACATGCACAATTGAAATACCTTGGTCCTTATTAAATATATAAGTTCCTTTATTTAGCAAAGTCAGCAAATACAATGCAAAACACAAAAATACACTTTATCCCAACTTATTTCATCTTAATATAAATTTTTTTAACTCTGTGTTTCGGATTTCCATTGTCTATATTTTATTTATACACGACGTTTCGACCAGTAGAATCTCTAATCGTCTTCAGGTGCAAACTACAATCTCTTTCTAAGGCTACGTACTTATATACTATGGGAAATCAGTCAACCGTGAAGTTTAAGAAGTAGGCTCCGCCAAATATTTGGAATTTCAACACTTGGTTTACTGAAAATACCCTGATTCTGCCCAATAATTTTTTTTTCCTTTCAGTGTGACTCCTTGTGCAAAAACTTTGCTTCTGTCCACTTCATTCGGTGTTGTTTTGACCATGCGCGTTCGGAGATTCCTGATTTCGTTGTTTCACCTCTTTGGGTATTCGTCTGATGTTCCTTAAGCGTAACAGATAGTGGTCTTTTTGTTTCACCTATGTATGATTCACCACACTCACAAGGAACTTGGTAAATGCATTCCTTATTTTGTTTGCTCTCCGGTTTTGTTTTACTAAGAAGGCTTCGAATTGTATTATATATATTAAAGTTGTTCGCTACCCTTCGCATTTTCTCTGATACTCCTTTAATGTATGGAATTGTAAGGAATGCATTTGCCTGATTTTGGTCTGGTAATCTCTGTCCTGTTTGCTGAAATTTATAAATAGTATCTGTTATATGTTTAAGGCTGTAAACATTCCGCTGCAGATCCTTCTTAATGTTTCTAATTTCGATATCCAAGTCATGAGAATTGTTACAAATTTGAACTGCTCTGTTATACAAAGTTGTTATTATGCCTCGTTTGGTTGTAGCAGAATGATTTAAACCTTGATTTAAATATTGTCCTGTGTGAGTGGGTTTACGATAGACTGTTCTTGTGATGTCGCTTTCTACTCGTTTGACAAGTACATCAAGAAAAGGAATTTGACAATTTTGCTCCAACTCCATTATGAATTTAATGGTGGTCTTATGTTATTTAGGTGGTGAAGAAATTCTGAAAGTTGTTGGTCATTTCCGGTCCAGACAATAAACGTACCATCAACATATCTTAGCCAGTGCTTAGGTTTATATGTTGCGGTATCAACCGCCTGTGATTCGAACCACTCCATGTAAATATTGGCCATCACTGGCGAAAGCGATGAACCCATTGGCAGACCGTCATCCTGAGCATAAAACCTATCTTTCACCTGAAAATAAGCAGCACTCCAACAAGTCCATCACTCCCTCCAGCGGCAGGCTGGTACGTTCATAAAGGGATTCGTCATTAACCAGTCTGATAATATCTAGCGATTCCTTTATCGGGACATTGCTGTATACTGAAACTGACTTGCCTGCAAGAGGTTGAATAAGTTTCAAAAGGAATTTAGACAGATTGCTTGTTGGAGAATTTCTGGAACTTATCATAGGGCGTAAGAGCATTGCATCTTTGTGAATTTTGGAAAGTCCGTATAGATGAGAAGGCTTGCTATAATGTGGTGTAAGCTGAGACCTTGTGTTGTCCGGAATACGTTTTTAAAATTCTATAAACCTTACTTTCGATTGATTGCGTCGGGTGTTTTAAGAGAAGTTTATAGTTTCTTTTGACAAGTACCTCTTCAACTATCTGGTCATAGGTTTCCGTGTCCAAAATCACTGTTGCATTGCCCTTATCTGCCGGTAAAATTTTAACTGATTTGTTCTTTTGAAGATTTTTCAACGCGATTTTCTCTATCTTGCTTGTGTTAGAGGTATGCTTTATAGGTTTGTTAATAATTGTCCTCACTTGATGTCTGAACTCGACGGCGTCTTTTCGTGGAAGAGGATGACTTTCTATGGCGGTGATGATATCGATAGTGGGTATCTTCTTAGGAGTGATGGAAAAGTTAAGTCCTTTGGCAAGTAAGTTTTCTTCTATGGGTGTCAATGTCTTCTTTGATGCATTAATGATGGTTCTTACAGTGTCGGTGATCGATCGGCTTTGTGGATGTTGATGGTTGATTATATAAAAGTTGACTTTGGTTAAAATTGACCCACACCAAAAATCGAAAAAGCTAGACCACAAATAAATAAAAGTACCTACATAAATAAACAAAAAGAAAACATTGTACAAAACAAAAGGATTAATATACCTAATTTAGAGGATTAGTAAAGCTTTACTATCAGTATCTTACTTATATATTTTACAGGGTTTTTTCCGAGTTTTTTTCGCATCAAAAACAAAATGTCAAATTTTATAAGGCTTATTATGACTTTTATTTTTGTACAATTCTAGCTTGGCGGGGATCAAAATTGGGACAAAGGTGCAATAACGAGTTATTTGTCAAGTTCCAAAATAAAAGTATTTTTCACGTCTTGAAATTTAATATTTTTTCTTTTAATCAAGTTTATTTTTTTATGGTTCCACGACGCCGTTATATTGATAACCAAATTGACTTGTTAAATGTGAATTTTTTGGTTGATCCATCCAAATTGCCTCAGTTAAAGTAAAAAAAAACGATGTTTTTTTTTTGAAAAATATCCGGTAAGAGCCCTGACCAAAAAATTGCTATTGTATTTATTTCCCGCAAGAGGGTTTAATCCCTAATTAAAACACGCTTCACGTTCTAGTTTTAAAAAATCGTGCTATTTTTGACCCCCTCCCTTTTGTTGTCATGCTCGTTTCATGTTTGTGATGACTGTCGCCATAAAACTACGTCACAAAATAAAAGCAACCTACCACTCCTTTCGTTATTCGAAAAAGAGCGGAAACTTTAATTATTTTTTTTTATTTTCTTGAATTTGTATTTATACCTTTCTCCCTGTAGGTGCTACATAATTTATAGATAAACCGTTAATATTTCAGCACTACACTTTTCTCCACATAAAACTGGTACAGCAGAAGGTAGCTGTAAATACGATTTTTTATATTTTCCTATGTGCAACTTGGCATATATGTATAAACTTTTTATAAGGAGACGCCTTGTTTATTTTTTAATAATTCAAAATATAAGGCTACTAAAAATAAAAACCACATTTCAAAAAAGCTAAAATGTTTTATTAACTAAACAAAAGCTACACAGTAATTGGTCCATTCGACTAGCTGATTATGAAAGAAGCAAGTCTGCGATAGTAACCATAATAAATCGATTTCAAGAAGAAGGAACTGTCCCTCGAAAGGAGGGCACCGGTTTGACGAAAGTTAGTTAGAAAGAAAGTACTAGTCCAAAACAATTAAAAGGCCAAATAAATAAAATTTTTAATATTTTTAATTGCACCGTTCGTTGGCTGCAATAATGTTTTAAAGTCTTCTGGGCATTGAATTGGCTAAATTTTCAAATAAGTTTGGATTTTTAGCAGTAAGTTTTTTTTGGTTTTCAACTTGGTTGTCAACATTTTTTTTTGGTGGTCAACTATTCTTTTTCCTCCAGAGGGGGGGGGGTGCACGAAAGTGTTACATAGGGAGAGGGGGGCGGTCAAAAATTGCCAAAAAGGGTGTTACGTAATTTATGGACATAACCTCAAAATCACGTAACCTAAAATGCCTAATAATAGGGCTTTTCCAATATAGTTCGAAGACGACGCTTGCCTGAGCAATCACATTTTTGCTAGGGGAATTTCACTGACGTGATTTTTGTACATATAGTGCGCAATACCCCGCTGTATTGCGAACGATTGCAGGATTATTGCCGGACATTTAAAATTGCGAATTATTGCAGTTTATTGCGTGACGTGATTATTATAAACTATTTCCGAATTTTTACTTTTATTTTTTTATCAAAGAGCGTTCTTCACAGCCTGCACACATACAGCCCTATTACGAAGAACTACATAATATAAGAGGAATAATATTAAAGTTCTAAGAAGATATTCCTACGTTTACTAACACTAACATTAAAATATTAGCTTTTATCTATCAAATGAAATGTAACATAAGCGTTTAAGAGTTCGGAGAGATTCATGGAATATATCAATATGGTTAAATAGCAAATTATAGGTACGCTGTATACTAACAATTGGTGAATTCAGTAGTGCGATGGAGCTGCACCGCGGGGTGTAAAACAGATAACAAACTCTATGATTATAGTGCCGATTGGAATTAAAATTTAGTCTTTTAACGATATCTATAGAGTCTATTTGATTATGGATTAATTTATGCAAAAAGACCATTCCGTGGGCACTTCTTCTTGCAGAAAGTTTGGTCAGCTTAAGAGTTCTTAGAATATCTTCATAGGAACTATCCATATGGAAATACCTAAAATTCATGTTTTTTGCAAATTTATATTGAACTTTTTCTAACCGTTCTATGTACTTAGCATATTGTGAGCTCCAAACAAGACATGCAAATTCTAGATGCGACCGTACATATGAATTGTAGAGAGTAATTAATGTTTTAGCCGATTTGAAATCTTTGGTGATTCTTAGTATAAAGCCCAGATTTCTGTATGCCTTTTTGACTGACTCTTCTATGTGTTTTTCAGATTTTAGTTTTTTATCCATCCACATCCCCAGATCCTTAACAAATTCTACATCCTTGAGAGGTTTACCAGATAATGTATATTGAAACTCGATCTCGTTGCGATTTCTTGTAAAAGAGATTTTTTGACATTTATTAACGTTAAGTACAAGTTGATTTTTTTGACAATATTTCGATAATCTATCAATATCTGTTTGAAGTGAAATACAATCTTGAATTGACTTTATAATTTTATAACATTTGACACATTTTTTAAAATCAGAGTTTTCAAAACAGCTTGAAATGTCATTTATGAAAATTGAAAATAATAACGGGCCCAAATGAGATCCTTGAGCAATACCTGAGGTTACTTTTTTGCTTGTTGACATGTTATCTCCTATCCTGACGTATTGCTTTCTGTTTGTGCTATGTGAATCCAGCAAACCTAGGAGTCTGCCATGCACAACGAAATTTTTGAGTTTAATCATAAGAGTGGGGTGATAAACCTTGTCAAATGCTTTTGAAAAGTCGGTGTAGACGGCATCCACCTGAGATGATGAGTCATCCAGTGCCTCATAAATGTCCTGTACAAATGGCAGTCATTGAACGCCCTCTGAAAAATCCACTTTGCCTCTCATCAAGATTATTTATAATAAAATAAAGTAGTGTAATAGGCCTATAGTTTTCAATCTCACACTTGGTGCCATTTTTGAAAATTGGTGTAATGAGCCCTTTTTTCCAAATAGTGGGAAAAACTCCACTGGTCAAAGCTTTATTAAATATAATATTTAGGGGTGTTAATAGAGAGTTTTTGCAATTCTTTATACATACTCCTGGAATGTTGTCAATACCAGAACTCTTCTTGATATCAATTTCTTCAATTGCTTCGGTAATCTGAGACGGAGAAATGGACAAGATGTCAAAGGCGAGATGTGTCTGAGAATTTTCTGCTATAAACGATCGTGTGTCGTTGGCCACAAATACAGAGGAGAAGTCATCACTAAATGCATTGCAAATTTGTAACGGTTGATTCAACGTGTTGGATTTGTATTTTAGATTTTTTGGCAAATTAGACTAGACTAGAAGCGTAATAGACTTTGTTTTTGTCATCGTAATTCCACAATAAATTTGGGAAATTATAGTCACCTACTATACAGATTAAATCCTTGGAAGTATTATCTACCACTTCACGCACTTTATTCAAATGAGAAATTATATTATTTACACTGCAATAGGATGGTCTGTACACACAACAAATATGAACGTTTTGCTTCTCCTATTGCACCGTGTCCCACAAATCCTCACAAATGCTTCCATTTGACCACTCCGGTCGCTCGTACGAAGACAGGTCATTTTTGACGGCAATCAAAAGTCCTCATCCGTCTTTTTTTCTTGTTATGCTTAGATCACGATCTTTACGGTATAAGCTGTATACATTAGTGTCCACTACTTCGTTATCATGAATTCCTGAGTTTAGATTTGTCTCGTTTATACATATTACATCACAAGATGAGCTAGATGATGAAATCATGAACTCGTGCAACTTTGTTCTTAAACTGTTAACATTCTGATAGTAAATAAATAGGCCCATTGTACAAGGTTACTTATTTGACTACTATTCACAAAATAAAATTAGTTTTTGGCCTTGAGCTTTTAAAGCACTCCAATGTTGGGAATATGGAGAATACTATCCGTTCTCGTGTTTTTTACAAAAATCTTACAGTCTCTTGTCCAACACTGAAAGTTTTTAACTTTGCAAAATTCACGAACGTCTCTGTATAAAACTTTCCTAACTGGAGTCACGTGATCGTTGATAAATATGTCTAATTTTTTTTCAGACCTGAATCCTAGATCAGAAATTTTAAGCCCTTTTAAATTATTGCAAATATTGCATACTATTGCAGAATTATTGCAAGTATTGTGGATTCTGCCGCTATTGCGTGGTTATTGCGAGTATTGCAAGATTAATACAGAGTATTACAGAAGTATTGTCACAGAATTAAAAAAAAATAAAAGAATCAGAACGGTATAAAACTGACGCTTTTCTCAACTAACATTAAAAGTTTTCACGACGTAACCAGCACCACATTGAATTTACTGAAATTAACCGTAACTTGCCCCCGCTACATGCTTGTATACCAAATACCAGACTGCTATGTCGCAACTATATTCCTGATACGTCACCCCACCCCTCCCTCCCTCGTAACACTTTGTCACACTTTCAACAACCTCTTCCCCTCCCCTCTTGAGGGCACAAAGTCTGTGATGGGTACACAAACCGTTTCCAATAACCGATTTAGTTTTGATTGATCCTTTGTTCATGTTGTTAAGTATGGCTATGTTCGCTATTCATCTTACGCTTTTATAAAACTGCATATAGCGCCTTCTCTATGAGAATTTTTAATAAGTGATCGGACTGATTTGAGGGAGATGACATTTGGTGCGTTCTTTTATCTGATCGATGCGCACCGTGCGCTCCAAAATGGCAAATTCCCGTTCTTTTATTCAAAATCGAGCAAACCGTGCGCATTTTTTCCCGTTAGTTTTTAGACCGAGCGAGCGAAGAAAGCTCCTCGCTTAGCTGGATGCTTTTCGAGCGAGTATATCGAGGTCTGTGAAACTGCGGAAATTCTAACCTAGAAATTTTGTTTATTTATCAAGTAGTGCCGAGTTTAGTTTTTTTTTAACGTTTGATTAGTTTCTACAATGCCGTTCGTCCAAATTTTCGATGAAAAAAATGTTTTATACAACATGCGCCGAACAATATTACAAGATTATTATTAGACACTTAAAGTAAATATTTCAACGCATCGGTATTGGTATATCTAACGCGTTTGAAACAAAGCCAAAATACACTATATTTTTTACTTATTTATGCCACGTTTCGAACGATGCCTGCTTCTTTGACGGGTGCGATGATGGAATAGCTAATTCCACTCGTTGCGTACGGAGGGATGTACGTAACGATTTCAATCAGTAGTTCTGTCATCGCACCCTTCAAAACATCGCATAAACAAGTCAAAAATGGAGTGTATCTAGATTCCCTCTATATATTTGACAGTTATTGTTTTACCAGGCGTGGGCAACTAGTTTTTTTTCATATTTGCATGTAAAAGCGATTTTCTGAAATGGACTGATGTTTTGTTGTCTCTTTTTATAATTTCCCCAGACAGTTTTGGAAAGATTGATTTTTTTGGTTAGCAAAATATGTCAAGTTTTGACAAAAAAAAAACAAAAACAAACAGTGAATATATAATGATCTATATTTTTGTTATTCTTTTTCTTACAATAAAACACGGAAACATAATAGGGGTTATAAGTCGAAGCACGTAACTCGACGTAGCGTAAGTTTTGATCAAGTGCGCATGTGTAGCAAAATCGAAACGTACGATACGCTTTACGCGCGCTGTATCATTACGCCGCGTATCGTACTTGTTTTTAAACATTTTGCTAGGGGCAACTGTCAAATCCAGTTGCTCACCTCTGGTAAAACCATAACTGGATTTGACAGTTGCTAGGGAAATGTTTGAAATTGTGTGTTGGCAATGATAGTTGGCAACCCCTGACAATAAATAACTTTGTCACTATCAGATTTTTGGTTAAGAAACGTCAGGTTTAAAAGTGAAATTTTGCTGTATCAAAAAGTGTAAAAATACGTGCCTCGACGAATTTGTATTCTTCCGTTGTCCAACGGAGAAAGAAACTCGGGAAAAGTGAAAAGTAAACATGCATTTACCAAGCTGGAAAATTCATAAAAATAGTCGAATGTGCGAGGTAAGTGAGCTACAAGCAGTAGTTACAAACATACGCATTTAGCATGTACTTCGTTAATAAATAACACATTATGATTCCATGTTTTATTGTAAGAAAAAGAGTAACAAAAATATAGATCATAGATCATTTTTAATATCTACCGTGTGTATTCACTGTTTGTTTTTATTTATTTTTTGTCAAAGTTTGACATAATTTACTAAACAAAAAAAAATCAATCTTTGAAAAACTGTCTGGGGAAATTATAAAAAAATAGGAAAAAAAACTACAAAGAGAGGGCAATATGAGTTGCCCACCTCTGGGAAAACGACAACTGTCAAATGTATAGAGGGCCTCTAGGTATACCGATACCGATGCGTTGAAATATTTACTTTAAGTGTGTATTATTTTTAGAAGAAAACTAAAAAAACTGCTACTGCCAAGACCATTTTATACGCTAGAAAGAAGAGTTTTATAGTGAAAATAATTTATAAATTCGTTTCATAAAAAAGATATCATATTTTTAATATATTTTCAAGTAGCTATATTTGTTGTGTTTAGTTTTTGTTTGTTTTAATGTTTTAATTCTTTAAATTTTTACCTAATACTTTAGTAGTTACTCACTTGTAGTTTTATTTAGGTTATGTAACAATTTCACCTAGAATACTGCCAATTTAGGATTTTAATGTGTTTGAATGTGTTGTCTTCAATGTATCCTCACATTTTAAACTTTTAATGTGTTGTAATTAAATTTATTCTATTTATATACCTATTAAACTTTTACGTGTTATAAATGTAACCTAACATTTTAAACTTTTAATGTGTTTTAATTTCTTATCTCTATTATTGTCTAAATTATTGATTTTTTTTTGTTGTAAAAAAATATTCCAGCCCAATTTTTCTCCTTAGCTTAATTGTCAAATTAATTTTTTGTTGTTGTTTAAATGTAGCTCCATTAGCTTAGTTTGTTTACAATAAGTTAGTGTAGTTTGTTTAATAACATAGCCTACTTTGTCAACAGAACTTGTATTCTTGACAATAAAGTTTTTTTTTATACCTTCATCGAAAACATGCTTTTAGTAACAGTGTGCAGATAACTAAAGCATGGCTTTTTTGGTTATCGATGCAAAAAAAACTTTTTATTTGATCATGGGTGCAAAGATTTCTTTTCATTTTTTACCCAAAATTAAAGAGAAATAGCGAAAAATAGTAATATTGAAAAAATCTAATTATTCACCAAGTATTTACGCAAAAATCATTTAAAAACATCGTCACAATATCAAACTGTCAAAGATTAAAATGTCGCAACAATGAACGTCACCGAGTAAAAAGGCACATCGCTATGGGGACCATTGTTATTTCAATTACCATCCGCCTTGATTTATAGTGTAAAGATGGTGTGTTGCGAGAAGTGCTCTTCGTTCAAGGTTTTCTTGGATTTTTTGATAAAGGTATTAAAAAAATAGTGTTAACAACTCGCGGCTAAACTGTGCTTTTTTTTACTAAGCTTGTAAAAAAAGCACTATTTGTGAAACTACTATTTATATTCTATTCTATTCTAACAAGGTAAGTAAAATTATTTTTGAAAGTTAGGTTAGGTTAAAATAAAAAAACTCTGTGCGGGAAAAAGGCGTTCGTTTTTTTTTTATCGCACCGTGAGCTCGATTCACGCTTAATCAAGCTCTACGCTCCGCACGCTCCGCTCTCTGAGCAGATAAACGAACGCACCAATTATCTACAGTAGGAATAAGTGCGTACGAGATAACGATAGCGGAACACAGCCGTATTTAACAGCGATTTGTCAGCATAATTTTGAATATTTTTCAAAAATCGTATTTTTCCCATATGAACTAAGGATCAATACTTAAAACAGTAATATTTGCGTTTTTGTTAACATTGCGGTTTATTTTTGCCCACCAGACAACATGACCGACTACCAATGACGTTATCTTAAAATGCCTAATTGTCGGTACACACAGCCCTAGTCCTGGAACTTTTTGTATTAATTGGTGCGGTGTTGGCAAAAAACGGTTCGCAACATTCACCTTTGCACTTAACATCTAATTTTGGTTGCATATTTCTCCTTTCCAACGCATGGTAAGCTCAATCGTTTCTGTGGTCCTGAAACTCTATTTCTAATACGATTTAATTGTTTTAGCCTTCCGGATGCAGCCCCACAAATTGAAATAAAGCAAGAGGAGATAGTTATAAAAATGAACTCTGGTAAATAATTATCTAATAACAGCCATTCCATGATGACGGACGTTACCATTCGTACAAATTTTTATACAATATACTGAAAAAAACTATAAGTTGGAAATAACTTCAAAGCAGTTACTTAAATTTGGTAATATAGATGGCACATGGTAAAAAAATGGGTAGAATAGTTTGGTGTCATTTAAGGTTGGAGGGTAAATTCTTTTTTATTTTTGGATGACGGACGTTACCGAAAAAGGAACTGTAATAATTTAAATTGAACTCTCTGCAAGTACAGGGTGTTTGTTTATAACTGGAAAACTTAGTATCTTTTTTATTAATGAAAATAAAGCGTGGGTTTGAATTCAAAAATTTCTTGGCAAATTGCAACGAACTTAAGCGCTATAAGAACTTTTTTTTGTTCCACTTGGTATACAGTATGTGGCAATAAAGCTAATTTTTTTAAATAGAATACCCAGTATATTTTTGCATTTTTGAATTTTTAAAAAAATTAGCTTTACAAAAATACCAAACACTATTGAAATATCTTTTGTAGTTTCTGAGATATTTGCGTTTAAAATTTTAATAAAATACATTAGAAACGACCATCTGTTCAAGCTACATTGTCTTCAATCGATTTTTTTAAGGCCACGAGATTTTTAAGTTTATATTGTTATAATAAAGAAATACATTCATGGCCCACTTGGTAGCTTGATCAGTTGGTCATTTTCAATATATTTTCATTTTGACAATTATTAAAACTTAAACGCAAATATCTCAGGAACTACAAACGATATTGAAATAGTGCTTGATATTTTTGTAATGCTAATTTTTTAAAAAAATTCAAAACTGCAAAAATATACAGGATGTTCTATTTAAAAAAATTGTCTTTATTGCCACACACTGTATACCAAAGGCAACAAAAAAAAGTTGTTATAGTGCGTTGTTAAGTTCGTTGTAATTTGCCAAGAAATTTTTGAATTTAGACCTACCTTTTATTTTCAATAATAAAAAAGATACTGAGTGTTCCAGTTATAAACAAATACCATGTACCAGCAAATTAATATTAAATAAAATTAAAAGCTTGCTAAAATATTATTGCCTTTGATTTTGATTTGAATTTCCAACAAATTTTTTAAAAGCCTAAAATTAATTACATTTTTAAAATACGTAACGCCGTAACAATATTCAAAATATTAAAGAAATACATGGAAATAACTACGTAAATACAGCGCAAAGTTCTTGGTTTGAGTATCTGGTTCGTTCAGCCTGTAACGTATTGTTACTTAATTTAGCAAAATAGTGTTTTGATTGAATAGCAGGCATGTTTTTAACTTGAAGCGTCAGTTTGATAAGTAAATGTCTAAAATATGATTAAAGTGCCGAAACTGACCAACCTATTGCTTCATTTTATCCCAAGTAACCTTAACGTAAAGAATTTTGATTTAGTCCGCGAATTAAAAAAAATACTTATAAAATAGTTTTTGATACAAAACAAAACCCATTACAAAACTTTTAAAAAAACAATGATGACAGACGTTACATAAATAACAGCAACTAAAACTTATGTTATAGCACGACTAGCTCAAAGCTGATGTATAAAAATTATACGTTAATATTTTTGCCCTTTAGGAAATATAACTTTAACATTCCAGTGGCTGGTCTTCATTAAAAAAATTAATAATTTTGAATTTTATTATTATTATTATTATTATTAAAGGTCTTTATTTTCCAGCAACTTACAAAAATTAACAATACATTATTTTCCCTATAAACTATAAATGCTAGAAAAAGGCCGAAGATCAGCTGTCTGTTTCATCCAGAGAAGAATAAAACAGACTCTGATTTGCATCTTAAGCCCGGTGACGGACGTAAATAAACAAATTCTAAAAATATATATAAAAATAATACTTACCCATTTTTTAATACCAAAACGTCTCTAAACAGATGAGAGAATTCACATTTCATCAAAATAAAATGATGGCGTCTGTTATACAAATGAATCTATCAACAACCAAGCCTACTAAATTCAATTGAATTTTCAATTCAATTCACTTTATTGTTCCTTTAAGATTTACAAATATGTTATGAACAGGAGTTTACAATTTCAAGTCCTGTATTAAAGAAGAGGAAAAAACAGAAATAATAGTAATAACAAATAGTCCTTTCCCATGCCCATGCAACCTAAACATTGATCAATGAGAAAAAAAGTGAAATTGTACTAAGCCTACACTAACAAAAAAAAAGAAAAAACACAAAGAGGAGACTATGTTGGGAATTTGGAACCTTTGGTTGCACTAAAACAAAATTATGATTGTTCTCCACAAACCAAAACTACACTTTTTTTGCACTCGACGCGCGTTTCGCTAACAACGTTAGCATCATAGCATAGCAGCAGCATTGTTTATCGTCTCCTGATGATGCTAACGTTGTTAGCGAAACGCGCGTCGAGTGCAAAAAAGTGTAGTTTTGGTTTGTGGAGAACAATCATAATTTTGTTTTTGACAAAGAGGAGAGCAAAATATTTTCCTGCTTCAAAAAAAAATATATATTTTGGTATGCCTTCCATGCTGCTTCCTACTAAATTAACCTAAGTTTTAGTATTTCTGTTAAGGTGGATTTACCCAATATAATTTTTTTTTATACCTTTATCAAAAACATGATTTTAGTAACCGTCTGCAGAGAACTAAAGCATGACTTTTTTGGTTACCGATGCAGAAAAAGTTTTATCGCGGGTGCAAAGTGTAATTATTCTTGCCTAAAAATTAAGCCATTTCCGCCAGTTTTCACCAAGTATTTACGAAAAAATCATTTAAAAACTTCGTCAAAATATCTGTCAAAGATTAAAATGTCACAACAATGACCGTCACCGAGTAAAACGGCACATCGACATGGAAACCATTCTTATTTCATTTAAAAGCCGCCTTGATTTATAGTGTAAATATGGTATGTTGTGAGAAGTGCTCTTTGTTCGAGATTTTTAAAAGTATTTTCCTGTTTTTCTGGGATTTTTTGATAAAGGTATTAAAAAACAACTCGCGGCTAAACTGTGCTTTTTTTAGTCACGTTTTTAAATACGCTCGTTATTTAAACCAACGCTTGTAAAAAACGCACTATTTTAGCCACTAGTTGTGAACACTACTATTTCTGGGGTAAAAAAAAGTAATTAATATTTTTTTCTAAAAATAAGGAAAATAAGAGACTATAAGAATTATATTCCATATAAAATATATCGCATATGGACCAATTTAATTTTTACTCCTTGGTTTCAAATTCTATGGAATAGCTGATAAGTTAAAGACCAAATTTATTAACCATTAATTTAAAATTGGCGATTTAATTTCATATGGTTTTCAATATATTTATTTTTACATATTTCTTGTGTTTTTAGAAGATCTACGAGATGATCCCAGTGAAATTTTAAGAGCCAACCTCAAGACCAATCCCAATTGCATACCCCGGTAAGTACAGGGTTATTCATTATTAAATGTTACCCCCTCTTTTCTGCATAACTTTTAAGTAAATTATAAAATTATGCATGTCAGTATAAACTTAAAAATGTATTTAAAAACATATATAGGGTGGCCAACAAAATTCCGTACTTTTTGGATTGGCTATAAATTTTAACTTGATTAGTCGAGTTTGAAATATATTGGCTTTTTAGAAAGATAAAACGTGAGTTTTTCGATTCGGTTAAAAATTTAAAACTTCTAAAAAATTCTAGATGGCGGACAGTTTTAAAAAATGTATAATTTTCATCTCCTCTGAAAAAAATGTATGTATGACACTGAACAAACTCTAAAGCTTTCAATACAAACGCTGATTGTTTCTGTAATCAGTTGGGAAATAAAAAAGTTATGAGTTTTTTGACTACGAGTGTTTTGGCTTCGCATTGAAAAAAATTAAACCAACGGTAACGGCCAAAACCACTATAACGGCGTAGCAGTTATTTTAAAAAAAGATTCAAAAATCCGTTCTCTTTTGTTCCTGTGTCACATCGAGTAAATATACAGATGATGACGTGAAGGCCTTCTACGACCAAGTTCAAACTGCCCTTATTTTTACAAAAAAGACAGACGTAGGCTCAGATCACAATCCAGTTGTGGCGAAAATTAAATTTACCCTCAAGAAAAATCGTTCCCCAAATAACAAACCCAGACCCAGGTTGGACGAACTTCAAGATAACATGGTAGCAACTAAACTTAAAGTCGAACTTAATAAAAAGCTTAAAGATATTAATGAGTCTACCGAAAGCACAACACTCTTATGCAAGGATGAAAGAAGCAATAAAAAGAGAGTTTGGATGACCGACGAAATCCTTGAGTTGATGGATAAAAGACACAGTAAAAAAGGCAGCGATCAATAGAGAAATAAAAAACAAGATAAGGTCAGTAAAACAAGGCTGGATAATACAGCAACGTCAAGAAATAGAAGATCTGTATGCTAAACATGACACTTTCAATTTACACAAACGCATAAAGGAAGCAGCCGGATTAGTTAATAAAAGACAAGCTGAAATCCTTGTGGACAATCAGGGCAAAATCATACCGGATACCAAAGAAAAACTAAAACATCTCTTTACCGTTAACCGATCCGAACAGTCAGAAGAGTTCTCAAACCAAAGCGTAGATATAACACCAGATGAAGTACAACATGCAATATCTTCAGCTAAAAACAGAAAAGCGGTAGGGCAAGACGAAGTATACACTGAGCTTTTAAAGCTAATAAAAAACGAAGATTCGGTAAATACGCTAGTCAAACTTTTTAACTTGATTTATCGCAGCGGTAAAATCCCTGATGCTGCTAAAATCAACCTTTTTTACACTGCCTAAAAACATTCAGTGAAGAAGTGTAGTGGTTACCGCCTAATCAGCCTAATGAGCCATATGTTAAAAATATTTCTAAAAATTATCCATAAAAGAATTTATGGAAAATGCGAATCCTTTATGGGCGACACGCAGTTTGGATTTCGTGGTGGGGTCGGGACAAGAGAGGCCTTGTTTGGCATTCAAGTCTTAGTTCAGCGTCTAGGGATGTGTTGGTGCCAGTATATGCCTGTTTCATAGATTATGAGAAAGCGTTTGATCGAGTCCAACACCAAAACATCATAGAATCGCTAAAAGAAGTTGGTCTAGATGACCGAAATCTAAAGATAATCGCTAATCTATACTGGAATCAGACTGCTCAAATAAAGGTGATGGCCAACTGTCGGAAGAGGTCCAAATAAGAAGAGGTGTGCGCCAAGGTTGTATATTATCTCCGCTGTTGTTTAATATCTATAGTAACAAAATAATAGAGAATGCACTTCATAACTGCGAAGAGGGTCTGACCATAAACGGCATAAAAATCAACAACCTACGATATGCCGACGACACTGTCGACAACATGCAAGAAGTTCGTGCAAGAATTGAACAAGCCAGATCATCTTTTATCAAAATGAAGTCGGTGTTGTGTAGTCGCGATCTTAATACCACTCTCCGAATTCGTTAAAATTGATAAAAGAAAAAAGAGGTCCGGGTGGTAGACGGATATCATGGCTTAAAAATCTTAGTCAATGGTATGGTTTTAGTACTACGACACTTTTTCGAAAAACAGTGAACAGGGTACAGATTGCGCTGATGATAGCCAACGTTCGAAGAGAGCATGGTACTTGAGGAAGAAGAATTGAAAAAATCACAAAATTACATGCATTTTCCATTTGCTATATCTTTGACCTAATTATTTAATTGAGAAAGACTAGCATCTAAATACCCATTACTTTTTTATTTCTTATCCGATTTAATTAGGTGATAACTTTATATACGAAGACAAAGGGAGATTTGGAAACACTAATTTATATTTTGTCCAGTGTCTTACATAAAAAAATAAGGCGTGTAAAATCTAACTCTTTAAAACTATCCGCCATTATAATTTTTTTTAATGTTGGAAACGGACGTAACTCTCATGTTTTGTCTCTGTAAACAATATTTTTTTTTTAATTATGTAATCAATCCAAAAGTTATAGCAAATTGAAAACATGTGTAATTTTGTGATTTTTTTCCAATGCTAAGCCGAAACACTCATAAAAAAGCTTATAACTTTTTCATTTCTCATCCGATTTAATTAAATGGTACGTCAATATACACATAAACAATGAGCGTTTGTAGTGAAAGCTTTAGAGTTTGTCGAGGAGTTTGTTGAGTTTTTTAGGAGGGGTGAAAATTACACATTTTTTAAAACTGTCCGCCATCTTGGATTTTTAAGAAATTTTAAATTTTAAACTAAATCAAAAAAGTATCACGTTTTGTCTTTTTAAAAAACCATTATCAAAAAGCGAGGACTTATGTCAAAAGTTATAGCCAATCCAAAAAGTGCGGAATTTTGTGGGTGGATTCTTTAAACGGAACGTGAATTTGGTTGAATAAAAAAATTCAAATACACGTCAACTGAGATTTTTAATTTCCTTTAATCGTGCTATATTGGATTTTGTCTATGTCATTTAGTTTACGAAGTATGACAATTTTTTATTTTTTTTTAAATTTTCTTGCAATTTTTGAAATCTGCAAACAATTCTCTCTTCAGCAATACTACACAGTAGGATCTATCTTTTACGGTAAAACAGGGCATAGACAGCAATTCCATGCAAGTTTAAATGCCTCTATCTTGGAAACCATAAGACATAGAGTATTAGTGTGTGGTATTGTCAAAAAGATAATTTTTTTTAGAATTAAAAAATGTCAAACTATACAGGGTGTCCTATTACAAAAAAATATAAAATATATTTTTTGCCATACCTCGTAAACAAAACGACATAAAAATACAAGATAGCACAGTTAAAGAAAATTAAAAATCTCAGTTGACGTGTTTTTGGATTTTTTATAAAACCAAATTCTAACCGCCTAGAAGCACCGTTCCGTTTAAAGAATCTACCCTGTCGTTTTTGGCCGTTAGTTTTTTAAAATTAATTCTTGAAAATCAAAACAAACTGCCATTTTGCTCAAACATGTACCTAAAGAAATAAAAATATCTCGATAACTACTTAAACTAGTACAGTGGTTTGTAGCTCGTTTTAAAGGTATTTAAAATACCTTTCGAATGCTGTATCACATGATGTACTTTTTGTTTAAAAAAAATTAGTTGTTGAAAAACAGCATTTTTATTTCTTTAAGTACATGTTTCAGCAAAATTGGTAGTTTTTGTGATTTTCAACAATTAATTTAAAAAAAAACTAATGGTCAAAAAAAATTAAATTTAGGATTTCTCATCCCCTTTATGGGTAAGTAAATGTACCAAAAATTATCGAAATTGGGGAGATGGTCTGCCAAACCTCCTTGTTTTTTTGGTTGAATTCATATGAAATGACCATAAAGGCAAATTGTTGCCCTCCCTCCGGGCTACAAACTTTTTACCTCAGGATAAAAAGTACCACTTTAGTCCCCATAAGATATATAATGTGCTATTAATGACTGCAATGTTTTTTTTTTTAATATAGAGTTGACCCTGTCTGGAAGAAGAGAGGGAAGAGCAGGTCAAAAAGAGCAATACAAATGGCCAGGAAACGGCAGAAGGAGACGCCAGAACAGAGAGCCAGACGATTAGAAAGAGACAGGCTTCGAAATAAAGTGAGGAGGGAGCAAGAAAAGCAGCTGAGGTAATATTGAATTAAAGGGAGCAACGATCATAAATTAGACAAATTAGACCCAAATTTTTAAAATTTGAGATAAAGATTGACTTGAGAAAATTCTAAAAGTGACAATTGGGTCAAAATATTAAAGTCTTTATATAGCAATATAAATAAATAAAACAATAACTGAGTAATATATTCAACAACTAAAAAAAAATCTAAATTATTGGAAAATATATAAATTTAAAGTATTTTTTCCTCATACACTGGAATAAATTTCCGTAAAACTTTGAAATTATCCTTTTTTTATGCAAGGTTATTGTATCTAATTAATTAGTACCGTAATACAGTAATAACTAAATATATAACGCATATTATGCCTGACCGACGTTAGTGAATTGTGATAGATGTTAAGAAGTTTTGAAATCTAACCGAAAAAAATACCATAATAATTATTGTTAGTTTTTAGTTTAAATAAAACTAATTGTGAAATTAAAAAAAAAACATTAACACTCGTTTTAATTGGCTTAAATCGAGTAACTACGAATATGTTTTACTAATTTTGGGACCGGTGCTACTATGACCGGCGTTAAAAGATTTAATCCATATCCACAAAAAAACCGTCGACATTTATGTCGATGTTATATAGGGTTTACGACACAATTATATACAAAAAAAAACCAACAATTTTAATATAATTGTTTATTTTATTTAAGAGTATTGGTTTAAATTAGATAAAGGCCCTTCCGCGCACCACGCTTTTTTTACTTAAAGAAAAAAAGCGAACAAAATCTTAAATCTCTTTAAAAAAGTTTAAATGAATAAATTGATATGTGGTATCGGTCAAAAATGATTCATTTGTTTTAAACTCTTTCAGTAAAATTTACTAAAAGGGTTTAGCCATTTTAGAAAGGTCCTAAGTTTAAGTAAAATTTTTCCTCGAATTTTCGACATAGCTTGATATATAAGAATTTTATTAATTTTAATTTAATTTTTATTAGACAATGTGTTGTTGAAAAAAAAATTCAAAATTTAAAGCTAAATGGTAAACACTCTGTAGAAGAAGAAATTAAAATTGGAGTTATATGTCAGTCTAATAAAAACTTACCATTGTTAATTGATTTTTCCGATTAATAATAGGTCAGTCCAACGATCTGTCGCTGTCGCTTGATTGACAAGTCACGGAAGGCAAACAAAGCGATTTTCCATAACACGTAGTGTTAACTTCGAATCATTTTCCGGATTTTCCAATGATTTTCAATAGGTGAAAATGCATTTTTATTACAGTTTGTTCTTTTTGAAAAACAGATAAAGGCAGTTGTTAGTGGATTTTTGTAGGAAGAGCCAAAAAACCGTGCCAAAAGTCACAGTGTTTGTTTTGTTTACATTGGTTGTTATTTGTGTTTTAAGGAATTTAGACGAAGATTTAAATAGAAAACGCCGCTTCTGTGTTACCCCACCAAACCGCCAGACCCAACTTAACCCAAACTGTACAATGAAAGACTATTTAAACAAGCTAAAAAGTGAGCATCCTGATGTGGCCCAGAGATACATAGAAAAATGTTCCCTTATTAATAACTTAGACCCATTTACAGTGGAAGATTCTAAATTTAGTTTAAAACCTGTGACTTTACCATCAATACAAAATATGGACATTGTAACATATTTGGTATTAACAAGTTTTTACACAAAACAGCAAATGAAGGCATACAAGAGCCTTAAAGCATTTAAATTTTTTGAAGCAGGCTTTATCCAAAGCTGTGGAGCTTTAAAATGTGGGAATAAAGACATAATTAGAGGAAAAGTAAGTATTTTTACTAACCTTATTATTAAAGAAAACAAGGGAAAAATGTAATTTAAAGGCAGCTAGTGGCAGGTATTCCACTGGGTATTCAAAAAAAAAACCTCAATTTATCTCGTGGATTTCTACTACCACAATTCGCAATGTCTATTGAAATCTTCCTCTAAATTAACACAAATTTAAACAAAAAAATACTGACTTTTTGCACGGTTTTTGGCTCTTCCTGCAAAAATCCACTAACAAACTGGCTTTATCCGTTTTTCAAAAAGAACAAAGTATAATAAAAATGGATTTTCAGTTTATAAATAAATTAATAAAGTTGTTTTGGGTTTTTTTCGTTTGGTATAGTTTTCGTGTATAAATATAAATATAATATAATCAGTGACCTTTATTTATGTTTGTTTTGCCTCTTAGTGTCCTCTTAAATATACTTATATTTTATTCTAAAAACGGGTTTAAAATACGGCGATTTTCTGAACAAAATTGGAGGTTATATATTGTTTAATGAACACCTTACGATATTAAATAAGGTAAATTAATCCTTCTAAAAAAGGTTCCTTTCCGAAATTATAAACTACTACCATCGCCACAAAACGGTACTTTCTGAAGGCTATAAAGAGGTGGTTTAAAACATCATCAACTTTATAACCTTAAATACAGATAATTAAGCTATTCTGTGCCAAATTTTTGACGTATTCATGTGAAATCTGTCCAAAAATATTAGTTTTAGGGCATTTTCAGCTAAAATATTTTATATTTTGAGGAAAAAAGTTTTTTTTCAGTGTTATTTTGTAATAATAATATGGGTATTTTTTTTTGAAAATTGGTTTTAAAATTTTGTACCTCCCACAGGTCTAAATATTTAGTCCTGTGTGGAGGGGGGGGGTTACTATTTTAGATCTTAGTAAATCTCACGGTTTAGGTTTTAAACTCGCCTTTTATCTTGAAGTCTATAGTATCAAAATGTTACATAAATTACAAAAAAAATGTTGCTTGGTTCAAATCAAGTAAACACCTTTATTTTGTAGTTTGACAGACCCTGAAGTTGCAGAAAGTCTAAGGATAAAAAGAATGAGGGAGACTCTTTTAGTAGCTATTAAGAGACAAAACGAAAGTCCAGAAGAAAAGGCGTTGAGAAGAGAGAGAGAAAGACTAAGGGTTAGAGAAAAGAGACAGAAAGAACGAGTCTTAAGGTATGCATAGATTTTTCTACTTTTTTTACAACTGAACAAAATGAAGAGAGAGGTTTTCGGGTCAACTTATACGACTGCTGCTGAGGGAAAATACTCTACTGGCAAAAATCATGTTCTGCGGAGTCATTCTTCAGAGGGTGTGTAAGGCCGGCGGCGGTCCACTGTATACCTGCTACGCAGTCTAAAGATCCTTGCCTTCGACAAAGAGGTCAAGTAAAATTAAACCTTCTTAGAAAAAGAAAACTTGCATCCTAAAGAGGGACGTACATCAGTCGAGGGTGCACGGGAGTTTGGTAAAAGGGTCTATAAAGGCGTACTTGCCCCTCCTCCTCCTAGTACTACTACTTATGAAAATCAAGTTTTTCACACGCTCTCCAGAGTGGAAAATTTTTAAATGGTTCGACTGCAGGCGTTTTTTGCGCGCTTTGCTACTTGCTTCTCTATTATAGGTACGGTTGCTACGTCTTATTTTTTTGGTTTTTGTTGCTTCATTTTGCAGTTGTAGAAAAAACATTGTAAAAAACTCGTTAGAAAACCACAAGTTGCGCACTATAACCCCACAATAATTTTATTTATACTTTAAAACGTCAACCTACAGCAACGGGCGTGAGATTATAATTTACTTTTAATGGGTCAAAAGGCAGACTATATAAAATTAACACACCCATCATGCACTCATTTTGTGGGAGGAGCCTCTCTTTTTGGAGCGAAACTACTTTGTGTTCCTTGCCGTTAATAGGTAACTATGGTATTGCAAGAGCGAAAACAAATCAAATGATTGGCGCAGAAAGAGAAAGCTAATCAAAAATCGTATCGATGTAGTCGTCATTCTGTAAAAAATTGAAGCATTTAAAATTAAAAAGATTTTTATTGTTATTTTTGATTCAGTTATTTTTAATTTTAGAAAATTGGCAGATTGCTTTTTAATTATTAGTATAAGTAAATTATTAGTAAAAAAATTATTTATTAAAATTGTTAAATTTCTGTAAATAAATATCAGCGAATGACTTTGGTTTTTAGTGTAAGCCGCTGATTCAAAACCGACTCCAGTAGGTCTTGGTTACGTGGATAAAAGCTCTGTAGAAGTAAATCTCGTGCTGTCAAAAGCTTTTGGACGCTTGTTGCAGTAATTTAGTCTGTGGGTATTACTCCTACCTGGTTTTGGTCGATTAAACAACATCGGCACATTGGCTATGTTCCAGTTAGGCAAACCACTTAATGATAAAAACTTTTTCTTTCCTGGAGCGAATGCAACCGTGTAAAGTAAAAGCGTTTCCTCAAGGGGGCGTTCTCTTGCCCTTACTATAGAGACTTATAGTAGATAACATCCTAAGCAGGCTAAGTAGAGCTGGATCCCCGGTTCTACGCTACTCGGACGACCTGGTCAAGGACAAACGTGAAGGACTGATCGCAACCGAATGGAAACTGCTTTAATTAAAATTAACGCTAGCAAAACCATTTTAGTTCTTTTTAAGAGAAGGATGAAGCTAATCTAAACGGTGATGGTCGCATATGCCTCGTTGGTATGGTGGCCAAAAACTCGGCAGGTTACCGCTCATGTTAAACTAAATAAGGTATAAAGGCTGTCTAGGAATAACAGGGGCATTGTCAACCTGTACTACCGCAGCCTTAGAGACACTGGTATACATGCCTCCATACTCTTAGTGTAAAAAAAGGCAATTAATAGTGTTCATAGCTATTTTATATAGACAGATGAAGCCTGGATATCAGAGGGGTCAACATCATCATTAAATGACGGTCTTGTTGGGCCTAGAAATTTTGTTCGAAGTGGTAATAAATACAATAAGAATAGAGGACTATCACAAGCAGAGAACGGCTTTGGTACACTGACGGCTGCAAACTAGCGAATGAAGCTGGACTGGACATCTCAGGCCCAAACTGTAAGTCACTGAGCAAATGTTCTACCATATTCCAAGGTGAGTTGCTTGCAATCAACATGTGTGCACAAAGCCTCAAAAGAAAACACTTGACACTATCAGATAGACAAACGGCCCTAAAAGACCTAAACGTATGGAAATGTGTAGCAAAATTAGTCTGAGAATGCAAGCAGACCCTAAAAAGGCTCGCGACATACAACCTTGAGGTGGGTGCCGGACAAGGCATATCGAGCAACGAGGAAGCAGACATCTTTGGGCGTTAAAACGCCATGCTATGGACCAGAGCTCTACTTTGGACTTATGAAAACCCACGTCCTGAGAGAACTCAACAAATGAAGACATATTGTAGAACTGAAACAGGCAAAATGGTTCGTCACTACTTAAAGAAAAGAGCAAAAAAGCTCTTTCACATGAACAGAAAAGACATCAGATTAGTCGTCGGACCCAGTAAAATATCATCTCAAGATAATAGGAAGAGCAGATTTTCCAAAACCGCAACAGAGACCGCAGAACACATACTCTGTGAATGCCTCGCCTAACTCTGGAAGAGGTTTAAGTGACTCGAGGAAGTACTGCCATCATCCCAATGTTTGGGCCAACTATCGCCCAAGAAAATAAAATTCTTAGAACCATTTACTCGCTGCAAGAGCCGAAACGACTTCCCACGCAATCTACAAGCCAAGACAACTCTCATTTCGGCGGCGGTAAATCCCCAAGTAAAGAAAGGGCAGCCTGCCACCGCCAGTCGCCGGCAGACACTTGGTTAAAATGCACCAAAGAGTGACGACAATTATTCTTAAACAGTAGTTGCATTTTTTATAGATTATTGACTCAGCAACATTGCATGATAATTTTTTCCCATATACAACTTTTAAATCCTTTTGACATTTCCTCTTAACTGGTGGAAATCCTACCCCAAACCAAATTCATCATACAAGTGTTTATTTTATTTTTATGTTTCTAGCAAATCCGACCCGGACCTAGCTGCCAAACTTGAATTGCAAAAACTTAGATTTCGGGTCATGGTAGCGGTAAAAAGACAACAAGAAACTCCAGAACAAAAAGATATAAGACGAGAACGAAATAGAAATAGAATAAGGGAAAAGAGAATGAAGGAAAAAGAACTTAGGTTGGTATATTATCATAATTTACATGTATAGAAAAAATACGCCCCTTTCCCCCTATAGTGTAGAGCAAAGTATATGAATTGAACCTTTTCAAAAAATCAATAGAAAAAAACGTTTTATTAAAAAAAATCAGCATTTTCATACAACCCAATGAGCATTTTTGTCTATATAGAAGTTACAGCAAATAATATAAAACCTTCATAAAATAACCAAAAGTTATATTATTTAGTGTTAGTGATAATTTTATAACTCTAATATATCTCTTAAATGAGTAAAAAAGACTTGAAAAATAACTGACCAACACCAGATTATTTATTTATTTATGGTACATAGTAATGGAAAGAAAAACAACATATAGATTTTATAAAACTTCCTTATGAACCTTCAAGTCTGGATATTATTATAAAAAGGTTTTACAACTGTTCTAAAAATACTACATAACAAATTAAAGGTTTTTATCGATTTAGAAATATAAATTTTCCATCTTTCTTCCTTTTGCTTGTTAATTATTATTCTTTTTCTTTTTAAAATAAAAAATTTATAAAATGGTGTTTACCAATCTTCTAAAATAAATTAAAATGGAAGTGAGATAAGTTGAAGCAGGAATATGAATATTTATATACTATAGGTTAAATAAAAGCTGTTTTCCCAGTCATCCTACTCTGATAATCAGCTGCGGTCCCGTGTGTCCTGTATAGTTTTCGAATACACTCACAAAATTTTCATGGGCTCCAAAAATACTTGACAAAACGGAAAAAAAAATTTTTTATTTAAATAATACTTTTTTTCACATATGTTTTTTGCTTTCTAGGAGAAATATTGAATTTTGTATTTTGTTCTTAACCCTAAACAAGCAATATTTCGATTAAATCAAGCACATGTTGAAACCCCATAAATAACGTTTTTATTTTGGTCAAAAACCTATTGTTGGAATTCAAAATGGCGAAAATCTACGACAATTCTATAAAAAAAAAACATTACAATTATACCACTGTTTACCTCTTTCAACACTTTTTTATCAACGTTTTAAAACATGATGCTAGTTGAAACAAAAGGCTGCAGATGGCGCAGTGTTGAACACTGAAGGTCCGTTTCTGCGAGTTTAACATAGTTACCATTGTTCTCTTTTCCTAAATGTATTCGTCTGAGAGAGGTCCAGCATACTACACATACCAGGAAAAATACCCGCCTGCACACCCTTCAACCCCGCATAACTGTCAGAGGTAACTATCTCAAGAAGATAGTTAGATTGCGGGGTCGAAGGGTGTACAGGCAGGTATTTCCCTGGTATGCTGGATCTCTTTCAGACGAATGCATTTAGAAAAAGAGGATAATAGTGACTATGTCAAACTTGCAGAAACAGACCTTGAGGCTGCGTTCCGTCG
This sequence comes from Oxystoma pomonae, assembly GCA_963921995.1. Taxonomy (NCBI): domain Eukaryota; kingdom Metazoa; phylum Arthropoda; class Insecta; order Coleoptera; family Brentidae; genus Oxystoma; species Oxystoma pomonae. The sequence continues at coordinate 30,344,879 of OY998172.1, read as the reverse complement.
CGTCGTAAGGTTATGTGTTCACAATTGCCGCCGACCAGCCATGCGAACTGTATGCACCGTGAATGGAAGTTTTACGGTGCATTTTTGCGAACTTAACACGGTTACTATATTGTTCTCTTTTTCTAAAACCCGGTTCCCATCTATGGGTTTCTTATGCGTGGGCTCCCCGAATCAAAACACGGATCACGTAGTCTAAGCGAGATTTGCCTATACAAGTTCATATCGGTCCACGTGATGAGTTTTTTAAGTCAGGGTAGCCGCCCATGGGAAACGCTAGTCGGAACCGGGTGTAGAATGCATTCGATCCCGATATCTGTCATCGAAAACTATCTCAAGAAGATTTGGATCTCTTGTGTGTCTCCTCAGATTGATGTAATTAAAACCAGATAATGATGGTATGGTATCTCGCAAAAACGCGCCTTTTGATGTCGCAAAAACGCACCTTTTAAAGTCGCAAAAACGAGCCTTTTGATGTCACAAAATTAACCTAAAAAATCTTGTTTCTTTTGTTATAAATTAAAATTGTTTTTTTGTTATAAAAACAGTGGTATTATAACCACTATACAAAGAAATTAATAAAAACATTATAGAAAGAATGGGCAAACAAGGTTTATGAATGAGTTCATAAGAATATTACAGGCACCAATTTATATAAAAGTGTCTCTTTGTTGTTGGTTAATTAAGTTTTTATAAGTGAGTTGATGGCAACATTTTAAAAACCAATCTATATATCTTTAATTGATAGTTACTTACGGTTTTATAGATGGGTTAACAGAAAGATTTCAAAAACCAATTTATACTTTTGTCACTGATGACTTATATTTTTATAAATATGTTGGTGGAAACAATGTTAACACCAATTTATATAAAATTTGTTACCGATGACTTTAATTTTTATAAAGATGTCCGTGGAAATATTGTTAACGCCAGTTTTATGTTACCTTAGGGTACCATCAATTTAGAACCTTTAATAAAACAAATATATAAACTCAATTCCTGTAGGAAACCTCTAAATACCCTAGGGCATTAATGGAACCCTCTTTATAATAATTATATAAATTTTTGTCACCAGAGGTTTCTGAAAATGCTCATTGGGAAAGATCCATGTGTTACATATTTATTTATTTCTAAATTTCCTTAAATGAAAAAACATAATCATAGTATTTTCTCATGTCAAAAAGTAAGGAAATTAATCCTGTGTGCTTTCTAAAATTAGTAAAAAATAGAAAATATCATATAATAGGTTTCAAATTTTTTAAATGTTAATTTAAACAAATTAAAATTATTGCTAATTAATTATTTAGACACTCTTTTTTTTATTTATTGCTTCTACTATGGAGTTTGAAAAAAGTAATTCCAATCCATGGCGGTAACTATCAAGTTTATCCGCTCGTACCCACTAGCAAGTGATTTTCACTATTAAGTTAAAACCTGCAGAAATAATTTGTCCAAATTAATTTACGACGTGCTTTACACGTCTTAAACTAGTAATTCAACGAATTCGTAAAGATATCTGTGCATCTTTACGAATTTGGCTCGCCACTTATCTGACAGATATTCCGCTAAATGTATGGGGCATTATTGATAGCTAATTTAAATACATTTTTACCACAACAAGGTGATTTTACTTTCCAGTCGAGAAGACGCTCATCTGGAAGAACAACTGCGAATAAAAACACTCAAAGAAAGAGTAGTTAAAGCTCTAAAAAGGCAAACCGAAACGCCTGCAGAAAGGGCCAAAAGATTAGAAAGACAAAAATTAAATAAAAGGGAAGAAAGAAGCAAAAAGCAATTCGATTCAGAATCTAAAAGAAAAAGCTTGGAGATAGAAACTAGGTACGAAGCTTTATTTTGAAAAATGTATATTATTAAATGCTTAATTTCTATTATAAAAATAATAATATAAAAAATATGTATTAGGATTTCCTATTTGACCACAACCAATAATTTTATATTTTAGTCAATTCATAGTCAACACCCGTTTATTTTTCTTTTTAGGGAATTCTCCATAAGTCACAGTGGCTCGGTTCCCGTCAATATGGAAAATAAACCTGAAGACACTGATTTTTATCGCAACATTTTACCTCGAGTCCCTACTGCAGAAATAGAAAATAACAACAAAACAATTAAAACACAAATAACAACAGAAGAACTAGTATTACTCCAAAACAAACTAAGCGAAGTACTAAAGAGTCGAAAGAAAAAAAATAATACAAATGACAACGGCAACAAGGACTTGTTAGATGACTACGAAGATAGTAGTGATGATGAAAGTAGTAATGACAGCGATGACAGTGAATATGACAGGTGCCTGGATAGTGTCAATTCTGACGACAGTCGAGACACTGTAAGTTTAGAACCTGAATGTGTAATTGATTCATAGTCATTAGTTTATTGGTCGGATTTTTTTGTTGATAATAACTTATATGAGAATTTAAGCATTTTTTTTTAATAATGGAAAGGGCGTTTACTAAAACTATTTTCAAGGTTTTGTTCCTTTAGTTTTTGTTTTAAAGTTTTGGTCATGATTAAAAAACTTGTGTATAAGGCAACAAATATGGTCAAAAATTAGTCATTTTTACACTTTACACATTTCTGGAACATAAAAAATGCTTTATTTTTTCTTTACAAAAAGTTTTAGTGTTGAAAAGTATCAACAAAGTTACCTCGGCAGGCTAAAATTTTGTACAAGTTTGCCGCAAGATTCCCTAGATAAAATTGCGGACTTTTTCCCGAATTATGTTTAAAAAGTCCATATTGGGCAAGGACACAACCCCCTTAAATGAAGTAGGCCTTTTACATATAAATTAAATAAAAAGTCAAGAATTTCTTACATTTTCGTAATATGCATTGCACCAATAACCTTTTTAACTATTTTGTAAACAAAATTTACGAGAAATAGTAAGACGTCGTATGTCTGAGACATGCAGTAGACGTCCGTCTTTGATTAATTTTTGATAACGCGCGCTAAAATATGTGCCACAGTTACTTCAGCCTGTTCCCCGCAACTGCCTTTAACTAATTTTTGGCACTTTATAACATCGGTTTCCCACCAGTTATTAAACAATGGTTTAAAGATCGCGAATATACGGTGTCTTCCGTGCGGCTTTTTCTATATAGCTTAGACCTCCGCCACACTCAATGCGTGCCGCTTCTGTTGCTATCTCTTTTTTTTATATGGCAAGTCACGAAAGCCTTATCAAAATTTTAGAAGGATGCGGTTTACCCTTTTGGGGCTAGTTGCACCTAAGCTCGAACGCTGCTCAGGCCTCAATTCTAGATTTGTTTCCTAAATCCTATCATAAGTATGCTTAAAATTAAACTAAAATTGTAATAATCAATGATTTTATAGTGCTGCAGACAAAAATTTTTGCAATACCTACCTATAACATGTCTTACGAGTTTTTCGTTATTATTTGTAAAAATTTGGGTTAAGAGACGCTGAGTCTCTCTCTGAGGGATCTAGTCTCAGTTCTATATGTGTTGGTGAAATTTCATAAATGCCCACAAGCAAAAATTTTGAAAAAGTTACACGTTTTGGATGCTGTTGATAAAAACTGTTAACAAAAATTATAGCGAGCACCAAAAGCAAATTTTGTTAAGGTGCAAAGGGTGGAGGGGCGATTTTCCACTGAAAAAAATTATCTGATATTGTGATCGAAACGAATACCGCAGTGTAAAATTTGACAAAAAGTAGTGTGTAATATTGTATATTTAAAATTAAAAAGAAACCGTAAAATTTTAAATATTTTATAAAAACATATTTTCTATTATTTATAAATCGAAAGGTAGCGCTGCAGGAGAAAATCTCATTATCCATCCTATCCGAGATTCGAACCCGGGGCTTTCCGTGCGGTAGGCAAATACGCTACCCACTAAGCTACGGAGGCCGTCAAAAAAAGTTATATGTAAATTTTATATAGGTACAAGGGAATCTCAACCAGTATAGCTATTCTTGGAATCCGGAAGAAAACAATTATTTCGACGCCACGCCGACGTCACTGATTACCTCGAAAATGACAAGCTACCAGATACTAGCGACACACTTTCAAAGCCGTTAAAAAAAATGAAACCATATGATGTTGTCTATTTTTTACTAATTTTAAAAAACACAGGATTAATTTCCTTGCTTTTTGAAATGAGAAAATACTATGATTATGTTGAAATATCAAATACAAAATGTGAATTTAATAATTTTAAGGAAATTTAGAAATAATAAGTCAAAAAGAAAATCAATGCTGTAAGTTATAATAAAAATACTAAATACTGGCTGTCTTATTTAGTCGCTTGTATTTTGTATTTACAATTGTGCATTCAGCTTGACTTTTGATAAAATTTGTTTCTACTGGTTTTTAATGGGAGAAATAAAAAATGCCAATTTCTATTAAAATATTGTCATTAGTGTCATTAGTACGAGAAATCAGCGTCATCGACCAATGAGAACCGCGCATTTGTGAGGAATTATTTTTTGCCCTGATTTCAAGAATAGCTACACAGGTCAAAAATATCTACAAAATTCAAGAATTCTTAGCAAATTTCCCGAATTTTTCCCGGCTATATTTCCCGACCCCACCGTATCTCCTACTTTTTCACGGATTCCCGGTGTTCAAGAATTGTGGCAACTTTGTGTGTATTCAAAGGTGACGTCAGAGATAGATAGATATTTCATGTTCTTTTACAATACAAAAATATTGATACCTAATAGATGTAGAACTCGTCAAATAAATTAACTTATCAATTAAATAAATAAAAGTAAAAGTAAAGCATCTTAAGAGAGGGGACGAGTGCTTGCTAAAACTATATACAGAGCGCTTCAGGCTACTGCGAACATAGGCCGGAAGAAGTCCAATTTGCCAGTGTACGGACATGCAGGGACGCCGCACACCTATCAGTGGAGCAACCAACACTCAGGCTTGCGATCACCATTTACGACTTGCGTTTAGTATTTAGTACGTCTCTAACCACGGTGCTATGTGGAGCGTAGTCAATGAAACCGGAATTTGGTCAATAAATACGCAAATTTTTATAACGTAATTTTCTTGTTTTTTGTCACTGATAAATAAGAGCGTTTTATTGTCAACTGCTGAGATTTATCACTGACAACGTGTTATAATGAAAATAATAAGGAGAAACAAAATAAAAGCAAGCTCTCAAAATAAAATAATACATTGTAAAATCAAAAAGATTCTCCCAGTCAAAAAAAAATTATAGCAAATGTTCGAAAAGTCCTCCTTACTCGGCTAGACAATATCCGAGCCTATTATAAAAACCCCTTCTAACGTTTCCAAGCATGTTAGGGGTGATAGTTTGGAAAGCTTCTTCAATTTTAATACGAAGTTCTTCCAAATTATTAGCCCTTTAGATTAGGAAATAGATTATCAAGATATTCCCTAACAAGGCCAACATTGTGAGCGGGACAACCATCTTGCTGAAACCATGTTTCACCAAATCTCACACCTAATAACTGCTTAGCAGTTGGAATAATATGCTGCTGCAGTAGATCCAAGTATCTAGGACCATTCAAATTGCCGTCAATAAAAAATGGCCCAATTACGTGTTCCCCTACAATACCCCCCCAAAGATTTAGTTTTTGGGGATACTGTGTTCTTACGTCAAAATAAAAATGCAAATTTTCCCTCGACCAATATCGAACGTGTGTTGGGTTATGACGATTCAATAATGGAAAAGTACTTTCGTCTGTGAAAAGAATAGATCTCAGAAAGTTTTCATCACGATTAGCCTTTTCCATCATCGTTTCGCAAAATTTCATAGGACTATAGTTGTCCTCCGGAAAAATTTCATGCGTTTTTGATGCTTTGTAAGAATGATATCCATTCTTTTTGAGAACACGTAAGACAGTTACTGAAGACGTATTAACTGCTTCGGCAATTTGGTGGCTAGTTAAGTTTCGATTTTCCTCCACTGTAGCGCAAATCATCACATCTCGTACTTCCTGCTCGTCATTCAAAACAGTGGGTTTTTTATGGTTTCTTGGCGCTACACAACCAAACTTTTCAAAATTCTGCACAAACCTATAAATCGTTGATAAACTAGGTTCTGGACGATTTACAAAATTCTCCAAAAAAAGTTCTTAAATAAGTCTCAATGGTCTGCCTTGATAGTACCATTTGACCATCTGCACTTTTTCGGCAACTTGGTAGACATCCATTTTTAGTGTTAAAAATGTATTATTTCACTTAAGAACTTACCAATATGTTTGTCGTGCAAGGCAAAAATAAAACAAAATAATAAAAACAACATAAATTTCCAAAAGATAACACTGCAGCGTGCTTCGAATCCACCTCGGTCGTACGGCACGGAGAGTAAATTGGACTTGATTTCCCCTATGTTCGCAGTAGCCTGAAGCTCATTGTATAAGCCAATACATCAAGATCGTTTCACAATATCTTATTTTTAAGCTGATTCCATTTCGCAAAAAATGTGAACTTCGGTAAATGGCGTATTTTATTATTTTTATTGTTGAATGTTTTCGTACACTTAAAAAGGGACGCCAATTTTCACTTTCTTAACTTGGTTAAAGCTGTAAAGACATTATTTCCAAGTAATATACTTTTATCTTGCCGATTTTTTCTTGTTAACTTATAGTAAGTAATAACAAGGTATTCCAAATTCGATGCCCACCATGGGAATACCCTAATGATACGAAAAGGTTTAAATTAGGGAAAAGTTGCGCATTTTGATGCGAAATATGGATAGTTTCGGAGGCAGGTGAAACAAACCGATATTTTCATTTTAACTTTTTATTTTTCTGCGCGTTTATTCTTGGTGCTGTCAAAAACAATTTAAACTTTCTAAAGGCACTTTTTTAAGATCTACAACACGAGCATTGATTCGTCATTAGGTAGATCTTAAAAAAGAGTCAGTGTCAAACTTTAAGCGTTTTTTGACAGCTTTAAGAATAAAGGCACAGAAAAATAAAGACTAAAACTGAAAGTTACGGGTTTTTTCGCCTATCTCCGGAACTATCCGGATTTTGTAACCTTTTTTTTTAGTTTTGAGCAAAGCCTGAAATGACTTTGCTCAAATTTAAATCTTATTCCCATAGTGAGCATCGAATTTGGCACACCCTGTATAGAGCATAATTATTAATAATATTATTTGTAAACATATATTATACATAGTAACTATTCTGTTGTCAAATAAGAGTACTAAATAATTTAATAATAATTTTAATATCAGTTTTACGAAAATTGAAAGTTAGTTGTTTAGGATTAGTAAGTGTTTTGTAGCAATATTAAAATAAAGTATTGTATTTTTTAGTTGTTTGGTATTTTTGAAATCGGTATAAATTTTTAAAAACCAGAAGGATCTAAACTAATAAAACAACATTTAAGTGGGTACAAAGATTTCTGAAAAAAGTGCCAAAGGTAAAAAAAATCAAATGTATAGTTAATTGTAGAACGAGGTGTAAAATCAATAAAAATATCCAAAAATTCCATAATATATACACTGGCGCACCGAGGGGTGGAGGAGGGTTTTTGGGGTTACCCCTTCCCTCCCCTCCCGAGAGGTCACATTTTTACTTCAAATTAAGCTTTTTTTTATTGTTTATCCTTAAACCCTCCCCCCCCCCCCCGAAGTCAATTCCTGGGTGCGCCAGTGACCCAAGCAGCATTTGGACGTTATCTTACGTTGCCCTTGAGAAACGCGACGTCGTTTCGACTGCCTGACGGCCATCATTCGCAACTAAATGGGTAATACAGATTCGGGTCGCCTCGACGTCATTGATCCTGACTAGCTTTACCAATTGCCAACGTTATTTTACGATTAATCTCCCTCACCTAAAATTAGTTACTAAACCAGAATGTTAATTACGTTTGGTTTTGTTTCGACTACCTAAAATATATAAAGTTTTTGTAAAAGAATAAAAATAGATGCGGTTTTTTTTAAAGGCGGATCCTGATGTCTATAGGTATACATGAATAATATATAATTCTTTTATTTACTTTTAAAGCACCTTACACATAAAAATTTGTAAACAAAAGGCCGCTTATTGATAAATGTGAAAGTGTGAAAATTTGAAAGATCTAAGAAAATAAAATATTTAAGAAAAATTGGTTATAGAAATATATTTTTTAAATAATGTTGTTAATTTTATTTTATTAATTATACTACATGGCACTCTCTCATTTTAGACTAAATCTAAAAATGAAAAAATTAATTTACAATGTCCGACAGACGCCAACCTGTTCAAAATGGCGAATTTTTGTGTCCTACTTAATCTGAACTAACATTATACCAAGTCGAACCGGGTCTCCAAGTTAAGTCGTCAAGCATGACTTAAGTTACAAAACCCGTCGGTTCGCAAACGTATTACGACGTATTAAAACCGTACGTCCGCTATGCATGATGTACCAATTCAATGTTGCCATCGGCCAGAGTACGTATTAGAATCGCACGTCTTGCACGGAGTATGTAATATTAATCTAATCTACGTATTAGAATCTGAAGTCGTTTTTAGCAGGTTAATCACACCCTGGGTCGCCCTAACCTCACAGTTTTGGCGGTTTTCATTTATTCTTGTTTGGGGTCGTGCCTCGTTATCTCGACTTTAAAATCATTTAAAAAAAAAAATTAAAAGAAATGGGGCCCATTCACCACATGGTGGCTGGAAAATGGGATATGCTCCCCAGCAACAAAAATCTTAATATGACGTAATTTTCGGGTAGAATTAAGGTTTTGATCAGGGACGTTTGTGTCCAACGTTGTTTTTGAGGTAAAAGCGACTTTATTAGTTATCCGTTACAAAACCCAACGATATGCCGACGTCGGTAAAAGCGACGTACCTTTTTACTGCAAAGCCGACGTCTTCAGTGCGTAGGAAATTTAAACGTGCCGGATACCGACGTCTGCCTGTCGGAACGGAACGGACGTCCTTAACGAACACAATTTTCGTGCGTTTGATCTAACTTAAAACAACTATTTTTATTTGTTGTAACTTAACTTTTTTGAAAATTTTAACCCAAGTTTAATTTTTTTTTCTTGGAGTTTTTGGATTTAGGATCTGCTTAATTATTGCTAGTTGCAAGTGCTCTTGAACCGCCAAAACGACCATTCAAACATTCGATTGGACATGTGGGGAATGGTCTTCATCTCCTTTAATTTTTTGATATAAATAATTTTGAACTAATCACTCATGTCGAGATAACGCGGCACAACCATAAACGATAAATAGAACCGCCAAAACTGTAAGGCAGCATTTGACAGTTTGGGGTGTAATTAACCTACTAAAAACGACTTCAGATTCTAATACGTACATTAGGTTAATATTACAAACTTCGTGCAAGACGTGCGATTCTAATACGTACGCAGGCCGATGGCAACAGTAAATTGGTACATCAAGGCGGACGTATGGTTTTAATACGTCGTAATACGTTTGCGAACCGACGAATTTCCTAACTTTAGTCATGCTTGACGACTTAACGCACGGTTCGACTTGGTATAATGTTAGTTCAGATTAAGTAGGACACAAAAATTCGCCATTCTGAATAGGTTGGCGTCTGTCGGCCATTGTAAATAATTTTTTTGTTTTTTAGATTCAGTCTAAAATTAGAGAGTGCCATGTAGTATATAATTAATAAAATAAGAGTTTGGGGGAATGTTAGATCATTTTTATAAGAAAAACAACATGATTTTAAAAAAATATATCGAAAATTTTTTTTTAAATATTTTATTTTCTGAGATGTTTTATATTTTCAGGGCGCCCGGTTTTTTTCGAAGTATCTTAATCACATTTATCAATAAACGGCCTTTCGTTTACAACTTTTTATGCGTAAGGTGCTTTAAAACTAAAAAAAAGAATTATATATCATCCATTTTCATTCTTTTACAAAAACTTTATATACCTATTTTAGATAGTCAAAACAAAACCAAACGTAAAATACGCCTATGTGGGAACCGGGTGTAACCCATTTAGGTGCGAATGAGGGTCGTCAGGTAGTCGAAACGACGTTGCTAGCCGACGTCGCGTTTCTCAAGGGCAACGTATGCGCAACGTAAGATAACGTCCAAATGCTGCTTGGGCTGGTTCCCTACAGCAAAGAAAGATATCCAATTGGATGTTTGAATGGTCGGTTTGGAATTTTCTATAGAACTTGCAAAAAAAGATGAAAACTTGTTGGGTTAAAATTTTCAAAGAAGTTAAGTTAGAACCAGAGAAATAAAAATAGTTGTTAAGTTAGATCCAACGCCCGAAAATGGTCGTGTTCGTTTGGGACGTCGGTTGACGTAGGCCAGTTTCAACGAGCTACCTACAGGTTTTAAATTTCAGACAGGCAGACGTCGCTATCCGGCACGTTTAAATTTACGTACTGAAGACGTCTGCTTTGCAGTAAAATCGTACGTTGCTTTGGCCGACGTCGGCATACCGTTTGGTTTTGTAACGGATAACTAAGAACGTCGCTTTTACCTCAAAAACAACGTTGGAAACAAACGTCCTTGATCACAACCTTGCCCGAAATTGACGTCATATTATACATCTAAAATCCAAACTGATTTTGATTTGACTATGAGAGCTCCTAGGCCCCCCTAAATGTTTTCAATTTGAGTAATGATAAATCCATCGTCCCCACCCCTTTGCGATTACTTTTCCAAAAATTTCCATTTTCATAAAAATTATTTACTTTTAAATATACCTGGTCGCTTTAGTGAAAATAAAAAAAAGGTGTATTAACCTTATTTCATAAAATTGTCTTCTAAATTAATTTCGGTGATAGTATTAAAACTGTACGCATAAAGTAAGTAACTATAAAATGAATTTTAATAGCGTTAGTATCAAAACAGCGTTTCATAAAAAAATCGCCGTAGCCGGGTTACCATCAGCGATTCGCTCACTTTTTTTGGTTTAAGTGGGTAACAACACTCATCTCGTCATCATCATCCTCACATTAATGAGCGTTGTTTTATAACAGGGCTATTTTAACAAGCACGGTTTTAAACAAACCTTTTTTCATATGCGCCATTTTACTACTGGCGCTGTTTTAATATAAACGCTGTTATGATGAGCGCTATTTTATTACACGCTCTTTCAATGTTAGCGCTTTTTCTTTATGCCACTAACCAAGTACGGAGCCCTTTGAAAAAGGCCGGAAACAAAATTAAGAAAATTAAAAGGGCGCGCCATTTTTACAATGTTTTTGATTGTGGTCCGATTACGTGGGTCCGATTCCCCCATAGAAATATAATGCCCAATTGCTCTGCGTTTGCTCTAAGGATTCCTTTACGCTAAGGATCTCTTAACGGTCCTAAGTAGCTGATTTGGTTTGCTCAGCTTTTCTTTTTAGTCTAAGGAATACCCAAATTTAATATGCCATATCGAGCCTTAAATCATCCTTAGAAGAGAATTCTAACCTCAAACGGTCAAAAAAATTAAAATGGAATTTTTAAATGACGGTTTGAATGTGCTGAAGATAATTGAAAATGGTTTTGCCAGAGGGGTCTAAATTTAGATTTAGATTTTTGCAACGTTTCCGAATAACCAAACCAACAGTTCGAAATATTTTGCAACTCATACGAGACCAGTTGGAGTTAGATGGAGGACGTTTTGAGTAAGACTATATGACTTACAAATTAGGACCAGTCAATGCAGAGATAAGCCCACAATGGATGATAGCTTCAAGTTTTTACGGTCACATATTTTTATGCAAGTTTTTTTGTTGTTTATTAGTATAAATAAAATAAATATCACTGTTTATTTTTAAGAAACAATACAACTGTCTCTTCAATTAACTAATCATACTGAGAACCCTACGATTATGTGCCACTGGAGGGCAGCTTTCTAGCATTGTGGATTTTAAGGTCAATATACCGGGTGTCCCAAGGTGAGTAACCTATTAGAATATTTTGGAAACTATACAATGGAAACTTTTCAACCTTTTTATTCTAACATAAGTCCATATAAACTATGTTTATGAAATACTCTCATATTTGCAGTTTTGCCATTTGCAAGAAAAATTGAACACCCTGTATATTTTTGCATTTTTGGATTCTACAAAATATTTTAGGTACATTTTATGTACAATGTCCTATACCTATGTTCAACTATTTTTAAAATATTGACAAGTGAAAATTGACATTTTTTAACTTTGAGAGCCCGTAACATCGAAACGGTTAAGGATAGAGCAAAACGGCTTTTACATTCCTATCTTGGTTTTTCACAAGCTATCGCTTTATACTATTTTCAACCCAGGGTTAAACTAACCTTGCGATATTTTAACCCTGCATATAAAACGATAGCTTATGAAAAACCAAGATGGGATTGTAAAAACCGTTTTGCTCTATCCTTAACTGTTTCGATGTTACGGGATGTCAAAGTTAAAAAATGTCAATTTTCACCTGTCAATATTTTAAACATAGTTGAACATACGTATAGGATATTGTACATAAAATGTAACTAAAATATTTTGTACAATCCAAAAATGCAAAAATATACAGGGTGTTCAATTTAAAATAAGAAAGTTGTTGCCAAGTTTTCCTGCAAATGGCAACACTGCAAATATGAAAGTATTTCATAAAGATAGTAGACTTATGTTAGAATGGAAAGTTTGAAAAGTTTCCATTGTAAAGTTTCCAAAATATTCTAATAGGTTACTCACGTTGGGACACCCGGTATATGTTTAAATGACCCTTACTGAAGCTGAAAAAATGTATGTATAAGCTGACTCAAAGAATAATTAATAATAAATAATAATTATAATAATAATAATAAATAATAATTATAATAATAATAATAAATAATAACAACAAATAATGGTTTTATGACAAGCAGCGCCCTCCAGTGGTTGAACTTATAACAAGATTTAATTACTAGCTATGGAAAACTTTATTTTGACCAGAGCAAACGAATAAAATTTAGAGAAAACTTAAAAATTATGGATTTCTTTACTACTCATTACTTAAGCAAATCACAGAGCAAATGGGCATAATTATATTTCTATGGATTCCCCCGATTTTGATTATGCTATAATTTATGAACGCGCCTTTTGGCTAACCAGCCACCACAAGTGAACTTGGCCACCACTAACACCATAACCTCACAAAATTCAAAACTTTTCTCTTGCTCATAAATGCAGTGCCTCAGACAGTTCCTCTTTACCAAACAATTCCACAACTTTAGAAACCAATTTTTAACGATCAGGATGGCCAAGAGTAAGTTCGAGTATGTAAGGCAGTATGAAAGCGACGACAGTCTATTGCCGAACTGCTGGATCGTGGTAAGAGTAGATGGCAAGTCTTTCCACAAATTCTCTGAAAAACACGATTTTCAAAAACCCAATGACAGCAGAGCCTTGAGTCTTATGAACAAGGCAGCAACCACTGTCATGGAAGAGTATAAAGACATTCTAATTGCTTATGGACAAAGCGATGAGTTCTCATTTGTTATTCGTAAGGATAGTTTGTTGTATAATCGTCGGAAAAACAAAATTACTACATACATCAATTCATTGTTCACTTCTTCTTATGTGTTCTTCTGGAGAGATTACTTTAAAGAAGTTAAACTAAAATACCCACCATCATTTGATTCTAGAGTTGTTTTATACCCAACAGATGAGAATCTACGAGACTACCTCAGTTGGAGACAAGCAGACTGTCACATAAACAATTTATACAACACCACCTTTTGGGCTTTAGTTTTAAAAGGGGGTCTAACAAACTCTGAAGCAGAACAACGGCTTTGTGGGACTTTATCAAGTGACAAAAATGAGATTCTATTTAGTGAATTTGACACGAACTATAATAATGAACCTGTTTTATTTAAAAAAGGAACAATTTTGCTAAGAAAAAGGATAAAACACCCAATTAGTGGAAAAAATAGAATAGTTGTGTTGCCCTTACATGAAGATTTAATTCAAGATGATTTTTGGAGAAAAAATTGTGAAATTTTAGAGATAAAAACTGCAGGTTTTTATGATTTTTTAGAAGGTACTCACATTCCAGAGTTAGTATTAGGTCAATTTCATAGTTTAAGAGATAGAAAAATGGAGGAAATAGAACTTAATCAAGAGTCAGATTAGGTAAAATTTAATGTAACTAAAATATAATAATATATAAGTAATTTTCAAATGATTTTTTTATTTATTTACCAGGTACTTAATTGTTAATTTTACATTTAATTTTACTTTATTGTAATAATTCAATGATAATGAACAACCGATGAACAACAATCTCATAGTTTAAGATATGGGTTTAGAGATAGATTAAGTGAATTATTAAAGGTTTTAGGTAAGTTAAGTTTCAAAGTTTTTACTGGGTGGCCATTTTCTGGAAACCTAGAATTTCGACGGTCAGGGAAAAGTCAGTGAAATGTCAGGAAATTTCCACAAAAATCTGGAATTTTAAAAAGCATAATAAAAAAGTGAAATTCTGAGTTATAACCTATAAAAAAACCACCAGGGAAAATGAAACAAAAAAAAAATTGATTGATTCTTTAAAAGTTTTAATCAATCGAATATTTTTGTTAATTTCATATTTCTTATGGCAACTTGACAGATACAATTTAACAACAAGGTGGGCACACAAGCAAAACTATTAAGCTAAAGGCGGGGTCCAGAGTCAAGTCACTGCAAAGTGGAGTTTGATAGGGTGAAAAAGACTTCTTTGTAGTAAGCCCCTTTTTCTAACAAAAACAAAAAAATCAGTTCCTCAGCTTTGCATCTTACCTAAGTCCACTTTTTCTTCATATATATATATATATTTCAGAAAGACTATTTCTGTTTGGGAGGGTTAATTTTTTAAAAAATTTTGTGAAATAAAATCTTTTTCCTGATGTTTTTTATGAGTTTGGTCTCCCTTCAAATTAAATCGTGCCCAGGCCATTTTTAGCTTTTGAATGAGACTAAACCTATAAAAAAAACCACCAGGGAAAATTAAACTTTTTACTTTCGTTTATGAATTTTTTCTAAATTAACGGTAAAAAACCCTGGATATGCCCCTGTGTATGAAGTATTCAAGTTATGAGATAAAGTCTTCTTAGGTGTTTGCCAGACATAGGTACGTTATTTGACTCATATCTCCTATCATATACAATCGCCATAGAATTTCACTATTTTGACCTTTGGTACAATACCTTCAAAATAATAAAATTTGGTCACATTTTAAGTCGGGCCATAGGTCCATGTTATCTGTGCAGCTTTTTAGTTAAATTAACCCAAAAAATGTCAAATGTATAAATAATGTCATTTTTAGTATAATTGTTTACAAATTTTCGCGTTTTTCGTCACATGACTGTCATAATATTATTTCATATTGACATCATGCGACGCGTGAGTGGGCACTCACGAAAAAGTCGTAGGTGGGAACCGTGTGTAAACGTATCTAAAATTGAGACTAGATTCGACCCCAACCCAGTAATTGGCAGGTAACACAACCCACTTAAAAAATATTTCATAATAAATGTAAAGGTTTTTCTTAATTTTCCACTTAAGGATTGTTTTTTAGCTTAAACTGCAAGAAAGTTAAATTTTTTCCTACAACATTTAAAACATGTTAAAAATGGCATTTTTAGTATAATTTTCTTCAATTTTTCGCCTGCGGCGCATTAACTCCAACCCAACAACTACTAAACCGGTGATAGAGAGGGGGTCAGGGAAAAACTTTAAAAATGGTTTGGAAAACCGGGAAAAGTCAGGGAATTTGGTATTACAAAAAAAGTGGCCAGTCTGTTTTAAAAAAAGTCCGTTTTGTTTTTAAGTTATGCTTTTTCCAAGGGAGAATTGACTATTTTCATAGGTGTGAGGAGAGGCATGTTGTGTGTGCCCAAATATATTACTGACAAAAACAATACACAGCGTAATTTAAAGTAAAATCCAAAAAGAACTGATTGGCAGTGTGTTTTGTATTTCAGGGTGTCCACACATATTTCCAAAAAATTCCCTAATTTGATGACTTTTCCTAAACAGACTAAAATGATCCTCAGTCCACCAAGTATCTTGCCAGAATTAAAAAATATCTTTGTAGTAAAAAAGATTACAAAAGTTTGTATTTGTAGTGTGATATCACACAAATAGAAATTTATGATAGGTAGAAAAATAGTTTTTTTTTATGTACCTAGGCCTTTTTTTTGTTTGTATTCCTAGAGATTTTAGTATAGTTATATGTTATAGAATAAAAAATATTAAACATTAATTTATGTTAGCGTGACATAATTAAATTGAGAGAGAGACAAGACCGTAAGGAAACATGACAAAGAGATTGGGGGATAAGGGTCAGAAATAAACAAAATTAGCGTCCTTTATATGGACATCCCTTATTTTCTAGGTTCCATTTTTTTTATACTATACCCAGCAAACATGAAAATGCTGGTAAAATACAGTTTTTGCGCTAGCATTGCTGGCAGCTGACTTGCCAGTGCAAAAAAATATTTGTTTTCTGCTGGCAAAACACTATACAAGACGCCAGCACAAAAATGTTATTTTATTTGCAATGGCATATATAAGGACTGTGAAGGCATTCTTGGTCCAATTTTGGCAACCAAATCAGTGCTGGCATTGCACAGGTGAACGCGTGAATTGCAAGTAAAAGAAATAAAAAACAGGGGAAAATATGTTAAAATTATTTAGGCACCCAATAACAAAAATTTTATTTGAGTTTTCTCCTACGCGCCTACAGAAAAAATAGTGTACCTAACATGCGTGTAAAGTGACTTTTCCGCACTTGATTGCTGGCCGAACGAAAAGTGGCACTTTCCGCACTTGTTAGGTAGACTACCTTGTTATCTAAGTATTTCTTGACCAATTAATTTTAATTCTATCTACGGAAGAAGGACCCGTATTCTCGTATATTGACTGAAGCGCTCGGCGTTTAAAAAAAGGTTTAAAAATAGTGGTGGCGTTACGGTCTAGTAACCTGCCACTTAAAGGAGCGAGGCTTCGTATCCCTTCACGCGTATTTTTTTTAATTTTAATTTTTTTAGGATGTCTTTGCGAACATCAGATATTTTAAAGCTCAAGAATATTTTTTCGGTAGTTCTTGTTAGCTGGGCAGGTATTTCAAAAAAAATAATAAAGGCTTCCATAAAATAACTTAATGTACAGTGTAGTAAAAATTATATTATTAATATAATAATAAAAAAAAATTGAAAGTCTAATAATCATCCTAATTTTAGATTTACCAACCCTTACTGCACTTAGGTTTGGATTCATGATCTGTAACTTTTCTTAAAATTATTAAATCCTCAATTTTGGGAGCATTTTCGGTAACTTCTTCTCCAACTTGGAGATGCGATAAAGCTATGGCCAAAATTGTACCTGAAAAATAAATATTTTTTACAATGTCACGAAAATAAGTATTATGATTACGTGGAGAATGTACTTTTTCTTACAATGCGCAATTATCTGGTACTGGTTTGAAATAGCCCGCAGTGGTCCTGATATCAACAGAAAAAAAAGGTCATTAGTATATAGTATTACCTCATTCATGAACGGAATGAATTAATGCAAAAAAAATACTAAAACGATAACGACTTAAAAAAAAATCAAATATTTTACTTTCAAAAAAGTTTTTCTGAAATAAATAGACATACAATACAAAGATAAAACCGAGGGTAATACTATAGTACTATATAGTAAGGTTTTTTAGTTCTGTTTATCTCAGTTGAGCTGTTCTCGATATATCATAGACACCGCATAAAAAGGACCAAGGGCCGTAGCTATATTTCCACAATTTTCTAAATTTTCATATGATTTTTTTTGAAAATCATCATATATACTATTTTATAGTATTCGATTAAATAAAATGATTAATACATTACATTATATTACAATATAATATAACCCCTTAAGTGGACATCACTTATATAATTTATAATCTTACCACTTGGACTGAAACTCAGTGATGTAACAGAAGTTTGATAAGGATGAAACTGACAGAGTTTCTTTTGGTTAAATATGTCCCAAATATTCACAAAAGAGTCTGCACCGCCAGTTGCGAAGGTACTGTGTATTGGATGGAAACTAAAATAAAAAATGGCGCTAGAAATTATCCATTTAGCCAAACAGGATTTTTGTATATTTTTATTGCAAACTGTCTATTTTTCGGCAAAATTACTGTCTTGGTTTGCAAGATCCTTTTTTTTTCTACCCGTTACCATAGACTGAAACTGAAATCATCATCAAACTTATGATATCTATGGAGATCGTCGTGTTTACATATACAGGATGTTCGAAAACTAACGATACCTCTTAACATCTCCAAAACCAAGAGGCAGAAAAGTCAAAGTATTTTTTTTTAATGAAAAGATACATTTTGTCAAATTTGAATGGGTATTTTCTTTACGATTCTAAAAATACCTAATATGTTGCCTTTTTTCAGTCGTTTATTGTTTCTATATACATCTATATAAACCTATCCGAAAGCAAAATAAAATTTAAAAAAAAAACAAAAAAAACAGACCCTACAGTATTGTATTTATGATAATAATAAACAAAAAAAAACATGAAAAAAAGACTACGTGACAGATCTACCAGTTGTCTATTCATTAATAATGAATGATCTCAGTTTCATTATACTCCAAATTTGATCTGAAATTCGCTCTCCACTTCGATGCTGTTTAGGGATGTAAGAGAATCAAGTGAGCCTAAGTGGTTGTTGTGGTGAGATCGAATACCTTGATAGATTGGGCATTCAAACAAAATATGAGCAGATTTCATTTGGTTTGACATGATATACCCCCTACAAGTAAATTTTATAATGTTTTTGCTTGTCATTCTAAGCTGTGCTATTGTCGTTTGTACCTCTGTAGTAATGTTAAGTTTAAGATAGTTTTGCGGCCCTTTTGAAAATCTAAGGAGCGGGTATATTGTCAAAAAATTTGATGCTTGGGCTTGATTAAAGTCTTTTAAGTTTATTGTAAAAAGTTGTTAAAAAAAATCATTTAATTTTTTTGCAAAAATCACTAGTTATACTTGATGACCATGGGATCGCGAATTCGACGTAAGAGAAAAGATGTTTTACTTGAGACTTCCAGCTATATTTTCTATCCTGTTTGTCTAGGTCAAGTTGCCTTAACATACATACACTTTTATTAACCAATTAATAATGCTTTTAAAAACTATATAAGAAGTTTTGACTGTGTTAGCCTCTAGTCAACAATGCTGTCCGGCGTGCTACGTGGTAAGGAGAGAGTTATTTTGAAGAAGTTAATCTGCACCCATTCTATTATGTCAAGATAATTGATAACCCAAATTTGAAGGCAATTAGATAAGATGCTCAAAACTAATGAATTGAACAGTTGCGATTTAGAATTCCAGCAGTTGATTTTTGATTTGGAAATAATTGAAAGTACACTTCTAGTTGCCTGTTTTGCTTTGTTCGCTGAGTTGGAGGCCATTTGGCGAAAGAGCCCGGAAGAAGAAAACAATACCTCAAGGTAGAGTTATGGGTTTACTGTTTCTATAGTATTTGTTTTGTATAAAAACTGATTTTGAGGAAGATGTAGTTTTTCCCTAGAAAAGGGAACAACTTTTGTTTTTAAGACATCTACTGCAAGCATGTTTTCATCAGAATATTTTTTGAGAATTTTGATTTTACTCCTTAAGCCGATCGCACTATCAGCAAGTATTATGAGATCATCACAGTATAAGAGTAGAAGTAGATCTTGATAGTTGTTAATACTGACACCTGTTGCTCCGTTTTTTCGAAAATAATCTTCCATATCTGCGATAAATAAGGCAAATATGTTGCCTTTTTCTTCTAAATAAAATGACAAAAATTTTTAATTAGAGCAATGAGTTAAACAACTAGGGAACAAATTCCAACTTTTTTTTTGTTTCCTAAACAAAAATTGTTTTTTTGGATTTAACTATTTAACTACACCCCAGTAACGAAAAAATATCAATTAAAGATTTAGGTTAGCTTGCTAAAAAACTATATTCTTTGTTACAAAGTTTATAGGCATAAAAAATACATATAACCCTATATTTTTAATTAAACAAAAGCAATTAAATAGCACACTTTTATTATTTAATCTAGAGTTTATGACACTCACTTTGCGCTTCTTAGCCTGCCATCTTTCGCAATAGTCCAGCAGTAGTCAGCTAACATGTCACAGTTCCATTTTAACTGATACCTTCTATCCATGTGTAAAATATCTTGGTGGAAGTTCTCATCGTGCTCGTCACTTACAGACAATTTTTCGGAAATTAATCCAGATGAGAATCCAAGAAATGAATTTTTACCGACATGTTACATTCTAGGCTTTATACAATGGTAATACAAAAGAAGTTGGGCAACCAGGTCGCTATAGTTCTCTGCTCTGGTGTTTTCTAAAAAAATTGTTGCAACCATTTTAAATTCATTCCAAGCGTCTTTTTTCTTGCCTTGAAGTATGGAATCGAACTGCGCATCTCCGAAAAGTTTCCTAATCTGGGGAACCACAAATATTCCCTCTTTAATTTCAGCGTTACTGATTCTAGGGAACTTTACTTAAAGCATGGCTTTCTTTGTGCATGGCCTTCACCAAATTCCTAATTTTGTATGAAGTGGCGGTAATAAAATCTTTTCTGGGGGAAAAGACTCTTGGTGCCCAAATTTTATTTTTATAGTGATCCGTTTTTGCTCGACTGTCCCACTCGCAGACAAAGCTGCATTCCAAGCAAAATTGCCGCAACTTATAAATAAGAAGTAAGTAAGTAACCATTTCAAATTGCTATTAGTTTCTTTCATATGGACTGCATGACCAACTGGTACTGAAGGCAACTTGTTTCATTTTGTTTTATGTAAAATTGAAAATTTGAATTTCCTGCAATTAATGTTATGGTTTTATTGTTAGGCACAAATGTCGAGAGATTGTAACCAACCAAAAATAAACGAGAAGGGCTTCTTCTCTGCGTATTGAAGAAGGTATGTCCTTTTTTTATTTTCTCCAAAAAAAAAAAATTATTATGAATGTTCAGAATATATCACAAGAAATCATGGCTATTAAAATACAGAATGAACTGGCTGGTAAGGCAAAGGAATGGTTAAATTCAAAACCAACAAATATTACGTTGAGTTTTGAAGAATCCAAAAAACAACTTATATTAATGTTTGAGAGCCGAGAGAACAAGTTGGCTGTAAAACGTAGATTTGAACAACGAAAATGGAGAAAAGTTTGCAAATTATTTCCAGGACAAGGTGGTTCTGGGAAACAAAGCTAGCATTCCAGAAAATAACATGATTCTATACATGGTGGATGGTATAGAAAATCCAGTTTTGCAGATGCAATGTAAATTAAAAGAATTTACCACACTCGAGCACTATATTATGCATTATGTCAGATGTGTCGAATGGAATTACGGAGAACAAGGAGCAGAGAGTAATTGACAGGAAGAAGCAACCTTAAAGATGTTTCAACCAACTCAAAAACTGTCCACACCCTAAACGTGAAAGGGGTAGTTGCTATGAATGTGGCAATCTGCAACATAAGAAATTTGAATGTCCAAACCGAAGGAGTAGAGCTATTAATGCAATCCAGAATGATCTTGTTCCGGCATTTAATGCAGAGGTAAAGATTTTTGTTGGTAATAAATATATTTTTAAAAATTGCATGTTGGATTCAGGTAGTCTTATATTTTTAATAATAGAATATTTAATTCCTCACTATTTAATTAAAAATTCTGGTATTAATAATAGTAAATTAAATATTTTGGGTACCATAAACACACCTATTAAGATTGATGACAAAACAGAATTTGACTTGACTTTCCATGTTGCAGACTCGACATTGAACACAGACGTTCTACTGGGCAGGAACTTCATAAGCTTAGAGGGTATAACATTGCAGATGTGAAAATTTGGCATAATCGTTGAGGTAACCGAACAGTTTAGGCATGATATTGATATTTTTAAAATTGACGTAAGTGATAATAATGAAATGGATACTTTCACATCGAAGTTGAATTTTGATTTTAAATTACCATTGGATATTAGTAATTTTTTAAAAAACTTGTTTTATTATTATTATATTAAACCTAAAAGACCAGAAAAACTAAATATTCAATTTGAAATTACCTTAATTTTAGATAAAAACAGCTCACCTTTTTATTATAAACCTAAGAGGTTATCATTTTGTGAAACAGAGGCTGTCCATAAAATTATTTCTGAGTTAAAAGATAAAGAGATAATTAGGGATAGTAATTCACTATATTGCTCTCCAATAGTTTTGGTAAATAAGAAAAATAATGAAAAAAGAATGTGTGTTGATTTTCGATTTTTAAATAAACTGGTTCGAAATAGGGATAGATTTTCGATGCCAAATATGGAAGACCAAATTGAGAGATTAAAAGATGCTAGGGTATACTCGTTACTTGATTTAAAGAGTGCATTCCATCATATTAAAATGAATCCTGACTCAATTAAATACACCTCAAAGAGAATGCCCCTTTGAATATTTAAAAATGACATATGGTCTCTGTAATTCTGAGGCTACTTTTATGAGATATATCTCTATTATTTTTGAGGATTTAATTAGGAGAAAGAAACTTTTATTATATATTGACGATATTTTAGTTGCTACTAGGGACTATCAGGAAAATCTGAAAGTTTTACAAGAAATATTTTTGCTTTGTGTTGAAAATAAGTTAGAGTTACCTGTAGATATATGTAGGTTTTTAATGAATGAAATTACTTATCTTGGCTATAAGATTTCAGGGGGAAATGTATTGCCAAATGATGAAAATATAAAACAGGTTAATGATTTTCCAGTGCCTCGCAATAAAAAACAGGTACAAAGCCATTTAGGCTTTGCCTCTTATTTCCGCAAATATATTCAAAATTTCTCTATTGGCAAAAACTTTGTATAATTTAATACATAAAAATACGCAATGGAAATTTGGGGAACAAGAAGTTAAATCTTTTGAAATTATAAAATTCAAATTGCTAGAAAAACCTGTGCTAAGTATTTATTCTCCATATTTACCCACAGAATTGCATTGTGATGCATCATCACTCGGTTATGGATCGATTTTATTTCAAAAACAAAAAGATGATAGATGGCATCCAGTGTTTTATTTTAGCAAAAGGACCACTCAATCTTGAAAGATGTTGTACAATTGAAGAATTTAAGTATACTGTCGAGCACAGAGCAAATGCACCAGATTCTTGTTTTGCAAGATAATACGTTTGAGGAAATTTTGGGGATTAAGCAGGTTACAGATGAACAAATTAAGAAAATTCCAGATAGTTTACAAATTAGGGAACTTCCTTTGTAGGAGCTTAGAAATGGTCTAGTTTATAGAAAAAATGAAGACAGTCGTTTATTTTTTTTTACCTGAAGAAATGGTAGAAAATGTAATTAGAGCATATCATGATGATATGGGTCACTTTGGGGTTGATAAATTCATGGGAACCATAAAACAAACTTATTGGTTTCCTAATATGAGACAAAAAATGAAGGACTACATAGAGAGGTGTTTAAAGTGCTTGGTATTTTCAGGGAAAGTGGGAAAATCAGAAGGGTTATTACACAGCATTGATAAAGGAAATATGCCTTTTGAGGCTGTTCATGCAGACCACTTTAGTCCGTATGAAAAATCCAAACAGTGCAAATTGATGTTTTACTAAATGTTTAAAAATATTTCCTTGTAAGTCTGTAGGTGAAGGGGAAGTGGTCAAGCATTTCAGGGCATATTTCTCTAAGTACAGTTGTCCAAATAGAATAATCTCAGATCAAGGAAGCTGTTTTAAATCAGTTGAATTTAATAGGTTCACTGAATAATTTAATATTCAACATCATGGGATTGCCACAGGTATCCAACGGGCAAATGGGCAATTAGAAATTATGAACAAACAGCTAAAATAAGCTCTACCACTTATTCTTGGTATCGTCACTCAGATAAAGTTGAATTTTACATTAATAATATAATTTCTAGAGTAACAAAGGAATTATCTAGTAAGTTATTGTTTGGAGTGTCTCAAAAAACAAAAATTAATGATTTTGTAAAGAAAATTGTGGATGAAAGTAGGACTAGCGATAGAGACCTGGCAACAATTAGAGAAAAGGCTGACTCTAACATTTAAAAATCTCAAATTATGAATAAAAAATATTATGTTAGCAAGCATAAACCAAGAAAAAAAATATCAAATTGGGAATTAAGTACTCATAAAAAACCATGATGTCACCCCTGGGGTTAATAAAAAATAATTACCAAAATTTAGAGGGCCATATATATGGTGAGGGCTCTGGTTCAAAATGACAGATAGATGGTTTAGGATGTAGAAAACTTTAAGGTAACGAGAATACCCTACCATGGTACTGTTGAAGCAAATAATATGAAATTATGGTCAAAAATAAAAAACTCACAGTTTATTTTCAGTTCAAAAATACCATTTAATTTGCTAAAATATAATTAGTTTAATCCTTTATGTAAATTGTGCCCTATACAGATTATTCCTAATGTAGATTATGCCTTATATGAAACCTTATGCTTATGAAATTTACTTTTGTGCTTATGATGTTCCTTATGCTCTGTAAAAACTACTCTCATTATGAGGCGACGTACCTTTTCTTTTCGTAGTAAGAAGTTTATGTAACTTGTGATTTAACTGTAGTTTAACAATGTTAAACTAAATTTTAATGTATTACCTTACAATACTTAACTAACTTAATATTAATAGTTATTATAAGTTTAAAATGTAAAGTAATTACAATTTTTAAAACGTTTATAAACAAAATATATTAACATTAGATTTAGTAAGCTTTTCAATGATAAAATTATATGTACAAATTTACATTAAGCTAAGGAATGTATTGTATAAAAATATTTTCATATAGTTTTTGCCTAGATCGAGGTCGATCAATTTGTCAGGTTAGGCCGAAGTGTTTTATGTGAAATTGAAAATTTGAATTTCCCGCAATTAATGTTATGGGTTTATTGTTAGCCACAAATGTCGAAAGATTGTAACCAACCAAAAATAAACGAGAAGGGCTTTTTCTCTGCTTATTGAAAAAGGTATGTCTGTCTTTTATTTTCTCCTGCAAAAAATTAAAAAAAAAAACGACAAAATATTAATGATAGCGTAGCAAAAAGGTTATCAAAAACAATTTATGAAGTAACAGAGCTTTAATAATATAATATTTAATAGAAGAATCGATGAAAAATATACAGTCTTTCGAATCGTAGTCCAGATTTAAAACTTGCATTAATCCCTCGATGTTAATACAGGCTACCAAATTGTTTTCCATGTTAAAAAATGGTCTTAGGTCATATGAAAATGTAGCTAACAATTTAGGATTTGTGTTATAAGTATTTAAACACATCATAAAGTACAATCAGTATATTAAATCCTGGTATTTCCCATTTAATGGTCGAATTTGCCCATATATTAAGGGATACACGATACAATTAAAACGGTATGCTACTATTTATGCCAAATTCCGTCGCCTTCCGCGCAATCATACTCTGTCGTTAACCCCAAGTTTTATTAGCGTTGTTGTTTGATAATGATTATGTCAGTGTCAAAATTTATTTACAATGACAAAGTGCGCTGTTTTCGGATGTGAAAACTATGACAGAATTACAAAAAACATTAAATACTTCAGATTACCAAGGGAAAAAGATTTAGAAATGAAATGGATACTTGCCTGCCAAATAAACGACAAAATAAAGTCAATCTCATTTTGGTCAAAAATGGATTATTAATCAGTGCAGTGTACCTCTGTGGTACAGATATATATAGTTCTTGAGATCTCTGAATTTGAAAACCTAAATAGGTATAGGTACCCTTTTCGTAAAGGCTGTACATAGAGAAGTACCTTACAGCACCATTTTTTTTTAAATCTGTCAATATAATTTACACTTAACTCATGTACGCAGTGGGTAGCGTATCTGATTCTGTCTAAAGCACGGTAGGTTCCGGGTTTGAATCTTGGCTAGGTAAATATATATTTTGTGTTTGTCTTTAACTTTGCAAACCACTTGGCTGTACTAGGTACATGATTAAAAAGACCCCGTATATAAAAAATACACATAACACATATTTGGTAATTATTAATTATACGATTTTCTGCCATTTCTTATAAAAAAATCTTTATGAAGGCACCTATTAGGGGCCTTAAGACCCCAGATCCGCGTCCGCCAATTTTTTTTTTATTTTTTAAACTAAATCAACCAAACCCAACTTATACAAACAAGTCAACCCATGCCAACCAAAAAACACATTAAACGCGCGGCGGTCCAAAAATTAAATTAAGTAAAATTAATACCTTTCCCATGCACATGTGTTGGTATCGGAGTCACAAAGTGACATAACGCCGAGATACTGTGAAAAGTGTATCGTGGGGCACAAAGGTAATTATCAGAATTATCATGGATCTATAAAAGCGGAGCTAACTGAGTCTTTTGCAAGACAGATTGTTAACTAGTATAATAAAATAAGTAAGATTTTGCCATTTTGGTCTACGAAACATTTTTGCTGTTTCCCAGTGAAAATCACAGAATATCATTTCTCTTGTTTAACTTATTGGTCTTATGGAGATGATTTTGCATTTTATTTGAAAACCCTTAGAGAAAAAGGCAACAAATTACATATTTTAAAAAGAGGAAAAAGCCCTATTTAAATTAGCAAAAAAAGTCTATGCCCGTTACCTACATACCCATTTCAAAAGCAAATCAGTTTTTGGCTCTGTTTTTGCACGATTTCAAAGACATTTTAAACAAATTTTCTAGATACGTTATTAATAAATCGTTTAGATATCTTCGGAAAATCTCATAAACTGTTGATTTTAAATCAAGTAAAAATTAAGCTTTAGGACAATTTTTATTTTTTGCTTACATACCTTATAGCGTTCACAGGAAATATTCTTTCTACGCCCCCTTCTCTAATTCTGTGGCATTTAAAAACGTACTTTTTCTTTTGGATCTCCAAATTTGCGTCGATATAATCTACAGCTACTCTTCCCTCTTAAAAAAAGATAATAATGGGTGTCTCAAAACTTTTCGGAAAATCTGGACGACATTGAGGTAATAATAATAAACAAAAAATCCCAAATTTAAAATTTTTTTGACCATTAGTTTTTTTTTAATCAATTTTTGAAAATCACAAAAACTACCAATTTTGCTCAAACATGTACTTAAAAAAATTGAAATATCTCGATAACTACTTAAACTTGGACAGTGGTTTAGAGATCGTTTTAAAGGTATTTTAAATACCTTTCGAATGATGTATCACATATTTATAAATATATATATTTTAAAAATGTTGACTTTTGTTTAATGAGGTCATGTGATACTTCATTAAAATGACATTCAAAATACCTTTAAAATAAGCTATCAGTCGCTTTTGTAGTATGTATGGTTCTCAAGATATTCATATTTTTATAAATGCCTGTAATAATATGTAGTAATAATGTGTACACAAAAAGAGTAATATCATGAGACCGAATACCGTAAAAAAGCGAGTAATACCTTGTTTTATAGGTATTTTAAAGCCCATTTTGATAAAGTATCAGATAATCTAATTTTTTTTGAAAAATTATTTTTAAATTTTTTAAAATAATTTTTTTTTGATGAACCCATCAAGTATCCAGCCTGAAATTTAGTAAATATTTTGGCAAAATATCCAGAAACAAAATATTTTTTATAAAAAAAATGCTGTTTTTCAAAAATTAAAAAAGGTTTTTGTTTTTAATTTCAATTTCTTTCTAACAAAAAGCACATCACGTGATACATCATTCGAAAGGCATTTAAAATATCTTTAAAACAAGCTATACACTACTGTCCTAGTTTAAGTAGTTATCGAGATATTTTCCTTTCTTTAGGTACATGTTTAAGCAAAATGGTAGTTTTGATTTTTAAGAATTCATTTAAAAAAAATAATAGCAAAAAAATTTTTCATTTGGAATTTTTCATTCCCTTTATGGGTATATAGAATAAATGTACCAAAAATGATCGAAATCGGGGAGATGGTCTGCCAAACCTCCAGTTGATTTGATTTGAAATGACCCATTGCTAACGTCCAAAGACTATTATTAAGAATTAAGAATTATACAATACCACTACTTTATCCTTTATTCGAAAAATTTTTGATGCAAAAAAATCAGGTTTTAAGCGTATATATAGCTCGCCTTAATAAGATACTTACCGATACTACTCATAACAAATCCTTGCTTATTAGGGAATACTTTCAAAGCTCTTGTTTGATATTTTAGACTTGATTCTCTTTTTTGCAGGGCCAAGGTCATATTTCTGATATCCCAAACTAATACTCTTCGACCTAAATTTAAAAAAAAAATGAAATATAAGCCATTTGTTAAATAAATTAGTAGGCTTTTTCAAAAACTTAGAGAAAACCCTAATGAGGCGCATCAGGGAAAAAAAACTATATCAAGGAATTTATGTCTATTGTCCAATTTTAATTAATATATATACAGGGTGTCCTATTTAAAACGTGCCACCCAGGATTTCTCAAGAATCACTAAAAATGTAGAAAAACCCTGAGACATGTCTTTCAAATGCCTTCAAAAACTGTTGACATTTACTTTTAAAGGAAGCTCAAATTGTACAGGTAAATTTTTCGCCTCCTCCATGATAACATATTCTTAATATGACTTTGTCACTTTGCCACGGTAAGGTTACCTAGGGCTTGTTATATTCGTCCATTTATAATATCCAAATCCATTGGATCGTTCTAGGGTGGCCTAAGGTGTCATTTGCCTAGGCGGTGCAAACAAGCAGCTCGATACTCACCTCTTGGATCTCAAAGCAGACATAGACAGGTACAATTTGATTCAGGGGAATATGAACAAATATCTCCGTCGATTAACAAATATTGTCTTCTCTAAGGACAGTATTCTTATTTATTTTGTAAAGATTTTTGGATCATATTGCTAAATGGATTTTCTTCATTTTTCCTTAATATAATTTTTGGTAATTTTGTTTAATAAAATAAAAATCGATTGTATTTTAATGGTGTGGTTTTATTTGACCTCTGGTAGGTCAACTGTGTCAAACTCTTTAGAACCGTAAAAGCAAAGATGAAAAAAAAAACAAACACAACGTAGGGAGTTGAGGACACTTGTTAATGTATGAAAGCAACATCTGGCCAGTGGAGTTTTCATAATTTAACAAGGCCCGGGTAAAAAATGTCTTAGTAGGCAACAACTATCGGGAAAACAACCTAATTATAATGAGCGCCGACAATAACGCCTCAGAAACGGAACAAACCAAGCAAATTTTAACTACCTGGAGGTATCCGTCGAGTACATAGAATTTGAGGCAAGACCCCTGCCAAGTAAAATGCCTCACAAACCTCTCCTTGTGTGCTTCAAGAAACCAGAAATTCGCCAAAAAGTTATGAAAAAGACGCAAAGCAAAAGGAATACTGGACTCTTTTTATCATAGGACTAGCAGGAGAAGCACGAAAAGTATTCAGAAATGAAGATGACAACAAAGAAAAATTATTTGATCAAGCATGAGATTTGAAGAACCTCTGCCACAAATTTATTTGGCAGCGGGATCAAAAAGTTTTCTATCGAAAGGATGAAGGTTCAGCAAAAATAAAAATAAAAAGTTTTGAACAGATTGATAATTTCAAAAAAAAACCAGACATATCACTTAATAATATGACAATCAATCTACAATATTTCCCGTCAATACGAAGTCTTCACAATACTGAAAAAAATATAGCAACAATTTCATACATAAATGCACAATGAATAAAAAATAAAATCTACAATACAGAAGTTCTTCTAGACCAATTGCCCTATGAAGTTCAGGTCTTTGTAATTACTGAGACATGGATTTTAGATTGTGAAAAAGCGTTCTATAACCTCCGTGATTTTCAAGCTGTCTATTCTACCCGTGAGAAACTGCGGGGGGGAGAGGATGTGCAATATTTGTCCAAAATGAATTACTATTCAAAACCATAAAAACTATGGAAATGGAGATAATCTCATATGCCCTAATCCAACTTGAAGAATCCAAGCAATACATAGGTGCACTATACAACTCCAACAGCTCTACAAGGAATATGGTGATTCTTATAGAACAAGAAATGCAATATTTGCAACAAAAAGAAGTTTTTCTGCTAGGTGATAATATAAACCTAGATCTATTAAACCGCAACTCTAAAAGCAATCACTACAAAAACAAACTACAAGGATACATGGACACTTGCATATCAAACGGGCTTGTATTTATAAATGAGTCACTCACAACCAGAAAGATAAATCTTTGATATAGTAACTAATTCAACAAAAAACCTTAATTACTATGTTATAGGCAGCAGTTTGAGTGATCACGACCTTCAGATGATACAGTTAATATAACGGTCTTTATGTTATTTAAATCATAAAAAGTTTTTTTATAAAAAATTAACTAATTATTAAAATCTATAATTAAAATCTAAAAAAATTATACTAAGTGTAATAAAATGTGGTACCCTAAGAAACCTGATAGCTATACTAATGTAATGTACCACAACTTGTCGATAGTAACTGTTATAATTTAATTTATCGCTATTTGTTTTGTAAATCTTCTTCTTCTGATATTTTAGATGTAATGTTTATATGTAATAAGTTATTTTAATTCATTTTGTTCGAGGATGAATCTGTGTAATCTTTATAAAATTCTTAAGAATGAAATAAAACATTTTTTCTTAAAGACCTTCAAAACAAAGTATCCCTTGACCCACTTCCCCTAATCAAAATATAGGGGTGAAGTTCACTCCTAATAAATGCGTGCTACAAAACCTTTAACTAAATCCACGTGTCCCGGGGTTTTTTTAAAATTTTAGCGATTCTCGAGAAATCTTGTGCATTACGTTTCAAATGGGACACGGACAAAAAACTTTTGAATCACCCGTTAATACTCTTAATTTCCTCCAAAGACAGTTTTTAAAATAATATTTTTTTCTTTCGATTATATTGTAAAAGTGAAATGTTCAAATGAGCAATTTAAGTTTAGTTATAGCATATTTTATTTTCAGCTTACGCTAAAATAACCACGGTTAAAAATTATTTATTTATATTTAAAAAAAAAACCGTTTTATCCAACATTAAATCACCTGCAGTGGCTACAACAAGTTTATCTCCACACGTATCCATAGCAAACACTTTCTCGCTTTGGTTATATGTCCCAACACATACGGGTGATCTGCAGTCCCAGATTTTTACGGTTTTGTCCAAGCTTCCTAAAAATAAACATTATAATATCCTGGGTTTGCAAAATGTCGTCAAGGCGATTTTCAGTCCTAACCAAAGCAGGAGAAATTGTGACGTAATGGATAAGCTGATTTGCTTTTGGTATTTACCACTTATAACCACACTCTAAGACTTTTTCTTGTGATAACTTTTGTTGGGTTGGAAAAAAGATGCCAAGCAGTGGTAAACTACCTTGAAAGAGTAACACTTTCACGCTTAATGGTATGTTGCCCACATATGTATGTATGTATGCATGGGTGTGTGTATGTATGTATCGGTATATTTATGTATGTATGACCAATTTTGTAGTTTTTTTATTATTGCATAAGAAGCACTAAACCTAACGTGGAACCAATTTGCATTATTAAAACGTCTGGTAAGGGCGTATTTTTTATTTACACAATTTTTTTTATAAAATACACAGTTTTGTGAAAAATCTCATAAAACATGTAAAAATATCTATATATATATATGTTGATACACAAATGTAAAAAATACAACGTATTGGTAATATAATTCTAATAGCATGTTTTGCTATAAATACATTAAAATTGGTTTGAGAAAAATCGATTCATAAATTAAGGCACTTACCTGTCACAACACAGTTTAAATCTGCACAATATTTGACACTTTTGATTCCGTGATTATGATGGCCAATTATTTTCTTTGAAAGGTTGTTAAAATCAAATGAAACTAATGTATTGTCTAGTCCAACGCTGTATGAATGAGCAACATCCTAAAACAAAATTTGAAATTTAGAAACTGAGGTAGAAACCTAAAGGGTCATATAATGAATTGAAAAATGAATGTAAAAAACAAATATTAAACACTTATCTTCATCATATTTCAAATTACAATATTTAAATATTATACAGAAAGGCGTACATTATAAAAAATTTACAAAATCACACCAAAAGCCAGAAGCAATACAAGGAACAAAATACCTATCAATTTACAAAAAATAATACTTGTCACACCATGCAACAGATTTGGGTTATTCAAAAAAATCAAGAAATATTATAATTACAGTTAAAGAAGCAAAAATAATGCTCAAATAAAGTATTCTTTATTTTTTATCTTAACAAGAACCTTTAATAAAATATGTACTATAACTTAAATTTCCAGTAATTTTCTAGGAG
The DNA here is from genome assembly GCA_963921995.1 of Oxystoma pomonae. Lineage (NCBI taxonomy): Eukaryota > Metazoa > Arthropoda > Insecta > Coleoptera > Brentidae > Oxystoma > Oxystoma pomonae. The sequence goes on along the minus strand of OY998172.1, from coordinate 30,312,608 downwards.
TTGGGTTTAAACTGGGGTTAGCCTATTAATTCTGAAGTCAAGAGTTATCTAGTAGGTAAAATAAGTGTGTGTATTTACAACAAACCACCCTGCTGACTCATGCATCTTAATACCGAGTTTTTTATTTTTAAACCTTATTTTTATATATATAGTTACATAGGAATGGAGAATAATATACTTAATTTTTAAAGTAGTTACAGCACTAGGTATAGTAGAATAGGATTTCCAGGATTTAAAAAAATATTGAAAAGTATATAAGAATACACTCAGTGGATCTATTGTATCAATTTTATAAACAAAAATAATCTATTAGGGTGGTAAAAGCTAGGGTAAAATTGCCTAAGATTTTTAAATTGTAAGTAAGTGATAATGCACGTAAAAATATTTTTAAAAAAATGTACAAATAGAAACTGATTTCAAACTGTGGCCTATAGACTAACTGATCTGTTAGTTACTTACCGTAAAGCATGCATCCAAAACTGCATTTTCATGGTTGTATCTGTGTCTTAGAGTGTTTGTCTGGACATCGTATAATCTGCAATAAATCACAAATTAGCTACTGAGATCAATTGTATTTTTATAGCAAAGAGTTACTACTCGGCAAACAAGATGATGTTCCGGGAAGTCTACCTTGACAAACTTGTTAGTATTTCAACAGGATCCGTTGAATGCCTTGGAGAGAGAAAAGTCAGATGGATGTCATATATACAAAGTTAATCATGGTATCTTGTTAAAAAAAATTTTTTTGGTTTCTCTGATCTTATAGTGGCATGGTTTGCTGATTCCCTTTCAGGCAGAACTCAACAAACACAAATAGGTAATGCCAAGTCGAGTTGTATTAATGTGTCCTCAGGTGTTCCTCAGGGAGGTCATTGTTCACCATTGCTATTTAATATCTTCATAAATGATATTGTTGCTCGTTTTGATAACAGTACGTTCTTGTTGTTTGCTGATGACGGTAAATTTTGTGAGCGTGACTTAAATAGACTAAATGAATGGTTTTAATAATATAATCTATTTCCGAACGTCAATAAATGTAACTATATAAGTTTTCACAAGGGAATTAAGAAAGTAGATTTATATTATAATATAGAGGAAAACACATTGCAATACTGTATCATAACCAAAGATCTTGGTGTCTGGTTTGATGATCAATTAAATTTTAACACCCATATAAACAAAATTGTTCTTTTATAACTCTTCTAAAGTATTGAGATTCGTACTTCGCAACTGCAGAGAGTTTTCTGTTTAGACCTGTAAAAAGCTACATATGTCACTTGTTGTTGCTTAGTCATGGAAAGAGTTTAGACGAAATTTATTAGGTGCTTCCTGTTCAAACTAAATAAAAGGATTCCTCCTGATGCTATGGGATTGCTAAATTTAAAAACCTTAAAACAAAGGCGTTTACATGCTGATCTTATTTAAACTATTAAATGGTCAGATAATATGTCTGCAAATCCTTAATACTATATCATTAAACGTCCCCTCTCGAATCGTAAGACAAAACTGCATATTTTCTTTACCATTTCATAATAACAATTATGTAGCGCACTCTTCTGTTGAAAGAATATGAAGAATTGTAAATACTAGCGATGTTAAAATTTTGTGCATTTCATTATCTAAATTTAAAAAAAAAATACTGTTTAACATTGCATCAGGCTTCCCACTGACCTGGAAAACCTGGAAAAGTCGACAATGGACCTACATCTATATACCAACTGGAAGTGAAGGAACCTCCACAGCAACTGCTTCCACTGCCAAAAAGGGTTCTACTTCTTTCTTGTAATCTTTTCTTATTATGCAATCAGTTATGGATGCAGAAATATTGTGGTGCAAGGAGTCTTTAAGATTAATCCTGCTGTTGCCAATTATGTCCACATCATCTGCGAAGGCCAATAGTAGGTTGGTTCCTTCCTGGTGGAATATAGCCGTTGGTGAAACAGGGTTACCCTGCTTTAGCCCATTGTTGATACGTGACGTTCGGCACTAATCATACCCTATCAATCAGCTGTTGATAGTGGTTTCTCCAGTCAATGTCAGTCAAATTATCTCTTACCCAATATTATTGTCATTTTCATTGGCGTTTTATGAAAAATAAGGACTCCGTCATATAATTAAGGACGCTAGACATTTTCTTATAAGTGTGCTAATCGTTTTTACATTATTTATTCTTAACTTTTTACCTATAGGTATGTATTACTATAAAGAAACAGAAAGTAGGTACTTCAAAATCTTTGCGTTTCAATCCAGTTATAAAGTAAGTAATACTTTTTACCTATAGAAAAAATTTAAGTAGGGATTTTTAGAATCTCTGTCTTTTAATCTAGTTAGTAGTTATAAAGTAATTACATAGCTAATAATAATAAACAACTAATTCTTCTGTCTGATTCTTCTTAATGGTACTGATAGAACTTTTCCCGATTTCTCATCAAAACTCTTCATCAATGTTATGAAGTCGCTTGCTTTGAAATGCAACTCACAGACCTATGGAAATAGAGATTAGAATTGTTGTTGTTCATAAGAGGTTGATCAGGATTTCTTCTACCTATATATTGTGATATAAAGTAATAAAATAAGTAGTTACTAATTTAGGTAAATGTTAAAATTATATTATTATTTTTTTGTTCTAGTGAGTAGTGTTTATAAATTATTTTTACTATTGGAATAGATTTTGTTGTAATTTTGTAATTTTCATTGCTAAAAAATAATTATCTATCTATAAGTATCATATAAAAATAAAAATTTACCCTAGAAGTTTTGGTCGGCACAAAATGTGGTCGATCTATGGCATTGATCCATTTTCCAAAGACATCGGGATCATTTGGAAAGCAAACACCGAAACCTTTGGCCCGTACGTATAATTGGCTTTCGTTCGGAATTTTTTAAACAAATTTTAAGAAAAAATGCACTTGACAGTGACTTTGAAAAATGAAAACGAATTTTGTTATTTTTTATTTTTCCGACGGTTATGGTGACAGCGTCATCCGTACAGGTTACCGACTTGGTAGGCTATAATTAGTGAACGAAGGTCACGGTTGATACCAAAGAAATCAGAGTAGCTCTGTCCCACCCTTATCTTGCACCTTGTATCCTCTGTACACATTTTTACCAGGGGTATCAGCAATTTTTGGAAAGCCAGTTCCTGCATTGCTTCTCACAACTTTGCTCTACATAATTTGTCAAATGCCTGTTTGAAATCAATAATCTGGTGAAGTTCTTGTCTAACGGTGAAAATCTGGTCTCTAGTGGACCTTTTAGGTCTAAATCCGCACTGGTATTACCCAACTATCTCCTCCTTATATGGTTCAATTCTCTCTCGCAGGATATTGGAGAGGACCTTATAGCATGTATTTAGCAGAGTTATATCAGATGCTGTTGGTTGGGTTGGTTTCCTGGTCATATTTCGTATTTCGGTCGCTCTACAGTCATCATCCAACTACTTCCTTCTTTGTTTTCTCTTATTGTCGAGCACTTGACTACCCACCCTATTTACTGCTTGTTGGATTTTCTTCCAAAGCTCGTTTAAATTGTAACTTCATTGCGTTCTGTCTTGAGTTTTTCCGTGTTACAGCTTAGACTTTTTTTTCGTGTGCATGTGCACATGTGCGTATATATTAACATTTAGCAATTTAGTTTTATAACTTGCTAGATACCACTAGGCAAATTATTTTTAATACTTAAGTACCTGATTTGTTTTTAGGATTTAACGAATTCGGTTCCTGTGATTTGAGTGAGAAATAAAGTTTCGAACAAAGTTTCTCATCTTATTTATCTGCTTCTTACTCGATATTATAAATACCTGCTAAATTTGAGCTTTCTACATTTACTTGGTATCCACGTAGACAAGCAATTTGTATCCAAAAAATACCTGGAATTTTTTAGAAAATGTTCAGGGAAATCCTGGAAAAGAGTTTGGAAATCAGAATTTGGTGGGAACCCTGTTAATAAGGGATACTGTAGAATTTTATTATTAATTTTGGGATACTATAGAATTTTATTATAAATTTTGTACCTGAGGGAGGTTATTATTATCAAATCGCTTTATAGTTTCTGTGAATTAGGAAAAACGTAAATTGCACTGCTAGAATTTTATTCTGCTGACCATACTTCTAAACGGTTTTGAGAAGTCCAATAGCTGTTAGAAACTGAATGGCAATTAAGCTGCTTCACTCTTAAAAAAAAAAATAATGAATCAAGATGTTCTGTATTTTGCTATAGTCATTTTACTGAAAAAGTGAGTTATCTGGCTGTCTTTGAAAGAGGCACCGAGACAAAACAGATGTAGAAATTATGATGTCATATGGAAGGTAAGTACAATGGTAAGTAGTTCGTCCTAGTGTGAAAAAACATTGGAAAAAACCGAAGAAAAAATGTTGATTAACAGAACATGTTGGCAACACCTAGAAAGTTTTCTTTTAAGAATTTAAAGGGTCCTCACAATCTTATTGGTTGGTCTTCAGGCGAGTCTTTGGGTCATATCCTAAGGCTGACCCCAAGGGACCTGATCATTGCATCTTTCTTGCATTAAATTAAACTATGTTAAGAGCTGTTAGAATCAACATTAACAATTTATTTTTTTAACAGACACTTAAAGTTGGCAAGCCATTTTTGATTCCTTGTTAGCATGTCTTTGATGCATTTGTGAAAGACTCCTTAAATAAATAAATATTTTATTTACGAACTTGTCATTTTACAAAAAAATAACTTATTTAAGAACATACCTAGACAATTGATAAATAAAAAATAAACAATCTTTAACAAAGCAAATATAACTATACCTATAGCAAAATCACTATATCACAGAAAGTAACTTTCTCCTGAAACTATTCAGACTTATGTCGCAGTAACAGAAATAGTAAGGTCACTACAAAGTCATGATTGGTCGCTCAATGTTAGAAAACTTTGGCAATATTGATGAGTCTTCATTATTTTCAGGAAGTACTAAACCTCACAGTTGAAAAATACTTACCTTTTAAAACCAAAACAATACAGGATAGAAATAAGCCAAAAACATGGTACACAAAAGAGTTACAAACTATTAGAAATAAAATACTATTTTTAGTAAAATTTGCTAAACAAAACAATCTTGACCTCTCTGAAAATAAATTCATAAGTTCAAAAAAGAAAAAAAAAAAAAGAAATGTGGCAGTTTTTTTTAATAAACACAAAAAAAAACTATCACACACTAAATACTAAAATAAATCCTGAAGGTTTTAATGACATTTTAATAAATATTCCCAGAGAAATTGCTAAAAACCTACCTACGGTAAATAAAACCTCAATAGATCTCCTAAAAAAAACATAACAACTCAAAGCAGCTTATTCCTCTTTACAGTTAATAAAGATGAAGTTACACAATAAAAACTAAAATACAGCAATGCAAGAGATATCTTTGGATACAGCAATGAGACTTATGAATTTCCTAAACAAAATGCTTTCAAAAACACAATTCGGTTTCCGAAAAAATTTATGTACAAATCATGCAATATTTAGTTTCGTGATAGACATAGTTGATGCCTTTGAGAGGTGCGAATATATAGTGGCTACTTTTTGCGACCTCTTGAAGGTGTTCGATTGTGCCTGTCACAGAAAATTTTCTTAATGTACCTGTCAGATTAAAGTAAGAACCTCATTTAAAAATGTAAATTTCACTGCTTGACAAAATGACAAAGGAAATGCGTATAACTTTCTATCATCCTACCTTCTGAAAAGACAACAACTAACTGAAACAAATGGACTAAAATCATCAATAAAAACAATACTATTCGGTGTACCACAAGGGTCAATACTTGGACAAATTTTATTTATTATATATGCTAACGATTTTCATTTGTATCTAGAAAATGGGAAATGTATTCAATTCGCTGATGACAAAACATATTACAACTCACATAAAAATTTAGAACAAGCACAGTGCTGGTTTAATTCAAATTTCTTATCTCTTAACGTAACTAAAACTGTAAACATTGAGTTTTCCTTAAAAAAACAAACATCAAATACATAAACAGAAACAAAATTTTTAGGCATCACTCTTGCTTTAAATGTCACACTACAGCAATAAGCAACAAACAAACCAGTATAAATTTTCTACTTAGAAAAATAATGCAACACACCGATGCAGAGATAGGTAGAATCGCCTACATGGGCATGTTCCAAAGCCAAACCCAGGATAGCTAATAGTCTTTAAACAACAAAAAAATCAATCAGAATTCTATCAAAAATGAAACAAAATGAGAGGTGTCGACCATACTTCAAAAATTTAAAAATATTAACCTTTCCAGCAATATATATACAGCAAGCACTCCACTATGCTAAAGAAAATCGTATAAACCTTCAAACACATCAATCAGTTCACTCCTATAATACAAGAAACAAAAATCTAATTATAATTCCTCAACATAGGCTAACCTTCACACAATTTTTTTAAAAATAGTGTCAATAAGACTTTTCAACTGTGTTCCAGAAGAAATTAAAAATCTTCCTATAAAAATATAAATTTAAAATAAAAACAATACTGCATCACATAAGCCCATATGAAATTCAAGAGTTCATGGAGTGACTGAGGCACAATAATGACCACTAATAGCAGCCCTTTTAGCCCTTTCTGATTCGCCTGTTTAGCTAGTTTCTTACAATTGTACACTTTATAAGATTGAGATGTAAATTTATAAGTATTTATATATGTAGACCAAATCTTTTGACGATGCTTAAACAAATTTGTATAATTACTGCCTGCCTGTAATTTGCAAATAAATTTCATTCATTCATTCACTCATATAGAGAACACACAAGTCCTGTCGATCTCTTTGTTGTTCGAAAGTCTGCATGTTCAAAATCGTCAATATTTCATTGTAATTAATATTCTCATAAGTTATATTCAATTTAAATGCTATTGAACTTTCTTTGCACTCTCTCAAGTTGGTATTTATGAGTTTCATAGAAGAGTGACCAAACTGAACTTGCATATTACAAAACCTGTCTAACAATAGCAAAATAGGCATTTCGAAGAGTAGGTTAGGTTAGGTTTGTTATGAGTGGTGCAATACTGCACCCTCCACTGCGACCTAAGAGGTCTATTGTGGCTAATACCTGTCTACAAGTCACTCATCCCAACTTCCCTGATAAAGGAAATCAGTGTATTTCGTGAGACCTCGTCAAAATCTTGGGGTACTTTCAACCCAGGGACAAATATTTTCGCCCTTGTTCTCGTTAATCCTATGCAGTGGCATAGGATATGTACCAGCATGGGTTGGTTGAGTTGGCACTGGCCTGTGTTTTTTCGAAGAGTAAAAATATTGTTAAAATCTTTTAAATAATTTCTCAAAACAAAACCCAACAATTTCAAAGCTTTATTTTAGGTTCTTTCAATATGTTCTATAAAATTTCATTGAACATCTATAAATACACCTAGATCTCTGATAACATATACTCTTTCAAGTTCTACATTATTGATAGAAAAGGATTTTTCGAGCGAAATAATCTTAAATTTTTTTGTGTTTAAGGCAAGATTATTTGAGTGACGCCATTCTGAGAATTGATTAATTTCTGCAATAAAAAACTGCAACTTTTAAAAACGTTTTTTACATAATTTCGAAAGATATTAAGGAGAAGTGGAGATAAATGTCATCCTTGAGGAACCCCTGAGGTGACTTTAATTTCAGACAATCAATAATTTTCAATTTTGATTATTTGTTTTCTGTCAGTGAGATGATCAGTAAGCCACCTATGAAAACTACCATGATCCACTCTGTCAAATGCCCTGGAGAAGTCAGTGCAAACAACATCTATCTCTAGATCTATCTGGTGCCCCCCCCCCCAAAGCTATCAACAGTTTGTTTAAAGACAAGCAAGTTTGATATAGTTGACTTACCTTTCATAAACCAATGTTGTTCAGGGATAATAATGTTTTTAAACAGTGCCAGTTGTGCAATTTTATCACTTATTATCGCCTCAAATATTTTAGAAAAAATTTAAGTTTTAGAAATCGGTTAATAGTTTTTTTCTCACAATTGTTGCGACTTTTCAACACTGGAATTACATAGTTAATTTTCCATAACTTTGGGAAGATACCTGACATTAAAGATTTATTAAAAATATGACACACTACCTATAGATATGACAAAAGAGGCAGATGCAGTTTTTTGTAGGGCAGACTGGAATTTTATCTGGTCCTGAACCTAAGTTTGGGTTTAATTGAGATATTTTGTTATAGACATCCATTACTTTGATTTTGATATTACTAAGATTGACTGTTAAATCATAAGATAGGTTTAGGTTTTTTTCATCAAATGTTTCATACACTGAACTAAAGTGCTCCCTAAAAAGTTCAGAGATACCGTGGTGTGTTTCACTGTGTTGAGTCATTAAGAAACATACTATTAGGTAGACCTTTAGTTGTTTTTTTGGACTTAATATAGTTCCAAAAACCATTTCTTCCCTGAAGTCTATCCTCCATACAAAAAATATGATTAAAAAAAGAGTTAAAGTTGTGCTTACAACGTACAATGTAACCAAATCAATTGTTTATGCAGCTCACTTCTATTTCCTAGGCTTTCTTGTCGAAAAAAACTGAGAGGGCAATAGAATGAAAAATAAAAGGAGTGAAACTGTGGATCAGGCATTTATGAAAACCCACAGAACACAGAACTAAAATGCCTCAGAAAAATATTAAACTCAGATTATGATGTGATTGTCTCAACCAAGGTCTCAATGGAATCCTGACTAAAAAAAGATATCGCTAATGATTTTACCCAGTAACTATACTCTATACAGGTGTGATAGAGATCCGCGGGCGACTGGGAAAAAAAGTTTTATTCTAGGAAGTGTTATATAACTCTAATACAAATTGAGGAAGTAGATTATATTTTTGGTGTGGTTTGTGTTCCGCCTAGTTCCCCTCTTGCACTACATGAAAATCACATAGCATCGATTAATTATATAATGGATCATTTTCCTCGTGGAAGGGTTATTTTATTTGGTGACTTTAATCTATGCAATTATACAAATGGTTTTAAGTATATAGAGAGCAGCGAGTCAATAGTAAATTCAATGGATGAACAAATCTTGAACCATGTCAACAATAATCACAAAAACTTATTCTTTTCGAGTACTTGCAAACCTGAACAAGCTCTTTTTGACTGCACAAGTTTTTACGATTTTACCCAGCTGAATTCCATAGTAAATAAAAATGGGGTTATATTGTATTTTGTTTTTTCTAATTTTTCTGATGTTATAGTTCATGCAAGTCAAAACTTCCCAGTCAAAATTGTTGATCAACATCCCCCACTGGAGATTACCCTGAGTGTCCCGCGCGTCGTCCATATGCAGAATCGGATTCATTGTAGTTCTTACGAGAAATACCGATTTTGTTTTAATAAAGCAAACTTTGATGGTTTAAATGACTATTTTCAGCAAGTTGATTGGTCTTTTTTGAATAATTCTATCGGTTTTGACAGCATCCTGGAGGATTTCTATTCCATTGTTCGCGTTGGCATTGATATCTTTATACCAAAGAAAAAAATAAGCTCCAACAAATATCCATCATATTTTGGCATTAAAACTGTTAATTTAATAATTAAAAAACATGATTTTACAAAATCCTACAGAGTTCTGGCAGCTCTAACGAGTACAAGAATATTTACGATGCATATAAAAAACTCCGTTCTTTATCAAAAAAATAAATCGATGCAGACTATCATCATTTCATCAATTCATCGCAACTTAAAATCATACAAAATTTCTGGTCATATGTAAAAGATAAACGGAATTCATCAAGATAAACGTATGCGTTATCAGGGGGTGGCCACGGAGAATGTAACTGAAATAGTTTCTTTGTTTTCTGAGTATTTTAAGTCTCTGTATGTGGTCGACATAAGCGGATATGCTCAACCTTGATAGTAACAAAGGACCAGGTCCAGATGGTATACCTGCCATTTTTTATAAAAATTGTAGCCCCTCTCTATCTATCCCAATAAGTATAATTTTTCAACTTTTCCATGATAATGGATATTTTCCGACCGCTTGGAAAACTGCTTATATAACTCCCGTCTTCAAAGGTGGAGACAAGAGCGATATAACGAATTATCGCCCAATTTCCGGGCTTGATGAGGTTTTTGAATCGATTATGGCCGACGAACTTAAACTCGCTTTTAAAAATATAATATCAGAAACGCAACATGGATTTATGTCATCTCGTTCTTGTCAAACAAACTTTAGTTTATATGCCGACCATTTAGTTAAAGCTGAAATAGAAACAGACAGGTGGATTGCATCTACTTTGATTTTAAAAAGGCTTTTGACAGAGTAAATCATAAAATATTGGAAAATAAGTTAACCTGTTATGAAATCCTTTTCGCTCTTGTCTGCAGTCATGCATGGCTAAACGCACCCAAAAGGTTAAAATTAACGATATAGTTTCATGCTCCTTAGATGTCCCTTCAGGAGTACCGCAAGTGTCTCATCTAGGCCCAATCTTGTTTCTCATATTCATAGATGATATCAAATTTGTACTAAAGAACTGTAACTCACTAACTTTTGCAGATTATAGAAAAACCAATAAAAATGTTGAGACTCTAAGCGACTGCACAGCCCTGCAGAATGATATCAATAGCTTGGTTGATTGGTGTGAGCTAAATAAGCTACAATTAAATATCAGTAAATGTTAAGTTATTAATTATTATTCTTTTTCTAGGCAGCACAATCCAATTCATTTTAAATATCACATAGGCGGTAGGGAAATAACAAGAGTGGATGTTATACGAGATCTGGGAGTCATCTTTGATCACAAATTATCTTTTAATGATCACATACATGATATATTGACTAAAGCATAAAAAATGTTGGTATTTGTGATCAGACAGTGTTATGAATTTTCTGATGTTGAAGACATCAAATGTCTGTATTATGGTCTGTTACGAAGTCACTTAGAGTATTGCTGCATGATTTAGTCACCATTTTACAATGAATATATTGAAAAAACTGAAAAAATTCATCATAGATTCGTACGATTTCTGTTGTTTAAATTAAGTATTAGTAAAACCAAACTGTCCTATCAACAAAGACTAAACATGTTGGGATTAGAAAGTCTAGATTCAAGAAGGAAAATGCTCTTGCTATCCTTTGTACAAAAGATTCTTACAAACAACATTGAATGCTGCTCGCTATTAGGTTTATTTAATTTTAATATTTTATTTTTTATTTATTTATTAACGGACTTGCCATTTTCACAGTAGACTACAAAAAAACAGTTAAGAAATTTGCTTACATTACGCATATAAAATATCTACTAGTATACCTAGTTTACTAGTCTTATATATAAAAATAGAAAAAGGAAAGAGAGAAAAATAAAATACAGTTATACAATCACAAAAAAAACATCACCAAAACTCACAAAAAAAAAGGTTAGGTAGCAGGTACATTCATGTATAGTATAACAAATAAATAATGCTAAATATGTTTTAACTGGTTTTTAAATTTATCCAAATTTGGCACAAAAAAGTTGATTGAGCCTGATACCAGATTTGCTTCTGCAAGCATTCTCGAAATTGGTTCATTAGAACCGTAATTAGTCCTATGAAACTCACAGTGAAACACTTTGGTAAATCTATCTGACAGGGGTATGTAACCCAATCCCTGCCAGCAATTCTGGGCAATCAATCTGTCCATTAACTAGTTTGTAAAAGAATAGCAAGTCATGTTTAAAGCGTCTCTGTAGCAATGGTTCAAGATTGAGACTATTCAACATTTCATTATAGGAATACTCTTCCCTATTGTAACTACATTTAAAAGCTACAGACCTCAAAAATTTTTTCTGGACTCTTTCGAGTGTTTCCTTGTATGTTTCATATTGTGGGCTCCACACCACTGCCCCGTACTCTAATATGGAGCGTACCAGAAAGCAATATAGAGATCTAAACGTCCCAACTGATAGATCCTTAGAAATCCTTCCAATATAACCTAAGGTTTTTAATGCTTTGGAAGCAATTTTATCTATGTGGAGATTAAAAGATAACTTATTGTCTAAATATATCCCTAAATCTTTTATTTCATTGCCTATATTTATGTAGTCATTTCCAATGGAGTAGTTAAAATTGAGTGGATTGAGAGTCCTGTAAAAAGAAATCTGGTTGCACTTTCATACATTTAGGTCCATCAAGTTTCTTACACACCAAGAATGGAAATTTTCAACATCCTGCTGGAGAAGCAAGCCGTCGATGATAGCTTTAATGACTACAAACAATTTTACATCATCTGCAAAAAAAGGTTAAAAATAATTGGACCACAATGGGAGCCCTGTGGAACTCCTGAGGACACCTTTATTTCCTGAGAAGCTAGACCCATATTTTACAATCTGGGTTCTTCCAGTTAAAGAGCTCTCAATCCACAACAGCCATTAATTAGAGAAGCCAATACATTTTAATTTGGCTAGGAGGACACCAAAGTTGACCCTATTAAATGCCTTTGAAAACACTAGATGTAAGAAATGTTTTATGTTAATAGATGCTATACTAATATAGGTCTAAATTGTGTGAGTAATCGTCCTTATTTAACATATACATTACTCAAAATATTGAACTGGGTTGCAAACCAAACACACAAATTATAATTATCATTTTATCAGATGATCTCTTGTGTAAAAGTGAAAAAGTTTAAAACAATTTAATACACAAATTTTTCTAACCACAACATGTTTAGTCTTTGTTGATAGGACAGTTTGGTTTTACTAATACTTAATTTAAACAACAGAAATCGTACGAATCTATGATGAATTTTTTCAGTTTTTTCAATATATTCATTGTAAAATGGTGACTAAATCATGCAGCAATACTCTAAGTGACTTCGTAACAGACCATAATACAGACATTTGATGTCTTCAACATCAGAAAATTCATAACACTGTCTGATCACAAATACCAACATTTTTTATGCTTTAGTCAATATATCATGTATGTGATCATTAAAAGATAATTTGTGATCAAAGATGACTCCCAGATCTCGTATAACATCCACTCTTGTTATTTCCCTACCGCCTATGTGATATTTAAAATGAATTGGATTGTGCTGCCTAGAAAAAGAATAATAATTAATAACTTAACATTTACTGATATTTAATTGTAGCTTATTTAGCTCACACCAATCAACCAAGCTATTGATATAATTCTGCAGGGCTGTGCAGTCGCTTAGAGTCTCAACATTTTTATTGGTTTTTCTATAATCTGCAAAAGTTAGTGAGTTACAGTTCTTTAGTACAAATTTGATATCATCTATGAATATGAGAAACAAGATTGGGCCTAGATGAGACACTTGCGGTACTCCTGAAGGGACATCTAAGGAGCATGAAACTATATCGTTAATTTTAACCTTTTGGGTGCGTTTAGCCATGCATGACTGCATGGCTAAACGCACAAGAGCGAAAAGGATTTCATAACAGGTTAACTTATTTTCCAATATTTTATGATTTACTCTGTCAAAAGCCTTTTTAAAATCAAAGTAGGTGCAATCCACCTGTCTGTTTCTATTTCAGCTTTAACTAAATGGTCGGCATATAAACTAAAGTTTGTTTGACAAGAACGAGATGACATAAATCCATGTTGCGTTTCTGATATTATATTTTTAAAAGCGAGTTTAAGTTCGTCGGCCATAATCGATTCAAAAACCTCATCAAGCCCGGAAATTGGGCGATAATTCGTTATATCGCTCTTGTCTCCACCTTTGAAGACGGGAGTTATATAAGCAGTTTTCCAAGCGGTCGGAAAATATCCATTATCATGGAAAAGTTGAAAAATTATACTTATTGGGATAGATAGAGAGGGTCTACAATTTTTATAAAAAATGGCAGGTATACCATCTGGACCTGGTCCTTTGTTACTATCAAGGTTGAGCATATCCGCTTATGTCGACCACATACAGAGACTTAAAATACTCAGAAAACAAAGAAACTATTTCAGTTACATTCTCCGTGGCCACCCCCTGATAACGCATACGTTTATCTTGATGAATTCCGTTTATCTTTTACATATGACCAGAAATTTTGTATGATTTTAAGTTGCGATGAATTGATGAAATGATGATAGTCTGCATCGATTTATTTTTTTGATAAAGAACGGAGTTTTTTATATGCATCGTAAATATTCTTGTACTCGTTAGAGCTGCCAGAACTCTGTAGGATTTTGTAAAATCATGTTTTTTTAATTATTAAATTAACAGTTTTAATGCCAAAATATGATGGATATTTGTTGGAGCTTATTTTTTTCTTTGGTATAAAGATATCAATGCCAACGCGAACAATGGAATAGAAATCCTCCAGGATGCTGTCAAAACCGATAGAATTATTCAAAAAAGACCAATCAACTTGCTGAAAATAGTCATTTAAACCATCAAAGTTTGCTTTATTAAAACAAAATCGGTATTTCTCGTAAGAACTACGATGAATCCGATTCTGCATATGGACGACGCGCGGGACACTCAGGGTAATCTCCAGTGGGGGATGTTGATCAACAATTTTGACTGGGAAGTTTTGACTTGCATGAACTATAACATCAGAAAAATTAGAAAAAACAAAATACAATATAACCCCATTTTTATTTACTATGGAATTCAGCTGGGTAAAATCGTAAAAACTTGTGCAGTCAAAAAGAGCTTGTTCAGGTTTGCAAGTACTCGAAAAGAATAAGTTTTTGTGATTATTGTTGACATGGTTCAAGATTTGTTCATCCATTGAATTTACTATTGACTCGCTGCTCTCTATATACTTAAAACCATTTGTATAATTGCATAGATTAAAGTCACCAAATAAAATAACCCTTCCACGAGGAAAATGATCCATTATATAATTAATCGATGCTATGTGATTTTCATGTAGTGCAAGAGGGGAACTAGGCGGAACACAAACCACACCAAAAATATAATCTACTTCCTCAATTTGTATTAGAGTTATATAACACTTCCTAGAATAAAACTTTTTTTCCCAATCGCCCGCGGATCTCTATCACACCTGTATAGAGTATAGTTACTGGGTAAAATCATTAGCGATATCTTTTTTTAGTCAGGATTCCATTGAGACCTTGGTTGAGACAATCACATCATAATCTGAGTTTAATATTTTTCTGAGGCATTTTAGTTCTATGTTCTGTGGGTTTTCATAAATGCCTGATCCACAGTTTCACTCCTTTTATTTTTCATTCTATTGCCCTCTCAGTTTTTTTCGACAAGGAAGCCTAGGAAATAGAAGTGAGCTGCATAAACAATTGATTTGGTTACATTGTACGTTGTAAGCACAACTTTAACTCTTTTTTTAATCATATTTTTTCAAAGTTACTTACTCAATGTCAAGAATATTCTCCAATCAGCCATCAAAATTATTTAAACAGTATGGAGGATAGACTTCAGGGAAGAAATGGTTTTTGGAACTATATTAAGTCCAAAAAAACAACTAAAGGTCTACCTAATAGTATGTTTCTTAATGACTCAACACAGTGAAACACACCACGGTATCTCTGAACTTTTTAGGGAGCACTTTAGTTCAGTGTATGAAACATTTGATGAAAAAAACCTAAACCTATCTTATGATTTAACAGTCAATCTTAGTAATATCAAAATCAAAGTAATGGATGTCTATAACAAAATATCTCAATTAAACCCAAACTTAGGTTCAGGACCAGATAACATTCCAGTCTGTCCTACAAAAAACTGCATCTGCCTCTTTTGTCATATCTATAGGTAGTGTGTCATATTTTTAATAAATCTTTAATGTCAGGTATCTTCCCAAAGTTATGGAAAATTAACTATGTAATTCCAGTGTTGAAAAGTCGCAACAATTGTGAGAAAAAAACTATCAACCGATTTCTAAAACTTAAATTTTTTCTAAAATATTTGAGGCGATAATAAGTGATAAAATTGCACAACTGGCACTGTTTAAAAACATTATTATCCCTGAACAACATTGGTTTATGAAAGGTAAGTCAACTATATCAAACTTGCTTGTCTTTAAACAAACTGTTGATAGCTTTGGGGGGGGGGCACCAGATAGATCTAGAGATAGATATTGTTTGCACTGACTTCTCCAGGGCATTTGACAGAGTGGATCATGGTAGTTTTCATAGGTGGCTTACTGATCATCTCACTGACAGAAAACAAATAATCAAAATTGAAAATTATTGATTGTCTGAAATTAAAGTCACCTCAGGGGTTCCTCAAGGATGACATTTATCTCCACTTCTCCTTAATATCTTTCGAAATTATGTAAAAAACGTTTTTAAAAGTTGCAGTTTTTTATTGCAGAAATTAATCAATTCTCAGAATGGCGTCACTCAAATAATCTTGCCTTAAACACAAAAAAATTTAAGATTATTTCGCTCGAAAAATCCTTTTCTATCAATAATGTAGAACTTGAAAGAGTATATGTTATTAGAGATCTAGGTGTATTTATAATTGTTTAGGTTTATGTTGTAGGTACTACTTAGGAATAATATCACTTGTAATGTACCATAAATAAATCAATAAATAAATAAATAGATAACAAAATGGTTAGGATAAACTAGCTGTGTACAAATACTGCAAAGGTGATCATAGAGCTGCAGGGTGTCCAGATTTTCTGAGGAAAAATTCCCTGACTTTCCCTGAGCAGATTGAAAAATTCCCTGACTGATATTTTTAGCAGTTTAAAAAAAAAACAATTTTTTTAGAATGTTGATTTTACCATAAAATTCAAGTGATTTTACTTAAACTTTCAATTAATTCATATTAGGTGCATATTTATTAAAAAAGAGGAAAGAAAATCAGCCTCCACCACCCCTTAAGCTGACCATTCACCATCAGCGGACAACTTTACATCTTTTGACAGCATCTTTAAATTAATTTAATCTATGGCACATTAAATATGACGGTTTTGTTTTTCCGAGAGTAAAAACATGAGCAATTTTACTATCTGGAAACATGCAACGGAAAGCTGCAGACGATGAGTCACAGGAATTTAATGACATTTTTTTACTTATAATCTTTTTATTTTCTGCCGATTATGGTGATGGTTGAGGCGCCGCCGGTTGAACAGGTAGTGTCGAGGTCTGTAGTACTAGTACTGGTACATTTGCTGAACTATCTTGAGGCTTTTTATTAAAAAAACCAAAACAAAACCTTGCAAACGTTTTGCACTCAAACTTTTTTATGCTTGTCGCCTTCCAAATACGATTTCACTGCTTGAACATCCTTATTACTTAGTTTGAAAGTTTTATAGCAAACTTTACAGTGTGCACTTCTCGTGTCCTTGCTGTGTTCTAGCCATCCACTGAACTGTAAATAAACGTTCGCATCTAACCATTGTTCACAAAATAATGTGGGTTTATATGTTTTTGATAAAATAGTAAACTAAAAATTACAAATATTTGCAAGCCTAATTAATGGGCAAGCTTTTTGAACACTTTGCTTCTGAATAACTAGGAAGCAAACATAAAAATAAATTATCATGTTTGCTGTTTTCCTGAAATTAAAAAGACAGTGCTACAATAGTTTATTCCCTAGAGTACTGTGAACAATCCCCTCAAATTACTCTCATTGGGGAAAATTCCCTGACTTTCCGTGACTCATCAAAATTTTCCCCGATTTTCCCTGACCATTTTCAAATTCCCTGACTCTTCCCTGGCTGAAATTAAGAACTCTTAAGCAACTTTAAAGGCCGATTCAGAGTTTCATAAGGGCAGATCTCAAAGAGTCTTTTTGGATAATTTGTACTCCCGATCCACAGTGCTCAAGGGATAGTGCTTGGCGAGGTACTTGGCCCTGTACTTTTTCTCGTCTATGTGAATGATCTATGCAAGATAGATGTAGATGCAGAGTTGGCTGTTTTTGCAGACAATGTAACCTGTCTGTGGCATTGCCATAGCGTTGAGGATCTAGAAAGACATGTCTTGTCTGGGCTTCATCAAATAAAGTGCTGGTTTCAGGCAAATAAACTTGCTCTGAATAGATAAAAGCAAAGTCATGGGATTTAAATGTACAATGGAAGATTTAATGCTTGCAAATAATCCATTACAACAGGAAACAAACACCAAGTTCCTAAGTATTTTTATTGATGAAAAACTAAACTTGAAAGCCCATATAAGTCCACTGAAAAAAAAGATTGCATCAGGATGTTTTGCCATTAGAGTAGTTCAAAGGGAGATCGGTGTTGAATTTGCAAGGGATGTTTATTTTGCCTAAGTAGAATCTCATCTACGCTATGGGATCGCATATTGGGGTGCATGCAGTAGTGATCTGTTTGAGTTTATCTTTCGCTTCCAAAAAAGAGCTATAAGATTAATGTTTCAACTTAAGCAGACTGATTTTTGCAGGCCTTATTTTAAAAATTACAGGATACTTATTGTTATATCTTTGTATATATTGGAATCAGTGATTTTAATATTTAAGAATAGACATAGAGACGGTTACAGTTTGCAACTATGGAACTAGACAATCACAAGTTGTTCATCTTCCAATACCATCTTCAACAATGATTAAAAAATCATTAATATATGAAAGCCGTCAAATTTTTAATCATCTGCCCCTACAATTAAAAGAACTTGATAATTTTAATCTTTAAGAAATTAAAAGACTACCTCTTTGAAAATTGTTTTTACGCTACAAGAGTTTTATGCAACTAGGTGAATTAATAAAATTGTTGGTGTACATATATATATGTAATGTTCTTAATATTTTATATTTATTTTTATATATTTGTTAAGTGTTGATTTTATTTTTTTTTATATTTTCTATACTTTGTGAAAGTTATCCGCAAGCAAATAATAATCGGAGACTTAGTTATTTAGTGAAAATTTGTATTATTTTACTTTGTATTTTATTTGGTAATTATGCAGTATACGGTTTTCTGCCATTTTTAAATTTTTATGAAAAACTCTTTATGGGAGCACCTATTTTATATTATATATATATATATATATTAAGAGAAAAAAGGGTGCCGGGGGTTGTAATGTGTTTTTTTGATTGTTTTGGGTTGAGTTGGAATAGGTAGGGTTGGGCTGTGTTGGATTGGGTTGTTTTAGTGACAAAAAAACACAAAAAACCAAACTGGCGCCGGCGGATTTGGGGTCCTAGTAGGTGCCCCCATAAAGAATTTTTCATAAAAAATCAAAAATGGCAGAAAACTTTTTTTTTCTTTGATTTTTAGACATAAGAATGTTTTGTCAATAAGATTCTTATCTTTGATAATAAAGCTTTTTCTGACTCTGATTCTGTAAGCGGTATGTGGTAAGATGCAAGGAAAATAAACAATATAAAATGCATGCTGCTCTTACCGCTTACTGCTTGTAGCTTCTTACCGCATACCTCATACCGTTTACCTTACGGAACTCTGAATCCACCTTTAGTCTCTTAATAAAATTTGAAGCGCTTACCTGACTCCCATATCCCATGATGTGACAAGCAAAAACTGGTTGGTGTTTGGACCAAAATTCACACTCGAAATAATGTCTAAAGGGGGAGAGTTCAGCTTGCATTCTACTTCTGCTTTTATCATTTATAATATTTAAAAAAACTGGTAGGTACCTAACAAATAGAATAGGAATGATGTCGTATGGTGATGTTTTAAGTTTACCCAACGCTTAATTTTGAGCGACACCACCGGTGGGCCGTGTTGTTGTTTATTTTTTGTTTAAAAAACCGTAAACCGTAAACACCTATAAAAATTATGGTTGGAAATGTTTTCTTCTATTTTTTCTTTTTGTCGCGCCAAAGAAAAGTTTTCATATCTTCTTTTTTTTTTCACTGTGGACTAAAGAAGTTTTTTTTGGTTAATTGACCATCGCAGAAAGTTGCGGAATTGCACCTAACCATACTTTTTTTAAGAATAAAGTTAATTTCGATTTTGAGTTATATTATTTTCAGAGAAGTATCTAGTAGTTCCTTTAAATCAACGAAGCTTTAATATTGTGTGTGGAGATAATGGCGTCGATTACCGCAAGTATGCATGCTTAATTTATCCATCAAATAATCACAACATACAGATTTATGCTAAACACGTTGACTGCCGGGCTGGTCCCATGGGACCAGCTTAAATTCTTTTTCAGGGGCCGCGCTGGCACCATGGGTCCAGCAAGCATTTTGCTCTCTGTGGAGCCTCTGGTTGTGTGTATAATTTAAAATACCAGTGTGTCCTCAAGAATCTGTTTATAATATTCAATTTGTAGTGTTTTTTCGGTATGTGATGCCCTAATAAAAAATATATTTGCACTTGACCTCAGAATTATTTTGTTTTTGTATGGTAGTAGTCAATGTGTAAAGTATTCTAGCGATCACAGAAGGTCGATAAATAATCGTACTGACATCGTCAATGACGGTATCAGCAGTTAAACGTGGGCCGATGTTGGACCAACTACCAACTTTGCACATGAAAAATAATTTGCTTGGCCCAAAGAAAGTCCAATGTAGTATCCTCACGTCAGTAAATTGCAATTATATGGTGTTGCCCTACCTTCTCATACAAAAATAATACCAACAATTCAACACTATTCAATTCAACACTCTTGTCTATGTGAGATGCATGCAAACTAACCATATATTAAATAAAATACTTAAGTAACATTTCTCTCTCCCACGCAAAATATCTACTTATGCGTATATAATTTTCTATTAGATATCTCTAAGCTAAACAAGGCTTACTTCTGAAAGCTACATTAACCAAATCACCTCTAGAGCTATGAAGGTTCTTGGCTTTGTACAGACTTTTTAATATTTACCTTTAGAATTTTGTTCTGGTCTCTTGTTTGCACCATTCTGGAATACTGTTCAGTTGTTTGGTATCCTTGCTATGTTCAGAAGTTTGAGAGAATCCAGAACAAATTTTAGAGTTTGGGTTTGCATACATTGGAGGCAAGAAGAGTTTTAATTAACATGTGCTTCTTGCATAGGGTTATCAATGCTGCTATCGACTGTCCCCAATTGTTGGCTTTGGTTAAATTAAGGATCTACTCACAAAATAGATAATCTAACATTTTTTTTGTTCCGTATAAATGAACCCATTATGCAATTAGCATCTAAGGGTAACAGCCACATTTAAAAAATACTTTTGTTTGCATAGGACTTTAAAAATTAAGGATTTAAATAGTTTGCCAATAATAAATAAATAAATATTTAAATAAATAAAATTAATAACAAAAATAATATCTGTAAACAAATATAATTTTTAGGTTAAGTTGACAGACAATGTCATTTTGGATTCAGCATTTTCGTTGATGCAATAGGGATAGTCATAAGAGTTGAAATTTCCCAACTTTTGAACAAACACTGAATGCAACCCAACCAACTGCAAATTGTACAGTTAGCAAACATAAGCTGTGAAGTCCATATAATTGGAGTTACCAAAACCTGGGTTGATTTTTTTTATAGTAATAAGTATTTATTCACAACCAACTTAAGTAGTTCGTTACAGGGAATAAAAAAAACATCATAAACATTTCGGTATTACATTAAAAAAAATTAAAAAAACATTGGGTGAAATCCACAGAAATAAAGTATTATAATCTGCCCAACTAAAAAGTGTCATATGCCACTCAAAAAAAAACAGAAGGAGGCTGTGCATTCTTCAGTATTTAAGGGGTATAAACATTCATTCAAATTATTTTAGAAAAAATGACACACATAGCAGCTATTTATAATCCATCAAAAAAAGAGATATATTATGTTAATAATATTTTCAGACTTTAAAACAATATGTGTTCCTACTTAGAGATCTTAATGTAAATTTGCTATTAAATTGTAATGACTACTAGATAGAAGGATCTCTATCTCTCTCTGTCCCCAACTAAGAAATCAAAAACTACCACCTTTAAACAACATACAAATCTTGTGTGCAGAAAAAAACATTCCAATGCCAAAATACCACACTTGACATACAAAAAATTTAAATAAACTTGAGCAAGCTAAATAGAACCTACTACCTACTACCCTACTAACCTACCTAGTACATAAAAGTGTTGATAAGAAATATGACAATATATTAAACTGTTTTACAAAGAACACCAAATATTAAAAAAAAACTACTAGAACTAACAAAAATAACAATTAATAAAAACATTACAGACAAAAAAAAATTAAATAAAAAGGCAAAAAATTATTATGAAAATGAGCTAAATAAAGTCAAAGGTAGCCCAAGAAAAGAGTGGAAGTTAATTAATAAAATAATTTTATACAATAACTAAGCGAAATAAAAATATTGCAAACAAAAAAATGATATACCAAAATATGAATAGTTACTTATTGATGTAGCATCTTCATTAGAATCAAAAATTGGTCGCCGAAAAATAAAACAGTGCAGTTCTGTGCAAATTATTTAATCTGTCAAGGTGTCATGCCAGCATATATGAAAGTAGCCAAAGTGTCTTCCTTATTTAAATATGGCGCGCACTCAAGTGCATATTTTGCCAAAGAAAGGAGACGTTATACCAAAATTTTTAACCATATGTTTGTATTTTTTTTTTAATTTGTCTAAAAAAGTAACTCTTAGAAATCCCTTGAATGAACAGCTATTGGTACAATTTAAAAACTATAGAAAAAATTTAACAAAAAAGTTTGGCAGATTTTATGTGAGGCTTCAAATGAAACTACGCAAATAAACTCTATAAATTATTTCATTGAGAATAACAATGAAATTATAAATACTAAAGAAATTTCAAATGTATTCCTGGATTATTATTGCAACATGCAGAAAAAATGAAGTAATAAAAATAACTAAAAATAAATCTACTTTTAACAAACCTAGATTACAAAATCCAACCAGCTTTACTGAAATTACTGAGAGTGAGCTAATAAATCAAATAAATTCACTAAAAAATAAGGCAGCATGTGAACCAGATGTTGTGTCAGCAGTTATTAAGGATAACCATCTTTGTTTGCTAAAACCAGGCAACTACCCCAACATTCTAAAAAATTCAATTATTACCCCCGTTTATAAGGCCAGAGAGGAAAAGTAAAGAAAATTATCGCCCTATAGCCGTTACAAGTACAATTAACAAGTTAATTGGAAAAATGTTTAAAAATGAGATTAAGTGATTATTTAGATAATAACAAACTTTTATCTGATGCACAATTTGGATTTTGTAGCAAACTTGCCACTGAAGATGCAATTCAACTTTTAACTAAGAAAGTAATAACTAACTTTAATGATGGTTACAAAACCATTGGGATATTCATGGACCTATCAAGGACTTTTGACACTGTGGCTCACACAGTTCTATTGAAAAAGATGGAACACATTGGTATTAGAGGAACTGAGTTGAAAATTTTTTAATTATACCTTGATCCAAGAACACAACAAGTAAAAATAGGTAAAGATATAAGTAAGAAAGATATGGTAGAACTGGGTGTGCCACAGGGTACGGTCCTTGGACCAATTTTATTCTCGTTACATATAAACCACCTAACAAAAATTCTGCCAAAAGAAAATAGTTTTATAATTTGTTATGCTGATGACTCTGTTATTTTGATTAAAGCAAGAACCTGGCAACAGGTACATAATCTAGCTGAAAAATATATTACTATAGTAAAATTATGGTTGGATCAGAATCTTTTGTCTTTAAACGAGTCCAAAACTCATTTTATTTCTTTCTCTATTAACAATATTAATAATAAAAATGGAAAAAAGAATTTTCAGAAATAAAAATACGCAACTATCAATGTTTTAACAATGAAATATATTGTGACTGTAGTACAATAATTAAATCAGTTACAAATATCAAAATATCTGGGCGTTTATCTTGATAAAAAACTTAAATATGATTTCCATATAAATTATATAACTAAAAAAATAATAAAAATGATCTAAAAATTTTACCAGTTGCGTGAATTCATGCCAAAAAAACACTTAATATTATCTACCACGCCCTGGTTGAATCGATACTAACATATGGAATAAGGATCTGGGGAAGTGCCTGTAGGACTGTCCTTAAAGATTTAATTACAACGCAAAAATATATTCTTAAAATAATAAACAAAAAATCAAAAATTTACCCAACAAAAGACTTATTTATTGATAGCAATGTTTTAACTATTAGTCAAATTTTTTTACAAAATACACTGAAATATATGAATAAAAATACAACACCTAAAAATCTAATGAACATATAATTATAGATAGAGTTAACTTTTTAGCTTGTAAACGCCATGTATCATTTATAGGTCCAAGACTTTACAATTTAATGCCAAATAGACTTAAAATTATTGGTAACATGAGGAAATATTGTCTCGAACTGACTGAATGGATTAAAAGAGAGACAGAAATGATCCATTTCTAAAATAAAATAAATTAAAAAAATATAATCCAAAACTTTTAAAACTCTGCAAGAGATTGCGGGACTTCAGGTCACTCTGATGATGTATCCAAATGACAAATTCAGGGTATATTTATATATTGGATGCACCTCTGCCCTATCACAAAAATAGTTCCTATACTTAATTCCTATAAATTTAGTACGGCTATGTGTAATTTTAATATGTGTAATTTTATATGTAATTATAATTGTATATTTGTGATACATTATAATATTTTTTATGTAGTCTAAGTTATATTAACTAGGTTTTTATATGTTTAATTTCATTGTATACCTATGTGTACTTTATTTTAAGTTTTTATATGTGACATTTAACAACAGATTAGACTTCCGACAAGCCTTTAAGGCTCAGCAAAACTAATCCAACTCAATTGTAATAATACCCGAGGAAGAACCTATTAATAGTCAGAATCTCTTTTTGAATTACAAATTTTATGCAGGAAAGTTATTATAGAGTTTTCCCATAGCTAATTTTTTTGTTTGGACATATTCTTTTTTTATTAAATAAAATAAAACAAAACTATTTTATGAAATGTTGATATGATGTAGATCCATTTAAAAGCAAAACAAAAAGCCGTGTTAGAATGTGATGCAGTCCACCATTTAGATACAAAGAAGCACTAATTAGATATTGCCCTATAAAACGAAAAAAACTTTGTTTTAAGACTTTATCTATGCCCCTTATTTAGCAGTCTTTGAAATTTCTATTCAGTGGCGTAACACATTATTTTGTGTGTGTTGGTTTTTATATTACGTTGACGGAATTGCACTCGTGGAATTTGCTCAAGTTTACTGGTTTAAACGTCAAAATAATTATAAAAACTATTACTGAACTCCTAGTTTAAAAAAATGGTATTTTGGGTTATCCAAGTTATTATTATACTATTTTGACTTCATATTTGAATTCTTGCTGAAATTCTCATTCCAATTGTACCCCATATCATAAGGTTTACTTTACTAGTTTTAGAAATATTGGCTTTCAAAATGTCAAAAATGCAATTTTCAAAAGCCTATATCTTAAAAACTAAAAAAAATAGCGCTATTGTATTTGATATCGATTTTAAGTATTTTTTAAGAGGAATTAAAAAATGACAATAAATTGGCGATTTGACCTTGTACTTCTTATTTATTGAATAATAACGTTAAAATCATTGAAAAACGATATCAAACTGTAAATAGAAATGTGCCATTGCCAAACTGCTGTCATTTTTTAATTCCTCCTAAAAAACCCTTAAAATCGATATAAGATATAGGCTTTTGAAATTGCATTATTGACATTTTGAAAGCCAATATCTCTAAAACTAGTAAAGTAAACCTTATGATATGGGGTACCATTGGAATGAGAATTTCAGCGAGATTTTAAATATGATGTCAAAATAGGAAGTTGAACAAAAATCTATATTTTAAAGATGGTATATTTATTTTCTTAAAACCCGTCTCTAGACCAACTGTGACACATCATCAATCTTTTACAAGAACTTAAATATGCAATAGTTAAACCCTTTTTTAAAAAAGGGGAAAAAGAATCTTAAAATTATCGACCGATATCATTACTCTCAAATATTTGCAGAGAAAATAATTTATGCAAAAGTTCCTAGATAACGAAAAAGTTTTGTCAAAAAAACAAAATGGTTTTAGGAGAGGGAAAAACACAATCAGTGCTGTTTACTAAGCAATTGAAAACATACTCAATTCTGTACACAATAAAAATAAAACTACTGTAGCAGTGTGCTTAGATCTTTCTAAAGCCTTTGACAGTGTAGATCAGAAAGGTTTAATTAAAAAAATGGAATTGCTTGGGATAAGGAAAATTAACTGAAACTTTTTATTTTATCCTGAGAAGGTAATAATTTGAAATTTTTGTGCAGTAGCGTACCATATTTTTTACTGTAAATATTATGATGGTCAAGTAACAATTTTATCGTTTTTAAGCATAAGTTCATTAATATTGTTAATTTTAAAACCTTGGCGATAAAAAAATGTGGTACACCACTAAATAAAAATGTCAAAACATTATCTTTTCAGGCAAAATTTAAACAAACCAATACCAGGACGACTAAAACTAATTTTATAAGTTTAACAATTAGAATAGTTAAAGAATAGAATATTTTTACTTGATATTTTACAATATTTAAAAACAAATAGACATTGTGTACCCACTAGGGGTGTAAATCTCGTCATTAAAAATCATTAGGTAACTAGAAAGTTAAAATTTATAATAATATTAACATAAATAGAGACAATTAATAAAAATTTATTGAAATATATTGTTTAAGTCAAGAGATTCTATTTTAAACCCTTTACCTCTTGATCTTCATAAAATTCCAAAATGCAGTAATATGGCTTCTATTTTTTAAAAATTTTAAGTTTATCTAACAGCAGTTTTTGGGATAATTTTCTGAGAATAATTGGCAAGTTATTCCATTTTTTTTGGTACTATAATTGACACTCTTCTGGATGAAGGTAAAAATGATTTAATCTCTGATCTAAAAATAGATCCGCATTTTTTGATACGAAAGTGACACATTCTAGTATGTAAATATTAAACATAGTTTGTATATTATATGCCTATAAAATATTGTATGCATTCTTCTGTGTTTTGGAGTTCTAATATTACCCTTAAGCATTTTGCATTGTACATTCTTATTGCCCCTCTCGAATTCCCCCATTAGATGACCCTGTTTCTGATCCTCGATTGCACAAAAGCATGATATGATGAGGGAGACGAGGACTTTTCGACATTAACTCTTAGGATTCGGAGAGCATATACCTGTCATCCCAATGCACCCGAAAGGCTATCTAAGATATATTCCTTCCAGTCTAGTGTTGTCCAGCACCACATCAAGACAATTCACAGAATCAAGAGCGTTCAGAAAATAAAATTGACATGCGTATGAAATATAAAACTTTCTGAGGTGTTATAGAGTGCAGATTTTTTCCTTGGCTAATACATTATGGCAACGTTTTTCTAAATTTGTTCAATAGCCGTTCAAGACAAAAGCAACATATGGTATATTTTTGGAATCAGGAAGAAAAGATCTATAGAAGTTATAGAAAATATACAGGGTGTTTCATTTAAAATAAGAAAGTTGATGTCAAATTTTGACATTTGGAATGGTATTTGACAACATCTGTCATGTCAACTATAAAAGTTTTCTCTTTAATCTTTTTTTCTATCATCAATAATAAACGCACTAACAAGGGGTTCAAAATATAGTGAATCAACCTGTACAAAATATATTTAAAAAAATTTGCAGGGTTGTTTCAAGTCACAATCTCAGAAAGTATCCTAAACCGCCTTACTGTCCCAGTATCCGCAAACAGCATTTTAGTGCGAAATTATGCTGCTAGAAAGGGTACCAGAGAACGCAAACAGAAGGCCAAAGTGAAGAAGGAAATTGTCAAAGTGGGATTCATTCCTCATAATCAAAGAGATAAGGTAATTTTTCTAATATGAAGACGACTTTTAGTGAGTTATTTAATGTGTTTAAAAGTAAAGATCACAGGCGAAAGTGTACCTTATTAGGGACTTATCGGTACATAAAGTCGGCATAGCCTTACCTTAAAAAAGACGGCACTATTTTTGACGATTCCGCACGAAGTTTAAAAGGATTCTGACATTTTTGTTGTCTAAATATGTCATCTTTGCTATCAAAATAATGTCGACTTTCATAATGTTTGTCTGCCTTTAATAAAGGACGGTATTAACTTTAATTTGTCAACTTTAAGAATGCCACAATATGAGCATGTTTAGATGACATGCTTATATGACAAAAATGTCAGAAATCTTTCAACCTTCATGCGGAACTGTCAGAAATAGTGCCGAGTCAGGCTATGTCGACTTTATGTACCCATAAGTCCCTTTTATAGGCTGACTTTAATAAAGTCGGCACTATTATTGATAGTTCCGCACGACTACATATTTTAGGCACTTCACGAATCTGTTATGAGATGTCACTCTTCTTGGTTGCCGGGGCTATCCGAAACCTACGTTTGGACAGACTTTCATAATGTTTGTGCGGACCTTTAAAAGACGGAATTAACTTTAACGTCCACTTGCAGCGACTTTTTTTACGCGTCCATTAACAATGCGGCCTTTAAAATGTATGTGCCACTTAAATTAAATTGGCTTGCTCGCAAAGTTCCGACGGCGTTTTAGCTATGGTCGTATTACTGGCTATTTATGTTTATTACAATCTGGCAACGTCGGATTTTACCCGAGATCTTCATTTTTATTTGGTGGGAACACTGAAAATTTTTGTTATTTGACAGTCAGAGTCTGATCTAGCCTCAAAAAACAGTTTGTGTTATTTTTTTGTTTTTTATTTATTGAAAAAAATTTTGGTTCGTGGGAACCCCTCGGTTAGGTTATAGACTCAAGCAAGAGCTCAAGCGAATGGGATAACAGGTTCCCTATAGACTCACCTATCGTATGGGTATTCCGGCTGATGTTCAATTAGCTGCAATAAATTCATTATAGTAGGCTTTGTAAGCCGGAACCTTCTGAAGAAGTTCATTTCTGACATCTCTTCATAGTGGTTCGGTCTCTGGAAAAAAGTCTTCTTGGGTAACCCATATCAGCAAAGTCTATCACTTCCAAGTCAGCATCTTCGAAATCATTTGCCAAAACGTTACATAAAGTCAATATATTACATTTTTTCAAGAAAAAAATCACTTAAGAAAAAAGAGCGCATATTTTTAGTTTAGAACTGCTTAAAGGTGGTTTAATGTGGCCGCTTTGCTAATGCCGATTTAAAGATCGTTTAAAGGTCCATTAAAATCGGTGCAACAAGCAAAATCCGCTAATGGTACTTTAACGGTCCTTTAACTTAATGGACGCATAAAAAAAGTCGCTGCAAGTGGGCGTAATTATATCAACTTTATGAGTGGCACAATAGGCCTTCCATTTACTCGCGTTTTAGTGAGCTTTGAACGTATGTGGCGGCCATTTTGACAAGTAACTTATATAATAACTGTCAACAGTGTCAAAAATGTCGGCGGCATCCCTGTAAAAGGGTACTAAAACGGATGTATCGTATGAGCATGTCTAGATGAATTGTTTAGATGACAAAAATGTCAGAAACCTTTTAAACTTCGTGTGTGTGGAACTGTCCAACATAGTGCCCGCTTTATTAAAGTCAAGCTGACCTTATCCACCGATAAGTCTCTATTGTCAGATTAGTGAGTGCATAAGCACAAATTCTCTCACAAATCTAAGTCATTACTTATAATTTTGTTTCTTCTTCCTTACTATGGAAGAAAGAACCGCCACACTCTATCATTATTTTAATTTTAAATTTTGGTTTTATGAAAATCCAAAGTTCTTTTTTATGTGGAGAAGTTAGAAAAAACTAATTTTGTCTTATTTTTATTTGTTTTATTTTTTTATTTTAATTTAAGTACCTAGCGTAAATTTATTTCCTGTTAAACAATAAATAGGGGTCAATCTTGCCCCTCCTAAGGTTTGTAGCTAAGATAAGTAGTGTTTGAGCTTTTCAATTTTACCGCCATGATAATACCTAAAAATTTAACACAAAACCGTTAAATATATTCGAACCAAAAAACTTTTTAAATTATGTTTAAATAGAAGTTTACAAAATAATTCAAGTTTGAAGAGGGGTAACATACTCTTTTCTCAAGTATTCCCTCCTTAAATAGTTTTTAGTTAAAATCAGATCTCAATGTATGTTAGAACGCTTACTTTCTTATAAGCTTTTTAGGAACCATTCTAAACCAAACAATCTGAGTTAAATGCCAAACAATTTTATTTTTCAAAAAATCTGCCTATATGAAATTGTTTTCATAAAATTCTATCATTTTTTTACATATTAGCCAAGAATCAAGTCATATAAAAGTCGCTCAAATGATAAAAGCATTTGTCCACTCTAATGACAAATTCCCTTATAGGTATACCTAGTATATTTATTACTTGTCCTATAATTATTAAATACTTTCAATAATCAGTGAGGTAAAAAAATTGTTGTGATTTCATGTACAACCTTTTGGTCACTAAAGCTAAAAACTTTTTGACTCTTATGACGTTGTCTTAGGCTAGCTCACAATTAAAAAAATTAAATCAAATACAACAAAAACATTTTCGTAGAATTTTGATGTTAATAAATTAAAAAACTGATACAAATTCGTAGGGACAAATAATAATATTATGAAAAAATTTTAAAGTTTTTTTTGTGGGTCTTTTAAAGCCTGTAAGGCCAAGGATGTGTTTTTTTTCCTCTTAATTAAATAAAGGATAATTTGTTAGGGACACAAATTTTTATAGCTTTGTAATATCCACCCATTTAGAAAACTTTGTTTTTGTGCAGGAAAAAATGTTGGCCAACAGACCAGTAAGAAAATTTGATGATTCTTTAAAGAGGGAACCAATAGACAATGTCTTCGCGATGAAATACTACAAATGGATTGTCTATCCGTTTGCGGATGCGGTAAAGGCACATAGAGAGACACACCATCCAGAAATGTACAACAAGCCGAATGCTGACTTGCATGTTACTATTGAGTTGAATATGCAAGGTGAAAAAAAGGTACTTTGCACTGTAGATTTTATATATAATATGAGATACTATAATGGCCCAAGTTTCGCAAAATGTGTAACAATAATAACTGAAAAGCAAAGAAAATAATTTAAAAAACAACGAAGTGAATCTCGTGTCCGCACCTGTCGAATAAACTAAGAAACAAAAACATCAAAATTGAAAAGTGCAGAAGACCGTAAATACAGAATCCTGTACCTTTCAGCAGGTTATAAGGAAGAAACCTGTAAAAGTATAACATGACTGTAACATGACTTTTAATCTTTTTAAGAGTCATGTTACAGTGACCTTTTATTCGACAGGTACTACGTCTCCGCAGATTACAAACTTTTTGTTTTAAATTCGAGAGGTGTGAATGGCCCCTGTGTAGCTTCAACTGCCAGGTAAAATCCTATGACTCCCTGATGATTCCTAATAAGGATGAAATAGGTCTGTAGGTGTCTAGATTAGACATTGGAGGCCTGGTCCTAATGAAGTGAGAAACAAAAACGCCAAAAAAATCAGGGTTGACCGTGGGCAAGGATAAAAGCGAAAAATCTACAGTGAATGCCTGACGCAGTCGACTCCCGTTTTTTTTCAGGCTAACTTAATTGGGAGAGTTGTCATCGCTACGACTTTTTTTTTAGAAAAATGCAAGGGCTGTTCTAGTATCTCATAGTTATACAGGGTGATTCACGACGAAATGCAAATATTTTAATGGTAAGCAGTACAGGCCAGGGGCAACTCATATAAAATGCAAAAAAAAATTTTTGAGTCCTTTTGTCAAATATACAGTGTGATTTATGAAAATGTTGCAAAAATAAAAACGGACATATCTCGGAAACCCATAAACGCATTTAAATTAAATTTGGCACACATAAGGAGCCCCAAAAGCCACTTCTACTAGTTCATAAAAAAAATTAAATTTCAGGTCCAGACTAAAAAAAATTTAGTATTATTTATTTTTGTTAAAAATAACTCCTGTATACTGCAATTTGCAAACTTTGATATTACCATATAAAAACTAAAGGATGGTGCTATAATACCCTTAGATTGCATTTAACGCGTTAAGTCTCAGTTTTTAATTTAAAAAAAATAAAAAATCCAAATTCCAATCCTGAAATATTAGGGTTACAAACAATATCACGTTCTAAATTACTAAAAACATATTTTTAGGTTATAACTAATTTAAGCATAAATAAATCGATACCTACCCTACCGAAGCAAAAAACGGGCTGATACAGGGCCTGATTAATATTTTTTTAATTTTATTTTTATAAAATATACAAACAAATTCTTTTAAATTATTAATAAACCCTTTTTTAATTTGACGTCCGTTTTCAAAATGGGTTTGAAAGTCGTGGTCAAATCATTAAAATTTCAGGCTTGGACTAATATTTATTTGATTTTATTTGTCCTTAATTTTTTTGTACTTCATTGAGAGATTTTGATATCACAACATACAATAAAGGATGTTGCTACAGGTATTTTTTATTAATCATCATCTACAAAACCTTCCAAATATTACAACCAGGGGATACTGCACAGGGTGATCTACCATAAATGCCACCGCCACTTTTCTTTGCTATTAGGCATGCTTTAAAAAGTGTTTGGTACAAAAGCTGTATACATTTTTCCAGCGTTTTAGAATATGTATGCCAAAGTTGGTAGGTGTCAAATTTTGATATAAGGTTTCTTATTTTAAATAAAACATCCTATATTTTATCGAATTTCTAAATTCTTCGTTTTCTTCTCATTTCAAAAACTTTTTTATAGCAGGCATAATAATATTGCATGCATAATGCATTTATGTATAGGCATAATGCATTTATGGTAGATCACCCTGTACATTATCCCCTGGTTGTAATCTTGGGACGGTTTTTTAGATAATAATGGCCTTGTATGTTGTGATAGCAAAATCTACAAATTAATTACAAAAAAATGTTGGTTTCCAATAAGGACAAATAAAATCAAATAAATATTAGTCCGGGCCTGAAATTTCTATGATTTGACTACAACTTCAAATCAATTCCTAAAACGGATTTCAAATTAAAATAGGGTTTATTTTTAAATTAAAAGTATCTTTTTGTGTATTTTATAAAAATAAATTAAAAAATATTAATCCGGCCCTGTACCAGCCTGTTTTTTTTTCTTGGGTAGGATGGGTGTTGATTTATTTATGCCTAAAATAGTTTTAACCTAAAAATACGTTTTAAGTAATTTAAAACGTGATATTGTTTGTAACCCTAATCTCTCAGGATTGGAATTTGGATATTTTATTTTTTTTTAATAAAATACTAAGACTTAACGCGTTAAATACAATTTAATGGTATTATAGCACCATGCTTTAGCTTTTATCTGATAATAACAAAATTGGCAAATTGCAGTACACAGGGTGTTGTTTTTAGGAAAAATATAAAACACTAATTTTTTTTAAGTCTGGATCTGGATTTTTTTTTCATTGGCAGAGGTGGGACTCCTTATGTTTATGTGTGCCAAATATAAAGTAAATGGGTTCATTGGGTTCCGAGATATGTCCGTTTTTATTTTTTTTCAATATTTTCGTAAATGACAGTTTGATCATCACATGTTTGTCAAAAAGACTCAAAAAAAAAAAATAATATTGGTTATGAGTTGCCACTGGCCTATAATACTTACCATTAAAATACTTGCATTTCGTCGTAAATCACCCTGTATGAGATTTTAGAAGCTAATAGGTTCTATAATCATAGGAAACGGATCTCAACCAAAGCGATCAATCCCTGGAACCGTATTTTCGTAACTAAAAATGCTAAGCGCTTCCCAAAACGAATGGCAAAAAAGCAAACAATTTCATGGTGCTCTATCATTTGTTTTGGAAAGAGTTTTTATTGACGAGCAAATCGAAAATTTTGTTGTTAACATATAAATTTATTTCGTACGTGACTAGTGAAATTTTTAAAATAAAAAAGTAATGTTAAAATGTTTCTGTGGTTTTATGTTCTGTGACTGAATTTTTTCCATTGGGGGTATTTTTTACATAGCAGAGACTATCACCTCAAAGTCAATTTTTTTAAAGTTGGCAACAAACTACTATATTGAATAGCGGGGGGAGAAGTCACATCCTCCGGACTCTTGCACCGTGGCTTTAGTGATAATTGACACCTCTGATACCGAATCGACCAGGCGATACAAGACTTGCTTTGAGGTCACCATCCCCCGCCACCACCTCTTGATGACTCATCATTTTAAAGCTCTTGAAACTAATTACAACTTACTTATTAACAACTTTTCTTTCAGAGAGACAGTTAAGGACTCGGTTGAGGATATATTCGGAGGGGATTATAGTAGGCATTTTTAGGATTATTTTTAGAAACTTTAAAATGCTTTAGTTATGTCTGATTTTTGACTAATTTGGCCCAGCTGATTCCAAATCTGAAATCATATTTTGTCTAACTTTAATATTTTATGAGATTGTTGTAAAAAATGCAAATAAAATAAAAATTTTAACTTTTTAGCTGACTACTTTATAGAGTACTTTCTATATAAAAGGGAAAAATGACACAACTACTGTCTAAGTCAATCGCCGAATATTTATTTGTCTAATCAGTTGTAAAATAGACATACTGTGAAAATCTAAGATGGCGGACAATTTTAAAAAATAGGTATTTTGACCCCTCTTGCAAATGTTTTGTATAAGCCACTGGTAAAAAACTTAACAGCGTGAAGAGTTATAATTTGGTTCACCAAACGCACTCATTTGAGCCATTTATAACTTTCTTATTCCTTATCAAATGTTACCAAGTGATACATCAGTACACTCGACAAACAAACATAAAGCTCTACAAGCAAAAGCTAAGTTTTCACCAGTATCGCGCATAAAAAATTTGCACTTATTTTTTAAAATTGTCCGCCATCTTGGATTATTACCAATTATCAAGTTTGGCTTCAAATTCATAAATTTTGAAGTCTTGGCTTTTTAAAATGGTTGAAATTAAAAATCAGACAGAAACTTTTTAAGCAAAGGAGTAAAAAAAGTTCCGTTTTTTTGGGTCACCCTATAACTTACTTTTTATTCATCTCTTTTGACTCGTACTGGATTCTAGCCGCGTTAATCGATGTTTAAATTATTATTTTTAGACTCGTTTCGTTGAAAACTTTAAAAAGATCGCCGGCATTAAACATAAGTTTGATCATGGTGAAGAAAGGACAGTTATAGCTTTTGCAAAAAATGAAGAAAGTCAGAAAGAAGCACTCGAAGCAGGAGCTAATTTGGTGGGAGGTAGGTAGATTGTTACTTCTTCGAGTGATACACAATACAAACAGAAAAATCACCTACAGGGCTTTGAGCAAAGTTACTTGTCTATTTTGCTTAAATTACATTTTACCATTTCCCACAACCTGTACTCTCCAGCGCGAATTTTTTTCCCTTTTCATACTTTTATACTTTTGCATCTTGGTTTTTTGTAGTTTCTCTCCCGGAAAATCAAGAATACAGTTCCCTGGCGTGTCCCGTTTCCACCACCGCATCCAATTGTTTGGGTGTTTTAAAGTTTTTTGTGTTTATTTCCCAAATACCTTTATTTTACTTCATTCGTATGAAGTATTTCTGGTTTCTATCGTTTCTCGTGGTGGTAAAGGTGAGCTGTTCTCGGAACCCTCATCGTTCTTGTAGTTGTTTAATGGAAACAAAGTCAGTTAGATTAGATGACGTCGTAAGATCAGACCACCTTTTATTTTAGCCATAAGAAAAATTCTAATTATTTCTTTGAGCATTACGTATCACGCGCCTCTGAGCTTTCGAGACTTATTCGGTAAGCTGATCAAGATAATTACGATTCTTTTAATGTATTTTTTTATTTTCGTACATTTTCGTTTTTGAGTATTTTTGATTTTGGCGATTTAATTTTCAAGTATATTAAATTGGCGGTTCTATTTTTAGAAATATTATTGATCGGTCAAATTTTGATTTGGGATTTGTATAATAGTCCATTTCCTACAGGAAAAAAGCGTCAAATTATTCTACAAGCATGAAATTTGGTACGATTGTTGGTTCTCGTAATCAAATTATATAAAATCAACTATATGACCTTATAGATATTACAAAAATTTTACTATATTAGTTAAGATAGTAGGGGGCTTTCACTCTTGGCAACATATGTATAAAATCGTGTCAGAATAATTATTTGGATTTTTTTCAAATTATTTGGCATTTTACAGGGAATTAACTAAAACAACTAATCCGAGGGTAAATACCCCTACCGGCATTGAATTACAAAGTTAGTTCAAAGCTTTCGTTGGCAAAGAAATTAAAACACTTGTGTTTTTTACGTATTAGCCAACGTATTTTGCAAAGACACGAGTGTTCTTTGTGCGGAACACGTCCTGACACTCTGCAGGCTCCGTGATCCATCGCCAATCCACGACCGATTTCGATTTTATTGAATCTCATCAGGTGGATCCAGGCAAGAGCTCCGTGTAGAGTTAACACTATACAGGGAACTAACTAAAACAACTACTCCGACGGCAAATAGCATTGAATTAGAAAGTTAGTTCAAAGCTTTCGTTGGCAACGAAATTAAAACAATTGTGTTTTTCATGTTGTTTTAGTTAGTTCCCTGTATAGTGTTAACTCTACACGGAGCTCTTGCCTGGATCCACCTGATGAGATTCAATAAAATCGAAACCGGTCGTGGATTGGCGATGGATCACGGAGCCTGCACCGTGTCACTCGTGTCTTTGCAAAATTCGTTGGCTAATACGTGAAAAACACAATTGTTTTAATTTCTTTGCCAACGAAAGCTTTAAACTAACTTTGCAATTCAATGCCGGTAGGGGTATTTGCCTCGGAGTAGTTGTTTTAGTTAGTTCCCTGTATAGTGTTAACTCTACACAGAGCTCTTGCCTGGATCCGCCTGATGAGATTCAATACAATGGAAACCGGTCGTGAATTGGCGAAGGATGACGGAGCCTGCAGCATGTCAGGACGGGTTCCGCACAAAGACCACTCGTGTCTTTGCAAAATACGTTGGCTAATACGTGAAAAACACAATTGTTTTTATTTGGAATTTTTCGCAATTATTTGTCGCAATAGTTGGCATTATTTTATATTCTATAATTGTGTAATACTGCAGTAGGTAGCATAAATACAATACATTTTTCTAATAAAGTAAATATTTAATATAATGTTTTGTTTTACCTTCAACAAAAAATGATTGAAATCAGGATTAGGTCATTTTCTGCCGAAAATCTGACAACCAAGGTAAAGAAGTTATTACGAAAAAACTGGAGTTTTTTCTACTTAGTTCAAAGTGAACATCCTGATCTTCAAATTTTCACACAGATGGCGGAACCTAGGACGTCGCCGTTTCGTCCTTATTAGGGCTAGCTAGGTGTACCACAACGACAGACAAACTTGCTCGTGATTATTCGCTAAAAATTCGACAAAGCGGAGAAAATTCCTGTCGACTACCGACCACGGCGTCCTCTGTGTGAACCTCCAACAACCAAGAACAGTACCCACTACATAAAGCAGTAGGAGCATGGCGTAACGTTGAGGCGGAGGGAAAAAGATACCATTTGAAAAACGCGTACGAAGTCGCGGTCAATAGCTAGTGTATAAATAGTAGTACAAGTGAATGAGGAACCTCACTATTAAAAAAAAACTATCACTGAGTCCTAAAAAGGACTAATTCGGATCCATAGTTTCACTTCTTGCCGATCACTTTAATTTACCCTTGAATTTACCTCTTTGTAGAAAAAATTTGAAGGACAACAGAAAATATATTTGTCTTTTGCTCAATATGAAAAAGAGGGAAATAAAAGTGAATGGTAAGAAGTAAACATGTGGATTTGGTCTAGACCAAGTGGACGCGTCCAAGTGGGCGCAGGACCAACTGGGTGTAGCACCAACTGTTCGCACAATTTTTAATATATAATTAAATTTAAAAACTAAATATCAACTTATATACTTATAAATACCTCCTGGAAAATAAATTTTTGGAAAAAAATACATATTTTTTTAAATTTAACTGACTCAAACCTAACCCAATTCAACCTAAACGAATCAGCTTCTACATATAAGTACTCCCTACAAGAAGAAAATAAAAAAAATATCTGGAAAAATAGCCCAAATTTTTTTTCATTTAACCAACCCAACTCAAGCTAAACCGAACTAATCAACTTATATCTCCTGGAAAAAAAACCACGAAAAAAAGTTCTGAAAAAAATCTCCGGATAAAAAAGAAACACAATTTTTTTAAAATAACTAACCCAAAGCCCAACCTAACTCCACCAAAATCAATTCTCAATCCGTAATCAATCTCAGATCCGTAATTATAATCTATTCTATTAAATAAATACAATTATTTTTATCATTAACAAATATAATAACAATTTAATTGAAACTTTCCAGTAGCAATATTAATTTATTGGATATTTTTTACATTTTTAGAAATTGTTTGGCATTATTTTTAGCATTATTCGGAATTTTTTTAAATTATTTGGTTTTATTTAGAATAGTTTGTCATTATTTGGTTTTTTTCGCATTATTTGGAATTTTGTCGCAATATATGTACAAAAAACGGACAGTGAAATCACCCTCGAAAATAAACTACAATCGCGTTTCAATGTCATCGAAGCACACAGTGACTTTAAACATTTTTTTGAAATCCTCATGACCTAATTATACCCATTATGCAGAAAAGTTAGTTCTTATCAAAAATTAAGATTTTTTACCTTAAATTGTAGTTTTTAAGGTCATTGAAGATACTAGCGACATGAAACATTTTGTTAAAAACAAAAGATCAAAAGACCTTGGGTAAAAAAAAACGAAAATTCAAACTTGGATGAGTATCCCACAAGGAACACAACAAAGCGAAAAGGGCAATGATCAAATGATGTTTCGCCTGGGCAACCAGCATGGGTTCATCAGTGGTTTTACTGGTCACCCTCCCCAAACATCATTCAACACCATCATACACTTTGATTTCCAACTTTGAATTACTCACAAATAGGCATCGTTCCGCACTGGCACTTATCTAAGTCACCTAATACTGGTTCATCCTGACGTGTTAGTATTTTCAATAGGGTTACGCTAATAAGGCGATTAAAACAAAACGAAGTTTAAAAATCTCCGAATCAGTTACTTCAACCGAAAAGAATCTAAAAATAAAAGATCAAAAGATCTTGGGTAGAAAAAAACGAAAATTCAAACAAAAGGAGAATGATCAATGGTGATGATGTTTTTGTTAATTTCTCATACCAATATATATTAAATCCACCAAAATCATCTCACAATCAAATCTCTTGAGATGTGGTTCTTAACAATCGTACAAAATGTCTTGGCTTGTCGAACAATTTGGCAATATTTCATAAAATTCTGCTCGTAGGAAACAAACAAGTCCCGTACTATGCAATCCCTCCATACCTCATCGTCTTTCATCCTAAGATAAGACTTACCAAGAGGTCTCCCTCTTAATTCAATTAATAAGCTTTGGTACTTCGGATTACCTAATCCCTAGATATTTTTATTCCATATTTTTTTATAAAAAACTAATTTTTAGGCGTTGACTTGATAAAACAAATTCAAAATGGCCAAGTGAGTCTGATGGACTTTCAGCATCCTATAGCGCATCCCGATATTTTACCAGAGTTGGTTGTGCTTAGGGGTATTCTCAAAAGGTAAATTAAAGTGAAGGCGATAAATCAGATCATAGTTTTAGAGGCCTATACGGAAAAAGAAATGGACCAGTGTCCTATTTTTGGCAATTTGTCTTAGTGCAAATAAAACAAACTGAAACCAAACAAATGGCGGTTAACCGAAATTTGATGTTCATAAATAAAAGAACTTTTAAATACATGTGGTACGTACATTGGGTGTGGGTTATAGTTAATTTCAACCTTAACAATTATTTTCTTTTACAATGTGGCATAAATATGCAATTTTTGACATTTTTGAATGCTGTAATTTAAGCAGAAAATATTCTTAAAACGTCTTGATTTATTTCAAGGTTTTTGTGGAATATTAAAAAAAAGTGTTTTAGGTTAGCTGCCAAGGGGGGTTGGGGTGGGGTGAGATCTAGTCTAATTATAATTATATAAAATTTTGTGAGATTTTTCTTTAATTTAAGGAAAAAAACTTGAACTCTATGGCGTTTCTAAATTTTATTATTACTTTTTAGACGTTTCCCAAATCCTAAAGCAGGCACACTAGATACTGATTTGAAATCGGTCGTAGATAGACTTTTGCATGGAATAAGTTATGGAGCGGAAAAGGATGAATATGAAAAAGATTTTGGAGTTGTTAACGCTATAATAGGCACAGTAAGTTTCTTTTAAAAGTTTCCTTTTTGATTGTTGTGATATCGGTTTATTACTGACATAAGATTTTGTCAGGACCTCACAAATTACGGTACCTCTTTCAATAAGGCTTAGTTTTCGTTTCGTCTATTTTTTAGTTAAATATGGACGAAAAACACCTAGAAGAAAATTTTGCATGTCTCATCAAGGACGTTTACACTCACAAACCAAAGAGAGAAGGTCCCTTTATTTCTAGGTAAGTAGATATATTGTGTAGGGAAATTTTTTGGTGTGGAACGTTTCTAGAGAAATAATTTCACAAGTGTAAAATAAGAATCATTCTTCTCTTGGTCCCTTTTTTTGTTAATTTTTTCTTTATATGTTATTATTAGGTCATTTCAAATCAAATCAACCAGAGTTTGGCAGACCATCTCCCTGATAAAGGGAATGAAAAATCCCAAATTTAATTTTTTTTTAATTAATTTTTGAAAATCAAAACCAACTACCATTTTGCTTAAACATGTACCTAAATAAATGTCTCGATAACTACTTAAACTAGGACATTTATTCTAACCATGAAGGGTATAAAAAATCCCAAATTTGATATTTTTTTGACCATTAGTTTTTTTTAAAATTAATTCTTGAACATCACAAAAACTACCAATTTTGCTCAAACATGTACTTAAAGAAATGGAAATATCTCGATAACTACTTAAATTTGGACCGTGGTTTATAGCTCGTTTTAAAGGTGTTTTAAATACCTTTTGAACAATGTATCACATGATGTAGTTATGTGATACTTTATCAAAGGTATTACTCGCTTTTGTACGGTATACAATTACAGTCAAGATATTACTCTTTTTTTGTACCTGCACATTTGGTTAAAATTGACTGTCTTTACGGGCATTTATGAAAAGATGAATATTTTGAAAACTAGACATACTAAAAAAGCAAGTGATAGCTTGTTTTAAAGGTATTTTAATGTTCATTTTAATGAAGTTTCACATAACCTCGTTTTTTTGAAAGAAAATTCAAAATTTTTAAAATATTTATTTTTTTTTTGATGTACCCATCAAGTCTCCATCTTGAAATTTTTTGGCGAAATACCCAGAATATATTTTTATAAAAAAGAATAAAAATGCTGTTTTTCATAAATAAAAAAAAATGATACATCATTCGAAAGATATTTAAAATACTTTTAAAACGAGCTATAAATCACGGTCCAAATTTAAGTAGTTATCGAGATATTTCCATTTCTGCAAGTACATGTTTGAGCAAAATTGGTAGCTTTTGTGATGTTCCAGAATTAATTTAAAAAAAATAATGGTCAAAAAAATTTCAAATTTGGGATTTTTTATCCCCTTTATGGTTAGAATAAATGTACGAAAAATTTATCGAAATCGGGGAGATGGTCTGCCAAACCTCCCTTTTTTTTGGTTGATTTCATATGAAATGATCCTATTGTATTTTTTTTATGTATTGTCTATTGCTATATTGCCTCAATTTGATACAGGTAGTTTTTCTTTTCATTGTGTTATTAATCACTTTCAATTTTCGCAGTAATTTCCAAGTTAGGTGTATTTTTCTAGATGTTTATTATGGAGCCCACCCTCACAAGAACAACTAAAAGTCGATCACCTTCTTTATTTAAGTGAAGACACCTTAAAACCCAAAAAACAGTTCGATGATGATGAAGAGGTCGAGGCAGTTGCTCTGTAAGTGGGAGAAATACATATATAGCTGCCCTGTGAGTGGAAGAGAGAAAAAAATAATTGTAGTAGCAGGATGTTATATAAGAGATGAATAGAGTAAGTTTAACTTTGTTAATAAATGAAACTTTTTATTATTTTTGTTTTTTGTTAAACAAAATATGTCGTCCGTAAAAATAAGTTATTTAAAACGAATACCAAAACAAACTATTTTACTGCGATCCCGGAAAATTTTATCTGTCTACTGTCTTTAGTTGGCAATCCTTACTCTGAAAAAGAGATTTTTGTATTACCGATATTTTGGACGTTAGTTTAGTGATTTATTATACTCAAATATTTGTTCGATTTTTGTCGATTTTTGTATCTAACAAACTATCACAAACATAGTAGTGTATATTTTTTTAGTTGAAATATAATCTTTTGGATAAAAAGTATATAACTTTTGGGATCTATTACCGAAAATAAGTTAAAATATTTTAAATGAAACAGCTGAATTATTTTGATATGTTTCCTTTATTTTTTCCGACTTTTGTTTCATACATAAAATAGTTAAAAGATTTTTTTTAACAAAATGTTGCAAGAAACTGGTTGTTTTATTTATCGAACCATTTTATCATTGGAATGACTAGCCCGAAAACTGTCAATAATTAAATAGTAAAAAGAAAACACTAAAGTCAAATATATTAGGTATCCTCCGTTGCGTTAAAAGTTTTGTTTACATCTATTTTTTTGAGTTTTTTCATGTATTGACTGTTTTCAAATTTAGTTTTCCAATTACATATTTATAAATATTATGGTCTACATATTAATTATAATTATAATTTCTTACATAAAAGTACAATACAATAAAACATAAATACTAAAATCAATGTACAATAAAATTTACAATAACCACGGGTTTGACTAGCATTGGTTTTGTTTATTTAACAAAAACATACATTTTATATGGCTACAGCATTTTTGTCTTAAACACCTTAATATCGTTAATCAAAACAAAATTTGGGGGTTGCATATTACGAGATTTTCAAGTTTAATTCTCAGGTTAATTGAACAACCATACATTTTTCACAGAATTGTTTAATTGACATTTCTCGGCAGCCATTTTTATTCGCGTAAAAACTACTAGATTGGCAGAGCAAAAATCCACAAAAATTTGGCTTTTGTTGCCAACTTTTAAGAGGGAAGGTCAGTGGTTGATGGATGACCACAATCTGGCAATCTCAACTGTACAGCTATCGCAGCTAAAAGTCCACCACGGGTAATATCACAAAATACGAATTACCTAAGGTGACCACTTATGTATTTGTTTCTGTTAAAAAAGTAATTTACAATATTTCTTTGTGTCAAAAAAAATGCCAAAAACATTAAATTTGGGTGTTTTTTTTCTATATTAAGCGATCAGCTTAAACTTTTTACTCCCAAATATTTTTGCACACTATCCAAAAAAAAAATGAAGTAGGCTTGCTAGTATTACCAAGATTTATTCATTTTGCGTAAATCACTTTTCTTGTAATTTAAATATTGTTTCTATTTTGAGTAGAAATAGTAACAAATATTATTTAAGTGTGATTTTAACTTTTAACGGTTATATTAAGTTTTGGCATCTTTTGAGGTCCTATTGGCAGATAAATAAATAATACAAAAATAAATGAAGATATGCTTCTTTTTGCTGGTCCATCCGTTATGCATATTAAAAGGCCTTTTTCTAACTTACTAAAGTAGATAAAAAATAAGGTTACATTTGAATTGTTTGAGTACAATTAATGTATTTATTTTTTGGTAACATCATTAACATATTTGGAAAACCTAATGGCAATATTTAATTTTAAATTTAAAAAAAATTGTGCAAATGTCATCCACAGTTAACAAATGTTGACAAAATATTGAACCTGATAGTTGCCAATTACTCCAACTCGTTTTACAAGCGCTCAACTTCCGTCTTAGTAACAAAGTGGTAACTTTTTCGGGATTTTTGTACTGCCAACCTAGTAAACTGTTAATAAAATTTGATTAGAAAAGGTTGACATTTTGACTTTTATGTGCAACAAAATGGCTGCCCAGAATATTGGCAATTGTTAGTGAAACCACAAAGTGACAAGTTGACCGAATTAGATGTTGTCAGTCACCCTAATATATACAAAGTTTGTTATCTTTAAAAAAATTAAACTAAAATTTAATATTCTATTCCTCAATAGCTAATAATTTTAGTAGCAGGATGTTATATAAGAGATGCATAAATTTATTTACCTAGTAGTATACCTTAAATTCTTGTGTTGTTTTGGCCTCTCTGTCGCCCAAAAAATTGATACACAATCGTACCTATTACGTCCTGTAGATAAAATGAAAATGTGTCCCTTTATTTGAAAATGTTAATATCGAGTTTTTCATTTAAAAAAATCTAACTTTTGGTCATATACCTAGTTATTTTAGTGTAATTGCCATTTGACCCGAAACCAAATATGGTCGATATCATAGTAATTTGTTTTCCTTTATTTTTTTTGGACTCCCAGCAAAATAAATTCCTTAAATATATAAGGTTTCGTAAAATTATTCTTTTAATTAAATAATTTTTCGTTTGAATTTGAAATATTATATAAATAAATTTTGGCTAGTTATAGAGGGCAAGTCGTCCGAGTTACCCTGTAATGACCTATATGGGTAATTGGTTCTT
Source organism: Oxystoma pomonae (assembly GCA_963921995.1). Classification (NCBI taxonomy): domain Eukaryota; kingdom Metazoa; phylum Arthropoda; class Insecta; order Coleoptera; family Brentidae; genus Oxystoma; species Oxystoma pomonae. Next base: position 30,268,108 of record OY998172.1, on the reverse strand, counting down.
AAAAATGCTGTGGCAATATTATATAATTGTACAATCTAAGACTAAAAATAAATAACAACAATCTATTTTTTAGATTAACCACCCTGGGTTAATCTAAGAACTCTGTAGTAAAAACTAAAGTAACAATTTTTTGTTAATAATTACATTAATTTTTGAACAAAAAAAAAGAAAACCTGTGTGTGATATGCCTCAAAAATACACAAAATAATATGAAAAATAAAGCTAGAAAATTTTCAATATGCAGCCTAAAATATATTATATACAAATATTTGTGATTGACTACGTTATTTTTTATATTTTATAACATGTAATTTCGAAGACATTTTTTTTCTTTTTGGCTAAAACCCAAATTTTTGGAAGATATGTATGTTTTTCACTATAAAATGTGCCGATTTGTATATAATTTTACATTAGCTACATGGTTTTAGCGAAAAATCAGTTAAATTCAATTCAAGTCACAATAAATATTTGTTTTCCCGATTTGAATTATATTCTTAAAATTCGGAAGCTTCTTAAATTATATTACAATATTCATTCTTCTTAAATACAATAAATATCTATTTACATGTACTTTACAAAAGTTAAGGTAAATGACAAATACTGGGAGAATAAGGCCAGTAGTTTTAAACAACTTTTACAAATTTTGTAGTTTAAACTTGTCTGACGAACTATCAATGTAAAATGTTTACGTGTGTACCAGCCTTTAACGTACAACAACTAAGTGTTTTTTTTTCATAAACACCAATTTTAAGGCAATTTGAGGAAACGGTTTATGCGCTTAAAAACCGATTTAAGGTTCGGTATAAACAATCTCAATCTTTACCGCGTTACTGCCAACCTAAAGAAATACTCAAACCTACTTTTCTGGAAAAATCTGTTGTTAAATTAGTTGTTTTATTAAGTTTTCTTTTTAAATAATTTTAATATTAACATATATATATTTATTTTTTTAAATTTTGGGGAAACTGTAAGGCTAGCTTAGCTAGATTAGCGGGTTAACAGTACTTTAACCGACTGCTAGCAAGCGATTTTACTAAAGGACGTATTAACCCTTAAGGAAAACAATTTTATTTAATTTTAAAAGCTCAGATATCACGATGTAAATTTAGTTATTGAAAGTCGATATTTTTCTTTTGCATTTGAAAAACAAGCAGGAAAACAGAAGTTTCATCAATTAGTTATTTTGCTTAAAAAGCCAAACGGTTTTTTTTCTTACAAAGACCAAAACATTGTGACCTTTGAAATATAAAATTGTATGTGTAGAAGGTTCAGTATTTCACTTGTAACCATTGAATAAACGGGCTGATGTCATATTTTGATGTACATTTGAAGATCACTATTAACCAAACTCTGTCAATATCTGTCATTTAGTTACCCTAGAGTACCATTACAACTCGACTGTTGTGATGATTGTGGTGCGTCACGTGATGTTGGTTAGGGCTGTCCGGGTCGCCATTTTGAGTGACAATCGCGTCGCTGGTTTTGTTACTGTCATCGCCGCTGGTACCATTATGGTGCCATTGGGCACCGATCCCGGATAGATTCTTTAACGCTTCGCAGTTTTGATGTTCCGGCGTGAGCTGCAAAAATTAAGACAAAATGAAATATTTTGATAAGCTCACCAGGTTTTTTTTTACTTAATTGAATTGGCGACTGTATTTTTTCCTGTTTAATTTTTTTATCCCGCTTAAAGGGGTTCTCCAGGAAAAATACAGCGGCACAAGGCGCTTTTTTGCTCAGGCCAAACTCATTCCTTTAATCCACTATCTGCATGGCTTGTACGGCGGCTTTCTCTCCGATTCTCTCTGTTCTCTTCAAAAAGCCCAGTAGATGTACCTATTTGAGGGTTAGCAGGTCCTCTGCATCCAGATTCGGATATCCGAGTATCTGGTGCCTCATCCTTAGGTATGCCGTTTATATAAGTAATTCACGGTACCTATATAGCAAAATATCACGTTAGATAAAATACTCACCGCCACAGAACTAATATGGTGGTATTCCTGTGGGTGGTGTCCCTGGTCACTTGGACTCCTGCTGTTCGGCGTGGTCGAGTGTGAACCCCACATCAGGACTGTTTGTCGACTGGGCATTTCCTGTTGAACTGGGGTTGCTACCGGAGAAAAATGCTGAGGGGTTGGAATGCTGTGATGACTTGGACTTTCCTAAGAAAAATAAAGAAATTGTTTTTTGGTTTGGTGCAATTTTTAAGATATTTTGGATATATTTGATTATTCTGACTTTGGACACAACTGCGAAGAGGGTCTTATTATAAACGGCATAAAAATGAACAACCTGAAATATGCTGAAGAAACTGTCATCATTGTAAACACTCTGGAAGGTCTGCAAGAGTTGGTGAATCAAATTTAACTTAAAAGTTCGCAATTTGGGCTTAACTTGAATGTTAGAAAAAAGTAATGGATGGTTATTGCCAAGGAAAAAAACATGTGAGACCTATAAGAAGTAAATGACCAACACATTGAACGCGTCGATTTGTACAAATACCTGGGTTGTAAGTTCAATGAGAAAATACAATCAGTGTAGTCGCGATCTTAATACGACTCTTCGAATTCTATATTATGTGGAGGATTCATAATACCAAAGCTACTTTTTTTGGTTTTTCGCTACTAAGTTAAGGAAATTTTTCAAAAAATAAACTTATCTAACGTTTCGGCAGAAACTCTATTCCGATTTCTTCTCTGATGAGTAGCATCTTTATGAATGATTTCAAAAATCAAATTTTGGAAGAATTTAATTCTAAATCGGTTATTCTCGTCTAGGGTGCCGAAGAAGCGCAATGGCTAGTAAATGAACACCAATAAATATAATAAACTTGAGAAACCGATACGCTGTTGCCGATGTCACTCACAATTAACTAAAAGATTCCCAAGTAAGATCCCGTCAGATTAAACGATAAATGTTGCCTTCAAATGGCGTAAAACAGTGATTTTGAGTATTTTCTTATTTTAGTTTGAAATTAGAATCAGCTGAATTAATTAAAATGCATTTATTCTTTTACTACCGATTGACGTTGATCTTTCAATAAAGCTGCCAAAAGTCTAAGCCTAACCTCTCATAACCATACGCTAAAGTCCCGACTCTACGAGACAATTTATCGTATCAGTCTCGCGTTGTTACGAAATAGCTTTTTGAAATAAATTTAAAAGAAAATTATACTTTTTTTAAATAATAAAAAAAATTAACACAACGTAGAGCAGTCTTTCAATCTGCAACCCTCTACTCTTTCTACTTAAAACACTTTTTGTAACCGTGAGGAGTGTTTTTTAAAAAAATTCTGATTCTTGTAGACTCCTTTATTTTACAAAAATTGCCGAGAAAACGGGACTCCTCTCCCCTCCTCCGATGTACAGAGTCGCGAAGGGACGCCTGCTCTTCAGGTCTTACATAAAAAAATATTTTGTGGTATTTTAGTTGCATCATTTTAGTAGCAAATAAATAAAAATAATCTTAAGATCTTCTAAGTAATTAATTGAGAAAAATGACGTCTACGATCTCCTTCACGTCCGCGTCTTCGAATAAAACCATATAACTATGAGATACTATATCGGCCCAAGTGCCGCAAAATGTGTAACGAAAATAACTTTGAGAAACAAAGAAGAAAATTCAAAATCGCGGTTGGCTTTGAAACTGTTTGGACCAGGCCATAAATCAAAAATCTACTGCGCATGCACGATAGTTTAATGACAAGTTATTAATTTGGTGACAGTGACAACAACATGTCCGAAAACTTTTATTTTATTTACTTGAATTTATTTACACGAGGACATGGGCCCAAGTGCCGAACCCACTCAGTTGCTTTCACTACTGACGCAATCAACGCGCCTGCCCATTACACTCCTCGTCTATGGCGTTTTTCCAGGCCAACTTGATTGGGAGAGTTATTATCGTTACGCATTTTTCTCGGGAAAAGCAATGGGAGGGCCGTTATATTAGGGACTTATCGGTACATAAAGTCGACATAGCCTGACTCGGCACTATTTCTGACAGTTCCACACGAAGGTGTAACCTGTCATCTAAACATGCTCATATTGTGCAATTTTTAAAGTTGACAAAGTAAAGTTAATGCCGTCACTTATTAAAGGCAGGCACAAACATTATGAATGTCGACATTATTTTGATAGCAAAGATGACATATTTAGACAACAACAATGTCAGAATCCTTTTACACTTCGTGCGGAATTGTAAACAATAGTGCTGTCTTGACTAAAGTCAGGCTATGCCGACTTTATGTACCGATAAGTCCCTAATATCTCATATTTATATGAATAAAACAAACTAAAGCAGCAGTTTTCCTAAACTGTTTGCGTGACAACATTGCCTAGCCGGCATCTCTCTTCAGTGCGTCTGAATTGAATAGTGTTCTTACTCAGACACATGGATTTCAGCATCCTAGACGAGAACCCTGTTGATGATTTTATAGTATTTGGCCACACGATTTTAAAAGAACTTAATGATTTTCTTAATTTTATAAGTGGTAAAGAGACAACAATAAAATCTATTAGATGTAGAAAACGATAATAAAATTTTCTTTTTAGACGTTTAGTAACCAACAAAATACACTACAAACCTTAGTTTCTAGAAAACCAACACATCCATACAGATATCTAAATTTTAACTCAACCCAAGTAATGTACAAACAACAAATTTAATAATCCCTTGTATAATAGGTATTTCGGATAAAATTAAACGAATCGGTAAATTATAATATTTGAACAATTTTTAAAAAACCAAATACTCTTAAATCAATTTTAACAAAAACAAAACCAGTAAAAGTCGAAAAACTTACATAATATAATTTATAAAATTCTTTGTGAATGTAGGAAATTTTATATCGGAGAAACCTTAAGGCCTATTGAAGTCAAAATAAATGACCATAGAGAGTACCTCAGAAGAAGAGACTGGGAGAGGTCTAGGATTTGCCAACATTCTTTTGAGAATGATCACAGAGTAATGTTGGGAGAAACCAGTATATAACAACAAAGAACCCGATAAAATTAAATGGAAAATGAGAGAAGCAGCTTGCATCTATCTATATCAGTTGAAATAAACACAATTTGGCTTCCAGTTTTAGAACATGATTTTCAAAAATGTTTTTTTTAATAAATTAAAAATCTCAGTGATTTTCTCTTACTTATTTTTTCTTAAAAATAGTGTAAGTATAACCTTATATCGATATTTTAAAACCAAATATTAAACTTTTTTTTCACTTTAAATTTTGAGTTTCTATGAGGTAATGAAAAGTTTTAAAAAAATCGAACGAATATATATATATTCTCACTCACTATCTTGTTGGCTACTATCGACATACCAAACTGTCGAAATGTTAATTTTTCACTTCCCTCGCTAAGGAAAGTAATGTAATCATCTAAAAATCACACTTCGAGATTCTGATGAATCTTCCCGAATTTCGTGGTTCCGAATCCAGATAAGCACGTTTCCAGACGCCTTTGCTCGGTCTGTCGGTCTGTCCGTCGCTCACTTTGTAGCCACTGTAACTTGCAGAAACCATTATTGTTTTTGAGCTTTTCCACATCACACCCTTTGAAGCTACCTCCAAAAAACTTCTTACCAATATAACACGTATATAAAATGTGATAGAAAAGTCCAGATATACACACGCACTCCGAAAAAGTTTGGATAACAGCCTAGAAAAGTCTGGATACACTAAAAAAGCCTGGATACAGCCTGAAAAAGTCAGTATATACCGTGTAATAGTCTGGATACACTGGAAAAGTCTGGATATACTTTTAAATAGCCTGAGTTCACCCTGGAAAAGTCTAGAAACACCCTTTAAAGTCTGACCGACTCGACCCATGTGTATATCAGAAGTTTTATGTATTTTCTTGAGCGAGAAAAATTTCGTAGTAAATCTTTACTCGATTTATTTGAAATGTAAAGAAAGTTTTTGAAAGAATAAATTCTTTGTTAGCGGCAGTAGAGTTCTGACGAAACGTCAGATAAGTTTACTTTTAATATTTTTAAAAGCACTAGGGCTAGGCATTATTTGTCTTTTGAAGCCACTGACAAACGGAGTAATTATGTTTTTAGGAATTTGCGATGAGTTTCAACAATTTTTTGAAAAAATTCCGTAACTTAGTGACGAAAAATCCAAAAAAAGTAGCTTTAGTACTACGAATTAATGGGTTTCGTCGTCATGCGCTTAGCATTGTATATTACTGATGCCATGCGAAAAAAAATGGAGGCATTCGAGATGTAGTGCTATCGTAGATTGCTCAGGATTTCTTGGAAGAACAGAGTACGCATGTATGTTGTGCTCAGATTAGATAAGAGATCTTGAAGTATTATTTAGTATATCTTAGATAGAAGATCAGTTTCAAAGTCCCCTCGCGTAAAGACTAAACTATGCCTGATAGAAGGTTAGCCAAAATTAGGCAACAGGGTAATAAAATTGTGTTAACTTATACAGTAGTAGTATGATTTATTTTTTAAATTATATTTTTAGTGAAATTTAAAACTAAAAATAAACAGGGTTTACTGCACAACGTATACGGCTTGCGCTAATTGTTTTCTTAAAATTTCTTGAATTATGCTTATATGAACCGTAAGGTCAGGAAAACTTAACTAATGCTCCTGTAATAAAATTATTCATAGAAAATGTACGAAAGCGCAACCTACTACTATAACTATTACCTGTGGTTGTATTAAACTGGTATCCTGTTTAATTTCTTCGATTTTCGGTGTTATCATGCCGTGATGGGGCGAAGGTGAGTGTTTTTTCAGCGCTTCCTTCTGATGTTGAGTACTGCCTAAGTCTATTTGACTACCCATAACTTGGATAGGTTGTATTATACCCGACGATGGACTGACACTATAGGGCCATGTGACATCTACCAATAATAAACAATAAATTAATGAAATTTTTTTTTTAAAGAAGCGATACTGACGCTATAAGCGCAAAAGGCTAATCTAATATTACAGGAGTAATATTAAGTAAGTAAAATACAAATCCTTTATTTTCCGAATAAATGTGAGAATACATCATGGGTTTCGTTATTAATCAATAAATCTAAATCTAATACTAATTAACCTACTTTAACGTAGATCAAATTGAGATAAATTTATTTATTATACTATTGCTAATGATTGATCTACAGCCAGCTATTAAACGCTAATTATGTTAAAAACAACATAGGTACATAATATAAATCTGCTTTAGAGTAGTTAAAAAACTGGACGTGAAAACAATATGAAAAATACATCATAGCAACAAGTGAAATTTGTAGTAACAACAAAACAAAAGAACACATAACAGTTGAGTATCAGTAGATTTCTACGTATTATCATTGAAAAATTCATAAAGTTTTTTTGTAATCTAAAATCGAAAAAACTCAAACGAATATATTTTTAGATTTTAAAATTCATTACGCTCACCCAATACCTTGTCAACTAAAAAGTCAGTTAATTCTTTTTCGATTTAGGATCCTTTAGCCTACTATACTGACGTCAAATTCATGTTTTATCTTTCAATTTGGTTATAAAAATGGCGGAAACAGTAGGCTAAAGGGCACTGAAGAGGTAGAAGTTAACTGACTTTTTAGTTGAGAATGGTGTTGGTTAGTTACTCAGATTAATTACTATCGACACATTACGTCAAGTGTTAATTTTTTGAAATATTTCACGTCAGTTGTATGACAGCAGACAGATATTTTTAAAAAATCTAAAAAAGTTTTATAATGGCAGTAGGGTTTCTGCCGAAACGTCAGATAAGTACTTAAATTCTAGTTGGGATTTGCGAGTATATAGACATTATTTATTTTTATTTAACCAGCAGGACTAATTTTTTGACAATGACAGTGTTTCTGTGTGTAAATATTTTAATTAAAAATTGATACTGAGAATTTGGAATGAACAGTAGTTAGGCCCAATTAAATAGTTACTTTGTCGGGTTTTGAAAGCAGGAAACTACAGAAACGGTACACTATTTCAGCGTCCCTACTGAAAACATATTTTTGTGAATCTCCAAAATAAACGACAATTCGTGTCACTCGCTTTTTTGTCCAAATCAACTACATACTCTGTTTCAATTAGATTGTCTAAGTTTAGCTCGACATTACATAAATTTGGGCCACTAACAATTAATATTGTAAAAAATATTTTTGTAACAGTTTTGCTCAATTTTAGGGTCAAAGTATTTTTTTATAAGTATGTGTTTCTGAACTTAAAGCAGTACAATATACTGGTAACAAGTTCTACATGCAATTTTTTACATAAGAAACTTAAAAGATTATGTCCTGGATTTAACAAATTTTGCTATTCTTACAAACTAAGTCAAGTCCGAGGCTGTCCCCAACCCTGGTTTTTTGTCTGTTTTATTATATAAAATATAGGAAAATAACAATATTGGTTATTATTTTAACAATAACTTATTAAAAGAACCTCTGGTAACTTCAGCCTCCAAATCTGCTATCAAAAACTGTCTCCAGCTTTGTACATCAACACCGAGGCATCTTAGAGAAATGTCGTCGTCATCAGGTGAATAATAACAAAAACTAAGACTACCTAATCTTATATACTAGTATGTGTTCCATGAAGTACACTTGGTTGGCTCCGCCCTTTCGCAGTTGAAATCTGTTACCTCCGAATGGTGACGATCTTTGCCTCTTTCCATTCCTTATGATGTTGATAATTATCGTAGCACTGTTGAGCTATTTTTGATATAGTTGTGTCCCTTTGTCGAGTTTTGATGCATATGCAGTTGTTGGTATCTTGGCGTAGTGGTTTAGTTTTTGTTAACTGACTTCTTATTGTTGTGGTCGCTTTAAAGGCAGTTCAAAGATCGTATTGGTTGCCTATTCTTATATTTTCTGAGATTCCTTTGATGTATGGAATTATAAGCGTTACCTTCCTTTCAGTATTTACGTCTGTCCTCCTTTGTGTTGGTTTGGTCTGAAGAGTTTTATTGATCGTGTAGTTGGAGAAACCGTTCCTTCGGAAATCGTATCGAATTTTTACCTTTTCTTTATTTAAAGCTTCTTCGTATTACAGATGTAGGTGGCTCGATCTATGAGAGATTTTGCAATTCCCAGTTTGTCAGTCTTAGTTTTTGTTAGTATTCACCTGATGACGATTGCAGATACATAAGCATTCGAAACGTTGTGAAAAAAATAAAAAATAAAGACAATGTAAGTTCGAAACTCTAACCTAACTCACCCTCAAGTTCAACATTGTCTACCACCTTATTAGATTTGTCATTTTTATGATGTATTTTTTTTTAAAGAAGCCAGTTTTTTCAAAGTTGAAAAATAAAAAAGATTCTCAAAGAAACCCTGTCTAAAAATTAGTCTAAAAACCCGAAGAAAAGTCCGATATAAAAAAATTTAGAAGAGTTGCGTGGACCAGATGGCCGAGTAAGAGTGGCCAGAGTAAAAACTGAAAAAGGAGAATTAACCAGACCTGTCAATAGACTGGCCAAAATAGAAGTGGAAAAATAAAAGTGGAAATCAAAGACTGGCGATAAATTGGGGGGGGGGGAAGAATTTTGAGTTTTAATTTAATTACCTTATTAGATTTGTCATTTTTATGATGTTTTTTTGAAAGAAGTCAGTTTTTTGATAGATAGTCAAAGAAACCCTGTCTAAAAATCAGTCTAAAAACCCGAAGAAAAGCCCGACATACAAATTATTTTTTTAACCTTCAAACAACACTAAAATAATAATCAAAAAATGATCAAACAGTTTTTCAGGTCGTACAACTTTGAACAGCTAAAATTGAACCCTCGGAAAAGGCTTTTCTAGCTATTCCACGTTTTGCTGTGAAATATTTTGTAACATGAAGGGCATCTGGCATCATTTAAGTCCACGCAACACCGTTCTTAACTAAAAAGCCAGTTAACTCTTATCCCTTCAGTGCCCTTTAGCCAAAGATTGCCGCCATTTTTATAACCAAATTGACAGGTAAAACATGGATTTTCTGTCAGTTGGGTGTCAATAAGACCGCTATAGTAGGCTAAAGGATACTACAGGTGTTGGTCCACGATAGTACATACCTACCTATACACTTGTTATTAGGAACTACGTAGCTTCGAGTGGCGTCATAGGTGCCATATTTGACAGGCGTCGCCTCCACGACCTGCTGATGACACGGATACAACTTGTCGTCCACTACGGCCGCGCGATACGTCGCTGTGGTAGCGGTGGGGTCGTACGTTCGTGACGTCATGTCCAGGAATCCGTTGTACGGGGCCGACGAGGTATGATAGTCGGGGTAATACGTACTTAGGGGCCTAAATGACATAAAAATATGGCCATTAAAAGTTGGTTGAAATCTTTTACTATAATGGTACATACAAGAAATAGCTTAAATTAATAACTCACCTATATTGATGAAACAAATTCTCCGTTGTTGTCAAATATCTGTTGTCCAACGCACTGGCCGTAGGATACAAACTATGGTTGAAATTCGTCGCCGAATGTGTCATATATGACAGACTGTGATCGGCTGTTGGCGTAGGGTAGGGGCTTGCGTACATGTTGTAGGTGGGGGTGCATCCTTCTGCTATGTAGTCCACCTAAATAAGAATTATAAAAGGTTTTATGCAGTAGGTAATGCTGAATTCTATCTTTCAATATTAAAATAAGAAAGAAATTTAGGCAGCTCAAACAAAACATTTAAAATTTTGCTGAAAGTTAAGCACGGCTATTGGTTCATCAAGTTTGGCTTGGTTTGCTGAGGTTAATTGCATCGGGTTGAGTTGGTTCGGGTCGGGTATGGTTGTATTGAATTTGAATCGAAAAGAAAATCGTTGAAAAATCTGTTTCCTCCGGTCAAAAATAAAAAAAAAATAGTTTAAAAATTAGGGCACGTGGTTTGAACCACCAATAGCGAGAAGTCGAGTGTTTGACTTTTAGCATCTCGTAACATTTACAGCTAAAATAATAATTATTGCATGTGGATATTAAAATTACAAAAACTCTAAATTTTCCAGTTAAGCTACCTACCATAACAATTCAGTTATGTTTAGTGAAGGAATTTAATTCAAGTATGTTGTATAAAAGATTATTAAAAATAACACACAAAACATTTTGATTTTATGATCTATGCTCCCATAAATTTATTAAAGTTACAATATTTTATGATTTTTAATAGAACAATTTCTCATAAAGGTTTAAAAGACTATAAGATCAACCTTATAAATAAATAAAATAAACAATGACGGCACAACTTTAGCAGTGGTAGTAGTAATAATAGTAGTAGAAGTAATAAAATATGGAATAATACAGTCAAACTAAACTATAACCTAACCTAAACTGTACACTACAATATAATAACACACCTTGGGTTTGCACAAGCTCTACATATGTAATAGAAAATTTTTCTTTTATAAGTACTTATTTGTCGCCAGAAGATGTGGGAGAGATGTGACTTTGATAAGTTTTTATGAGATTGTTTGAGACACTGTTTATAAAATCCTACAAAATTTGATAAGCCAAGAAATATATTTTTTTGTAAAAGTATTTACGACAGATGATGTGATTATAGTTTATTTTATAAGTTCAGGTTAATGTTGATGAAGTATTTACGACAGTATATATATATCTATATGACTAAGTAAGTAAGTATATAAATCTAGCTACAGTTTTCCGGTGGTCAAGTTTTTATGAGATTTGTCTGTTTCAAGGGTCTTATCCATGTAGTAAGTAAGATTATAAAAGAATAGTAAATTTATTATAGAAACCTATAAATATTATGAGCATGTTAGATTATAAAGTGCCATGGATAACCCATAAAAATTGTGGATATATTCAAACCCATAGTATATATTTTTTAAAGATGGACTTTCATTAAACAAGATGTTTATAGAAACCTCTAAAATTTTATTAGTCTGACTAATCCAAAAATCTCCAAAAAGTCTCGTAAAAAAATGTGCTTATTCAAACCCATAATACATTATGAAAAACAAGGGTGTAATCATAGTAACCTATTAAGTTTAATGAGTCTGTTTGATTATAAAATCTCTTAGAAAATCTTTTTTCATAAATATATTAAAATGATACGTTTGTACTATAAAATTTTATGCATATTTATAAGTCTGACAGATCATAGGATCAGGTAAAAAACGAATATATGAAACCGCACAAAATCTCACCAAAATTAAAGACATAACTCATAAATTATTATATTTAAAAAACCTAAAATTTTACCCCACAAAAACTTATAAACCTTATAAAATCTGATAAAACTCAATGGTATTTTTTATAAGATTTAATGCGTTTTTTTGGCAGGATATCGAAAAATGTTCTATTGGAAAACGGAAAGTACTTTTAGAAAAACAATAACAAAGTATTTTCGGGTGCGAAAATGTGTATTTAATACAGGTTTTTTTTGCAAAATTAACTAGAAGTAATTGGAGAAACCAGCTATATTGTCCGGGTATAGTAAGTATATTATGAAAAAAAAAACTACACTCCGCTAATCGTAAAATTATGAACGCCTTTGGTTTATCAAACCAGGAATTTATCAGACCGTATTTAATAGAAATATTCGTCGTAAAACCGATTCACCATAGAAACTGCAATTCGTCAAACCAATTTTTTATCTGAACCTTATTTCATCAAACCCATTCAATAACAAATTCTAAATTTGTAAGACCCGTTTTTAATCGAACTCATTCAATATCAAATTCGAAATTTATAAAACCCATTTTTTTCAAAACCTTTGTCAGATCTATTAAAAATCAAACTCGTAATTCGTAAAACCTATTTTTAATAAAACCCGGAATCTGTCAGACCTTTATTTATTAAACCCGGAATTCGTAAAACCGGTATTTTATCAGAAAATGTTTGCCAAATTGATAGCGCATTCGCCAATAATACTTACATGAATCGGAGGCGTACACGCAGGTGGCGACATCTATACACAATGCTTTTATAGAACGAAAAATGGATCGAACTGCCGCGACGCCGCACAGAGGAACGGCTTAGTATAATATCAGAGACATAGACCAAAAAATGTTCTTTATATTCATATATTATATCATTTTATTGTAATTTTGGGTGATAGATATATTAAGGCGTTAAATTTTGGCTACAAGTGTGTCTAATTACAAATTTTACTACTATTTAAATGATATGCCAATGAAAAGTAAATATAAAAAAAATCTAGTATAAAATGTTGACTTTAGTAAATATTTTTGTTATACGATTGCCTAATACTGATTAATGATTTTTTGAAATTTTTACACAAATAAGTCGTCTTTTTTATCAGAAATATAATAATAAAATGAACAAATTAGGTAAAAATATATCAACATCTAAGTTTTTGTATTTACAAAATTTGATATTCGACAGGATTCGCTTTACAAGTAATTTCAATCACGGAAATATAGCATTTATCTGCTACGATCTGCTACCAAGATGGCTATGGAAGTTGAGCGTATGGGCAAAGCGTCATTTTTGCAGTTCATTATAAAAAGCGCATTCGAGTTGTCAAAAAATTAAAAGCTCCTTCTTTACAAAAAATTCAAGACGAAAAATTTAGGTGACATTTAAGCAAAGTTAGCATATAAAAAAATAGGTTTTTGTAAAACGCACTATATTTTTGGGTTGCTCTGTATATGGTTTAAATCATGTAAAGTAACTATGTTTTTAAATTTAAGACGTTGGTCTTTGTACAATATAACTGTGTATAAAACTCATTCCTAGCTTTTACAGATTAAAAGTTTCAAGTAAAAAACCTCATTTCCCTCTGTTCCCATAAGGTCGTTCCACTATGCGCCGCGCCATCTGCGTGTGTTAAGTATTATTGGCGAATGCGCTATCAATTTGGAAAAAATTTCTGATAAATTACGGGTTTTACGAATTCGGGGTTGATAAATAATGGTCTGAAAGATTCCGCGTTTTATTAAAAATGGGTTTTACGAATTACGAGTTTGATTTTGAATAGATCTGACAAACAAAGGTTTGATATTGAATGAGTTCGATGAACAATAGGGAGATTTTGGTCAGGCAGTTTAACGGCAAATTTCGTTACTCTTATGGTTACCTTTACCGTAAATAAAGGTAACTTCAAGAGGTTAAAAATAGAGCTTTTGAACGTATTCAATCGTTTGGCGGTAAACATAAACTTTACTTTTTTATTGACTTTTGTTGTTTTTATTTCTAGTCTTTTTTATTTGCTTTTCTAACCATATCATGGAGGAAAATATTAACCCTGCCAAAAATACCGCGTCAAAACTCGTAAAACAGAACTAGTGAAAGTTCACGAGTTCTGGTCGGTATTTCATGCGGTTTATGAAACACCATGCACTTTCGAGTGAAATCTCATGAACTTTCAATGTTGGAGAAAGATTCAAAACTCGTCAAACATCATGAATTTTTAGGAGTTTTGAAAAGTTTTTAAAACAATTTATTTTAAGAGTTGATACGATTTCACTAGTATTTTAAAGGCTCTGCTTCCACTGGTTTTGGTAAGTTTAGAACAGATTTTAACCAAAAGTTAAATCAAAGTGAATAAGATTTCACAAGATTACATGAGAAAATCCACATGTTTTTAGCAGTTTTTAGCAGATTTTAAGAGAAACAACATTCAGATTCACCAATTTTCAGATTTTAAATGAATCCATATTAAAAGCCATTGATAAGCCTGCGTGGAACATACTTAATATATAGGAAAGTTGGGCAACCTTATGGACCAAACAGTTGACACTTTTTAGGCCAAATCGTGGACCAAATCATTAAATATCTTGGATAAAATAAGTCGAACACTTTTTATTTCACACAGATTTTATTTTAAAAGATATCTAAAATGAAATCTTGTAAAATCTCATCAAAATTCTGCTTGTTAAATCTCATGAAATCTCTTAAAATCTTGATTATCTTGATATTGTTAAATTTTGATTATATATTCTTTTTAATAATTTATGTTTATAGGTACTCATAAAATCTTTTAGATTCGCATCTTATTTGTCAAATCTATTGTACTTGCATGTCTATATTCTACACTTCAATACATTTATAATCTTGTCAAATCTTCACAAGCCTTTATCCTATTTCTCGTGAAATCTTGTAAAATCTTTTAAAAACGTCCCTTCTTTTAGACTTGTGAAATCTTGTAAAATCTCAGAATTTATTATTTGAAAATTGTGTATGGTGTAACATCATGAAACATCATAAGAATTTGTCAGTTTTCCTGTGGCATACATTTTTGCCAGGTCAAGTCTCTTCAAACCAATAAAATATCTTCAAATCTCATGAAGACTTGATCAGTTTTTAAGAGTTTTGAAGTGGTTTTTTTGGCAGGGAATTTAGTGATAGGACTGGGAGACACCCCAACATAAATTTAGTCAGGTAAATGATTTTGCAAGATATATCTTTGATGGAGTAAAAGAAGAAAACGAGCATCTGCAAACTTATTTGTAGTTACTCACCCGTTTATCAAAAAAAAAAACGGTAAAAAAGGCACCCCACTACTACTATAAACACGGTTACCAAAAAGTAAAATCCAAATACACAAAATTTTTGTAAAATAAAACAAACTTTTATGACCTAAAAATCTTCCACCACAGAATCACATCAAGTCTGGTTGGTTGTCTTTTTAACGGTAAAGGTAGTCGATATTCGACGCTAATTAGCGCCAGTGGTTACCTTTAATAAAGGTAACAGCCTGACAGAGCGCTACTGCTCCTGCCCAGAATAAAGGTAAGGGTAACAGACTGACAAAAAACCTGACCAAAATCTCCCTAATTGTTCGATTAAAAACGGGTCTTATAAATTTAGAATTTGTTATTGAATGGGTTTGATGAAATAAGGTTCGGATAAAAAATTGGTTTGACGAATTGGTGTTTCTATAGTGAATGATTTTATTTTATAATTGAACTTTCTTTTATTTAACGGGTCTGATTTTGCACATTCTGATAAACCGTGGGCGTCCAAAATGATGTGCTAACCGATGACAAAATGGTGTACCACTGAGTGAAAAAAAGGAAATATTAGAGGAAATGTCGTTAGTTTTTTTTTGTGATGAAACAGAAGTAAACGAGTCATACTTACAGTTGCTGGCATGGAGGGTACTACAGTTGTGGTAACTGACGCATTACTAGGTGGCGTTAGTTGTCCACTTGAAGAACTATGTGACAGTTTGCGTTTCGTCCTGCAGGTGGATAGGAAATCTCTAAGTTGGGTTTTATATCTGGAAAGTAACGCTATGGTTTATTTTATTACTAGTAGCTGTGGTCCCGCAGCTTTGCCTGTGATTTTACCAGTATTTCTTGCTTTAAATGATCATAACTTTGGTTCCTGTAAACCGATTTGGATTAAATGAAGCCTCTAGGTCCTGCTCAGGACTCCAAGAAATCCAGTAGTGAAATTCCCATCAAAATCGGTTTAGTAGTTTTTGCTATGTGTTTTGGTTGGAAGACGACACCGACTTTATTCCAAATTCTGCAGACCAATTATAATATATATAATATATATAATATATATAATATATATAATATATATAATATATATAATATATATAATATATATAATATATATAATATATATAATATATATAATATATATAATATATATAATATATATAATATATATAATATATATAATATATATAGGTTCGCCAAAATCAAATGTTTCTAAAATCTCTGTAGACTACGTCATGGTAGAGCCATGATGAATCTTAAAATAATTTAGTTAAATACCTGTTAAATTATTTTTAGATTTGCTAAAATACACTTATAGTAGGACACGGTTTTTGGTAAATTTAATATACCACCTTATGTGTATATAACATACTTTACGCTTTGAACAATTACGATTTTTGTTGTTTTTGGATAAAAATTGCAAAATAGAAATCTAACTAAAGGTGATAGAGAGATGACAAAACAGAATTTTTTATTAAACAATATTGCCTTTAATGATTTCCATCTTTCTCTAAAATACTTTTTGATATCCTGCTGTTTCTCTTCAACAACATTAAATATTTTTTTTTATACCTTCATCAAAAACGTGATTTTAGTAACTGCCTGCAGATAACTAAAGCATGGCTTTTTTGGTTACCGATGCAAAAAAACTTTTTTTATACCTTCATCAAAATCATAATTTTAGTTACTGTCTGCAGATAACTAAAGCATGGCTTTTTTGGTTATCCATGCTAAAAACTTTTTTTTTGATCACGGGTGCAAAAAAAGATTTATCCAAAATTAAAGAGAAATAGCGGAAAATAGTAATATTGAAATAATTTAATTATTCTTGCCTAAAAATTAAGCCATTTCCGCCAGTTTTCACCAAGTATTTACAAAAAGATCATTTAAAAAAAGTGTCAAAATATCAAACTGTCAAAGATTAAAATGTCGCATCAATGAACGTCACCGAGTAAAAAGGCACATCGCTATGGCAACAATTGTTATTTCATTTACCAGCCGCCTTGATTTATAGTATAAAGATGGAGTTTTGCGAGAAGTGGTCTTCGTTCGAAATTTTTAATAGTAGTTTTAACAACTATTGGGTAAAATAGTGCTTCTTTACAAGCGTTGGTTTAAATAACGTGCGCAGCGAGGTATTTAAAAACGCGAGTAAAAAAAAGCACAGTTTAGCCGCGAGTTGTTAACACTATTTTTTTAAATATATTTATCAAAAAATCCAAGAAAAACAGGAAAATACTTTTAAAAATCTCGAACAAAGAGAACTTCTCGCAACACACCATCTTTACACTATAAATCAAGGCAGCAGGTAAATGAAATAACAATCGTTTCCATAGCGATGTGTCTTTTTACTCGGTGACAATTTGATATTTTGACGATATTTTTAAATGATTTTTTCTTAAATACTTGGTGAAAACTGGCAGAAATGGCTTAATTCGTAGGCAAGAATAATTAGATTTTTTTAATATTCCTATTTTTCACTATATCCTTTAACTTTAGGTAAAAAACTGACAGAAATCTTTTTTTGCACCTGTGATCAAAAAAAAAGTTTTTTTGCATCGGTAACCAAAAGCCATGCTTTAGTTATCTGTAGAGAGTTACTAAAATCATGTTTTTGATGAAGGTATAAAAAAAAAGTATTTTCCTGTTTTTCTTGAATTTTTTTATAAAGGTGTTAAAAAAAATAGAGTTAACAATTCGTGGCTAAGCTGTGCTTTTTTTTTCTCGCGTTTTTGAATATCTCGCTGCGCTCGTTATTTAAACCAACGATTGTAAAAAAGTTGTGAAAACTACTATTTTTGATCACGGGTGCAAAAAAAGATTTCTGTCCTTTTTTTACCCAAAATTAAAGAGAAATAGCGGAAGATAGTAATATTGAAAAAATCTAATTATTGTTGCCTAAAAATGAAGCCATTTCCGCCAGTTTTCACGAGTATTTACGAAAAAATTATTTAAAAACATCGTCAAAATATCAAACTGACAAAGATTAAAATGTCGCAACAATGAACGTCACCGAGTGAAAAGGCACATCACCATAGAAACCATTATTATTTTATTTACCAGCCGCCTTGATTTAAAGTGTAGAGATGGTGTGTTGCGAGAAGTGCTCTTCGTTCGAGATTTTTTAAAGTATTTTCCTGTTTTTCTTGAATTTTTTGATAAAGGTATTAAAAAAAATAGTATTAGCAACTTGGGGCTAAACTGTGCTTTTTAGCCACTGGTTGTGAAAACTACTATTCAATTTAACAGAGAAAAAAATGTTTTTTGGCAGTACATTTTTTAAACACTTAAAAAACGGTGAAAACTTGAAAAATGTGAGTGTTTTATTCTAGGAATCGAGAGCTTAAAAATGTGAAAAACAGTAAAAATTGCTTAACAAAAACGTTACCCCTTAAATTATGCAAAAATATTTTAAGCCTTAAATTACCAATATGGCTTTACCAATAGTTCTTGTGTTTAGATTTTGAATTATTTTGAAAGATGTTTACTGTCAGAATGACGGAGCGTTTTTGAGGAGTTTTTAAGGATTTTCGTTTTACAATTGGTCCTGGTTCTGATTGAACCAGAACCGCAACCGGTCCTTTCGTTTTAAAACAATGACGTCACAGTTGCAACCTGGTTATGAAATTTTACAACCATCCTGGGATGTTGGTTCGGCCCTTTGGTTTTAAACATAACCCCTAAAATTTTGCAAAATAATAGATAGTCTTTTTTTGAGTAAAATCAAAGATATATTAATAATATTTTAAATGACGTCATTATTTTAGAACCGCTGTCAAAATTTATGTCAAAATAATGTCAACCAGAACCAGGAGCAATTCTTAAATCGAAAATCCTGTTTGCCGCTTTTTAAACGTTTTTGTGTTAATGTCAATACTTTTGCCTTTGATGTGGCTTTACATCAGTTAACTAAAAATTTGAAAGAAACGTGTAAGTAGTAAATTTAAATTCGTAAAATTTAATTAAGTTGGAAATGGTTTTGTTTAAATATTACTATGATAATAAGGTTAAAATCTGTAATAATCAATTTTACTTTTTGCTTTGTTCTCTTTCTCTGTTCATTTGGTTTAAAAGTATAAATATAAGAAAGTACTAAACTTTTCAAAATTCAGTTTTGATGTGGGCTAAAACAAAATTGTCATCAGCTATTTTTCGATTACAGCAGTTTTTTTTTTCAAACGGGTCCGGAGAACTTTGGAATCGAGTGTAGAGATTTATATTATACCGGGTTATGCGTTTAGTACCTTAGCATAAGGATCTTATGCATTGAAAAACTAATCATACTGTATTACCAGAAAATCACACTGCATTTAGGAAGAATCACATAACCCGGTATGCTATTAAAATAAAAAGTTTCTGACATTTTTGAAAATTGCAGTCAGGAATTCCGCACTTTTCGGTTCATATAGGTCGAAAGTAATAGTATTGCAGTGAATCCATGATTGCATTTAACCTGGGACTAACTTAATGTTTTAATGGATTGTTTCTTTCAAAAAAACTTACCTCCTATTTACCCTAGTAGGTGTGGATGGGACGGAGAGTGGAGATACATTTGAGGTACTCAGGAGTTGATCGTTTTCCGAAAAGTAAGTGTTGGGAAGTCCCGCGTCTAAATAACTAACTTTAAAGTCCATGGTGCGTTTACCTAGCAGATCTCTCCCTTCTTCTTCCCTAATAAATCATAATTTTTATTTTAGGATTAGATTTAGCGTATGCTTTGATTAAATACATATATATATATATAGAGTGTGTTTCACAACTTATGTATAAAAATTAAAAACGGGTTTCTTAATACTTAATACATTTTCTTCGTCTTTGACTTTACCTTGAAGCACCACAAGAAATATAAGCATCAAGCAAGCAAGTGCGTTGCCCGCCCCGCCACAGAAAGTAAACAAACTATACAATATTTAGATGATTCATTTTTGAATGTCACGTCGCCGTCGTCGTCGATTTTGTTTTGTGTTTTGTTGTAAAAAATGACCTACAACTATTCATTTTTTGGGAAATTAAACTCAGAATTAGTGGATATTGTTTTAACTTATAAGGAAGCACAACAACCTGCCGCAGAAGCTTGCTGTGTTATGAGAATACTTACAGTTTTAGTGGTACAGTCATATCTTGAATAAATGTTCCCTGATTGAAACACATTTTGAAAACAGCGTACTCGTTTTTTTATATATTTTTGTATTACTTGCAATTTACATAACACGCTCCAAAAGTTTCTGACATAAATTGTGAAACACCCTATATATATAACCGGTAAAGGCTTCCTAATGTAAATAAACGACCTATATTTTTCACTTCCCTCAGCCCTGCTCCCAGGCTCTGTGGTAATATGCTGTGGTTGATCATCACAGTAGGGATGAGAACCGGAAACGATCGTGCATGTGTCGTTTAACAAGAATTGATATTAACACTGCCTGAGAGCGCTGGACTGAGGGCAGAAAAAAAGTGTGCCGTTTATTAGCATTCTCTGCCAAAGAATCCTCATAAAAGATTATAAAAATAACAACTTAAGCATTATAAGATAAGATAAGATTTATGCTTTTTTTATAATTTTTGACTAGTGAGATTGAACCACAAATCTCGCTTAGGATTTCATCATATTTCACCAGCCAGTTGGTTTATAGAAGTTTACAATATTTTCTGATTTTTAATATAACAATTCCTCAAAAAGGTTTAAAAGATTCTATGAGATCAATCTGCAACATTCTAAAACAAAAAATGACAGCACAATTTTAGCAGTGGTAGTAGTAGTAGTAGTAATGGTTGTAGAAGTAGTATAATCAGTGGCGTAGTAAGAACAATTTTCGGGAGGGGGGAATATATTTTCGAAGGTTTTTCGGACGTCATGATCTTTTTTCCAGAATAAATAAATTTTTTTAGATCGGTAAAAATTTCGGGGAGGGGGGAGGTTATCCCCAAACCCCCCTCCCCTGTTACTACGCCACTGATTATAATATGGATTAACACAGGCAAACTAAACTATAACCGAACCTCTATAAACTACGACGACCTAACCCACTAGTTATTTATTTGTCGCCAGAAGCTGTGGTAGAGATGTAACTTTGATAAGTTTCTATGAGATTGTTTGAGGCGTTGTTTATAAAAGCCTACAAGATTTTATAAAGCAAATTTTTTTTTGTTAAAGTATTTTTTGACAAATGATGTGATTGATAGTTTTTTTATAATATTTTACGTTCAGGTGGGTTAAAAAAAGTTTACGGCTTAATATTTGTTTCATTGATCATATAGCTTAGAGCATCAGGTAAGATCTTATTATTTTGATAAGTTTCTATGAGATTTTATTAGGCGTTGTTTATAATATTTTATAAGATTTCATGAGTAAATTTGTACAAACCCATAGCAACCTATGAACAAAAGAAGATGGTCATAAAAACCTTTAAAATGTTATTATTCTGGCTGATCATCAAATCTCCCAAGTCTCATAAAAATGTGCTTATACAAAGCCATAATACATTATAGAAAATAAGGGTGTATTCATAGAAACCTATCAAGTTTAATGAGTCTGTTTGATTATGAAATATCTTGAAAAACAATTCTTTCATAAACCTTTCATAAACAACAGTTAATGTCTGAATAGACAGACCATCCTGGTGGTCGCAAACAACGAAACAACGGTTGGAAAAGATGGGCCTAGCAGAAAATGCCTATGTATTATAGGATCTGACTGCAGGAGGATAAAAAGACTTCGAAACCCATAAAATGCCACTGTAAGAGTTAAGTTGTTGGGAAAAGTGAAGGTTAGTTATAAAGGCTACTTACATTAAAGGTCTATGCGTGCTTATCACAAAATCAGGCTTTGAATTTTTGTACACCAATCTGGAGCTGGTTTGCAACCACTGCCATTGGCCATCTTTGGTTTGAAATCGATAGGCTATCATTCCTGAGGCACCAGTTTTTAACACTGAAATTAAAGGGGAGACAATTTTTTTATTTTTAACCCTATTACAACTTTAACTCAAAATAATAAAATAATTATCAGTAAATTTAAAAGAAATAGGTTAAAATGTCTGGCATTTATGTTATGGTTGTTAGGTTATGTCACCAGCATTCACATTTGTCTGTCTATTCAGCCCATCCCCCCTGCCAATTTTTTATGCGCTACTGTTTTTCCTGACTATAACGTCAGTTAAAGAGCCACATACTTGATATGTTCAAAAAAGATTCTTTGTTAAAATTGGTCATGAAATACGAAATCTTTCGTAGTGGTAAAGGTCCTCGTCTTGGAACGTTTATGAAGTATGCTGGATTGGTATTGCCAAGATCTAAGAACAACTTTGAAATGGATTAAAACTACTTCCATTGGCCGAAACTTTGACTCAGGAACTATAAAGAACTTCTCCAAAATTGTCTAGTTTTTGTTATTGGCAGATGCTTTAACATCTAGGATATTTCCGCCTGGACCCAGAATTATTTTATTTGATTCTTGAAGTTTTTTTCTGCCAAAAAAAAATCAAGTAGTATGTTTAATTACTGACTAGTAAATGCTGAGACTTGTTTGCAAATTTGAACAAAGATTGGATAGATAGAGAGGTGATGCCAATTGAGGTTATCAAACTCATTATAAGGTTCTTTATCAATGTTGTTGACAGATTTGTTCTTTTTACGTAAACAAACCCTTGTAAAATAATCTTTTAACTGACAATATCCACAAACTGAATTTTTGACTGGACATTTTTCTTTTCCATGTATTTGAGAATTTTCGCAGCATCGACAAAATTTGTCTTGAATTTTGTTTGAAAACCGGTTATTTATGTTTGACCCTACAGCGTTAACGGCATGATAGGGATTAGAAAATATTTTCTCCTGAGCCTTTACCATTTCTGTTTGTCTTGTAGTGTTAATGGCAACTTCTAACGTAAGTTTCTCATTCATTTGCAACCTTTCTGAAATATTTCTGTCCTTTATACCGACAACTATTTGATCTCTGATATATGGTGTAAACTACAACATGTGCTACGTGACTTTGGCATTTGGGGTTTGAATTTGGTACTTAAGAAAGTTGTTTTAAAACTCCATTTTGATTTTTAGCCAAAAAGTATTATTAAAAAACTTAAAAGTTAAATGTGGGACATTATACTTTTCTCACATTCATAAATGTACCCAACCAATGTATTATTTAAAAACTTTCGAAACTTTTTGCACAAGGGACTTACGTTCTTGATGAGCACTGGCTACATAGGCAAGATCGTCGTAATGAACTAGATCATAGCCTCCCAAATTTGCCAGTTCTGAGTCTGAATATCCAAGAAGAAGTTTGCCCCTAAAACAAAAGAAAATATAAAGTAAAAGGAGTTTAGTAACCAAATATTTTTTAATATTAATATAATTAATTATCGCCATAAACCAACCCTCAAATCCTCGCATGGTGGTGTTCTTACCTTTGGTCCATGGACACCAGACTCAAATCCAATTTGTGTTTACTTTTGAACATGACTTCCTTCTGGGGTATTTCTAACAAAGATGGCGGACCAAAGGGGGTGCAAATGGCGAACAGTGCTAACGGCGGCTCCTCCGTTTTTCTGTTTTGTCCGTGAAGAACTTTCACTCTGCCTCGTATATCCAATCTCTGAAATTGTAAAAAAAATTTGTTTGTGTAAAAAAAGACGTATAAATGACGGTTTCGCAGCGTGCGAAATCAGAAAAAGTCTTCTGGAATATTTAACACTTTTTTTAGTATCTCAAAAACTAAGGCCCTGACAAACTTTGATGTTATTACAGTTTTTGTTGATTATTCCACTCATGTGTTAAGTCCCATAAGACAAGTACATATAATTTTTTTGACTTTCGTCAAGTGATAAGATTTACACTGATAATTTTTTCCTTGGTTACTGTACTAATTTTGTATACAAACAAATGGTTTCCGTTTGTCAAAGGTGGTACTTTATTATAACAAAAAATGAGTTTGCCATTGGCAACCGGGTTTTTCATTGAATCGTTTCTGTCAACATTCTGATTGTCTATGATCTTTATTTAAATTTCGTAAAGTGAATCGGTTTAGATCTGTTACAAAGGAAGAAATCCACCAAAATTTCATTGATTTCTTCCTCTGTAACTGCGTAACACAAAAGTAAACCGGAAATCAACGAAAAGTTATTAAACTGGTTAGTACCTAAATTCATTATTAATCTTGTTGTTTTTCGTGTTTTTGTTCATGAAATAATGCCATAAATACCACTATAGTTTCTAAATTAACTTTTTCGTATTTTCTTCGTAAATTTCACTCCTTCTGTGGATTACTGAAACTATAGAATACACACAGGCGTAAAAAATTATCGGTCATTATAAAGCTAAATGTGAAAATCGTAGACGTATTCTCGCGTTGAAACTGTTTTGAAATATTTGTTTAAACAATTTCGACTACCACTAGTTTAAGAGAAAATGAATAGTTCAAGACAGTGACGTCGCCGACATTTCTTTCCCTGTAACCTCACTTTTTTCTGTTTTAGAATATTTATTTTGATTAAACTTCTGTGCGTGTTTATATGGATCAAGTTATTGTTTATTTAGCAAAACCTCCATTATTGTCATTTAAATTAAATTAAATATAACGTTCCATTGATCATCTCTTATTCTAATCGCTGGTAAAAAAGTATAAACAGTGCTTTAGAAAAAAAACAAATCTAAAAAGGCAAAATTTTGACGTAATTTCTGCGCACGCGTCGGTTGTGAAACGGGAATGATTACGTTTCAAACTTTTTAAAAAGTTTTTAAACAATTTTAACGCGAGAAAACGCCTCGTGTTTCGCTAGCTGCTACTCAAGTAGAATTTTTGTTCCTAAATTTTTGGTCAGAACTTGGGTATTACCTATATCCCTAATATAGGATTCCCTAATTGGGACTAAATTACGTAAAAAATTCCACCATTCTACCTGACGTAAATTTTTTTCTCCAAAATAGGCCATAGTAGTTAGTTGCCCAGACAGCTCAGTATAAAAATAAAAAAATTAGGCCACACTGTTTTATTAAAGTAATCTTTTGGCTGCCTAATATATTTGGCCAACGCATAACAACTAAATCGTTTGAAATTAACTCTGTGTTTCGGACTTCCATTGTCTATATTTTATTTATACACGACGTTTCGATCAGTCCAATCTCTGATCGTCTTCAGGTGCAAACTACAGAAGACGATCAGAGATTGTACTGATCGAAACGTCGTGTATAAATAAAATATAGACAATAGAAGTCCGAAACACAGAGTTAATTTCAAACACATCATTGTCTCAAACTTTCAAACAACTAAATCGTTTTAAAAAGAACTTTAGGTTTTAGACATTTCTGAATTTTTTTTAAAATTACAAAACGGTTTTGGCACTAAACATTTTAAAAGCATTTTCGATACTTTTTGACAGAAAAAATTAAAAAAACATATTGACTCAATATTTCTTTTCGAATTTCCAAACTTACTGAAAGTCGATATAATAAAAAATACAAGTAGGATTTAACATATTCTTACTCTAAAAGCTAACTAATTAGATCATACAAAATTTATGTTAAAAATAGGTAATTTGTAACTACCCCGCGTTTTTTTTTGCCAAATTCGCCGATATCTGATCGTTTTTCGATTCAGCATAGCAATACTGCTATGAAGGATTCCTAAAAAGTAACAAAGAGCTACACACGTTACCTGATTAAGTTAGGATTCCTTTAGTACTGGTTTCCTGAATCTAAAATGAGGCCTGGCTACGGTTAGAAAGAGGATAGAAAGAGAAGCTAGCTAGGGACACACGGTTTAATTTTTTAACAAAAATCAACATATTTCGCTGAATTTAAAAATGTTATCTTTATATTATATATTATTAGCCTTTTAAGATTTATTGCTAATGGCAGAGTTCGTGTGCACTGTGTCCCTTTATAATTAGAAAATAAAGAAATTATTAAGAAACCTAGAGAGAAGCTAGAAAATGACTAAAAGAGAAGAATTATGGAAATTGGCTAAAAGATTAAAAGAAAAATATTAAAATTATAAGAAATTTGAATGAGGTAAAATAAAAGTATTTAAATTATAGAAAAATTAAGAAAAAAAATGTAAAGGATACAAAAGTAGCCGTTACAACTGACATATTAGAGTTCACTGGACAAAGTATTCTTACCAAAAATCCGGAAGTATTATCTAGAAGACATCGGAAGCGCACGGTAAAACTTCTTTCAAGCAAATGACGGTTATCACTTAACAGAACGTCTTGGAGGCCCATATTGGCGGATTCTGGAGGGAGAAAGGAGTTCCACATCAACTGTCTTTGGAGTTCCTCGCGATCCTCTGAATGGACAAGCTCGTAGACTGACTGGTGGACAATGTCAGACTGAAAAAAAAGGTAGGTGGTACACTAAGAGTCACCAAAGGGGAAACTCAATCGTGGAACTTTATTTGATTTTAAATTTAAAGTAGTGGAATTTGAAGACTCGGATAAAATCATTATTTGATCAATAATATTGCCAACTTGCTTATTATTATTATTTATTATTTTATTATTATTATTTATTATTATAAATTAATTAAGTTATTTTTAAAAAGCAGAATTTATTTTGGGCCCTTTACGTTTGTTAAAATTTTCTATTACTTGAACTAATGTTTGATAAAACCACATAACTACTTCAACGTAGAGAACTGATAATACCTAAGTAACTTACTTGGTGAAACCCCAAGTACCCTTCTATACTGTGTGTTGCGAAAAACACTTCTCCATCACAGGTAAGTATCATAAGGAAGCCGCTTAGTGCCTAAAACAAGAAATAATGTTTGTAGCGGCTGAAACAAGAAAGTCACTTACACATTTACTTTGTTTAAACACCAATATAAAACCGCTTTAAGCACTAAATCGATTTAAATTTAAAGCGATTTAAGCAAGCGGTTTATCAAAAAACGGATTTTAGGGTCGGTAGAAACAATTAAAAACCGTTTTAACGCATTGCTTCCAGTTTAGTTTTCCAGCTAGTTTTACCTAAAAATCTCTTGTTAACTAATTATTTGTTTTTATTTGATGACATTTAATAAAGGACGTATATAAACCCTCGGAGAAAGCGATTTTATTTAAAACCGTTTTTATATAAAAGCGGTTTTAGGTGCGTATAGACGTAGTAATTGATGCACGGTAGTGGACAAGACGTAAAGTAACGCAGTACAATGTCTCATTTCCCGAAATAATAAATAAGTTACTGAATTGTTTAGATCGCCCATACCGCGTCTAACCTAGTATATTATTAAGAAAAATATTTTGTTTAAATTATGAGCGAAAAACCATGACTTAGGAATTTATAAAAAAAAATAAAATAAGTTAGAAAAACTAATTCTGGGCCAAATTTAAAAAATAATAAATATTAAAACAAATGTTGCACCTGTAAATATATTTAAGACAAATGGAAAATAGTTTTGTGCACTTCAAATCTATCGAAAGTTTTTGTACTTAGTGCAAACTACTGATTGATTTTTGCCTCTTATAATACTGATCAACAAAAAATATTTTTTGGTTGTATCTTAAAGCTGAAATGACAAAAAAAAAGTTCTATTAGTTCAGGTTTTTCTTTGTTAAATTAAACAAAACATATAAATTACATAAAGCTTTAGGGCGGGGTCATGGGAAGTGTTATTAAGCGTTTCAAATGTCTCGCGTCGCGTTACGTAACACCCAAACCGAACAGCGACCTTTTAACCTGTCAAATTTCATGGGGCAACAAACGGTATTTTTTTTATTATTTTTTTTCTGTTTTTACTTGACATATTTAACTAATGGGAGCAGGGGGTGCTAGCCAGCGTTACGTAATTTTACAGGAAGTATGACTTTCTATTACAGGTGCGTTACAAGGCGGATAGGTCAAAATATCCAAATTTTTGCGTTTTGAAAATGATTGCCTTATGAATATTTTTTTAATGTATTTTTTTGCATTGTAATTAAAATAATTATCTGAACTGTGACACAAAAATCGTGTTGTCTAGTGTAATTTGTTAAGAAATATCTTACTTGTAAAAACATCTCACCATCCATCGGTGTGTGGTCAAAGGCGGTAAGTTCTCTAGGCCGATGAGGACCTAATGGATCATCTTTGTCTTTGTGCATGACAACTGAAACAAAGAAAAACTACAGTTAAAAAATTGGTGTAAAAAAAAACAAAAATGACCTTAATTATGTTATCTACAAGAAATAGGGTATAGCATAGGTACGTAGTTATGAATTTTTATTGCCACATAATTATCTTCTTCTTCCTAGGCTCATAAAGTAAGTGCGGCTTCCTCGATTTGAATACAAACTTTTATACCATGTTTATACACACCTAAAAGCACTTTTATATAAGGACTGTCAGTTTAAAGAAAAACAACTTACTTCCCAACAGATTTTTCGATACACCTGTGTGGAGTTTTTCTTTAGGTTGAAAGAAATACGCTAAAGGGTTCTTAAAGTGTTTATAACGACCCTAAAATGAGTTTTCAAGCAATAAACCGCTTTCTTAAATCGCTTTAAAATAAAATCGATTTAGTGCTTAAAACGGTTTTAGTGGTGTTCATTCGGTGCAGCACTCCAACAACTTCTCCCTCCTCCTAGCGCTGGAGGGAGTGATAGAGTTGTTGGAGTGCTGTCTACATAACTCTTATTTTCAGATGAAAGATAGGTTTTATGCTCAGAATGACGGTCTGCCAATGGGTTCATCGCTTTCGCCAGTGGTGGCCAATATTTACATGGAGTGGTTCGAATCACACGCGGATGGTACCGCAACATATAAACCTCAGCTCTGGCTAAGATATGTTGATGATACTTTTATTGTCTGGACCGGGAATGACCAACAACTTTCACAATTTCTTCACCACCTAAATAACATAAGACCCACCATTAAATTCACAATGGAGTTGGAGCAAAATTGTCAAATTCCTTTTCTTGATGTACTTGTCAAACGAGCAGAAAGCGACATCAGAACAACAGTCTATCGTAAACCCACTCACACAGGACAATATTTAAATCAAGGTTCAAATCATTCTGCTACAACCAAATGAGGCATAATAAGATCTTTGTATAATAGAGCCGTTCAAATTCGTAACAATTCTCATGACTTGGAAATCGAAATAAGAAACATTAAGAAAGATCTGCAGCAGAATGGTTACAGCCTTAAACTTAGAACATATACTATTTCTAAATTTCAGCAAACAGGACTGATATTACAAGACCAAAACCAGACAAATGCATTCCTTACAATTCCATACATTAAAAGAGTATCAGAGAAAATTCGAAGAGCAGCGAACAACTTTAATATTAAAACAGCTTTTAAATCTAATAATACAATTCGAAGCCTTCTTAGTAAAACAAAACCGGAGAAAAAACAAAATAAGGAATGCATTTACAAAGTTCCTTGTGAGTGTGGTGAATCATACATAGGTGAAACAAAAAGACCACTATCTGTTAGGCTTAAAGAACATCAGACGAATACCCAAAGAGGTGAAACAACGAAATCAGGAATCGCCGAAAACGTATGGTCAAAACAACATCGAATGAAGTGGACAGAAGCAAAGGTTTTGCACAAGGAGTCACACTAGAAGAAACGAATATTCCTTGAAGCTGCCTTTATTGGGCAGAATCAGGGTGTTTTTCAGTAAAGCAAGTGTTGAAATTCCAAATATTTGAAAGCTCCTTCTTGGGCGGAGCCAACTTCTTAAACTTCACGGTTGAGTGATTTCTTATAGTATATAAGTACGTAACCTTAGGAATAGATTGTAGTTTGCACCTGAAGACGATCAGAGATTGTACTGATCGAAACGTCGTGTATAAATAAAATATGGACAATGGAAGTCCGAAACACAGAGTTCATTTCGCTCACAGGTATATTGTAGACATTTTGGAACCTTGTATGGTATTTTTTGCCCCCTTTGTAGGAGACCATTTTCTCTTTATGCACGACAAGGCTAGACCGCATATCGCAAGAGTCGTCCAAAATTACCTGGAAGAGGTCGAAATTCAAACGATAGATTTGCCAGCTAATAGCCCAAACCTTAATCCAATGGAGCCTCTATGGGATATGGTAGATAGTCATTTACGAGCTTTACAGAATCCACCTTACAATTTAGATGAGTCATGACTAAGACTCGTCGAATTATGGGGTGCTCTCGATCAAAACGAAATAAGGAATGAGATTCTAAGCATGCCAGAAGCTGCCAAGCTGTTATTGATGTTATGTTAAAAGGTACATTCTGACTGTTTTTCTTATTTGTATATATACTGTATTTTTCACATTTTGTGTTAAGCCTCTGTATTTATTCAAATTTGGTGGAATTAAATGTTAATTTTAATTTATTATTTGTAAAGTTCTTGCCCCACATATACATAGTCATTTTATTTTGAAATTCATTTTAACTTTTTCTAAAAACTAAACTAACTACACCCAAATAACGAAAAAACAAGATTTAAGTTTGATGGCAAAAAACCTATGTTATTTTTTACAAATATATACAATGAATATACAAAATACATATAACTATATATTTTTAATTTAACAAAAGCAATTAAAATAGCACACTTTTATTATTGAATATAGAGTTTGGCTCTGGGGCATCTCTCTTAGTAGTAGCAGTAGACTAGAATTTTCCGGAAAGTAATTCAGATGAGAATCCAAGAAATGAATTTTTAACGACATGTTACGTCCAGGGTTTTGGTGATACAAAAGAAGTTGGGCAACCAACAATTTGTGGCAACCATTTTAAATGCATTCCAAGCGTCCTTTTGCTTGCCTTGAACTATGGAATCGAATTGCACATCTCCGAAAAGTTTTCTAAATCTGGGGACCGACATATATTTTTAGCGTAACTGATTCTAGGGAACTTTTCTTTTAAATAGCTAAAAGCATGGCCTTTGTTTATGGCCTTCACAATATTTTTATATGAATTAATAACAAGTCAGTCTCCCACACTAATTTCTAACAAACAAAACAAAATGTAACTATTTGTAAATGTAAACAATTTAGGATTTATGTTATAAGTATTTAAACACCTACCTTAGAAAGTATAATTCGTATAATAAATCCAGGTATTTCCCATTTAATGGTGAATTTTTCTATACATTAAGGGCAGATAGGTAATTATCATATTTAGCATAGATCTATAAAACCACAGTGTATAAAACTGGAGCTAACTGAGAATTTTGCAAGACAGATTGTTAACTATTGTAATGAAAAAAAGTAAGATATGCTATTTTGGTCCACGAAACATTTTTGCTGCTCCCCAGTCACACTCTATCTAACAAACAGTCAGCTCATTTCTTTGATGTCTCGAAAAAGCAGGCGTTTTTTGCGAGGGGCAATAAAACTCTCGAGATAATCCGTTTACAAGGGGATTTTGATTACCTCACCTGTACGTATACGAGGGTTGATCCAGAATGCTTTATTTACATGCAGGATGTTATAAAGTTCAAAATTGTTGAATACACTGTGCCCCAGTGCAGTACCCTCTCCAGATAGGCCGATCAACTTATACCGATTTAGTGTCCTTTTCTCCACCTTCGCCGCCATTTTCACTCAAAAGTGACAGATAATCCATTGGTTTTCTGTCAAAATGGCGGCGAAGGTGGATAAAAGGTCACTAAAACGATAAGAGCTGATCGGCCTATGTGGAGAGGGTATTGCCCAGTGTTATTAACCCATTATTATGCCAGATGTCCTAACCTTATAAAACCGTGGTCACCTAACATGGTTAAATTATTAAGTTCAATCTTAAAAGAATTTGTATAAATTCAGCAGGGAAACAGTTCTATTATAAACTCCTTTAATTATAGAGAAGTGACGAAAAAAAATTCATATAGTACTATCCATATCTTTTGCTTGTAATATAATAAAAAAAAACCGTGCGAATTTGATATCTGTCAAAAATTAGGACCGCTGTCAATTAGGACCGGGCAGGACCAGAGATCAATCGAAACTCTCGAAAGTATCCGCATCGTGAGCTGGCGAGGTCAGTATTTTTCTTTTCCGTAAAGATGATTTAAAATTTAACATAAGCCGTATTTATACGTATTTTTGAATAATTAGTTGTTTTTGTTAATGAAATTTTTAAAAACTAATTAAAACTATTAATCCCTTATTCAATCTAACTAACAACAATTAAATTTATATGCAAAATTCATTGCTCTTTAGTGGTATTGCTTGCTTTGTAATATTGTTGCATATTCTATGAAAGTAATGGGATACGGTCACGAAATACTCCGTCTGGGTCTGAGACTTTTTGAAACGTTTTTATTGAAAAATTTAATTAAAAAGTTACGAGATAATGTTTCTATTTTCATAACAAGGAAAATAAAAGTTTTGTGAAAACATGCGAATTTGGTTTCAAAGGATATTAACATCCTTCATTGTGCAAATTTTTGTTAATATTTGATGTACGGTTTATCCGTTACCAACAGAATAACCGAAATTGATTGCAGGCTTTAAGATGTTCAGGATAATCCAAATTCGAGGGGATTGGGGGGTAATTCTAATTCTAATTTAAATCTTACTATGACTGACCTAGTATAACTAAACTAATTATAAATTACGCTGCAAGAAAAAAGTCATTTAGGGAAGATATTTCGATGTTCATTTTAAAATAGAAAATTAGAACGTTCCGTTTTCGAAATTATAATAATTTTTTTTTTAAGTTTCTGAAAATGCATTTTTTTTTGTCAAATATCATTGCACACTTCAATGTAAATATCTTTTTTAAATTCCTCCCTATCAAATCACATAAATTCGAGTATAATCTTGTTTTGCTGAGAAACCTACGATTTAAAAAATAATAGACCTACATTTTGAAAAAATTGCCACCACCTTGCCTCCTATACATTCGATTATCGATTTCCTCGGTCAAAATTTTAGAGAATTGTACAATCGAATAAGCGTGCCATATTTCGAGATTTCTGCACAAAATGAACAATATATTTGGGAGGACTATTTGTAGTTTTACAAAAGATTTTTCAAAAATTTTTCACACATTGTAAAAAATCAAAATAAAAGCAAGAAAAACATAAATTTTGTGAAATGTGTATTGGATTATTTAAAACATTTGCTTTATTAGGTACCAGATTATACAAAATTCTGATAATTTTTTGAGTACGTTTTAACCATGGGTTTAACTGATCTATTTGTTTTTGCCATTTAAATTCAATTTTGAAAATATTAGACACTTAAAGTAAATATTTCAATTCATCCGTATCGGTATACGTAACGCGTTCGAAACAAAGTCAAAATACGCTACATTTTTTACTTGTTTATGCGATGTTTCGAACGATTCCCGCTTTTTTGAAGGCTGCGATGACAGGACTGCTGATTGAAATCGTTGCGTACGTTCGTGGGTCCCCAACGATACGTACATCCTTCCGTACGCAACGAGATGCTGTCATCACACCCGTCAAAGAAGCAGGCATGAGCAAGTCAAAAATGTAGCGTATTTTGACTTTGTTTCGAACGCGTTATGTATACCCATACGGATGCGTTAAAATATTTACTTTAAGTGTCTACTTACTACTACTACTAACTAATTAGATTGGTTTGGTTTGATCTGGGTCGGTCTGGTTAGGTTGGTTTGATAAGTTGCGCTATAGTTAAATTTATCCCTTTAATTATTTAATCGCTTCATAATATTTAACTAAATGTTTATTTTGATTAGTAGTAAGCTATTTTCATTTGTGGCTATTTTAATATATAGATGTTTTAAATGTCGCTATTTTAATTATCGCTCTTTTAATGTGTCGCTCTTTCAAAATATCGCATTTTTCAATGTCGCTAAAATAAGACCGCTCTTTTAAAAGCCGGAGCTTCTTATTAAAAGCACGGGCGGACGAAGACGGATCCAGTCTCAATCAAAGATAGTGTTTCAAATCCTAAGTCCGCAAGCTAAAATTTTGAGAAAATTATTACAGTTCCATTTAGTTTCTGCCGCCATTTCGAAAATTCCGGAAATTTTGAATGTTGTTGAAAAATAATTGCTTAAAATTAAACCAAAATTGTAACTATCAATGATTTTATAGCACCGCACATAAAATATTTTGCAGACTGTAGCTAACAGCGGCGTGGGCGAAATTTGGTTTGGAGTTAAACATCACAAATAAAATATATACATAATAAAATACGAAAGCCTGGATTTGAATTTTTAACAAAAGTCTTTAAAAAATCATAAATTGCAAATATAACACCTTTCATATTTACGATATCGTTCGGTCATCATCAAAATGGTCTTTTTAATGTAATTTAATCAAAGCATTTTGCCTGCGATTTGGTGTCAAAAACAGCATTTTAAGGAGCATTTTCGCAAAAATTTTCGTATGCGGCGCATTTTAACATTTTTATAAACAAATTAGATAAACAAACAACTCAAATTCCCAAAACCCCATCAATATTGACGATTGTAATTTAATTCTAAGTCAAAAATGCAATTTTGTGTGTTATTTTCTTTAAAAAAAAATCCTGCGGCGCATTGAGAAACCATGATTTTGACATCAAATAAAGAATAAATAAATAATTTTAAATTTGGTTAGCCTCCCCCTCTACATTTGAGACCAGGTCACATATTTACTTCAAATTAAGTTTTTTTTTATTATTTAACCCCCCCCCCCCGAAGTCAATCCCTGGGTGCGCCACTGCGTTTAAACCTGCAAATAACCTACTTCAATGATAGCTTTTTTAATACAATCTAAAGGAATTGCTTCCTATTTCAAAAATTACATTTAAGAAGATGATGTTCTTCTTGGGGAAGCTTGCATGGACCGCACGCCGCTGATGGCTGAGGTATTACCAAAGAAATTTAAATGAAATAGAAACCGCATAAAAATCTTCAGGCAAATCACACATCTCGCAAATGTAAAACGCGGTTGCCGAGTTTCCATAATTATCCCTTATTTTATTTCCTAATATTATCTAATATAGCAATCAGTAGCATAAATACGAGACATTGACTGATAAAGTAAGTAGAGTGCCAAAGAAGTTCTGGTTAAAATGCATGAGAAAGTTTACTTAATATAATGTTTTGTTTTACCTTCTAGAAATCATAATTGAAATCGTTTACGACAATCTGACAACCAGAGCAAAAAGTTATTGAATTATTGTGGCACGATTTGCCATCTTAGGGGTCCGACCGATCCGACGCGTTTTTCTTTGTTTATATATGTTTGTTTTAAGACTTATAAAAATTCACAAGTGTGTGTTAGGTGGAAAAAATGCTGAAAAGTCGTCGGAACTATCTTTTCACGGGTAAACAATACATCTCTATTAAACCGCCACATTTTAAATAATGCTTTAGAACCAATCACAATCTACAATGTTGCCATGAACAGTCCTCCGCAATTTCCTTAGATTTGGTTACTGATTTTACTCTTTGTTTTCCTAGTTTATTTTAATTTCTTTGGGTTTTACCTATTTAATCCAAAAGCGAATTATTTGCGTTAGTACAATATTCTAAATACCTACAGCATAAAAAAAACCCAAAGTTTAATTAACCAGGCAAAATTATAATAAAAAATAACCAACCTTCAAAAAGCCACCCTTATCAATGGCAGGCAATCTAAAGCAGGGCGTTAAGAAGATTAGGACAGTTACACCACGCCCTATTTATGTAAGGGTCTTAGATTGCGATCAGTTTTCAGCCCTTAAGGGGAGAATGATCCAGTAACCCCCTCATTGTCGGACGCACCCTATTGGTTCGATTATTATTTCAATAAATCCGAAAGTGTTTCCTTTAAGAACGGTAAGGTTGGAAAAAAATGACGAAAACTAAATACATTTTTTTTACATACTTTTATCAAGAACACGATGTTAGTGACTATCTGGAAATAACCAAAACATGTCTTTTTTTGTTATCGATGCAAAAAAAAAACATTTTTTTTATACCTTTATGTCTGCAGATAACTAAAGCATGGTTTTTTTCGTTACCGAAACTTATATCACGGGTGCAAAAAAAGATTTCTGTCCGTTTTTTACCCAAAGTTAAAGAGAAATAGCGGAAAAAAGTAATATTGAAAAAATCTAATTATTCTTGCCTAAGAATTAAGCCATTTCCGCCAGTTTTCACCACGTATTTACGAAAAAATCATTTAAAAATGTCGTCAAAATATCAAATTGTCAAAGATTAAAATGTCGCAAGAATGAACGTCACCGAGTAAAAAGACACATCGCTATGGAAACGATTGTTATTTCATTTACCAGCCGCCTTAATTTATGGTGTAAAGATGGTGTGTTGCGAGAAGTTCTCTTCGTTCGAGATTTTTAAAAGTATTTTCCTGTTTTTCTTGGATTTTTTGATAAAGGTATTAAAAAAAAATAGTGTTAACAACTCGCGGCTATATTGTGCTTTTTTTACTCGCGTTTTCAAATACCTCGATGCTCTCGTTATTTAAACCAACTCTTGTAAAAAAAGCACTATTTTAGCCACTAGTTGCTAAAACTACTATTTTAGCCAAATTTTAAGAAAAATTGTTATTTTTTTACCTAGAAATTAAGAGATTTCCTATCTAACTATTCACAAAAAAATCATTTCGAAAATAACGAACTTTTAGATATTAAAACCGCCAAAAATGTGAGGTCAGCAAATGAAAATACAAAGCCATAGTTGTGTCATCCATTGCTACTTGATTGAAAAATTGAACTGTCAGTTGATCTTGTGTTTGAGTTTTTTGGAGAAACTATTGAGAAAATTTTTTTTTTCAAAATTTTGATCTCTTAGGTTTTTTGTAAAATAAATTTGAAGGAGTAGATTGGGTTAGATGCCAAGAAGGGGTGGGTTCCGGTTCTATACATAGATTTGCTGCCAAATCATAAATGGACGTCAGATGAAAATTTTAAGAAAAATTATACTAATAATGCCATTTATCACACGTTTTGAATGCTGGTGAGAAAAATTCCTTAGAATAAAACTAAAATTGTAAGAATTAATGACGTTATAGCACCGCAGGCAAAATTTTTAAAAGTTAAGACATCACACCACACACACAAACAAGCTCTCCCTGGGGCCCTTGATCATGATTAGTTTATTGTAGATTGAATTTGACCTCCTGGTGGGGAGTTAATTCCCAAACCTCCCTCTCCTGGCTACGCCACTGTATTGGTATTTTATAAATACCCATCCTCCGTCAGAAACTCGGGGGGTCGACCGGGAGTGGGAAATCTTCAGGTTTTATAATAAAGGCCTCAATCACTTTCTATGTCAGTCATGAATCAAGAGTCTCTGCCTGAGTCGGAAATGACCATACGGTCGTTAAAATTGCTTTTATTTTACAAATATAATTTTACGCCCGGATTTGAGGTAAATAATGTATTATAGAAATCGCCCATTTAAACAAAATAGTTATTTATGCACTTGGGTCAAAAACTACAGCTTTAATGATAACCTGAGATGTTAGCCAGGGGCTGTTACACGCTGAGTGCGTTAAAGCTGTTTTTGACCAAGGTATGTACCACATTTTATGCACGATGAGCATCTTGTCATTTAAATATTAAAAAATATGATAGTTCATAATGTTGTATAAACTTGACACGTCACTTAAAACAACAACAAACGATTGCACGGTACAACTACACATTTTATAACTTTAAGGCCCGCGGGCCTAAATGACGCCATAGGTTGTTAAAGTACTACTTCACGGTGAAGATGCGGACGTTAAAGTGCACTTTTACGCCCAGTTGTGTATAAACACTATCGCTGGTTTTAAAAACCACTACGAATTTTAAAATTTAAAACTTTTAGTATTTGTTGAAGTTTTGGAAGTACAAAGTAAAAGAAAGACGATTAATGAAATTGTGCTAATTTTTTCCGTTGATGCCATCCAGATCCCGTAATCGTTACGTACGTTATGTCGTAAAACGTTCGCTTATTGGAGTTGTGGAGTTAATGGATCAATCATTAAATTACGTCATTTACAGTTTTAAAGAAAGTTGGCCATTAATAAAACGAGTTGCATCTGAAATTTTTAAGAAAAAGAAAAGGAAAACAAAAAAATGGATAATTCCGTTGGAACGTTCACTTATTTTTAGTGATTTTAGGGGGAAAGGGGATATCAAAAATTTCATTTTTACTCTAATTTCGCCAGCGGCGCATTTATGACATGATTTTGGCTACAAATCTATAATTGAGATTAGATTCCACCCTTTCTTCTTAACTGGACTGCAAGTGACATCTATACACAAACTATTGAACGCTACCTGTACAAGTATGCGCGCGTGGCAGCGACCAATGCATTGAAACGCGCGTCACCTGCGTGTACGCCTCCCGTTCATGTATTATTGGCGAATGCGCAATTATTTAGCAGAAATTTCTGATAAACAACGGGTCTTACGAATTCCGGTTTTGAAAAATAATGGTTTGACAAACTCCGGGTTTTATTAAAAATGGGTTCTACAAATTGCGAGTTTTTACGGGTCTTATAAATTTTGATTTTTTTATTGGTTTATCGAATTGCAGTTTTTAGTGAATGATTTTATGTTTGAACTTTCTTTTATTTAACGGGTTTGATTAGGTCAGTCAAGCTACACTCCCCCCCCCCCCCCGAAAGATATTCGAGTTTTGATATGCTTGTAATTTCGAACTAACTTTAAACCACTTTTAAAAATTTTGAACCACACTCCTTCCCGGTTTTTTTTAATATTCAAAATGGAGGGTGCATTCGGATGTCAAGCTGCACCTCCCTCATTTAAAGTGTAGAGAAAATGAAAAGCAACTATCCCAAAATATTCGAGTTTTATATGCTTATAATTTTGAACTAATTTCGAACTAATTTTGAACCGCTTTTAAAAATTTTGAACCACACTCCTTCCTGGTTTTTTTTAGCTTGACGTCCGGCTGCACCCTCTATTTTGAATATTAAAAAAACCCAGGAAGGAGTGTGTTTCAAAATTTTTAAAAGTGGTTCAAAATTGGTTCGAAATTAGTTCAAAATTATACGCGTATCAAAACTCGAATATCTTTCAGGGGAGGTGTGGTTTGACGTGAACCCGCACCTCCCAACATATTAAAAAAACAGGGTTACTAGAGGGTTTTTCGAAATTCTGTTTGGTGATTTGGAGTTCGAAATTGGTTCTTAATTTTGGGATATTTGCATTTCATTTTTCTCTACTCCTGCTCCCCCATTTTGAATATTAAAAAAAACAGGAAGGAGTTTTGTTAAAAAATTTTAAAAGTGGTTCACAATTAGTTCGAAATTATACGCATATCAAAACTCGAATATCTTTCGGGGGGGAGGGGGGGGGGTGTGGCTTGACTGAGCTGTTTGATTTTGAGGTCAGTCAAGCCACATTTCCCCCCCCCCCCCCGTCCTCCCCCGAAAGATGATGACTATTGATTTGTTGATAATAGTTCGAATTAGCTAAGAAATCAATTCAATAATGCTTTATTGTCATAAATTTATAAATTTAATTGACAAAGCAAAAAAGTTTAAAATCTAATGGTAAAAAAGAATCATACTTCTATAAAAAGATATGCCTAATACAATATATTTATATAAAGGGACTAACATATTTTAAATCTTTTGTGAAATTAAAATACTAAGCTACCTAAATATGTATAGGTGTGTGATATAAAGAGAGGTATATGGAACAAATAGATTATAAATAAAAATCAATATAAAATAATTTAATATTAGCATACAATGAAACTAACAGAAAAACAAATAAAATAGCACATAAATAATTACAGCACAAATAAACTCCGGGTTTTATTAAAAATGGGTTCTACAAATTACGAGTTGGATATTAAATGAGTTTGATGAAGAATGGTTAGATTAAAAACGGGTCTTATAAATTTTGATTTTTTTATTGAATAGTTTTGAAGAAATAAGCTTTGGATAAAAAATTGGTTTATCGAATTGGAGTTTTTAGTGAATGATTTTATGTTTGAACTTTCTTTTATTTAACGGGTTTGATTAGGTCAGTCAAGCTACACCCCTCCCCCCCCCCCGAAAGATATTCGAGTTTTGATATGCTTGTAATTTCGAACTAACTTTAAACCACTTTTAAAAATTTTGAACCACACTCCTTCCTGTTTTTTTTTAATATTCAAAATGGAGGGTGCATTCGAATGTCAAGCTGCACCTCCCTCATTTAAAGTGTAGAGAAAATGAAAAGCAACTATCCCAAAATTAAGAACTAATTTTGAGCTCCTAATACCACCAAAAAGAATTTCGAAAAACCCACTAGTAACCCTGGTTTTTAAAAAAAATATGGTAGGAGTTGCAGGTTGACGTTAAGCCACACCCCCATCCCCGAAAGATATTCGAGTTTTGATATGCTTATAATTTTGAACTAATTTCGAACTAATTTTGAACTGCTTTTAAAAATTTTGAACCACACTCCTTCCTGGTTTTTTTTAGCTTGATGTCCGGCTCCCACCCTCTATTTTGAATATTAAAAAAACCCAGGAAGGAGTGTGTTTCAAAATTTTTAAAAGCGATTCGAAATTAGTTCGAAATTAGTTCAAAATTATAAGCGTATCAAAACTCGAATATCTTTCAGGGGAGGTGTGGTTTGACGTGAACCTGCACCTCCCAACATATTAAAAAAAAAACAGGGTTACTAGAGGGTTTTTCGAAATTCTTTTTGGTGATTTGGAGTTCGAAATTGGTTCTTAATTTTGGGATATTTGCTTTTCATTTTTCTCTACTCCTGCTCCCCCATTTTGAATATTAAAAAAAACAGGAAGGAGTTTTGTTACAAATTTTTAAAAGTGGTTCACAATTAGTTCGAAATTGGTTCGAAATTATACGCATATCAAAACTCGAATATCTTTCGGGGGGGAGGGGGGTGTGGCTTGACTGAGCTGTTTGATTTTCAGGTCAGTCAAGCCACAACCCCCTCCCGTCCTCCCCGGAAAGATGATGACTATTGATTTGTTGATAATAGTCCGCATTAGCTAAGAATTCAATTCAATAATGCTTTATTGTCATAAATTTATAAATTTAATTGACAAAGCAAAAAAGTTTAAAATCTAATGGTAAAAAAGAATCATACTTCTATAAAAAGATATGCCTAATACAATATATTTATATAAAGGGACTAACATATTGTAAATCTTTTGTGAAATTAAAATACTAAGATACCTAAATATGTATAGGTGTGTGATATAAAGAGAGGTATATGGAACAAATAGATTATAAATAAAAATCAATATAAAATAATTTAATATTAGCATACAATGAAACTAACAGAAAAACAAATAAAATAGCACATAAATAATTACAGCACAAATACGTGTAGGTACACAAAATAAAAATATAAAAGTTTTAAAAATTGACGTTTTCAATCATCAAAAACACAGAATACACAATAGCTTGAAGTCAACTACTTATGTATCACCACGAAAAATTGTATCATATATATTCCTCGAGAGTGTAGAACGCCCTTTGGAAAAGAAGATCTCTACAAGCTGCTTGGAAGCGTTTTAGGTTAGTTTCACTCTTTATTTTGAGTGGTATATGATTATAAAATTTGACTCCATCGTGGAAGTCTAATGTCATTAGCTTGACGCGTGAGATAAGTGTTTTGGTTACCAATAAAAAAATCAGGTGCTGTACACTCATATTAGGTACCATAAGTCCAACAAAGTTGAAAATAGTTTTTCTTTCGTGATTTCTAGTCGGTTCTAGTATATTTCTATGCCTTGCAAACTGACTGGATTTTAATTGGCTAAACCCCCCATTTTATTTAAATATACAAATCGCAGAAATTATGGTGGTTAATTTTTTTTAAAAAGTTGTACAAAATTAGTTCGAAATTAGTTCAAAATTATAAGCATATCAAAGTTCGAAATATTTTTTTTGGGGCGGGGGTGTGGCTTGACGTCCACCTTCATCCCCACCATATTTTAAAAAAAACAGGGTTACTAGTGAATTTTTCGAAATTTTTTTGGTGATATTAGGAGTTCGAAATTACAAGCATATCAAAACTCGAATTTCTTTGGGGGGTGGGGGGGGGTGGCTTCACTGACCTTTGATTTTGCACATTCTGATAAACTGTGGGCGGCGAACATCTGTACTTGCTATAAAACATAAAACGTATTTTTTTTCGTACACATTAACTCAACCCTAACTATACTTTTGGTTTTTTATTTCTATGTTATTTCGCGTGAAGTATGTTATTGGCAAAACATTTAAAGAAAATCAAAACTCGAAATCTGATTATCCCCCACTAGACTTGACACTGGGGCCGCCCTTGCATTATACTGGGACAAAGTCTAAAAAGACCGGGAAATAGTATAAAATGACCGGAAAAAACTGGGAATTTGTTATCAATTTTTGCTGGACACCCTGAGCTAACTTAGGGCATATTTAACCGACATTGATTTTTAAATCAGGGAAAAATTGTCCATCTGGGCCAGTATTTTTGAAAGTATGAGAGGGGAGTACTCAGATCTCGTCGGGTCCGGACCAACCGAGATCTTTGAAACGGGTGAGAACGCATGCGCACTTTTACTTTTGCCCAAACTTCGGAGAGTACTCTCTTGGTGAGATTTCAAGAATACCGGCCCAGAGGAAAAATTTCACTGTGCTCCTATATTAGTGACCTAATTTTTGCCTTTCGATCAAAATTTGAATTTTCGCGATAAAGCATAAAATGAATCCATTAGGCTTCAAAATAAAGTTTCACCCCACGGTGGTTTAGATCCATCAAAATATACATGTAAGAGCTTTTTTATGTAGCCACTATGACGTTTGATGTAGAGCGTTTTGGCAATAAAGCTTATTTTTAGTTTCTATTTGTGACAAATAAAATAATGGTAGCGATAATTATTAGTCTGGAGGAAATCAAAAAAAGGTGGAAATGAATGGTACAAGAAATTTTTTCACTGATTTGGTTAGCCCAGATTCTCTATTTTCTCTGGCACCCTTGGGCATTTTGAAAAATCCAAGATGGCGGACATTTTTTAGTGAAAAAATAGAGAAAAAAATGTGTGAATATATAGGTAAGTGGAACATCATTTTAGTCGACCTTGAGTTGCCTAAATCCAAATCCGGTATTATTTTTGTTCTGGGGGGTACCCCAACGGAGGGGGGGTTGATTTTATAAAAAAATCGACCTACTAACATAGACATGTAATACATGAATTTTAGGGTATTTGGGTTCGCTAAATTCAAATATGTGGTTAAAAAAATTTTTGGGGGTAATCGGTGGGGGCGTATTTATCGGGCAAACAGTAAACTTTATTTAAGTTTTTTTTACAGATTTTGACAGCTCTGCTAAACCCCATTATAAAAATAATCTATGACATTGGGACATCATCCACCATTTTGAAATATTCAAGATATATAAGTATTTTCGCCAAGTCTCCATTTCGTGTTTACCCCATAAATTACCCCCCACTTCTCCAAGGTACAGACAAATATTTTTTTAACAACAGATTTGGATTCAGCCGACCCAAGAACCCTATAATTGATGTATCTCAAGCATATATGCTTCTCTTTTGATTTTTTGACCACGGCCCGTCACGGCCGCCATCTTGAATATCTCAAAAAGGGGGATGATGCCCAAAAATAATTAATTAGATTTTTTAACAGGATTGAGCAGAGCTGTCGAAATCTGCAACAAAACTTAAAAAAAGTAAGTTCCACATAAACAGTTTTACTGCTTACCGCATAAATACCCCCCCCCCACTCCTTCAAATTACCACAAATGTTTTTTTAACTACAGATTTGTATTCAGCGGACCAAAACCCTAGAATTGATGTATTACATGCCTATGTTAGTAGGTCGATTTTTTTCATAAAATCAACCCCCCCTCCGTTGAGGTAACCCCCAGAATAAAAATAATACCGGTTTTGGATTGAGACAACTCAAATCCAACTGAAATGATATTCCACACACCAATATCTGGTTCAGATATATTTTTCTGTAGTTTTTTTCACTTGAAAATGGCCGCCACCTCGGATTTTTCAAAATGCCCAAAGGTGCCAGAGTGGCATCAATCGGATTCTTAAGATGCTCTACATCTTGGTTAACAGAATCAGCAAAAAAAATTCTTGTACCATTTATTTCTCACTTGAGGCAAAAATCGTGGTTTGGAAACCAGACTATATTATTATATTACCTAAGTGGTTTTATGAGCGAGTCCAAATTCGAAGGTGGGGAGATTACTTTTCTTATTGCATTTAATTTCCTCGTTGTCTCTGATTGTCTATTTGTTTTTAATTCACTTCAATTTTGTGAATTGTGTTTTTACTTAGCTTTAATTTACCTTTTATTGCATTAAATACCCTTCAAGATCTACGAAATTACCACAAATTACCAGATAAAT
Source organism: Oxystoma pomonae (assembly GCA_963921995.1). Taxonomy (NCBI): domain Eukaryota; kingdom Metazoa; phylum Arthropoda; class Insecta; order Coleoptera; family Brentidae; genus Oxystoma; species Oxystoma pomonae. Next base: position 30,223,473 of record OY998172.1, on the reverse strand, counting down.
TAACCAGTGCGTAAAATATTTCCGGAAATTTTATGTAATGCAAATTTTTTAATAAAAGCATGAGCGCATGCACCTGAAAAAATCCTCAACTAGCTGGTTGAGGGATTTTTTTTTGGTGCTATGTAACACAAAGCACATAACTACGTAGTTTTGTTCTTTGTACTACGAATGCTTTTATTTTTTTAAATTGGCTCAATACCAACATTTTACAAAATTCACATTACGAAATATTTTAAGCACTTGTTATGTTTTGATCGAAGTTTAAAAGAAGTTTATTACCTAAGCGTAAATTCCAATAATGGCAATTTTAGAAATTTCCTGGGGAGATGAAATTTCCAGATGTTAATTTTAGGAAATTGACCTGTAAAATTTTCAGTTAAATCTGCACAAGAGAAGTTGCCAGTAGAAATATAACTAGTGCATAAAATATTGGAAATTTTGTCGGAAGCCATTTTTTACGAAAAGCTTCTTAGCTGTTGAAAAATCCCGATCCCGTGGGGAGAGTTTTTATTAAATCGAAAGTAACAATTATTTCCTCTAATGAAAATTAAATTATTTCCTGGAAATCGATGCAATTTCCACTTATGAATTTACAAAACCATTAGTGAAAAATACATTAAAATATAAACTTGACAATAACTTAAAGCTGTCAACAAACGATTTCACGGGACAACTAATAATTTGTGAACTTTAAGGCATGCGCGAGTATAAAAGGCGCCATAGGGCGATAAAGTATTATTTTGCACTTCAGGGACTAAAAATGTATTTTACTCCCTCATTTCAGAGACTTAAATGGTACTTTTTATCTCCGTGAATAAAATATTTTAGTCGCCGGGACTAAAATATTTTAGTCCCGCTCCTTATTATCATTATGAAGGTTTCGTAAAAACGCATTTTAGGAACATTTATATTTATTTGTAATATCCGAAAATAACACAATATGAAAAAGAACGAAACTAATCTATAAATTCTTAAACTATTTGATGTAATATGACTAAAGTGTCTTTTTATCCCTCAGCGAATTGTAGCCCTTCCTCCGGTCGCGCTACAAACATTTCGCCTCGGGATAAAAAGTACCACTTTAATCCCTAGGTATATAATGTACTATTTCACGCTTCAACGCTTGAAAATACGGGCGTTAAAGTGCGCACAGGTTGTGCTTAAAAATTGTTTGATACATCGTTGATTTAGTAGCAGGAGGAGCAGTAGCAGTACTGGTAGTATTAGTAGTACTAGTAGTAGTAGTAGTGGTAGTAGTAGAGGAGTGGCGGCTTTTGTAACCAAGACAAGTTAACATTTTATAGACCCTTTTTATCGTATCGTCATCATCATTCCTGTCAAGTATACGCTCGTGGAAAAATATAGTTCCTAACATTTGCGGTAAGAATAACTCGGGTGCTACCCTTCTGTCCCACTGAGGCCCGATTCAAACTTGGTTGACCATAGAAACGGAGGCTTTAGGATAGTTGGGGGCTTTTCAGTAGAGTAAATGGTAAGTATAAGGCGCTCTGTTACCATCAGGACTCTAATTCTTGAGCGGGGAATGACAGTATATTTTCCTATCTAAATTTTTCAAGAAATTTCAAGAATCTCTTCTCTTGCAGCGGCGTAGCGTGACTTAAGGGGCGGGGGGGGGGCGAAGGCTCATAATGGCACCACACTTGCTGGTACCTAGGTATTTATTTAATTTATTATATAGTATTAAAAGATGTAATGTTTTTACTGAGTTCACGTAGTCCAGTATCACATCGAAATCAATAGTATGGCTATATTCCCGCTCAATACTAATTATGTAGCAAACGCATTCAGGTCGTCTTCCGTCATTTGTGATCTTTTACAATTTGTATTTTTTTTAGTCCGTTAAAAGTGCGCTCAGCTTCCGCACTGCTAGGAGCAATTGTATTCATTATTATATATATATATATAAGCTGTTCTTTCAACTGTTTTTATCATAAATTGCAAAATTTCTTCGGGTTTCCCAATTTCATCTTTTAATTCGGATATCAACAAACAAAACGATTTATAGGTATTCATCTATAGTAGTACTTTCTAGATCTGATCTATTAATAAAATTAAGTCAGCGAAACATTTTAAATTATTTTCGGAATCGTTTACATTAATTAAACAATCGAATTTTTGGGAAATTTTAAAAAAAATTTGAAATTTTGTTTCAAGAGTCTCTATAAGCGTATCCAATATCATATAGAATATACAGGTGCCTACCTATCTATCCTAACCAGATTTAAATATAGGAATAAATAGGATATAAACACTTACGTTTTTTTCCACATTACGAGTATTTTTTTGTTTTTGTCCCAACGCTGTCCAGGAACATTTTTAACTTTTCCAAACTTAACACATTTTCTGATTTTTTTTTCTTTTTTGACTTTCCACAATTAATTTTCATTTTATTTGCAATAAATTACAGGAGGATAATAACTTTTCTGCCATTGTTTCAAATCAATGGGAAAACAAGAAAAACATTTTTTTTTCATGGCAAAAGAGAAAGACTTCCGATTATCGTTTACGCATTGGTCAGTAATTGTTATATTGTTGTAACATATTGCGGCGCCCGTAACTGATGTCTATTATTTTACACCCTTTAAAATATAAACTGTGTAAAATAAAAATGTTTTGTTATTTTTTCAAATATTATTGTAATATTTATTGTTTTAATATATAGCTGAGGGCACTCAAAGGGCGCCCACACCCAGAGGGCGGAGGGGGCGAGGAATCCCCCTGACCCCCCACACTACGCCGCTGTTCTCTTGAGGTATCGTTCCGCCTCTTGAGATTTAAGAATTTCGCCCATTTGTTGACCTAAGTTTCTACCTGTTTCCTTCGTGTCAAGTACGCTCGTAGAAAATATCTGTTTCATACTTTCATTCAGTTTTGTGGCGTGTTATTTGGGACTATCATTCAACGTGACGTAAGTGACTTCGAACTTCGAAACCAAAGACACAAGTCACACGAATTTGACGAGTATTTAACGCGACGTAAATGACGTCGAATTTTAAGCTCTCAAGCAACCAGAGATATACAAGTAACGTTTTTCTTACATTTGACGCAATGTTTTGAGTAATTATTTTTCTATGTTGAAAACCTTTGGTTGCACTATAACAAAGTTATCATGCAGTTTTGGTTTGTGGAAAACAATCATAACTTTGTTAAGTATTTTTCATTCTTTTAAAATAATTGATATTTTATTTTACGGAAAACCATATTCACTCACTAGGCATCGGCCACGGGAGTACCTAATGGAAGTAATTGAAGTGTAACTGTTTGGCTCGAAGTTGACCACAAGGGCGTAAAAGTATCATTTTATGCCTTGATTTGAGGTAATTAATATATTGTACATCGCCTGTTTAGCAAATTCACGTAAATTAATTCACGTCAAATTCACGTGACTAAAGTCACCTCAAAAAGAGGGTCAAACCCACGTGATACAGACGTTGAAGAGACATCGCAAAAATCACGTCATTGGTCCAATTTTTGACGTCCTCTCGACGTGATATAGACGTGTTTTGGTTGTCTGGGAAATATCAAATGATTTTGAAATGAAATCAATTTAAATATGTTGTTTTTCTATTTAACCTTTTACTGTCGGCAACCATGTCAATTATAAGGGATACCCGCAGGTAACGTCAAACTTTATCGTTTATTAAGGGAAATCGTTATTTCTTATCAAGTGCGCACGCTTCAGATAAGCGATAAAGTGAAATTGTGCCAAAAGAAGAGGTGCAAAAGGTCCCTAATAAAGATACCCGGGAACGTTCTCTTTGAGGGTATCTTTAAGAATGCAGACTCAGGTGAAAAATTCTTAAGTTTGGGCATATCCCGAGTTATTACTATCTTATTGTTTATATATTGCTGAAGATAACAATACTTATTTAGAACCCATTAATTTTCGTTATTAAAATTCAAGTACAAGATATGCATCTCGTTGGCAAAAATCCACCTGTCATTCGAAACCGGATTGACACGCGGCGAAAAAATTATTTCCTTAAAAAGTAAAATTATCGAAATTTTTAATCAAAAATCTATATACATGTACTATATAATTGACGGCGCGCGGGACGGTTTTACATTTTTAATAAACACATAATTAGGTCTGTTTATGATATGATACGTTGTGATAATTACATATCGAATGCACCTTAAATTGGCGATCGCGACATCGCAGTCGACCGATTTTGATCGGTACATGACATAGGTGGCAAAATGGCAGATGGCGGAAATTAATTGACTAAATTAAACATCCAATTTTGATGGAAATTTTAATTTTACACGATAGCTCCTCACAGAAATGTCCCGTACACCTGAACCCCAATTTTTTTTGTGAGAATGATCGCTCTCCTAAGAGATGTGATCGTTCCTTAGGAACTATGGCTGGAATTTATAGTCGATCCTTAAGGCCTTTCTTCGGCGATGATTCCTTGACGGCTCTTCATTGAGTCCGTTTTATAAAGTCTTCCTCGAGAAAGGCTTGCTGAAGGCCACTCTGATGTCGCGCAATATGTGGCAACGTTGCAGTTTTACTGTTTTTTTTTTTATTGGCCGATGTCAGGTTTGAGCCAAAACAGGATTTTGTGTGGTGAACTGTGGTGGTTGTTAAGAATGTTAGGTTATTTTTAGTTTGTGTGATTTTACTGATTTTTTTAAATTGCATGTTGTAGTTTTTTAAGCTATATAAGCTATGGGAAAACGAAAGCAGAACAGAACTCCTTTTTCCAATGAGGAAAAGGAGTACAAGGGTGATTCAAATTGGGCACGCACTTTTATATGGGTACGGGTACTTCTAGCGTGAAAAACCAACCCCTCCTTTGCGAGGCTCAAATTTCAAGACAAGATTTTTGGTGACAACCGCATTTTGATAGGTCCACCCATTTTTGAACTACGGGGGCTTTTTGAAAAGTCTGCATTTTGGGATATAGCCTGTAACTTTTTTATTTAGGAAAATATCTTTTTGGTGTATTTTGCTTTTTTGTAAACCTTTTAAAGCAGCATCTAGATCTTAAACTGTATTTTATCTGCCACTTTTAGTTTTCAAGATATAACCCAAAGTCACATTTTTTCTTATGGAACACCCTATTTTTTATTTCATTTTTGTATTCAGAATTAAATTCAAATCAAAATTATGTAGCATATGTGATATTTTGGTTAAGTAGTTTTTGAGATATTCAACATTTTCTATACACAACAAGGTGGCCATGGCCGGATATCGTTTTGACATTAAAAATAAAGTAGGTTATTAGTTATTATTTTGAGATTAATTAGAGTCAATAATTTTTTCATCAATTTAGTTGTGTTATTAATTAGAATATAGAGTTTAATAGTCGAATAATAGTTAAAAATATAAGAAAATATAAATATATAAACTTTAAATTAAAATTGTTTCAAAATGAAAAATGAAGTAAGCCATGACATATTTGACCTTATAATTTCATGTCTTTGGTGCATAGTCGACTCAATTTTTATTGTCATATCCATATCCGGCCATGGCCACTTTGTTGTGAATAGAAAATGTTGAATATCTCAAAAACTACTTAACCAAAATATCACATATGATACATAATTTTGATTAGAATTTAATTCTGAATACAAAAATGAAATAAAAAATAGAGTGTTTTATAAGAAAAAAGCTAACTTTGCGTTACATGTTGAAAACTAAAAGTGGCAGATAAAATCTAGTTTGAGATCTGAATTCTGCTTTAAAAGGTCTACAAAAAATTAATTTACACCAAAAAGAAATTTTTATAAATAAAATAGTTACAGGCCCTATCCCAAAATGCAGACTTTTCTAAAAGCCCCCGTAGCTCAAAAATGAGTGGATATATCAAAAAGCGGTTTTCAATAAAAATCTTGTCTTGAAATTTGAGACTCGCAAAGGGAGTTTGGTTTTTCTCTATTTCCGCTAGAAGTACCCATACCCATATCAAAGTGCCCAATTTGCATCACCCTGGACTTGTGTTCACTGGTGGCAAAATTTTCCATATTGGAATCCAAAAAAACAGATGCATGCCATATCACTTCAAAGAAAACGAAGGGCATGGGAAGAAATAACCAAATATTACAACAGCAATTTTTCTGCATGATTGAATTGAATCATCGGTTATATCGACCGTCCTCTTCTATTATCTTTTTTTAATTTATCATATACAATTGGGTGTATAGAATCTTGAAATATATTTTTTAAAAACCAATATCGTTTTTTGAACGTCTTTTTAGAAAACCTCTCAAAAGCTTTGTCAAAATCTCTGAGGTATATTTTTTCAACTCGCTGATATGGTGGAGAGGGGTTCTTCTACTTCTACCATATCCTGAGTAGTAGTCCAAGAAATCTTGAAGTTTGTCCATTACTCAGCAAAAAAGAACCCAAAAAAAACTACTGTTCAAAAATCACACTGAAAAACACGATGCAAGTCCTCCTTAAGGTAGCTCCCGCGCTACCTTGGCCATTACTCAAACTTAAAGCTTCCTTCAGCGACTATAAAATGCATTTCCGACCTTAAGGGACCCTCAACGGCCACTTACCCCTAAGGAGGCTTTGAGAATCAACTATAAATTCCAGCCTATCCCACTCGATCACCCGATAACTCTCTCCAGTGAACGTATCCCGAATTTTTGATCGGAGTCTGATCACATACAAAGTTGGCACATTTACTTTATAGCAAATGACCACCTTTTATTGTTGGTAGTGTTGAATTTGAACTATTTTGAACGAACCAAGTTCAGCTTCTGTGGTGTTGTAATTGAACAGTAATTTGTGTCTGGTGTTTTTTTTTTCGAAAAAAAAACGCTATTATGTTTTCATATTTAAATAAAATCTGTGTGCGGAATGGATAATAAAAAAACACATTTCTAAATAATATTTAAAAAAAAGTTTTGCTAGAATACATGGAAAAACATCCGAAGCTACGAGCAGAGACTTTCTCGCCGGATTTCACGTACAAAACAGGACAATAATTATTTCCACTTTTAGATGGAATAACTCACAAAACAAAAAACAAAACGTTAAAAACTTAAAAGAGGTTATTTTTTGTAAAACTTCTGCGCTTGCGTCTATTGAATTGAGGCGTACTTCCTGACCCGGAAGTCTGGGACCGAATTCTCTTACTTTTCAGGAGAACGGGAACAGTCTTTCATCCTTCAAAAATACAGCACGGGAAAGATCGCTACCGACTGGTGATCGTTCGCACGAAAAATCACAGGCTCACAGCTCAAAAATTAGCCCCCTAGGTATATAATAGCAAATTCACAATTTAATATACAGGGAGATTAAAAATTTCCAGAAGGACTTTAAATGGAGGTAGAATTTGTTGATCTGAACAAGAATTAGTAAAATATATTTTTGTAAACTCTTTCGTTTCGAAGATATTTACATTTAAAAATTATCAATGTTTTCTGAGAAGCACCCTTTAACCCAAGACTTTGACAACTTCAAAATACTTGACAAAAATTGTAAAACATGTCATTGTGATTGTAATTATTTTAAAGGTGATTCCCAAAAAAATACTAAAATTTTACTCCCAAATTCAGAGAAAAAAATATATTATTTAAACAAAATAATCACGTAACTTTTCTGTATAAAGTGTAAAAAAAATGTATTACTATGATTTTTTTTTAAATTTTACGTTAACTTTAAATTAAAAATTAAGTCTGCGAGTTTTTACTGACTTCATGTAGTCCAGTATCACGTCGAAATCAATAGTATGGCTATATTCCCGCTCAATACTAATTATAGCAAATTCATTCAGGTTGTCTTCGGTCATTCGTAACCTTTCACAAGTTTTATTTTTTTTAGACTGTTAAAAGTGCGCTCAGTCCGCACTGCTAGGAGCAATTGTATTCATTATTTGGTATAATTTAAAAATGTTTGGGAAGCGGCTTAAACTCTTTGTTTAATCAGAAATTTCTTCGGGTTTCCCGATTTCATCTTCTAATTCGGATATCAACAAACAAAGCGATTTATATTAATGTATAGTACTACTTTCTAGATCTGAACTATAAAATAAAATTATGTCAGCCAGACATTTTAAATTGTTTTCTGTCACATATATGTATATTTATTTTAAACTCTAGATCTATGCTTGGGTGAACATGGTATAGTTTAAACGTTGGTGGTAATAATGATAGGTACCTACTTATCTATCCTAACCAGATTACGACCCTTTCCAAAAAAAATCAATTAGGTTTTAAGACTGTTTAGTCCCAACCTTTTTTCTTTTCCAAACAAAACACATTTCCTTATTATTTTTTTCCTTTTTTGTCTTTCCACAATTAATTTTTTTTTGCAAAAAATAACAATAAACACTTTTCTGCCACTGGCAAAACAAGAGAAACATTTTCATTGCAAAAGAGAAAGACCTCCGATTATCGTTTACTCATCAGTCGTCAGTAATTGTTACATATTGCGGCGGGCGTAACTCACGTTTATTATACACTGCTTAAAAATATTCTTTATTTGTGGGCACCTTTAAAATATAAACTGCTTAAAATAAAAATGTTTTATTACTTTTTTTTTTATATTATAGTAATGTGTTTGATGTTCATTTACGTTCATAATTGTTGTAAATTGTAAACAAGGGTAATTTTTTTTTTCCTTAACCAATTGTTTTGTTGTGCTCAACCAACCTGGGTTTTTTCTGAGGTTATTTAACAGATGTCTAACCTCGGCCTATTCGACGCACGCCGGCACACGAGAAGGAGCGCTCCAGTGAAAGTGCCTTTTTGAACGAGCGAAAATAGCGAAATAAGGGTGAGTTGAGCTATTATGTACTTTTAAAAATACATTTTGTGCGTTGGGTGGACCAAATGGGTGGTTTTCAGGTTGGGTGTTAGTTTTTTTTTAATTTTTGATGGACTAAAGTGGGTTCATTAAATGGTCCTTCGAGCCGGATCTTTGAAAAAGCGACTGTGGTTTAGTGAAATTCGTGATTTTGATTGATTCATGCAGTTTTTGCAGCAATTTGTTTTAATTTAATTTTTTTTATTTTTTTTCAGGCATATTCTGTGTTGTTGTCGTGAAACTTCTATCGTTTTTTTTCGCAATTTTTTTTTTGTCCGTTGAAAAAAACCGAGGACGTTCGGAAAACAACATGAATATAGCCGTGTGTGTAAAGTGGACCAAACGAATTTTGGTCAGCATGTGACTTTTCTGGTCGGTGGAATTTTATAGGTTGTGTGGCTATATTCACTTCAGTGTGTGACGTCTGTCAAGTTGTCAAAAGTATCCTAACCTCAAAAAAGGTTCGAATTAACCTCACTTATTTTCTTGTGTTGTTGACATTTTTCGGCGTAATTTTTGCCTGTTTTGAAAACGGAACGATGCCGGAGGAAATAAAGGCGCTGTCGCGTCGCCGAAAATCGGTGTTTATTAGAATGAAAACTATTTATACTTTGGCGCATGATGCTCAAACCGACCCCTCAAAAAAACCGGAATTGGAAGCTCGGTTGGAAAATATAAGCAATTTGGAAATTCAGTTTGAAGATTTACATATAAATATTGTGTCCCTTATTAGTGACGACAAATTCGATGGAGAGCAAGCCGTGTTGGATGAATTTGATCAAATGCGATTTAGCATTCATCAAATGTGTAAAACATTATTTCCTCCGCCAGAGCTGTCAAAACATGAACCAAGAGGGGATTCAAATATGTCTGTGTGTGGTCGCCAGAAAATGTTGGCAAAACCGAGGTTAGATATACCTAATTTTAATGGGGACAGGCGTAAATGGCCAACCTTTTTTGACATGTTTCGGACTTTGGTCCATGAAGAATTGGATTATTCTGATACAGCGAAGTTTCAGCTTCTGGTGTCTGTGTTAGAGGGAGAGGCAGCAGAAATAATTAAAAATATACCTATCCAAGGTACAAATTATTTAGTGGCATACAATGCCTTGGTAAAAAGGTACCAAAATGATAGAATTTTTTTGACTGACTATTGGTTGGCTATTATAAATGCTCCCTCTGCAAAAAATCATAGTGCTAATGAATTAAGAAGATTAATTTCTACTTTTAACCAAAATTTGGAAGCTTTAGATGCTTATAAGAATATTGATTTGTGGGATTTTACAAAATTAAATCTTTTATTGCAAAAGGTAGATCCTTTTTTGAAAACACGATTTGAGATTGAACATAGTCAAGACAAAATTCCTTCTTATAAGAGTCTAATTGCATTTTTGGAAACAAATTGTCATGCTTTAGAAAACAGCGCTCTTTTGTCCAAAGCTAGTAATGTGACTAGTGGAATTGGTGCACAAGGGGGCATGCCTCCTAAGAAATATAACACGTCAAAAAAGGGTGGTTCACATCAAAGACAACAAAATTATATGACAGGTACTAGTACAGTGGTGAAGTGTCCTTGTTGTTTGGCAGCTGGGTCACACACTCTAGAAAAATGTGGGAAGTTTTTGGAGATGGAACCTCAACAGCATCATGCCTTAGCTAAATCTGAGAGACTGTGTTTCAATTGTCTTGCGGCAAAGACACACTCTTATTCTGAATGTCCCGTGAGAAGGCACTCGTCTCTTTTACATTTTCCGAGATCACAAAATGGGGCTCCACCCCCAGCAAGTGAATATATGGGCAATAACCAACAACAAAGTGGTGATAATTCTGATAGTGGAAGATCTGTTAAAGTGAATATATGTAAAAATGATTTTCCTAGTTTCAAAGTGGTGTTGTTTGCTACTGCGCAGGTGTGTGTGCGTGATGTGCATGGCAACTTTATTACTTGCCGAGCATTGCTAGACTCAGCGAGTGAGGCTTCATTTGTAACGGCAGCCTGTGCTTAACGTTTGGGCTTGCCACATGTTAATAGTAGTACCCCAATAATAGGGTTAAATAATATGACATCCTCTGTATCATTGGGTAACATGTTGCTTTGCTTAACTCCCAAGTCTGGTTCTTTATTGCCAATTGAAGTCAAGGCTGTGGTGGTTCCATTAATATGTGGTTTGACTCCTTCTAGTAGTGTGCGTGATACTTGGAAGTACTTGTCAGGGTTAACCCTTGCTGATCCTGAGTATGGAAATCCGCGGGAAGTTGATTTATTGTTGGGTGCTGATGTGTTTTCACACATTTTGCTTCCAGGCTTCAAACAGGGACAGAATGGAGGTCCTTGTGCTATGAATACCATCTTTGGGTATGTGTTAGTGGGCGGTGTATGTAATAATGTGACCTCTAAACGGCAAAGTATTCAAACTTTTCTGACATCATTAGATTTTGAACAATCCTTGCAGAAGTTTTGGCAGTTGGAATCCGTCCCAACAGACATTCCATTGTCTAAGAACGATCAACTATGTGAAAATATTTCTCAAAAACATCACAAACGTGATACCAGTGGGCGCTATATTGTAAGGTTGCCATTTTGTGAGGAGGCTATGTTGGGTGAGTCCAAAAATCAAGCCCTTCGTAGGTTTTATGTGCTTGAGGCTAGGCTTCTCAAAAATCCCTTGTTTCATAAGGACTATATTGATTTTATGCAGGACTACCTGGACCAGAATCATATGAGCCCTGCTGTGACTATGAATTCTGGAAAATATTATATTCCACACCATGGAATTTGGAAACAATGTGGTGAAACTAACAAGTTGCGCGTAGTGTTTGATGGTTCAGCCAAAACTACTAATTCGAAGAGCATTAATGATGTTTTGTTGACTGGACAGAAACTTCAGGTGAATATGGTCTCTGTTCTATTAAATCTTCGAGTAAAAGGGGTAGTTTTTACTACAGATGTTCGCCAAATGTACCGTAATATTCTGATTGATCCGCAAGATGTGTCTTTTCAAACTATATTTTGGAGGTTTGATCAAAGCCATCCTGTACAAGAATTTGTGCTCAACACAGTGACCTATGGTCTTAGTTGTAGCCCATATTTGGCAATCCGCATTCTATTACAACTGGCTGAGGATCATGGAGGTAATTATCCATTGGCTGCTGGTATATTACGTAATCAGACTTATGTTGATGATGCTGTAGGATCTTGTGATAGTGTAGGTGAAGGTTTGGAAATTCAGCGTCAACTAATTGAACTTTTGAAACTTGGTGGTTTCGAGCTTAGAAAGTGGGCAAGCAACTGTCCAGAGTTGCTAGCCAATGTGCCAGAAAGTCATTTGCAACCTATTAGTTTTGATGACAGTGATTCGGTGTTAAAGGTCCTAGGGCTCCAGTGGAGTCCAGTAAATGATATATTTTCTTACTCTGTTCTGCCTGAAGACAGGCCTTGTACTAAAAGGAATATTCTGTCGCAGATAGCGAAGATTTATGATCCGTTGGGATTTCTCTCGCCCGTTGTCTTTGTGGCTAAATCCTTAATTCAAAAGTTATGGTTGCAAGAGTTGAACTTTGATGATGTCCCGGACAAAGAAATTGTTGACCAGTGGACTTCTTATGTGAGTCAGTTGCCTATTTTATCAATGATATCTATACCTAGACGTGTAACTATAGATGATGTGGTTCAGACTGACCTGCACGGTTTCTGTGATGCGTCTATGCTTGGTTATGGGGGTATGGTATTTTTGAGGCAAATTAATTCTGCTGGAAATGTGTCAGTGCATCTTGTGTGTGCCAAAAGTAAAGTGGCTCCTCTTAAGACAATATCAGTGCCCCGTCTCGAACTTTGTGCTGCTCATTTATTGAGTAATCTTATGCATTTTGTCCTAGATAATTTGCGTGACGTCAAAATTGACAGTATCTTTGCATGGTCCGATTCAACAGTTGCGTTGGCGTGGATAAAGGATCATCCACCTCAGTTAAAGGTATTTGTCGCCAATCGAGTTATTCAAATCCAAGCAGTACTCGCTCCCAGTTGCTGGAATCATGTTGAGGGAAAAATCAACCCCGCTGATTGTCTCTCTCGTGGTTTACTCCCTAATGAATTTGTGAATCATTCGTTGTGGTTTCATGGACCACCGTGGTTGCATTGGCCTTCAGATTTGTGGCCTACATCTGAACTTAATGATTGTGATAGTGCTGAAATTTGTGCTGAACAAAAGATTAAAATTCTTGTCACAGAGATATTTCCCAATGTACTTGACGAGCTGATGACACGTTTTTCTTCTTTGCACAAAATACAACGACTTATTGCATATTTATTGCGACCGTTCCGTCGCTTTCATTTAAAGGCCATCTTCGACTCAAAGGCTTTGTGTTTTGAAGAGTTACACAGGGGATTGGTTGTGCTTGTGAGACACGTGCAACAGGAGTGTTTTGGTGCTGATATATCAAAAGTGACAAGGAATGAGTCATATTCCAAACCGTTGAGAAAATTAGCTCTGTTTATTGATAGTGTCGGTGTCGTCAGAGTGGGCGGACGGCTTCGTCATGGTGATGATTTGTCTTACGAGACTAAACACCCTATGTTGATGCCTAGAAACCATAGATTAACTATTTTAATAATAGAGCAAATTCATCAGGAAAATGGTCATCCTGGACCCAGAATGATGCATTACCTAGTGATGCAAAGATTTTGGATTCTCTCAGCAAAGCGTGCGATTCATAGTGTGTTGTCAAGATGCATTAAATGTTACCGTGTTAATCCGGTGCCTTTTTCTCCGTATATGGGAAACTTACCTAAGGCTCGAATTTCCCAAGTCAAACCATTTTCTCATAGTGCAGTAGATTATATGGGGCCCTTCCATATTGTTCTTAGTAGAGCCAGAGGTGTAAGGTCACAAAAGGCGTATGGATGTGTCTTTGTGTGTTTGCCTACCAAGGCCGTACATTTGGAATTAGTGTCGGACCTGACGCCAGACGCTTTTTTGGCCGCACTACGTCGCTTCGTCGCTTTATAGTGATCGGGGGACCAATTTTATTGGAAAAATTAGATTCTTATTGTCGAAAGGCTAGTGAATGCTTGGCAATAAAATCGAATTTCAACCCCCCCGGAGCTCCGCATTTTGGCGGGCTGCACGAGGCTGGTGTCAAGTCGACCAAGTCGCATTTGCTTCGTCTAGTCGGCGATCAAATTTTGAGCTTTGAAGAACTATACACTGTATTAGTTCAAATAGAAGCCATATTAAACTCTCGTCCATTGTGTAGTCTTAGTCCAGACCCAAACGACCTTTCATGTTTGACACCTGGACATTTCTTGACCCTCGAGCCTTTAACGGCGCCCCCTGATGAAGATTTATCAGGCATCAAGGTTGGACGTTTGAGTCGTTGGCAGTTGGTACAACAACTACATCAAAGCTTTTGGCAGAGATGGCAGATGGAATATCTCCACCAACTTCAAACACGTGAAAAATGGAATACTCCAGAAAAACCTCCACAATTAGACACTTTAGTCGTGGTAAAAGATGAGAATACTCCACCACTGCGCTGGACCCTGGCACGTATTATTAAAATTTACCCTAGCCCTGATGGGGTTCCACGAATAGTTAAAATTAAGACAGCCAAGGGCACTTTTGACAGACCGTTGGTGAAGATTTGCCCGCTACCCTTACTATAGAATTACAGGCTGACTACAATTTGTTTGTGTGTGTGATTTTGAATATATCTATTTTTTTTTTGGCGATCTTTAGAAATGTGCGATTGTCAAAACTTTGCTGCAACAACTGCAAAACATTTTTTTTTTTGGGTGTTTAAGTATCTTCTTTCATGGGAATTATTTTTTTGTTTGGGGCTAAAATTCTTACCTAATTTTAAGTGGGCGGAAATGTTTGATGTTCATTTACGTTCATAATTGTTGTAAATTGTAAACAAGGGTAATTTTTTTTTTCTTTAACCAATTGTTTTGTTGTGCTCAACCAACCTGGGTTTTTTCTGAGGTTATTTGACAGATGTCTAACCTCGGCCTATTCGACGCACGCCGGCACACGAGAAGGAGCGCTCCAGTGAAAGTGCCTTTTTGAACGAGCGAAAATAGCGAAATAAGGGTGAGTTGAGCTATTATGTACTTTTAAAAATACATTTTGTGCGTTGGGTGGACCAAATGGGTGGTTTTCAGGTTGGGTGTTAGTTTTTTTTAAATTTTTGATGGACTAAAGTGGGTTCATAATGTTTATTGTTGCATTTATACAAAAAAGTCATCACAGATATAAAAATCGGCTGCTGACGCTAGACGAAATATCATATGTTAACTTGAACAGGAGCGTCAACGACTAACAAGAGTTTTTCCAACCTCTAAATCAAGCTTTAACTAATCTGTTTTGTTCGTACATATTATCCAAAAAGTTTTCATGTGTTTTTGAAACCAAGGTTGGGATCTAAAATCTACCTTTAGCTAGTGGCGGTCCCAGCCATTCGAAAAGGGGGGGCGCGCAAACAAAATTTAGTAACTACGCTGATTTGACCTCAAATCTAGAGGGGGGGGTACTCAGATTTTAAGTTGTTTATTTCATACATTTTTATTTTAAAAAATGTTTAAATACGCCGAAAGTTTTTGAGAATCTCAAAGGTGTTATTGCGCCGCAATTTAGGCTCTCCTTTTGATTTCGTAAATGGTTTTATAAAAGAATTAAATTCACAAACAAAACCTATTAGCTTAATATTTTTTTTTTGAGGTCTTAAAAGCTTTTTCAATTGAAACATTACCTTTAATATGGCAATATCTTAGATATAAGATACCTATCTCAAAAAAAAGTTTGTTTCCGTTTTTTTTTTTAGGCAAACCGGTCAATGTCAATTTCAATATGTCTGTTGATAGGCAGCAACGCTAAGCCCCACAGACGAATTTCCATCATAGTGTTTTTAAGTACTTTTGTTTTCAATCTCCTGAGGAAGGAGAAGCTTCTTTCTGACGAAGCATTACTTACTGTCAAACATCCAATAACGTTTTGATTTAAGCTTTTGCCTACTTCTGACCAATATTGTTTCCAAATACTGACTTCTCCTATTAAAAGTTCAAGAATTTGAATTTGAGGTATCGTTCCGCCTCTTGAGATTTAAGAATTTCGTCCATTTGTTAAGCTTACTTTCTACCTGTTTCCTTACAGAATTTAAAATATTTTTGATTTATTAAAATTAGAATATATCCACTTACCTAAACATTAAAGCTGTTCCCACACCATTCCCAACAAAGGTCAGATCGACCGATGACTTACTTCAAGAAACTGATAAAAAGAGGAGCAAAAACACGACATTAATTATAAGGCCTATATCGGTAAGAAATCTTCGATATTTACGGTAGTCGATGCGCAAAACGGTAGCAGTGGTGCGGAGGTGTTAAAATCAACGCGTGGGTGGATCGCAGCTTTGTTAAATTAAAAGATAAAAAGTAAAGAAACTTAAACATTTTATTGCAAGAAAGTTATTTTAACTCTTAGGTGCGGGAAAATAAATAAATCTCTGAATTCCACCTCGCCCTAATTGTCTGTCCGTCATCACCAATATTAGATATTTCATAAAAAAACGGTTTATGGAAACAAAAGTTATGACTATTTAAAGTAAAAAACTAAAAAAAACAAAGGGCAAGGGACAAAGTGGCCCACAACGCAAGAATATTGGTATATTGCGTGAAAATTCTTGGAACATTCAGAATGTCCAAAGCACATCCTGTGAATATCCAACGGTCCACTTTTTTATTATTCATTCAATAGTCAGAAATAGATGCTACATGTAATCAAAAATGCAATGTTCAGATTACATCAATTTTGAATATTCAGGAAATAATCAAATTGGACATTCCGAAGGATCAAGAATATTCACGCAATATTGAAGTGCAGAACGTGAGGATCACGGGGAAGGGACATGAGGTGGAGAGGGAAGGATTGAAATAAAATTTTAAACACACGAACAAAGTCGCGGGCAATAGCGCTGCCCACGACTTCGGTCGTGTGTTGAATATATTTCCAGGCGGAGAGTAAGAGTCGAATCTAATCTAATCTATAACCAAAATAATTTCACAGAGACTCTAATGAACAAATTTCAATAGGAATTTATAATTACATCTGCCTTAAAGTTCTTGGAGGTGCCGTATGTACAAAAGGTTGAATTCCTCATAAACAAGGTAAGAATTATTTCAGCTGAATATATTAAAGTTTCGATAAAATCACAAATTTCTGGGTAAGGTGTGTCTTGTTTTATTTTCGCCAAATTTTTCAGTACCTATCTGTTTAAAGTTTCATTTTATTTGTTAGCGATTGTAATGGATCCTTATTTAATGAATTCTAGGCTTGGCCATGCCAAAAATTTTGTACAAAAGTCATTACAAAAAAAATAGAGTTTTCAATATTTTGTATTTAAGTGAGACATCATGCAGTAAAATTCTTATATGTGACTTATCAAATCGTAACCTATAAATCATCATGAGTATCATAAAAGTTTATGTGGGTTTTGGGTGCCTTCAGAACGATCATTTTAATGTTATGTCTTCCTTACGATGGGTTACGATACTCTTTTAAATCAAGTTTAAGTATTACGAGTTTATTGTTTGTTTTGTTTCTCTTTTCTTCTTTTATTTATTCGTCTTATTATATGTCATTATTTATCGCTTTCTTCGATGATAGCTGTGTTATGAATGTTACGGTGGTTGGGTTGTTTTTTTGCCTTGTATCATGTGATACTGGATAAATAAATTTTGGCTTTTTGTTTCAGGTTTCTTTTTTAAGCGGTTTTTAAGTTCTAGAAGAAATAGGTTGGTTTCTTGCAATTGTGGCAATATTATATGGTAACGCTTATGCGATTAGTTTTAAAGTTGGTTGCAAGAGTACACCCAATCCACTAAATTGAAAGAAAATAAAATCATAGGGCCCTTACTCAATACCTTTTCCTGTAAAAACGAGACATTTAAAATGATGTTTTTTTTTATTTAATATAAAAACTTACACGAACTTTACTGTTAAATATTTAACAAGTTACTCTCCTTAATATTTTTTAAATTGGTTCAATCTTTATTTTATTTTTTATTTTAAGTATTTTTCTAATATAAACCTTTTAAGCTTTTTCAATATGTCTACCTTTATATCAAGGATTTTTTCAGTTTTGTGAAGTATGCTTTTCTAATAAAACGGTATCAAACTGGAGCTTTTCTGAATCGAAATAAATGCTTGTGAAAATCGGTTAAGCCGTTGGTACGTAATGCCGAAATAAACATCTATATACAAAAATACGCGTCGAACTTATAACCTCGTTTTTTTTTAAGTCGGCTAAAAATGTGTTTGTCTTGCGGCTTTTTTCCAAATCGATGTTTTTCAGTTTTAAGTAAAAATTTGATAATTTGCATACCGAGATTTAGATATATCTTTTTTTTTATACTGGGACCTTCCATCCATTATCCAGTGTTGGCGAAGTTTTTTGCCGGGATTCGAACCCGAGACCTTTCGTGCGGCAGGCAGATACGCTGCCCACTGCGCTACGGCGGCCTATCTAAAAATTAAATAAGCGCGTCAACTAAAAAATACGAAAAATACACTTTTTGGTATTCCGTCGCTCCTCGGTCTGTCTAGGCCGAATTCTTGAGCAGGGAACGACATATATTTGTGTCGAATGATCCCACGTCGAACGCATTTCGTATTCTTGAGCGGTGATCGCTCATTCCATTCTATAAAAAATTGGGTTCTTTTTCTCAGGCAAGCATGCGCGTAAAATGTATATTTTTCAATCCAAAATTTCAAAAAGGTTTAAAAAAAGCATTTTTTTCGAGGGAACGGATCATTCCACGGGATTGATCCCTTCTCTTGAGAGATCGTTCCTTCTCTCGAGGTTCAAGAATTCGGACCCTGGTGGTATGCACGCATTGGTTGCTCACTCACAAAGAGCCCAATAACGTAGTATTTTATTTGTAGGGGGTTTTTCGTGTCCTTGAAGTTATTTATAATTTTCTTGGTTCGTCGCGATATTAGGACCAATTAAAGTCGGAATTTCTCACTTAGTGTACGTTTGCGTTTTATTTAAAACCATCCTCAGCACTAGTGAGGTTTTCCTACTCAAAATCTACTACACATGGTAGTTGGTCAATTTTCTATGAAAAAATAGAAAATTGACCAAATACCAAAACCTCACTAGTGCTGAGGTTGGTTTTAAATAAAACCGAAACGTACACTAAGTGAGAAATTCCGACTTTAAGTTGTCCTAATATCCCGACGAACTAAGAAAATTATTAGTATTTGATCTCTTTAATTACCCTCCCCCCCCCCGTAGGAAACCTATATGGAAGGACCTAATAGAAATCACCTAGAAAGGGAAAGAGGAGGCTAAACAAATTTCGCTTTAACGACAGTTTAAAACTGCATAAGCATATTAGAAATTGTTTTAGCAAATGTTTTAAGAAACATATTAAAATTATGCGATAGTTATGGTTTTATTTCGTTTTTGACAAGCTTTTCTAAAAGCTGTGATTTTTTTTATTGTGAAATCATTTTATATAATAATCAATTAAAAGGCAATAACCTCGTCGAATCAGATTTACTTTATCCGTACTTAAATCCCTATTAACCTTTAAAGGGTTGATACACCGACATTAAACTGTCGTCCCTATAACCCTTCTATATATAGTAGGTAATAGGAAAAATGCTGGAAATTGATTGGTTTAGGGGATTACCGCATTACGCACCACGTGTAAGGGCTCAAACTCGAACTTATATTATCTCCTACACTCTTATGGAATTATCGGTTAATTTAATTTATATCTAAAAGTTATTGTTCCATCAGGGATATATTTTTATGCACTGTTTTTTTATTTCTCTTATAATTTTAAATTACAAAATCATGAACTATATCTTTACAATAATTACCGGGATAGCAAGCCATGTATATCCGCTTGAATGTATATTTGTGATCCATGAACGTAACGTATATACAATATATTTACATTTTACATTTCGTATTATTCTGATTACATATAGCGTATATCACTGTATGCATATATATATATATATATATATATATATATATATATATATGTATATTTTTTTAATATTCTGTCCAAATCCATAAATGTTTTACTAAAAAGGCTCACATTTTTAAACATCAATGGGATGTTCAAATTATATCCAATTCATGAATATACAAAGAGGTACGTCTACGGTGTATTCCAAAAAGTATATGTAAAATAGTTTTAAATATTTACTGGATATGTATATCCAACAAAGTATGTTCAACAAGAAACTCAGTTTTGATACACTGTATTTTCAGTAAGGAATATCCAAAATAGGTCACAATTTTAAATATTCAATGAAAATGTAAATGTACCTACCCATTTAATATAAATAGAAGTATGTACATATTAGGCTTTGAATATCCAATGAATATCCAACAAAATAGGTCGAAATTTTGAATATCCCCTGTATTTCACTGTAAGGTACGCATAGACTTTATGCCACTGGATATCCAGCAGTCCGCTTATACTGTTAAATATCTACTGGATGTAAAAATTATTTAATTCACAAAATATCCCTGCGTTTCACTGAAAACGTCCTGAAATTATTTTTAAGTATATTCTCTAAATGTCCTTATTTGGACATTCTGGAAATATCCTTTTATGGATCTCTAATTGGGCTCTGCAGTTTAATAAGTCTGCCTGCCTTCAGATTGAATGGTAATTTAATGTAGGTAGATGGCACTGGAATCAATATGACAGCAAAGAGTTGTTTAAACTGTAATCAGTGTAATCTTTTGATAACTATTATGAAGTAGTACATCAACATAATCGTAATACATTGATACACTTACCATGAATTTTCAGCTACGGACGCTACATGGTTATTTGGGTATATTTTCTGTGGATATTAATAAATATCTACTGTATCATGTGGATACCCACTGCACACTCGAAAATATTCCGTGGGTATCTAGACATGTTTTAAGTCACAAAATCATATCCATACAATATCCATTAGGGATATCCATATCCATAAAAGTATATCCATAATATATACATGAGATATTGTTTTGCTATGTGGGTATGCTGTAAAATATACAGAATTTTTATCACTGAGGGTTGGGTATACAGCGAAACATTAACATTGGTAATACATAACAACATTTTATTTTTAACAAACATCTACTATTTAAAAATATTATTAGTAGCGTTTGGGTTCTCGCAGTTAAGTGAATTTCAACAAGCATTATTGTAATTTGAAACTTCTTTCACCACTTCCAACACTATAATAAACTAGAAATCCTTTTCAAAATAAAGTACTAATAAAGGGTTTATGGCACTTCTAACACTATAATAAACTACAAATCCTGTTCAAAATAAAGTACTAATAAAGGGTTTATGGGCTTGGACTAATTAAAATATCATATCTTGGCAATGAACCCTCTCGAAAAGGAAAAATTGATAGAATAAAGACCACCCGTTGCAAAGGTCGAAATTTCGAATCAACGCGCCCTCAAGCTAGATAAAGGGACAGAGAGCTTAGAAAAATAATTAAATAACAGAGGTATATGAGTTACAGTTCAGCAAGTTTTAAAGGGGGAAAGAAGAAATGGCAGTTTTTCTCAGTGGTACTCGATTGCTAATCTTTTCTTCCTAATCAAATTATCAAAATAAATTCATAAACGAATTGTTTGGTAGAAAAATGCTATAAATACATTAAAATTTGTTTGAAAAAAATTGGTTCATGATTAAGACAGATATAATTTTTTAAACTATAGTGTTGGCCATCTTTAATCCAAGATGGCGGAGGAAGCAAGCGTCTCCCAGAGAAAAACTTTTTTACAGAGCACTATGGGGGTAGACTCAAAAACCCGGTTTATCGTGAAAATTGCCCTTTTGCTAACGGTCTTGGGCTATTACTACGCATAGACCAGTTGCTTCTCAAAAACTTTTATTAGCTGCGCATCACACGATTTGATTTAAAAAAATGTTAAGTGGGGGGCAATTTCACGCTCTTTCCAAGCGCGGATTTCGGGGGTATGTTGGGTTGGAGGGTAACTTTGGATATAAACTCTTCACAAATATTATAACTTGGAAAAAACAAAAAATTTAAAGAACTTCCTGCTTAAATTGCAAAAAATTTCTTCTGCGGCGGTATAAAACAACTTTTTATAAGGAGCATTCAAGATATCTCAAAAATCACATTTTGTATACATTTTGTTCGGTGAGCAACTCATTATCTAATTACCCCCCCCCCCCTCTCTGGCTTTAAGGCCTGGTCCTCTCTTGATTTTTCAAATATAGCTATATCTGTTAATGCTATAAGTGAATCACAAAAACTTTTAAGTCCTGATATTTTGGAACGCTTATTTAACACTTTTTAGTAGTTGTGGTAATTACTGCATCTGCGTAATAGCTAAACGTCATTCAATTGTGGTAATTAACCACTACCACTGCCGTAAGCTCCGAATCCATTTCGTTGGGGTTGTGGTTATTTTCTAATAAAATTTTACCACGTTCCAACATATAAAATACTTATTTTGTAAAATTAAGCCCAGTTTTTTGTTTTTTCTCATCTCTAAATTTTTTTACAAATGACAGTTTTTAATGTGTTCCAAAAACTCTGGTAAAATCGATGCGAGGTAGTGGTAGCGGTTGTTAAACACTACCACATTGGCTGTCAAAGTTGTCAAAATTTGAAGCGTTCCAAAATATCCCTATTGTTTCTATGAAGCATTTCTTACTCTAAAAGACAGAAATCGAAAAGAAAATAAAATGAGAGGGTGGCCGAACGCATTGTTTCGGCTCGTTGATTTCATTATTATTTTCACCTGGAGAGATCGAGCACCACCAGCTGTTGTCAGTCACACAGACAGACAGACGTTCTCCATTTCAGAGTCCATATATCTCCGCCTCGACCACGTTCCGCTGACGTAAATAAGCGGGGGGGTAAATTAGCCCTATACCGAATTTGTGTGGCAAGCGAGGTATGATTTGAGAGACCTATTTTGGTGTTTTGAATGGAATTAAAGTTTATTCCGACTTGTGTTTGGTTTCGATCGGGCTATTACTACTACATTAGTCATTGTTTTGGGGTTGCGTTACGATTTTTTTATGACCTACCAACGTTTCGAGTTTTTATGATTAGTTGGGTCGTAAAAATGTGTTTTATTGTTTTTAATTTCAAAAAGTAGGTATACCTACCTACCAAAATGATGTACTTATTAAATATTGTTGTATTATCTTTGTTATTTTACCTTGTAGAAAATGAACACTCTGATTATGCGTCTAAATTACCTATCCTCTAGCTAATAGAGGATGGGCAGGCTCAAAATACCCATAATACGAAAGTTAAGCGAATTTTCGGTAGACCGCCATTTGGTTGGTGCACATTTTGTCGTTTGCGATAACTTTAATTTTAATTTTTTTGACAGCAAGAGTGACCGATACAAAAAAAAAGAGAATGAGTCAATCCGTTTACGCCTTGTTTGATCATTTGAGATTTCGAATATATATATATATATATATATATATATATATATATGATATAATACATAATAATATAATATAAAATATAAAGTTTATAATATACCATATTCATTATTTGCCACTTGTTACACAATGGCCCAAAAAGTGTGAGATTTGGTGCTGCGATAGAAATTCTGTAACTTTTTTTATCTCTTGTAGTTTTGAAATAATTTTGAAACTTAAAAAATCTAGAAATCCTAAGTTAAAAAAGCATTACAACAAAAAGCAGTAAGTATGTAGTTAGCTGAGTAACTCAGTAACTAACAAGATAACTAAATTTATTTTCTAATTTTTACTTATTGGTTATTTAGAAGGTTAAGTGAAGTACTTTAGATCTAGACACAAAAAGTATTTGTATGATTGTTGATTCTTCATCAATTTGTGTGATTATTCTAGTTTTGCGTAATCCATCACATTTTAAAGCGATGTATCTGGTATGAAGGACGTGAATAAAAAATAAAACTTTGCCCAAAGTTATCATTGATAATTGTATCTATATAACATTTGAACTTTAAAGAATTTCGGAAAATAATGAAAAAATTATTGAGTTACATAAAAAACATTATTTAATTAAAATATGGAGGAGGTAGCCTACGGCTCTGTGCCCATATTCTCGTAATTAAAACTGATCACCGTTTACAGAAAATGTCTCTTGAAAACGCTGGGTGAATTCAACTATGAAACTAGAGCCCTGAAAATGACATTTTTACATACGACGTGTTAAAAATAATTTGCCGCGGATCTGTCATGTTGTTTGATGCTTCTGTCATTTTGTAAACTATTTTTATTTATCCGTCATATTCGCAGTTCTTGGTACGATATATTTCTTAATAATGAAATTTCTACCAGAAAAAGGGTTATAGCACCGACTGGCCTGTTCGGTGGTTATAGTGAAGAGGTTTTTATAGTAAACATTTAATATAGTTGCGTTTTTTTCCGCAACGTTGCATTGGCGTTGGACAACGCGAATGTTTTTTTTGTTTGGTGGAATTAAGATGTGTTCACACGAGACTAAAAACGGATTTTTAAACAGTTTTCAAAATCATTTGTGAGACTGTGAGAGAACTATTAGTTTTATTTATTTTAATCGTTTTCTTGTGTTAAATTGGGCAAATAGGTCGCGATTCTTCAAAAACCGTCAGCAAATCTCGCCCTTACATAAAATCTGACGATTTTTAAACACGGGTTTACACTAGATGCTTTTTTGTCAAGACTTATTTGCTAATATTCCTTAAAATGTGTTTTATTAAGTTTATTTTTGTGTGTAAACAAACCTTTAAAGCTTTTAACATATAAAACCATAGATATATAGAAATTCTGTCTTTCCTTTACATAGCGAGAATTTTCGATGCTTTTTGACGTTTATTGGTACGCGTAGTAGCAAATTAGCTCCGCCGTAAACTAGCCCTGCATAATATCTTTAAAATATTAAATTTACAAGATGTTATTAAAAAAATTATGCAGTTTCTCTTACAACGTTAGGATAAATATTAAAGACGCTGCGTTTTTATTTTAAATGAGGCAATAAGTAAAAATCGCCACTGTCCAGAATTGTGTCGGTTGAGATTTTCTGTCGTTCCTGAGGAATTGCGACCATATTGTCAAATTTATCAGAATTCATTAAATTTTATGTAGATCAGCCTTTATTATTATGGGTGCCGATGTATAAAGATGTATGTCGGAGAATGACGGAAAATCGTCGTTGTTTTCATTCTGTCTTTTTTGTCATGCTATTGGTAAAGGAAAGAAGCATATCCCGACTAAAACTTTAAATTTGCGGACATACCCTAGCGCTGATTATTTCCACCAGTTTGAAAGTCGGTGGCGTTGCGGTGGCTGCTAAATTTTTTGGTTCGAATTTCTTGTTTTTAATTTTACAAGAGCAGTTCCTTTATGTGACCAAAATGGTTCAAGACTCGTCGTAGTCATGATCTTTAGAAGATTTTTATTCTGACGGGACATTGAATTTTTATTAAAGTTCAATAAGAACTTTCGGCGTTTAAAAAGTGGAAAAAGCAACACATCACAAAAGGAAAAGGAAGCAGTAAAATTACAGCTCGCAAATGGGCTTTGTGTGTTCATTTGATTTCATTTAAATAAATCATTTTATTTTTTTGTGTTTTTTAATAAAGTAAACTCATACCTATATCTACAAATAAACACCTTTAATTTTTTTTTAAATATTAGACCTTAATCCTAACTAAGTCCAACTCGTCCCAACTAATTCCATATGACAATGATAGACAAACACAATAAACAACAAGTCAAACAAAGATAGTCATCTCTTTATTTCTGAGATCACAGATACGTTTACATTTGCACGCATAAACCTTTTGGATCCGTTCGAGGCCGTATCAACAAAAAAAGGTACATCGCTGATTGTGTTTTTAGATAAAAATTTTAATCTATTTTTATGCAACTTGCTGCAACTGCATATATAATTAAACGTAAAAATCTGACCAATAGGAAACAAGTTTTATGCTAAATATGGGTTTAAGATTTTAAGCCTTGCCGAATGAGTTGTTAACCAAAGCGGGTTTAACCACCCTTAAATTTGGTTTTAAAATACGGTGCAAATAAAAATCGGCGTTTTAAATTTAAATCGGGTTTTAACTCTGCGGTGCAAATGGTCATTATTATATAATATAAATAGAATTGGCAAACGAAGTATACCCAATAAAAATAAATAAAAATATTGAATGGTGAGTCACTTGACAAACGAAAACAAATCTTGCAGTTAATATTTTTTTTATAATTGCTATAAAATTGATGTAAGTCGCACATGTAAACGTATCTATGACATTTCCGCCATGTTTTCCAATGTCCGGTGGATTCGACGCCATTTTTTCCACCGCAACGTTGCAGAAAAAAACGCAACTTATCTGTAGTTGCTTCGCCATAGAAGAAACGAAACTAAATTCATAACACAAAAACGACATAATTATCAATAATGAAATTTTTACCAGATAAGGGATTACTGAAGGTGTTTTTATGATTAATCTTTTAAAATGGGTCGGTGGTCTCTTCAATGGGGATATTATAAAGGTTGAAAACGATAAAAAATGGGAATAAATCTATATACAAATTGCCCAAATTTAAAGGACATTGAATTTTCTTGTTATTTGGGCGTCAAGGTCTTAAAACGGCCTTAAATATTTTTACTTTTGTTTTGAAGTCAATTTTCCAAAAGGGTTTTACCAATGATAAACATTTTTTGCAGATTTTATTACCTCCAAGTCTAGAATGTGGCGTAGCCAGAAATCGGGAGGGTTTCATCATTTAATAAAAATCAACTATGGCAAATTAAAAATTAGGTAGGTGCCTATTGCTTGAGCTCTTGAACAGAAGGGAGGGCAGAGGAGCAGTGTGTTGAGTTAGTGTATACGAAAAAAAAATATTTATTTTTAAAAGCAAGTTTCATCTAGTCTCATTTGCGGATTTGTTTTAAAATTAATCCCTAAATGTGCCGCAGGCAAAATTTTTAAAAAAGTTACACTAAACTGCTATTTTTTACGTGTTTAAAATGTTGTTGACAAAAAAATTGCTTAAAATTAAACAAAATTATAACACCGTTTAATATTGGTATAGCGCCGCCGGCGAAAACTTTGAAAAAAAAACAAAAAATTGTTTAAAAATTTTGACTTTCTAAAATAGTTTTGGAAAAGTAGTTTGGGTTAGATGCCAAGAAGGGGTGGGTTGCGGTGGTATATATAAAGATTGGTTGCCAAATCATAAATGCGCCGCAGATGAAAATTTTAAGAAAAATTTTACTAAAAATACCATTTATTAAACGTTTTGAATGCTGGTAAGAAAAATTCAGTAGAATTAAACTAAAATTGTTGTTAAGATTAATGACATAGCACCGCCGGTAATATTTTTAAAATTTAAGATATCATACCAAACACACGTCACAAACCGGAGTAAAGGGTCAAAAAAGTGGGGGAGCTATAGATCTCTCTGGAGCCCTTGACCATGATTAATTTACTGTAAATTGGGTTGGGGGGGGGGGGGGTTTTAACTCCCAAACGCCACCCTGCCTACGCCAATGGTATAAACAACAAGAATATGGTACTACTAAAAGGATTTAAGAAAATAATAAGTAAACTTTAAAAAAACTTCAAAAACTGTGTCTACCCAGATTATATGGGATATAACAACTTTACAATTGTAGGGTCCCAACATACACTTTTCACTTTTCATAAATTAATGAAATGATTTTTCTTTTAAAAATTTATCGTTTTATAAAGATTGAGCCAAATGGATGTGACGTTTCACAGGAAAATAAAAAATTGTTCTATTAAACATCTCCAAAATATTTCTTTGTACAGTAGGGTTTTTTTAGGCATTAAACATGTTATAAATGATATAAACATTTTAAAAGAAAGAATCGCGTCTAAAAGATGAATATCGTGTTAAAAAAGTAGCATCGCAAAATAGGACTAACTAGAACCTTACAAACCCAGTTTACGTATCAGATTTCTTCAAAAGTTCTATAACCGTAAATTAGTATTTTCTTTTTGGTTTATTTTTTGCAATATTTATTTAGGGTAGGCCGCAAAAATTCGGCAATTTTTGACTTTTTCGAAAGACAAATGTAAGATTTAGTTGAAAATCTGACATTTCTCAAATTTCAAAGTGGGTTTGATACTGATAAACTCCAAAGCTTTCGTAAGAAAAGCGGATTCTTTCTGCGTACGTTGAGGTATTATTTAATTAAATCGTTTGGGAATTTAACAAGTAATTGATAATTGGTATTTTAGCCTAATATTCTCCAAGTCATCTACGTATATTGAAGTATTACCTAATTAAATCGGATAAGAAATAAAAAAGTTGTAGGCATTCAACGTACCCAAAAGGCAACAAAAAGACAAATTCAAGACCTCCTGGCAACACCCGAGGTCAAAACACTGGCATCTGATTGATTACACTATTGTACGTTCCAGAGATCAAAAAGACGTAAACATTGCAAGAGCCAAAATGAACTTGCATATTCCACCAAGAAGTAGCCGTCAAAAAACGCAAATCAGAAGAAGATTCAATGTAGACCGCCTTAAAGATGATCAAGCCAGAACAAAATTCCAAGTATCTCTGAATCAAAAGTTGGGTACTTTAGAATACCCGGAGTATATTGACGATCACTGGAGAATGTTGAAGACAGCAATAACATCTGCATCCGAAAAAACGGTCGGCTACACACAGAGAAAATATCAAGACTGGTTTGATGAGCACGACAAAGAAATTCAAGACCTTATTGAGAGGAAGAGAAAAGCCCATAATGCTTGGAAAAGCCACCCTAACTCTAACGAAAAGAAAAGGCAATATCAAGAAGCCAAAGCAGACGTACAAAAACAAATACGTATATTAAAAAAACCAATGGTGGACAACAAAATCACATGAATGACAGCATCTAGCTGAGTCCAACAACACCAGAGCCTTTTTTCAAGCTACTAAGGTGATATATGGTCACACTACACAAGGTATCAATCCCCTACGATCCAAAGATGGAACAAGGCTGCTTAAAGACAGATCCTCTATCAATTCACGATGGAAAGAACACTTCCAAGAACTACTCAACAGAGAGTTTCAGGTCGATAATGACATCTTCGACAAAATTCCGGAGAAAACTACACAACAACACTTAAGTGAGATTCCGAGATTAGAGGAGGTCGAAAAGGCAATCACACAGCTAAAGAATAACAAGTCAGCAGGCACAGATGGCATCGCTGCTGAAGTCTACAAACAAGGGGGTCCCGCACTTAATTCCCAAATGCACATTCTAATAAGTAAAATATGGACCACTGAGACCATTCCTGCCGAACTCAGAGACCCCTCTATAGTTACCATTTTCAAAAAAGGCGATAAAGCCCAATGTGGAAACTACAGAGGTATATCTCTGCTTTCTGTTGCTGGAAAGATTCTTGCACGGATACTATCAAACCGATTAATTCCGATTGTTGAACAAAATCTGCCAGAGACACAGTGTGGATTTAGACCCAATCGAGGCATAGCTGACATGATCTTCAGTGCCAGACAAATGCAAGAGAAATCTAGAGAACAAAATCGCTCTCTCTTCATGGCCTTCATAGACGTAGTCAAAGCATTTGATTCGGTCAACAGAGAAGCTCTTTGGAAAATACTGGCAAAAGCTGAATGCCCCCAAAAATATATTCAAATTCTTAGACTACTACACGACAATATGAACGCAACAGTCCTGAGCAACGATGGACCAGGAGAATCATTCCAGATTACGACAGGCGTTAAACAAGGGTGTGTTATTGCGCCCACCCTATTCTCTATATTTTTAGGTGCCATGCTTCACCTTGTTGAGGAACATCTACCGCCGGGAGTGGAAATTCTATATAGATTCGACGGTGGCCTACTTAACCTAGGCAGACTGCGAGCAAAAACTAAGGTCTCGACAACCCCGGTAATCGAACTGCAGTACGCCGATGACAACGTCGTAATAGCCGATACAGAGGAAGGTCTACAGCTGGTAATCAACGCATTTAACCAAGCCTACAAAAGCATTGGCCTAGAGGTCAATCTTGCCAAAACGCAAATTCTTTACCAACCAGAACCAGGTACAAATCCCCAAGCTCCAAACATTTCCATAAATGGCCATCCTCTGCAAAACGTGGAACATTACCCATACCTTGGGAGCCACCTATCATCAAATGCAACTATTGACGCAGAAACATAGCATCGCCTAAAATGTGCTAGCGCAGCGTTCGGACGGCTTTCGGAGAGAGTCTTCAACAATCACGACATATGCGGAGACCAAGCTTCGTGTCTACCAACTCTAACATACGGATGCGATACGTCGACCACCTACACAAGGCATATCAAATGACTAGAAAAATATCATCAAAGTTGTTTAAGACAAATACTGAGAATCAAATGGCAAGACCGACGAACAAACATAAGTGTTTTTCAAGAACCAGCTTCGTTGGACTGGTCACATTATCTTCATGCCTGAAACACGTCTCCCAAAGCAGATATTTTATGGACAACTGAAGGAGGGAAAGAGAAATCAAGGAGAGGTAAAAAAAAGGTACAAAGACGTTCTCAAAGGCAATATGATGAAGGGTCACATCGATATAAACAACTTCGAGACCACGGCAAACGATAGGGCTTCATGGCACCGAACAGTCCATGAGGGAGCACAAACTTTTGAATACCAACGACGTAGACTAGAGACGGAAAAGAGAAAACGTAGAAAGGAGCGACAAAATGGAAGAATTGATGACCAACAACACCCGGCTGCTGCCGGAGACTGGGTGTGCCAGGACTGTGGAAGGGTGTGCGGCTCGAGAATTGGCTTACATAGCCATCAAACGCACAACAGATAGCGACGATACAGAATAGAGGAAAATCATACTCGGTATCGAGTGATTGCCTATGATGATGATCCATTTTGTGCTGCAGCTGGCTACCATCTTAAATTTTTAGAAAATGACAAATTTTAAACCAAGTAACAAAAATGTCCTTCCTATTTTGTCTTAACAAAAGTCTAAATTTGTTTAAAACTTGCATTTATTTTAAAAGTTATATTATGGTCAAAAAGTGCGTACTTTGGTAACAAACAAAACTTTGGTTTCAGTTAAGTCAAAACATTCATTATTATAATACCTTGATATACGCAAAAGGAATAGGGAATCTCTCGTAAAAACGTAGTTTTTGTTCAGTGTCGTACATAAAACAATTTTAGGGGGATAAAAATTACCCATTTTTAAATCTGCCCCCCATCTTGGATGTAAAAAAAAATGTTATAATTAGAATAAAATGAGACAAGCCTTATGTTTCTCCTTAGAATAGCAAAAAAAGCATTTAGATCAAAAGTTATAGCAAATTTATAAAGCGTGTAATTTATGATTTTTTCAATGCTAAGCCCAAACATTTAAAATCGAAAAATGTATAACATTTTATTTCATACTGCATTGTAATATACTCCATTACGTTATCGGTGTCAGTCCGGAAAATGATACATTACATCACTAGTCCGTGAAAGTAATTTTCCCGCGGACTAAAATCGATATTTCAGACCGGGAAATGATACATTATATCACTAGTCCGTTAAAGTAACTAAAAAAAATAAGAATACAATAATGAATTTCCCACTTACAGTTTGAAATAAAACGTTGTACGATACGCGGACGTGAAATGTCATTAAAGTATTCGTCTATAAATTTCGGACTAGGCTCTCTCGTCGCCTTGTTGTTGTTAAAACAATGTGCTCTATCTAAGATTTAATCTCTCTCTAACACATTATGCTTATGGTGAGAATGTTTGCATTTTTCTTGCAAACTAATATAGATAGAGGCAAAGTGTTTGGTATTTTTGAAATTAGGCAGAAAAGGGCGATTCAAACATTTAACAATATACAGGGTGTTCCATTTAAAATAACAAACTTGGTGACACACTTTGACATTTGCAATGACATTTAGCTACTTTAGACAGCTGACTCTAAAGCATGTAAACAGTAATACAAGTTTGGCATTTAACCTTTTTTTGTAACATTAATAATAACGGCGCTAACTGGGGGTCAATATATAGCGGGACACCCTGTATAATTAAGGTGATTTTCGTGACTTCTAGGGATTTTGTTACTCAACCAAAATACCAACTGATAAATCCCTGCTGGGTCAACCAAAATAGCAACTAATATATTTCTTAGTTATTACCTACATACAATCTAAAAATAATGAAAACCCACATGATTGTAATTCATATGTAGTTAATTACAAAGACTGAAAGATTATTATCATAAAGCAAAGATACCATATTGGTATTTGCAAAAAGAATGTAACTTTATATACCAGCAATGCATGGGAGTATTTAATAAGGTAATACTACCGGGTTAAAAGTTCGATTTATGTGTTCCTGTAGATATATTTTAAGTTTCAATTCTTAAACTAATCACCTTAAGATACCCGATGCTAGGGGAAACTTATTTGATGGTTATTTTTATTGAGACCGCGCGGCGCCTTCTTGTTTACTCCAGCACGGTATTAATCCGTCACCGAAAACCACGGTCATTTTTGCCCCCCCCCCCAGATACGGTTTCTGAAAAATAGTTAGGTCATAATTTTTCCCACATTTTGCACAATTTTGCACACCATAAGTTAAATTTTGCACAGCTTCCTACGAGTAACTGTGGTCATTTTTCTATGGAGAGGCTAACTTGATGGTAGCCCCATGGTAGCCCCCCATATAAGTTTTTTGAAAATTTTGCACACCCCATGGAAACCCGCAAGTAACGAGGCTGACCCCCCCTCCAGAGGATATTTTTTGAAAATTTTGGTATGATTTGAAAGGTCTAATTTTGCGCAATTTTGCACACCTATTTTGAAATTTTGCACACCTCATGGGAACTCGCAATTGGGTTGAGTTGAGTTGACTTGAGTTGGATTTGGTTGGGTTGTGCAAAATTTCAAAAAGTTGTGCAAAATTGTGCAAAATTAGGCCTTTCGAATGAGGTCAAAATTTTAAAAAAATATCACTGGGGGGCAGTCTCGTTACTCGAGAACCCTATTGCGGGTTCCCATGGGGTGTGCAAAATTTGAAAACAGGTGTGCAAAATTGGACCTTTCGAATTATAGCAAAATTTTAAAAAATTATTATCTGGCGCGGGGGGGGGGGTCCAGACTCGTTACTCGAGAACCCTATTGCGGGTTCCCATGGGGTATGCAAAATTTCAAAATTGGTGTGCAAAATTGTGCGAAATTGGACCTTTCAAGTGATACAAAAATTTAAAAAAAAAACCTTATATGGGGGGGGGTACCATCAAGTTACCCCCCCCCCCTCATAGAAAAATGACCAAAGTTACTCGTGGGAAGGTGGGCAAAATTTGTGCAAAATTATGGCCTAAAAATTTTTCAGAAACTATATCTGGAGGGTTGGGTTGGGTTGGTTTCAATCTAAAAAAAATTAATTTATATTTTTATATAGAATAACATTATTCCACAACATTTCCAATAACATTGAATTTTTGTATTTTAACGCTCGAGGGCAAAAAAAATGATCCTAGGGCTTCAATAACTTTACTCCCTTCACGCTTGTGCATAAATACCTAGTTATTATATTTTCATTCCACAATTTTTTTGTTTGTGACAAAATCAAAATGTTTGTATATATATAATCACCTACAAGCGTGATGCGCGTATTATATAGGTAGGCTGAGTTGTCAAGGCATGGGTGAAGCGGATCTTTTAGTCGCCCCATGTAATTTAGAAAAAGTAAAAGTCGTCCCAAGCCTTTATACAAAAAAAATAGGGCTTTTAAATGTATGATTTGTTGATTTTATAATTGCAATAACAAAAACGGGATTTCGCGTTTTTTAATTTGCAAAATTTTAATGCGGTCAGCGAGGCTTGATGCGGCACACAAGATGAGAATTCATTCTCGCCTCACCCAGCCACCGCGCGCTCTCGGCAGGCTCTCGGACAGCGTTGCAGAGTGGGGAAGCGCTGCGACCGGAATGCAAGGCAAAATAAGAAATGAATGACATAAAAGAAATAGCACCCTAATATTAAAATAAATGTTATGTTATGAAGGGTTTTTTTCCTACAAAAATTAAACACAAAAAAATAAATTTACCAGTTTTTCCAAAAATTTTGGTGAGGCGCCGCCTCACTTGCCTCATCTGACGAGCCGCCACTGCCACGAACCTTTTTTTGCACCGAGTGTCTTTAGGTCATCTAGACTTAAAATTGATAAATTTCCATCATTAGATAAATTAAAGTTGTTAGAAACCTCGTAGAAGGACAATACTTATAAGCATATAAATAAAAAAACTTCCAACCTCGGCATTTTATTATGTGAGATTGAGCGAGTTTGTAAATTGATCAGATTTTTTTCACCGATGGCATCGACAAATGGAATATACTGGGACTTTGTGTTTTGCAAAGACAAACACAAAATATCCATGCACCTAGCCGGGATTCGAACCCGGGACCTTCCGTGCGGCAGGCAGATACGCTGCCCACTGCGCTACGGCGGTCGGCAAATGGAATATGACGTTAATCTGACCTTCCATGTCGTAGAGTTTGATGAGCCATCAAAAATTCAAAAAAGGCGATAAAAATTAGTCAAAATTTAGCTATAGCTTGGATTTTTTAAAACTTTTTTCTAGTTGAGAAATTTGTACTTTTTCGAACAAATCCCATGTGTTGCAATAAAGACCAGCCCATGTTTTATTTATCTCCTTATGCTGAGTTTATACAGCAAATAAAATAGAACAAGAAATAAGAAGTGGCCCTGCGATTGGTTAAATCATGTTATCACAAATATGGATTTTTATTGGGTGTTCTTATGTTATTTTATTATGTACTGTCTTTCAAATCAAAAAATTAAAAACTAAATAGTAACGAAAAGGCTCAACGGCGGCCCTCAGAGTCGGTGAGCATCGATGCCATCAATTGGTAAATTGGTGGAGTCAATCGGGTAATTTAAGAACCCCATGAATGTCACCAAGAATCATAAATGAGTTTACAAACTCGATAGTTTTCATCGGTGAGCTCATCGGTGAATTTACAAACTCGC
Organism: Oxystoma pomonae; assembly: GCA_963921995.1. Classification (NCBI taxonomy): domain Eukaryota; kingdom Metazoa; phylum Arthropoda; class Insecta; order Coleoptera; family Brentidae; genus Oxystoma; species Oxystoma pomonae. Next base: position 30,188,644 of record OY998172.1, on the reverse strand, counting down.
CTTTCCTAGCAGAAAAAACCTTTAAGACTTTTTCCTATGCTTTGCTTGTAATTTTAATAAAGGAGAGTGACAGAAAAAAACAGTACGCCAAAAAAATTCTCATAGCGCTCAGCTTAAGAGATAATAATTTTATCGCAGTGTATCCAATGGTCACAGTATATCTATATTACACCAGTAAGTATACACATATTTCTACAGGCGCGAGTTTTTTTATTATTACTATACGGGGCACAACTTCCGGCGTACATCCGCCACAATATTAGATAACACAGGAGCTAGTTTAACCAATCTGAAGAGACACGAGTGATGAAAAAGTAGTACGGTTGCAAAAAGCTACATAGACGATTCTCTTGATAACAAGAAGCAGTTGGCTGAAAACATTTTGCAACCGTCTACATCCAAACAGCAGCTTGTATGCCCTGAACAGCACCAAGAAAATACTTCCAGCATCAGCTATCAACGAACAGTAGTATCAAATTCAGCGGTATTTAATAAAAAGAACTAAAATCAACAACGGCGTTGAATAAATAATTTAAGTAGTGGTACTTTTAACGCTACTGTCATTAATATTACCGCAAATAATTTTAGATCTCGCCCCCATAAGTATGACCAGTAGTACTGCGCACAAAGAAATACAGAAACATGCTGATAAAAATGCAATGAAAAGCCTAACTAAGAGTAGCTTGCGGCTACCGAACGATATCAACGGAAGCTACTCAGGTTATAACAGGAATCCCGCCCATAGACCTTATTGTCGAAGAAATTGTATATGCAGATAACAGTGGCCACAGTGAATAAAACAAAGAAACTGCAAAAGAGAAAACACTGGAATCCTGGAAAGCAAGATGGGACCGAAGTACCGAAAAAGGACAATGGACGAAAAGAATTCTTCAGACATTAAAACATGGATATAAAACACAAAAAAAAATGGATTACTATATGAAACAAGCTCTAACGGGATCTTTTAGGACATACACAAAACGAATAATGAAAACGGAGGGCATATGTCGGTACTGTCACAGAATAGATGACGCAGAGCATACGTTAATTTACTGTCTAAGATTTGAGAACTACCGCGAAACCACAAGAAACTACAGATAGAGAATATGACCATAGAGAACCTGTTCAAGGAAATGATACAACACGTAGATAAATGGAACCAGGGACATGATATGATAAGAACGATTCTAAAAATCAAACACATTATAATCCTAAAAAAAACGTTGGCGCTGGGCAAGGCAAGAAGCGACAAATCCACTGCACATGCTTGATGCAGTCCGTGGCGCGGCTTTTTTTCGGAAAATGTAAGGGCAGGGCCCTACTTATAGTTATATGGTTTTGAATATTTTTTTAATTAAATAAAGTAAATAATTGAGACCTATGAAAAATAATAATGGAGATAATAAAAACTATTTTAATTTCTGCACGCTCGTAGGAAAAATGCGGGAAGCATCTTTTCGTCACTTACAACTTGCCCAAACTTCGCTGGTGCGTAATTCGTGCAAACGACGCGCGACGGTGGATGGAAAAAAGTATACCTTTCCGCACTTGTTACATAATTAACTATGGCCTATTCGCGTGCAGTAAATTGTACTTTACTGTATTTGCCTGCGTACGCATGTTTAAAGTATCTTTAGTAACTTTGTAGTTTTTACAAGACACAGAAACAATAAATACACGGCAAATATTGCTACAATTATAGTTTTTCCAAAATTTGGCTTTAGCTTCCCTGCTCTAAGGATTTAGCTTCTTAGATTCTAAAGGCCAATTTTTGGTTTCAAATAAAAGAAGAAGAAAGAGCTTAATTTGAAATGGTATATATTTCAAATTTTATACTAAAACCAAAAATTAATAAATAAACTTTCAAAGTTCGAACCAAACAGTAGGTGGCAAATCGCCCATATTTTCCAGCATCCATAAGGCGCGAAGTTAGATTCTTATCCGGCATCTGTTTCTTGTACTCATGGAGATCCAATACTATCGATTATTTTAATTATTTCTTGGCAACGGTACAAAATTTTTAATTTATTGGGTTCCGAGATTCTCAAGGTATTGCTAAGATCTTTAGAGTCGATTTATAGCTATATAATAAATCATAGAAACTATTAATATCTGACCTAACCTAACCTGGAGGGGGGGGGGCTACAACATTATTTATTGTATTTAAAAAAGAGTGGAGTCAGTGACCTTAGCAAATAAACATCAGAATTGGCTGAACTTTGAATGGAAGGCACATTTTGTAAAAACTAAAAGACGGCTCGGAGCACATTTTTGATTTTTTCCATATAAGCTAAAATTTCTTTCTAAGGCCAGCGATTCAAATATTTAAATATTTTGAATTGGTGGCCTTTGAAACAAATTTTAGTTTGTTTGGCAAAAAACGACTTCGACATTTCCTGAGCTAATATCATTGACAGAAAAAAAAGAATCTTAATACAAAATTAACAAGTAGATTGAGTCGAAGATCTCACGAACTGGATAGTAGTAGAAATTCAATGATACCAAAGGGACCGGACAGGGCGAGCAGAAATAAGATTTTTGACAGCTGCTATGCTTATTTTTATTAAGTACAAAGATAATATTAGACATATTTTTAAGAAATTTTTGGCACGTCAGAAATGGTAAAAAACGCGCTGTTATCTGTAAAATAGCATTAGAATTAATTTATATCATGATTGCCAGCTTCATTCCTTCTTTTGCACACTGATGCTAACACAAATAGAAAATAACATATAAAAATTTGAGGTTAGAAATAGCACAAAGGCCGTGTCTAATAAAGTTTGTCGCTATGCCTATTTCATTTACCCTCCTCTTTTTGCGTAGTGCGCAGCCGTGCTCAAAAAATGTTTAGATATCCGAAAAAGCCCCTAATTTCTTAAAAACTACTTCACTAATTAATTCTGCTTAAAATTCCTAATCCTAAAATTTTTTGTAAATCTTACTTTTTAAAAAATATATAAATACCGTAGATTTGTTGATGAACTATTTTTTCAAAAACTGTTTGCTTTAGAAGAAAATCTTAAGGATACAAGTAAAAAACAAGATACCAGCAGATGTTAGTATATCCAATGGTGTAGCCAGGGGGGGGGTTGGGGGTTAAACCCCCCTCAAGAGGTCCAACCCAATCTACAATAAATTAATCATGATCAAGGGCTCCAGGGAGAGCTATAGCTACCCCACTTTTTTGACCTTTTACTCCGGTTTGTGACGTGTGTTTGGTGTAATATCTGAAATTTTAAAAATTTTGCCTGTGGTTCTATGACGTCATTAATTAATACAATTTTAGTTTAAATCTAAGGAATTTTTATCACCAGCATTCAAAAAGTAAAATAAATGGCATTCTTATTATAATTTTTCTTAAAATTTCATCTGCTGCGCATTTATGATTTGATAACAAATATACCACCGCAACCCAACCCAATCTGCTTTTTCAAAAATATTTTACAAAAAACCTAAGAGATCAAAATTTTTAAAAGTATTTCTTGTTTTTTTTTCGTCAAAGGTATATCCAAAGCCACTGGTATATCCAAAGCCGGCAAACTTCGTTAGGGTTTCCAGCAAAACTCCGTGGACTACCAGGACATTTTGGAAAGGTAAGAATAGAAATATATTCAGAGGTAATGTTTTCAAGAGGACTTAATATGACCAGCGATCTTGTGGTTAAATAATCGTACAATGTGATATTTATAGAATAGTGACCCAGCGAAAGAAACTATGAAAGATGATATGCTTAGAATTTTTAATGAATAAAATATATTTTTTTATACCTTCATCAAAACATGATTTTAGTTTCTGTTTTTTTGGTTTCCGATGTAAATTTTTTGTGGCTAAAATAGTACTTTTTTACAAGCGTTTGTTTAAATAACGAGCGCAGCGAGGTAAAGAAAGCACAGATTTGCCCCGAGTTGTTAACACTATTTTTTTTAATACCTTTATCAAAAAATCCAAGAAAAACAAGAAAATACTTTTAAAAATCTCGAACGAAGAGCACTTCGCGCAACACACCATCTTTACACTTTAAATGAAGGCGGCTGGTAAATGAAATAACAATGGTTTCCATAGCGACGTGCCTGATTTTTTTCGTAAATACTTGGAGAAAACTGGCAAAAATGGCTTAATTTTTAGGCAAGCATAATTACATTTTTTTAATATTACTATTTTCTGCTATTTCTCTAAATTTTTTTTATCACGGGGGCAAAAAAAGATTCCTGTCCGTTTCTTACCCAAAATTAAAGAAAAATAGCGCAAAAATATAATATTGAAAGAAATCTAATTATTCTTGCCAAAAAATTAAGCCATTTCCGCCAGTTTTCACCAGATATTTACGAAAAAAGCATTTAAAAACATCGTCAAAATATCAAACTGTAAAAGATTAAAATGTCGCAACAATGAACGCCATCGAGTAAAAAGGCACATCAATATGGAAACCATTGTTATTTCATTTACCAGCCGCCTTGATTTATAGTGTAAAGATGGTGTGTTGCAAGAAGTTCTCTTCGTTCGAGATTTTTAAAAGTATTTTCCTATTTTTCTTGGATTTTTAATAAAGATATTAAAAAAAAGTGTTAACAACTCGCGGCGAAACTGTGCTTTTTTTTACTCACGTTTCTAAATACCTCGGTGCGCTCGTTACTTGAAGCAACGCTTGTAAGCAAAGCACTATTTTAGCCACTAGTTGTGAAAATTACTATTACATTATAAGAGAAACTTTTCTCAAATATTAACAGACTTTATGCGCTGTAACAGTTTCAAAAAGATTAATGAAATTTTAGGAAACAGCGGAATTTCTAAGGAGAATTAAAAGTTTAATTTTCTTCTTTAATTCACTTATATTTATCCTTTAAGCCACTTTTTTTTCTTCAAATTATCTTTTCAGTGCATTGAATTGTATTGTGTGTGTATTTCGACCTAACCCGCACTTTATTGCTCCTATTCCTTTTTTCTTATATATTCCATAATTATTAATTGCTTGGCCGATAAGACTGGGGGATAGACATTTTCCTCGATTGGATTTTTAATTGAATTGACCCCTCGTAGTATCTTTGCATTTGAAAATTAATTTGACTTTTTCCAATTATTATTATTGATTTGGGATGGAAAATCAAGTTAAAAATATATGCCTTTTTCAAAAATTTTGAAGAAAAATTTCCCCTTGGTAACTGTTAATGAACTAAGTATAATATATTACATAATAAGGGTGGTAGTAGGTTTTGATCTGTTTTTATCGAAATCGTACTCTCTGATTTCCTGACGGAAATATGTTTTTTTAACAACAACACATTAAGACAAAGAAAGGATCCGTTATTTGCCTCATATCCATTATGTTTCACTACCGAACACTAAAAACTGTTCTATATGTCCGATACCTATATTGGACAAAAGTATTTTGTAGAGCAGTAAAGGTATAGTGGCTCTGTGCACGCAATGTCACGGAAAACAAGGACCCAATGTTCATGTTTCCCTTTTGAAACTCCCGTATAGTTTTATCTTAAACGTTTATCAATGAATTTAGGAAATGTGCTGTAAAAAAATCATTTAAACGATTTTTGTTCCGTAAAGTACGGGGTAATTTGATCACCCGGTATTATTGTTATAACATAATAGACACTTAATAGTACATTATACACCTAGGGACTAAAGTGGTATTTTAAATCCTGAGACAAAATGTTTATAGCCCGACCAACGTGAGGGATATAATTTGTCGAGGGATTTTAAAAACACTTTAGTGCTGAGGTGTATGTACTATTTTATGCACTTAAGAATAGATTAAACGTTAAAGAAAAAATAAGGAAAAAAAATTAAATACGACTAAAAGGTAGGTACTCTATTTCTAAAACGTTATCGATGGGGCTGATTATTGTACTATGCTGATCTAGCTCATGATTGTTACTGTCAACTGAAAATCTTGGTGTGTTATGACAAGTAATTAACTAAAACATAAGCCACTCGATAAATATTAGTCGAAATCTCTAGGGATTTAAAGTACCACTTTTTTCCCCGAAAATAGGGATCTAAAGTACCCTTTAAATTCCTTAAGTGCATAAAGTAAATATTTCATCGCATCGATATCGGTATAACTAAAGCGTTCAAAACAAAGCCAAAAGACCAGTGCCGGCTCGTGACTTATAACACTGATGAGGCACCAAGATCAAAAATGTTAAAAAAATAAACACCGTAAATGAGAATAATATTGGTCAAATGTAAAATCTAAAACTTACTAAGATAAAAAAAAAAACTATTTTTCAATCTACTATTTTATGTGTTTTTACTTTGACATGAACAAAATTAATTTGTATTTTTATATAGAATGACATTATTCCACAACATTTCAACTAACATTGAATTTTTGTATTTTAACGCCCGAGGGCGAAAAAATAACTAGTTAGCCCCTCACGGTTGTGCATAGATAGTTATTATACATTACATACATTTCACATTTTTTTTGTTTGTAACAAAATGAAAATGTTTGCATATATATATCACCTACAACCGTGATGCGCGTATTATAGGCTGAGTTGTCAAGGCATGGGTGAAGCGGATCTTTTAGTCGCCTCATGTTGCCATGTAATTTAGAAAAAGTAAAAGTCGTCCCAAGTCTTTATATAAAGAAAAATAGGGTTTTTAAATGTACGATTTGTTGATTTTATAATTGCAATAACAAAAACTGGATTTCGAGTATTTTAATTTGCAAAATTTTAATGCGTTCAGCGAGGCTTCATGCGGCACACAAGATGAGAATTCATTCTCGCGTCACCCAACCACCGCACGCTCTCGGCAGGCTCTCGGACGGCGTTGATAGAGGACCGAAGCCAAACCGTTCCAAAGCGTTGCAGAGTAGGGAAGCGAGGCGATCGGAATGAGTGCTTCATCCATGTTTGATGGAACATACAAGACAAAGCAAGGCGGAATAAGAAATTAATGACATAAAATAAATAGCACCCTAATATTAAAATAAAGAAAATGTTATGAAGGCTTTTTTTCCTATAAAAATTAAACAAAAAAAATCTCGCAAAAAATAAATTTATCAGTTTTTCCAAAAATGTTGGTGAGGCGCCGCCTCACTTTCCTCATCTGACGAGCCGCCACTGCAAAAGACACTACATTTTTCACTTGTTTAAGGCATGTTTCGAACCTGATTTTAGGGTGGATGCGATGAGAGAACAGCTAATCCCCTCGTTGCGAATGGAGGGATGTACGTAACGTTACGGACCTACCAACGTACGCAACGATTGCAATCAGCGTTCGTTCTAAACGCGTTAGGTATAGCGATACCGATGCGTTGCAATATTTACTTTAAGTGTCTAATATGTATAATTTACTATAGGTATATCAACTCAAAAATATTTAATTTTAGGCAGTTTAGATTGTTGCACAACAATTTTGTAAAAGTTCCTAATTGAACTCCGCAGCAAGAGGACCAGGCGACTAATAGAGCTCACCATATATTGCAGATTAAAAGTCTCACTGCTCACAATGGGTTTCAAGACTTTCACACAGAAACTTAAACGCAAGTTTCCGTAAGTCGTTACGTAGAGGTTCAAGCAATCAGCGATCGAAAAGACGACAATGTTCTTAACGTTGAACTTTTTATGGAGGGTTCTAACGCGTAGCTAATAGAATTAATATTTTTTAGTCACGTTGAACGTTTGCTACGTACACACGAAAAAATCCAACTGAGGGAACCTATTTTTACTAGTGAGTGACTATTTTGAGTAACGTTTTCATTAATTTTGATTAATTTTATCATTTGGATCAATACTACTACAAAACACACAAAATCGAGAGAAATACCCCCAATTTAGGCAACTTTATTTAAGAAACTCAACCTAGGAGTGACATCCTTCGTCAATGATCGCTTAAAAAGGTAGTCATATGAGCTCCAATGCAGCAATCGGTCGCTGCCGGGAAAGTCCGCAAGCAAGAAGATTAGTGTGCTAGAAACAAACTACGCGTTTGTCACCATAGTCAGATTTTGGAATTGGAGGTCTGGTCCAACGAAAACTCCTTGGAAAATAATAACCACTGTTTATTTACAAAATTTGCCAACACCCGACAAAACCAAAACAATGGGTTGGAATAAATTCCATAACGTTAGAGAGGGAAAGCGACGGAGATTTGTAGGGTGTGACGCAGTGGCGAAAAGAAGCCTAAATGAACAGGTGAATGGCAGAGCGAGCATCTGTTTTGCCGCGGTTATTCTTAAACTGTGAGCATGCATTTGATGTGCTTTGGCTGTTGAGTGATCGATTCCTCTCGCGGCTTCGAAAATTCTCGAAAAGTCTCCGCAAGCAAAAACTCTAAAAGTGGGTATTTGGTGTTGTGTCGAACCCTTAGCCATGAATGAGGTCCGGCACACCCGTTGGTGAAAATGGTGGGGGTTACCCTTCTCCCTCTAAAATTGCCCACCTTTGGATTGGAGTGCCGAGCCCTTATCCACAATTTTGAGGTACAGGATTGTCCATTTTGTATTCAGGACGAAAAAATGCATATATTATCAAAAAATGCCGAGGGTTACCTATCCATCATAATTTATATCTTGAACTCTTGCTCTATAAACCTTATACCTCCTTATAAAAATCCCGCCCGCTAAATTTTCATGGCGACACTTATTTATACCATTTTTGTCTTCATTGTCATGTTGTTAACAATTTAAAGTTATTTTCGTCTTGAGATTCGAACACACTTATTTTACTGACCGTTCTATCAATCAATTTTCGCTTGGAAATAAATGATAGACAAACAACAAATAACACGGCATTTATATCGCTCCGCTACCTTCACGACGTGTTACGTAATAAAAGGTTATGGCAGATAATATCGAATTGATAGCTTCCAATTATTCACAATAATCGATTAGCTCACTGGGGCAACGAATCGAGATTACTAATAGCTCTAACCCTTGTATGAGGCAGATGTTTTTTTTACTGGCCAGCTTTATCAAAATACTATCTACGTGTAGTAAAAAATACTTATGATGTTGGTATAGATCGTTTTTTATTCTGGTCTTTATGAGCTTATACGGTTTTGGATATTGCCTTAAAGTGGATAAGTTTAAAGTTTGCGAACGACATTGTTATTGTTGAAAACTTCATATTTAAAACTTTTTATGATGGGCGAGTTTGTAAATTCAACATTTTTTTGAGAGCGATGGAAAATCGGTGCCAACATTCAGTTGACAGATGGGTTTGACATCCATCTGAGATCTAGCAGTGATGAAATGTCGTTTTTCCATCGAATACAAAAAGAACGCGTTGCGGTGTAAACAGCTGAGTGCCAATAACCACACTTAAAATAATAAAATAATACCTCAACTTCGGCTCGAGAAAATCGAAAATGTGAATTATAAGGGCCATATTCATAGTCGCTCCCAAGTCTCCCTTCTTCCTTGGGAAATGTAAATTTTTTATGGGCGAAGGAAGGAAGGAAGGAGCCTTGAGGAACGACTATGAATACCATCCTTAAAGGCACTTATGCTGTACTTCTGGACAGTTTTTTCAAAATAGTCTTCAATGCAAGTACTTTTTTTGCTCAAGTTTAGTATGATGTCTAGCTCATCATCAGAGTCTTCACTTGAACTGTCTTGCATTAATATTATGGCTAACCATCCTGTACTGTACCTTGTATTAACCAAAATGTATAAAAAATATCTTGGTTTGAATAAGTTATAAAAAAACTGGAAAAAATAAATAACCTTAAAGTAGGGATATGTTTAATCCAACGAAGATTTTCCACCGACTCCCGAAGCCGGTGGCGATCGGTGCCAACATTTGTTGGATTGGTGAAATCCATCGAAAAATTTAGGAACTCTATTGTTGGAGTGGTGGAATCCATCTAAAATTTATGAACTCTTTTGTTGGCACCGGTGGACCACCGGTGGATTTACAAACTCGCCCTACACGTCGGGTCATGTCGGTCGCTGACTTTTGACGTTTAGCAGTTTGAACTTTATAATCGTTTTATATTCTATTAAATGCGGTTTTTGGCGTGAGAAGATTTCGAAACCATTCCGAAATCACTGAACAAGCAACCGAAATCATGCAGGAAATGTCATTTTAGCATTGAACTAGTAACGTCACGATCCCAGGATGGGGGGAGTTGTCATTTGTCAAAATACGCGGGTAGTGTCGGGTTATAGAGCACCGGTAATTCACTTTTTTTTTAATGGTAAAATAATGATATGATCGCTGATTTAAAACCCAAGCACGGGGTTCACCATTACCAGTCAAAGTCAATAAAGACAGATAAGAGATTTGATCTTCCATCAATTTCAAACAAATCAAACAATGACTTGGATCCGACAAATCCATGCAAGTAACTTAAACTTAAAAAAGTTAGGTTAGGTTTTGGAAAACTGTCACTGAGAAGTGTATTTTGGCGATAGCAAGAACCGATGACGTTTTAGTTGAACCGGTGAAGTCACCGTGTTCTACGCCAAAAAACGACTTAAAGTTAGGAAGTTTAAAGAAATTATCTACGTAGTTATGAACTCCATTTAAAATGTGTAATGAAGTATAAAAGACAATAAGTCATACAGAAGTATATAATTTTTGATTTTCTGGCTTCCACTTTTGTGTGTAAAGATTTTGTTTTACCATTTTTTTAAATAATTTATTTTATTATACATTTTTCAATCCTTCACACCCCTGATCGTACAAAAAAAACAGATGTTTTGTTGGTACGTTTTTATTATTTTGTTATTTTTGTCGATTTTTAGCTGGTATAATTTATGACTTTCCATTATTCCAGTATGACCTACACACATTACTCTATGATAAATCGTTTACTCACGCTTTACCCAAACATGAAAATTGAGCTGTCATACACGTCCCTAACTACCCTCTCTCTAACGCGTTTCGTGAAAAATTTCGTGAAATCATCATGACTGGACAAAAATTACGTTGCGTTTCGCTTATCATCACTTAAACTGTCTATTTGATTGAATCACCAATAACCAGGGTTAAATAGGCACGTGATTGGGATCGGTTTGATTAGGGACAGGTAAAACTAGGGATTCCCTTTTGCTCTTCTAGTTTTGTAGAATAAAACTTGATTTCGATTGTTAAAGGGCAATAGCTTTTTACTTGGAACGCCTGGCAAAACAACAACAAAAAGTTAGGATTTTAAGGAGCAATTCTTCCTAAGTAAGAGAAAAATTAGTAGTTTTTAAAAGTTTTGAAAATAACTTAGTTACCCTATTGTTTCTTCATGAACTGAGAGAGACAATACTGGCCTATCCACAATACACAAGAGCTAAAATGACTGTTTTGAGTTTATTGTTAACATTCGAAAAGGATTACTTTATAAAATAGTCATTTTGTTTAATGTGTAACTTAAATTACCAAGGTTAAAAAGATCAAAAATAAAAATTTAATTTAATCACTACAAAATCAGCAATCCCATTTCCAGCCAGCGACGGATCTAAGAGGATCCCTGCATATTTGATGTGCTAATGATGTTTTAATTGAAAGGCTAATATGAACATAAATATAAATATCTACTTACGAAGTTCTGCATTTAGGTTCATGCACGATATCTAGCGTGCGTTTTATCATTGCATTGTTTGATGCCTGCTGCCGGTTAACATTTTGACACCTTTGTACTTTACTGACTTATATTGAAGCCATAATTAATGGTAAAATGGGCATTTTGTAAACTGCTTCATTTCAACGATACATTTAACTATAAGTAAAAGGTCAATTTAGGTGAATAACTACCGGATGAAAAATCTTACAAAATCTATATTAATAGTAAAAATGTGTCCGTTTATCTGGTGAAATCCATAGACTTTAACAGTGGGATTTACTAAGACCTAAAGTAGTACCCCACACAGGTCTAAATATTTAGACCTGTGAGCTGTGGGCTACTAAGCTTGAAAACCAATTTTCAAAAACCACTTACCCTTGCACAAAAGACACAAAGTAATTGATTAATTTCTATTATTATTGCAAAATCCTACTGACAAACTATTTCACTTTTTTTATTTTTTTATATCATATTTTAGGAGAAACTGCCCTAAAACTAATATTTTTTGTCAGGTTTTATAATCGCAAATGGTAAATAGGCCAAAAATTTTACAAATGTTACAAAATCAGTTGCAAGCAGAGGTAAGAGATCCGAACTAGTTGTTTTCGACAATAAGTTTGTGATCTGAACGCACCTAATATTTCGAAACTGACATTTCGACAGGAGGAGAAATATACTTATCATAAATATAAACACCAGTATTAATCGGGAAAATGAATTAATAAGGGTAAGTTTTGATTAGAGTGACATATAACCCCAATTTTAATAAGCTCTACAGGATTTTTACCATTAAAGCTAGGAACACACGATGCATCTTTTTCATGCATTAAATTTTCTATTAACAGGTTAAAAGAAGACACAATCTGCTTGCGTCTTTTTTTTAACTTGTGAAAACTAAATTTGATGCATGGAAAAGTTGCATCGTGTGTTGCTATCTTGACACTCCGCGTATGTTTCAATTTTTATTTTTTTTCTTCGAAATTGAACCCAATAAAAGATTGTGTTAAGATGATTATTCACTAAATAAATTAATTAAAATTCTTGCTATAAATCAAACTATGTCCTAAAATCAAAGAAAGTTGGTTTAAAAATATTAAAAATAAAAAATTTCAGTCCCAGGCAACAATTTGTCGACGTTTTAAAGTTGTCAAAGACTACTTAACATTGCGTGTAAACGGTGTATAGGTAAACGTTCTAGCAACTCGCTTTTGCACCAATTTGGCGGAGTTGTGTTGACGTTGCCTGCGACTAGCGTCTTTTATTAATATAGTTGATTTAAAATCAAGACTTAGTTTTCCGTCAAAAATGGATATTTTAGATTTAAAAAATAAGCGGGCCTTCAATCCTTCCTATATTTTTGCTAAATAATTTTTTTACTTAAATACTGAAAATTCTGAAAATGTTTTTGAGTTATTTTAGCCAGTCTAAAAGGGTCCTTAAAAATTACTAACTATAACTAACTAAAAAATCATAAAAATCCAGCAAAAATAACAAGATTTTTTTAATGATTTACACAAATGGCGTATGGGCGTAAATCAGGAAAAGAAACAAACTGAAAACCCCACCATTTTGCAACTAAAGAGGTGCCCTCTATAGTTGTCAGATACAGTTATATCTTAAAATTGGCAACTGCATTGATTATTTGGCCACAATTGTCTCGTAAAGAGAAACGTTGAAACAATATTCCAGTAAAAATAAACGTTGTTAGAGGGTTGCCAAATTTATCCTAGTTAATAACAATGGTGTGGCGTTGTTTTCTCGTCCATAATAACGGCCATTGCATAAATGCAACGTTAATTTTAGTGTATTTCTTATTCATGGCAAATAAGGCAACTAAGAATTGTTACTTGCGCTTAAAAAAAACCATGTAAATTTTTGAATTTTACTTTAAAAGATGCGTGTCGACTTTTTTTAATTTTGTGAAAAAGAACAATTTTTGTATTGGTTCATGCACCTTTGGAAGTGAATATCTCGAAAACTGACTTACTTTCGGTATTTAAATTCTGGTGGTGAAACTCACCCTTTAAATGAAGTGTTTCTTTTATTTATAATTTCTTTTATATAATAAAATACATATTAAAAATGCATAACAACTACTAACTATAAACATTTCAAATTAAAAAAAACTGAAAGCATTTGCTGTATTCGGTGATCCTACCTGCATCTGCATTTATTAATCTTCTTGCAATTATTAAGAATCCAGGTATAAAAACAAGTATTTAATACAACATAACAAGGATACAACAAACTAAAAACTACAAAAAATATTTCAGACTATAAAATCACAAGAAATTACATAATTAATAAAAAAATATATAGAAATGACTATTATGTAAAAAACATTGACAGAAAAGTGACACTTTAAAATATATTAACATGTGACATGTGTTTAATGGTTAAACCATGATGGTAGTTTAAAAACAATAATATATAATATAATTTTATGCCATGATTTCTTTCCAAACTTTCGATTTGTAGAATAAAACACTCACATTTTTAAGCGTTCAAAAAAGTACTGGCAAAAGACTTTTTTCTGCGTTAAAATGAAAAATATTTAAGCTTGTTAAAGATGGGCAGCAGGCTATAAAAAATTATTTTACAGAATTGTTTAATAAAAATTTCTTTTTGTCATATGTCTGTCATCTTTATTGGTGTCGTGCATATGATTTTGATTTGGCCATTTTTATTTAAAAAACAGCAAAAATTGTAATTATTGGAAGCGTAATGTGTGTAAGGGTATTAATTTCTTTTGATCAAAGTTCTTTACCGTCTTTAAATTTACCAAAAAACGTGTCCCACTATAAGTGTATTTTAGCACATCTAAAAATAATTTAACAGGTATTCAACTAAATCATTTTAAGGTTCATCATGGCTCTACCATAAGGTTTTTTCAAAATCGTCATCCAAAAACTCAAAAACGCCTCTGTTTCGTTTTCGTTACAACACTCTGCATTTAGTTTTCCTTAATGTTTGAAGTTCTGGCAATCAATTAAATCTTTCTCCGATAAAATCCTTGCTTCTGGTTTTTGTTTTATTTTCTCATGTCGAGCGGAGCTGGTGAACCAGATTTCAAACGGAGAAGAAGAAGGTATACCTGTCGATACCGATAATTTGTACGGTGGGCCCCCAATCGCCGCATGAGTCCCGTGGTAACTACCCATTATATTTATTACCGGACCATTGGTTTTTTCTTTTATTTTAGCCGCTAATAAATATGTCCGAGTGTATAAATATAGCCGTACTAATAAATATCTCACCCGGAGATATCGGGAATCGTAAAGCAGCCCCGTCGAATACCAGAAAAAATTTATTAACTTATGAAAATATCTCTGTGTTCCAACACCACTTTTTTAAAAGCCGCGCGCGCTCCACCTTATGAGTTTAACGTTCGCTTATTTGTGTTGATTTATTTTTTATTACCGGCCTAACATCGTAGGTAGTTTAAAGTCTTGTTTGAACACGGCTACAAATTTTAAACATCCCGTAACGCTACCTACACATACAAAAAACGGCGTATTTATTGATATTGGATATATGACTTTAGGGGGTAACCTGACATCGTTTAACTCATCCTTCGATCATTGCTTTTGCAACGAGAAATTAACTCTTCAACTTTATGTTTACCACTTCTTGTGCCTTTGGTCTGTTTTCAAGTATACCTTTATTGCCAATAACAGTAGAAGTTATAGTAAAGTCAAAACTGAGTTCAGCACTGAACCTTTGTGTATATAACCGCTATAAGATCCAGGCATCCTAATGCTAATAATCGAACCACCTTTTTTCTGCCCTCAGCCCTACCCTCAGGTTGGCTGTGATGATCAGCTCTTGTTGAATAACACACCACCGTTTCCGGTCCTCAGCCCTGCTCTATGGCTGTATTTTGTGGATGATCACAAAATATCACAAAAAACCTTGAACAGGGCTAAAAAATGTGGGGTCGTTTATTAACATTAGGGTGCCTTTCTTATTATAGCGGTTATAATCAAAGACTGAGCGCAGTAGCTGCCTTCGGTATTTACTTCAGATTGACCTTTCCATCGTCATCGTTCGTTTTTTACGTCTCGATGCAGGGGTAACTCAGCTCCGATCAGTTGAACGTAAATCGGTTTGGTCCAAGATTTCTAACCGATAATAATAATAATAAATTAATTTGCGATTTTGAGGTTAGGTATGCTTAATTTTTTAATTTTTTCAGGTTTAATTTTTTTAGCAGAAGTTAAAATAGAACTCAAATGTCAAAAAATGCCGGCTATTCAGTGCTCGGTTCAGCCAGGTGATAGAAAGGAATATAAATTATACGCCCTTCTATTCTCAGCATATCCCTCAAGTTGTAGTACTTCTAACAAAAATTATGTTTTAAACAAAAAACTTGAAGTAAAAAGTTAAGAAATTGATCCAGAGATTTTTAAGTTCAAATATTCAAATGGCGGATGAATGATCTGTTTCTAAAATATGTCATTTAATCACATTGCTGCACCTTCTCAAAAAAGTTTGCTGCTTGGTCAGTTAAACACCTAATTTCATATGCGCCCTCTACTTACCGCAAAAAACCCTTTAATTACCGGCAACAATCGGGCATGCGTATCTTGAATAATTACCATTTTAACCCTTAAAGTGTTCCCTAATAACATATTTTTCTCTCTAGTACTCCAAAGCAAAATAAGAGAGATGAAGATAAAACCAGATTAAATTGAATATAGGGTATTAAACCACTCTGGGGCACTGTTTTACGGTACGGTGGGTACGAGAAAAAAAAAACGGGAGTTTTGGCCAGCGTTTCCTTTACTTGACCATATGTGACGTCAGATTACAGTCTAAAGCAGCTGTATAGGGCCACCGAATGCCTCTAATAACTATCATTATAATAGTGTCTGTGTGTTTTTGACCATATATATGTATACATGATATGCCCTGAGCTGTAAATACAGTAGTTTGAGACGAATTGCAAATTTAGCCCTTTGCGATTTTGGTTTTGATCCTTTATCTGGTATTTATGTGGTATCTACCTATCACATTCGCAGTCACTAAATGGTTTAGGTAACACACACACACACAACATAAAGTTATAAGGATTTTTTTTTTCACAAAATAGCTAATAAGTTCGCTTGGGGCTACACCTATTTTGCCCTTATTTTTAGTCCACCATAGCAATATGGTATGGGGGTCTATTAAAATCGTGAAATTTTGACTTTTTTAAATTTTATCAAATATAAGTTACTAAGGTTCCAAAACACCTTAATCGACGAAAAAAAAAGTTGTCTGTCGGTCTGTTGTCTGTCTGTATACACGATAACTCAAGAACGCCTTAATTGATTTTAACGAAATTTGGTAGAAAAATCCTCTATCGGCTGACCATGAACTAATTAACTTTTGGGTAGGGTGGTGGGGGGTTGAAGGGGGGAAAAGAGGGATAAAATATTTTAAAAAAATTGTAACTTTAGAACAAAAGTAATTAGCGATATACGGTTTTAAGATTTAAGTTTCCATGAATATGGACTACAAATTTTGTTATAAAGTTTAAATTTGTGGGAGCTTTAGTTTCCGAATTATTTGACAAAACGTTAAAATATATAAAAAAAAAACCATAACTTTACAAGTAAAGGAGCTATTGCGATTTTCAGATTTTCGTTTTCGTAAATATTACCCAAAAATTTTGTTATGAGGTTTAAATTTTTATCAGTTTTCGAGATATTTTCATTTCCTTTCAACATAAAATAATTAATTGTATGGTGGACTATCCGTGCTTTGTAGCACCAATTTTTTATTTTAATTTAATAAATGTTATTTTAAAAAAATTGTGGTTTTAAATCTGTTGAATGAATATAGTTCGTTTAGGGCGGAGAGGGGTGGTTGTCGGTTCATTAACCTTTTTGTATAGATGTTAGACTTGTTGGACCACGCTGAAAACGGTTCTCTTAGAAGAGTTTGTATATTGTTATAAACCAAATTCTGATCAATTATCCTAAAATTAAAAATTAATAAGAAACAGAAACTACCGTTGATTTAATTCAATTAAGGTGGTCACAAAGCGCTGAAATGCATTAAAAATTTGCACAAGGATGCAGTTTTAAGTTTACGGTCCAAATGAAATGCGCATTTTTTAATAAATTCATCAGACTTAGATAAGTAAGTTAATATGTCGGTACCGTTTATGTAAATAAGCTATACATATAATAAAAGACTAGCTGAATACACCAGCGGTTTTTTCGCGTTTTTTATTGCTTCAAAATTGATTTGAATAAAATAATGTCTGCATTAATAAAACCATTAAAATCGGTTTAGTAGTTGGTGCTGAAAAAAAATCCAAAAATTCTAAGAATTAGATTTTTGCCATGTATATGGTTTGATTAAAAGCAAACCCCAGCATTATAAAAATATATTTAAAGGATATGTGTATTATCTATCATAAGGATTTATTATAATAGTATGCAGGTATAGGATGTTCTATTATAAACGCGCACCCCCCACTTTTCTCTTTTATTATGCGTGTTGTCAAATATTGACATCAGTTTTTTACTTTAAATACAAGGCCCTGTATTTTAAATCCCACTAAAATGCAACAAAGAATTTTAATTACAACTTTTGTACATATAAGACATTTTTGTGGCACGCATAATAACGAAAAAAATTACAGTATATGAAATCATAGCCACCTTAGCGGTCAAACCAAAATCTGAAAACCGCATATCAATAGCTGCTTTCCTTCTTAAGTTATGATTTTTTTTAAATATTTTAACGTTTTTTTTCAAATAACTTGGAAACTAAAATTACCAAGAATTTGGATTTTATCGCAAAATTTGTAGTCTATATTCATGAAAACTTAAATATGACAACCGTATATCGCTACTTGCTTTTGTTCCAAAGTTAAAATTTTTTAAAATATTTTATCCCCCTTTTTACCCCGTCAACCCCCCACCACCCTACACAAAAGTTAATCAGTTCATTGTCAGCCGATAGAGGATTTTTGTACCAAATTTCGTTAAAATCGATTAAGGCGTTCTTGAGTTATCGTGTATACAGACAGACAACAGACCGACAGACAACTTTTTTTTCTGTCGATTAAGGTGTTTTGGAGCCTTAGTAACCCATTTTTGACACAATTAAGAGTCCAAATTTCACTATTTTAATAGTCCCCCATACTATGTAGGTGACTAAAAATTAGAAATTTAATCAAATACAGGGTAGTGCATTTAAAATAAGAAAGCAGGTGATTTGACATTTGTAATGACATTTGACAACTTTGAAATACATATTCTAAAAAGCTGGAAAATGCATAACAATGGAGAAAAGTGGGGGGGGGTGACATTTATAATGAAACACCCTGTACAGAGATGTTGTTCTTGATTTGAAACAAACCAATTCACTTCATTTGTCAGGTTGGGTGGGATTTTCATACAGTTGGACCTATTAGTTATCTGAACAAAAAAGTAAGAGATGTACAATGCATTCTGTTAATTTTACTGTTTCGAATAAGTATCACTGAGTGCATAAACTACGATGTCCCCTGCCCGGCAGCTCACTCCTCAGTTCGCAATTCCTTGTTATTGCGTTTTTCGTTACACTTTTGTTTTGAAGTAAAAAACTTAAAAATTAGATTAGCCAAAAGTGTTTGAAAAGCAACTGCATAAAAATTAGGTGTTATTTTTAAAGAAAGTTTCTGGAATTAATTAATTTTGAGGTTAACACTCAGCTGGCTACAAAAACCGCCGCACTTTTGGGGTTTATTCCATTTATAACTCACAGTATTGGTGGTTTCAACCCACCACAGAAATAAAAGGGTTCAAACAATGGGTCAACAGGATCGAAAAGGGGGCAGCCATACAGTTGGTTGTGAGTGTGATCTTCTTACACTGTTTACATCGGAACTTAAATAAAATTAAAAATATAAAATTGATTTTAATAAAGTTTTTATGGTGTTTTGTTACAAAGATTGGTAAATTTTTGTAATTTGTTCTTTAAAGCTTTAATTAATAGTTAGTTATTACAATTTTTCTTTAATTTATGTACTTAATTTAAAATTTAATTCTATTTGAACTTCATTTGTAAAAAAGGGTAGGCCTGATTGACAGGCAGGAAATTTAAATTTGCAACGGTGCTTTTTAGAGGCACTTCACCAAATTATATTTCTGTTTTATTTTCCAAAATAAACAAAAAGTGTATTTTGAAGTGCATTAAAGGAAGAAGTGTAAAGGTTTAAATATAGCCCATTTTGTGGTTATTTGTTAACTGTTAAAGTACTAACTAACTGTTAAAAATATCTACCTTTTATTGAACAACAATATGACTTAAGACCCAATCGGGCATCCTTGCTCAAAGTTCAAACTCCAAAACTTATTAAAGAAGTCTTTTTTTATTTATTTATTATGATTATTATTTATAACATAAAAATAAATTAGGTAATACCACATAGTCACTTTTATAAACCCTGAGAAAAAAAGGTAATTTAGTTTTCTTGTATAGGTACTTACTAGAAACTATTGTCGGTCCAGGACGTGTTTTCTTGAACAGGGAGCGGCATAGATCTATGGTGAATGAGCGATGATCCGATCTTACGGATCTCATGAAAATCATATTTTCCCGATCGCATGGTCTGAAAGCGGGGAACAGCGTTGAATCTGTGAAGTGAAGCTTGCGCAATAAAGAGGTTTTTTTTGGAATGTATTGCTTCCTTCCAGTTGTCAAAGTTTTGAAGTTCCTCTTATTGTCATGAAATAGAAGGGGTTAGTCATCATTAATCCTTGATGTTGTGTAGTCTCTGGGAAGGATTGGTCTTAAATCTTCACATATGTAAGGCTCAAGCAGGGCTCCTTATATTTTCTAAAAATAAAAGAAGCAAGTTTATATCAAACCGTAGGATATTGATTCGATTACCTCCGACATGAAGGTCAGCCAACACCTTCCGTTTTAGTACCCTTTTACACGTATGCCGCCGCCATTTTTGACACTTTTGATAATTATTACATTAGTTAATTATCAAAATGGCCGCCACATATGTTTAAAGCTCTCTAAAACGCGATTAGATGGAAGGCCTATTAAATATCGGAGACATCGATTGATTATACAAAATGGCTCTAACTTTATCGTCAGTTGACAAAAAACCCACCTGTTAGTTTGTTTGGAGGTCAACAGTCCTCGACTTCCTCAAGGAGCCTTGTCCAATCACTTAGAGCTGGGCCAGATCAAGTTTGGACCGTCTCGCCTGTTTTTGTGGGCTTGTTTTCACTTAAGTTTGATATTTCCTACGCTTTATAGACGGGTTATCTGGGTGAGGCAACCATTTGCCTTCTTACCACTCGGAACTAACCTAAAAGCACAAGAAATACGGAATGAGGTTTAAATTCGTTTTAAAGAGGTAAACAAACATCAATTTTGAGATAGGTATTTGTCAATAATCCGTACGTTAGCTACACCAGTGTAATCTATGACTTACCTAGATTATTTTTGAATGCTTTTATCGTCGGAAGGTGGCCTTTTCTTCGCGAATATAATGGATTTTCTTTTAGCATTTAATTTTTTCTCAAAATAATATAACAAACTTCAACTAGAGTATAAAAATTGGTTGCAAAAATAGGCGATTCGACCAATTTTTCTTTGCCCATTTAACCTCAAAACTTGAAAAAGTGTAACGAAAAACGGAATAACAAAGAAACGTCAAACTTGTGGGGTCAAAAGCGCGATTGCGCCTTCAGAAATGGGAAATAAGAACCGTGAAATGAGCTGACACGTAGGGACACGTAACAACTGAGAAATTTCCCGAACTTTGATGACAGAAGTGCGAACTGAGAAGAGAATATTTTGTAGCCCTATATTTCTTCACGTACTCCGACTGAACTTTATATGTAATTATAAATTTCGCTCCCGAAGATCCATTTAAAAACCGGTGTTTTTAAGTTACAATAAGTATAATAATCTTTTACAGACCAGAGATCTGTCTATAGAAAAGTGCTATAATTAGCCGTTTCTAATTTGAAATTTTACTCTACAATTTTGCAATATAAATATCAATTTGCGAGATAATTAGCGCTGCAAAATCTAGATTTTTATTTTTTAATACATCTTTTTGAGAAGGAGGACTTCTTTAGTTTGCAAAATAATGATACCTGATATCCGGTTACGGCAGAAATGTCCCCAACTTTAGATTTTCACACCTTGTAAATTTTTACATATTTGGATTTCTTTCAATTTTTGACAGCATACTACCGAAAACATTCTTTTTTTTTCAAACGACCGGAAAATAGCCACTTTCCGTACAATTTTTCATGCGGAAAGTTCTACATTACAAGGCATGTTCTTTCGAAATATTTCCACTCTCCAGAAAGGACCTTTTTGTTCAATTATCCGGTCCCTTGATCCTTTTCCGGTCCCATTTTTGGTCAAGTTGGCTATGACTTCTTGTTGACAGCTTTTAGCTTTTTTTTTTGGGCAGTTTTGACACTTCTAAAAAAGCTGTTTTAAATTTGTTTCAAAAGTTTTGTTTACAAAAATGGACTCAGATCTAGAAAATGAGTTGAATCCGGAGGAAATAATAAATGCTGCTTCAAGAGTCACATACACCGAAAAATCGACCACACATTTTTAATTCTCAAATTAAGAGTATACTATAAATATAGGTAAATAAAGAACAAATCTAGAAATCTGCCTTTTATGAGCTCTTTTATCATTATTTTGCTTGATAAGTTGGCCATGGTTGGCCATAACTGGTCGTCAGTCATCACTGATTTAGCTGTGTGAAGCTAATAGGCACTACACTATAATTTTTTTAATGTTTTATACAATTTTGCAAAAGTTAAAAATATAAAAATCATTTCTAACCACAAAACTTTACTTGTTTTTCTTAGTTTTCATCTTAAAAACTACCGGCCTTAGCGGCAATGGCTATCTAGCCAACAAGAAGCAGAAAATATCAGGGGACTGTTCATAAATTACGCAACACGGCTAGGCGTCGACGAAAGTGATAGATACTAAAATGTTTTTTCTGATCGTTTGAAAAAAAAGTACGTACGATACACGACCGGAAAGTGTCTTTACAGGTAAAGACCAATTTTCCGGTCTAGTGACGTAAATACCTATTTCGGATAATTCTGAGGAATTTAATTTTTCAGGACCAAAGTTTGTATCTTTTAGGTGTGTCATAATATTCACAATATGCACACGCATGCAAATGAGTAGTTATAGTAGGGGCATTTATATATTTTACGAGTTCTACTGGATCAGTGTGGCCAGGAACATGTGAAAATTTTACCAGCCGCACCAGATTGTAGGAAAAATTGGGAGTACACTATAGATCCGTTTATTTGCTTTTTATAACTAAAAATAAAGTTGAAGTTCAATTGGTATTCTGGCTCTAAAAAAAGGTAGTATTTCTTGCGCTGCAGCGTTGCCAATACGACTTCTATTTTGGAATTTTAATAAAAGAAAAAATTGATTTGAGCATAATTTTAATTATTTGAAAAAGTAAAATCAAATTTAAATTGTTTTACATTTATATATTCCACCTACATCTTATACTTGTCTTTAATTAAATTATATATCCAACATAACAATATTGTCATCCTTTTTTTTAATCATTTACCACTTCCACCAAATTACTGTAGATTTGGGTGTTCGTAATGACTAATTAGTAATTACCAGTGGCATGCTAAAATTATGGTAGATTCTGGTAATGACCAGTGCACTGGACTTTTAACTTTGTTGTTTTTACAACTCAGTTAGTGGCGCACCGAGGGAAGGGGGGTTGGGGTCAGCCCCCCCCTCCAAGAAGTCTGGTTGTATACAATTGGAACAATAAAATATAACAGCAGAAATAAAATATTTTGGAATAAAATACAAGAGCCTGGACTTAAAAAAAAAATCTTTAAAAAACCATAAATTACAAAAAAATTTTGCCTGCGGCGCTATAACACCTTTAATTTTTACAATTTCGTTCGTTCATGACCACTATAAATATGTTTGATTTTTTATTTGTTTTCAATTTGGATCATCATCAAAATGGTCTTTTTAATGTAATTTTATCAAAATATTTTGCCTGCGATTTGATGTAAAAAATAGCATTTTAAGTGTCATTTTTTCCAAAATTTTTGGCCTGTGGCGCATTTTACCATTTTTACAAACAAATTAAGGGTAAATAAACAACTCAAATTCCTAGAACCCCATCATTATTTACGATTTTAGTTTAATTTAAAGTTTTTTATTTTTTTTATTTTTATGTTCCCTTGCCCCTCCCCCCACTTTGTGATATTTTGATAAAGTCCCCAAAAAGGGCGAAATGTCGATAAATAGAATAGACGAAAAAGCAGAAACGTTGCATTTTAAGTGTTATTTTCTCAAAAAATTTGATCCATGATTTTGACATCAAATTTTTGAAAAATAAACAATTTTAAATTTGGTTAACACCCCCTCTCCCTCTCTAAATTTGAGCCCAGGTCCGCGCTAGTAAGCACCTGTTTTTTTGTATCAATTATCGTTTTTTTACTTCAAATTAAGTTTTTTTTATTATTTATCCTTAAAAACCTTCCTGGGTGTGCGCCACTGACTCACTTGTTTTTTGTTTAAATGAGGGCCAGGTATTTTGGTCCATATAGCTAACCTGACTTATGCCTCACTGATGAGACCAAAATAAGTTCAAAACACGTGTTTATGGTTAATTTTAAGGTTTTCTAAATGTAAGATATGATTTCAAGTTTCAGCAAAGCTCGGTATGTTGATCCAGTTTTCTAGCCTCAAGTCTTTGGATGAAGATTTTCTTCGCTCATATTGGTTTTAAGTCATTCTCCTGAAACCAATATATGTATATGGTATATCCAGACTACGTGTACACATTTCACACAGAAAAAATGTTCAGTTTCCATTTAAATTTAAATTTCTAACAAACTGCGACTTTTATCCAAGTTAAATACTTGAATAAAATAACTAGAAGAAATATTTTATAACATCGAAGGGTGCGTACCTATCAACAACAACAACGCGTTGAGGGCTTATGTTTACATGGGAAAACACGTCTTACTAAATCACGCTTGAATGAAAAAAGAAATTAGCTTTTATTATGTAGTAATATTATTTGCCTGTATATTTTACCTTTGCTTAGTCTTAAATAAACACTATTGTTGGTTAAAAAGTAAAAGAAAACGTGTTACACTGTTTTTACGATTTCTTATATTGGTTAAAGAAGTTAAAGTCAAACTAAAGCACGTGTGAAGTTGTAGTGTCATGCTAAATCGAAATCTAGATTCATACATGAATATTTCGATAATCTTATTTAGACCATCACATTTTTGTTCTAGCCTATAATTACTGCAATTTTTCACGCCACACGTCCTTCTTGCCTTTTAATGTCGATTGTGTTAACTGGTAAGCACATAAGAGGTGCGCAAGCATATAAATTTAATTAGAAAAATTATCTTTTTCCAGCGTTCATTAAGATTTAGAGTTGCACTAAGATCACAATATATTATAAACGCGCTGTATAAGATTGCTTTGTGGATCTGTTCGCTTGAAATTGGTTAGAAATAGGGTCGGTCCACCCCCACCCTATCTTTACCTTTAAAAAAATTGAAGGAACAGAGTTCAGAATTATATGGGTACTACCATTAGTGGAAAGATATGGGTACCTACCTATATTTTATGATAGCTCTTTAAAAAGCAGTAAATATTGGCAACACAAGTCGTGGTTTCTGAGGCAGCAGGACTATACACTTTCCTGTATTATAGTAGTCCTGTTCAAATTGTAAATACCTATACAAATGGTAATGATATCATCAAGATGGATGACCGGTGGTCACGTAAGGTTTTTATAAGACTTTAATAGGTAATTATAACAATTCGAGAAAAGAAAACAATTTAGCGAAGTGGATATAGTTTAACACACGCGAATTAAGTCGTAGTTAATTGAAAAAAGTCTACTTTTTTGTTTAATTGTATGAACCGAGTTGTTATTTACAATGCTGACAAATAAGCCAAGTGGGGTAATTGCATTAAACATATTTTCTTCGTTAACAATAGGACAATATTAGTTCTTTGTTAGTTCTGAACATAAGTTCGACGAATTACTGACTCCACAGTAATAATAATAATTATTCCTTCTTGCACTAAAAAAAACGGAGCTCCTAAATCCAGGGGATATTATCTGGTCCAATCACTCTAAGTTCTTAGATTTACACGGAACAAGTCATAGGTTTCTTCCCCTTCACGTGCTGAAGATTATAATTTAAAAAAAATAACATGTCTTTAGTCAACAAATGGCAAGTAAGCAAAAGCTCCCTCCACTCTAAAATTGAAGATAAATCCGCCCTCGAACTATATCTATATTCTATCTCCGGTTCATTTTATTTAAAAATCTGATTTTGTGCATGGTTTGTGCTTTCTTTATGCTATAAATCTATTAACCGAGAACCTTAAAAAAGTTTTCACACCAAGTCTCGCTGACAGGATTGAATTTTTGCCAGAAATCAAAAATAACTCCGCGGAAAACATTTTTTTAAATAAATTGCTTAAATTTTTGATAACAATTTAGAGCGGTCTACAAGGGAATCCAAATGAGCATCAAACAAGTGACGGCCTACTGAAGTTTTTGAAGTTGAATAAATTTGTTATACTTAGGATTTACATAATCTTTTGTCATAAAATTTTGGTAACTAATTTTTTGATAACTTTTTCCCATTTAAAAAAAAAAATATAACTAGCATCCTTTTTTTTCTTAGTTAGGTATAAATATAAGAGGTAGGTTAACGACTTTTTACTTAAAATTGCGCATATTCATAAAGATCTAATGTTCTTAATGCTTACTTTATACGCACTCAAGTTTTTAGAGACTATATGAGTATATAAGTTTCGCTACTCTAACCGATAAATACTTTTTCAACGGGCAAAATGCACAAAATATATAAATGTCACATGTAACCCAATAATTCCATCTTAAAATGGACCTAATTTCCTTGCGTCTGTCATGTTTTAAAAACAAGCAAACTTCCATCGTCACTTTTCACCGTAGAGGAAAACGCTGTAGTTTTTTTATCGTCTTGTTTCCTATTAGATAAAGTTAGCCTATGTCATAGTCAATAAATACAAAGGCATAAAATAAATGGAGAAATCATAGACTAGAAGTGTTTTTAATTTGAAACCTCTACCAAAAATGTATAGTAGGTCTTTGCCTAGGTTTTTGCTGAATTGTAATAAGCGTCTATGAAATAACTCGCTTTAACTTATATTCTTAATACATAGGAACATCGAAAACAACAAAAACTTTCACATTGAAAACAACAAAACCGAAACAGAGGCGTTTTAGAGTATTATGGAGTACGATTTCGAAAAAACATTTATGTTATGTTGGATTTTTCGTCGGACACACCATTTTTAAAGGGTGAGTTTTACTAACGAAACTTAAATGAGGAAAGTGACGTTTATCCCAGTGGCGGATCCAGAAATTTCACCAGGGGGGGGGCCGCAAGCAATAAAACTTATGTAGGTCAAGCGACTATATACGAACAAAGGGCAAAAAAGTCCTTTTTTATGGTGACCATTGTTTTTGGGGGTTTGGTTGGATTGGTATGTTGGTTAGGGGTGACTTGATTCTCCCCACTAACCAAACAGTCTCGACCTAAATATGTTCGTAGTTGCTTGAGCTAGAGTCAAAAACAAAAAGGATGTTCAAGCATCGGCGGACGCTGATGGCGTGTCCTCGACAATCTCTTTGGTCTCAAAAAATGTGTAGGTATATATAGTAGTGCTAGTGGTAACAATGATGTTACAGGTTGTGAAGGGCACGTACATCAGTTCTTGAGGCATGGACCTTGATGTGTTACAGGCTGTAACAAAATTGTTACCACTAGCAATACTACATAGTGTAACTCATAGTGTCGGGGCAGTGTCGCCGTCTTTTTGATCACATCATATTTGTACCTATTTTCGTAATTAGTCATAGAAAGTTAATTACATTTTAACGTGTAATAGAAAATAGTTTTGGCACTACTTTTGTGAAAAATTATCAAAAAAGTAAAGAGATGAAAATTATTGATTTTAGAGATATCTTTGATCGCCCCCTGTATGCAATTCATTTGATGATTGATTCAAATGACATTTGGCAGACACTTGCATGGAAGCTGCAAATTACGATATTTAAGTGATTTGTCTCGTCTCTGCTGCTCACAAAATGTTGTGAACCCGATTAAGCTACCTAATGTATTTTTTTTAAGCAAGAGGAATACTCTAATCTTAAAATATATTTTCTTTTTACCCAAGCCAAACCTATTTTTCTTACCTACAAATAATTGAAATTATAATATTGCTCAAAAATCGCTCAGATTGGCAAAATGCTTAAAACATAAATTTGAAAATTAGCAAAAATGTCTTATTTTTGACTGTCCTTCGTATAAAAACTAAGCATTCGCCAACAATAACAATAGACTTGTTTGTGTACAGCTTGTGTTCTGTTTAGCAATTGTTGCCCCCTTTTTTCATTTATTCTAGAGAGGAACGTATTTCCTTAATTGAAACATAATAATGTATGACTATTTTTCTCACTTTGATAGCGGATATCTCAGGTCATAGAAACAAAATAAAAATTACCCATTTTTTTAACCACCACTAGTTATACAACATATTTAAAATTAGTTGAAACCGACCGAGATATGTTCAGAGGGTTCTTTTGAAAGTCCTTCAGAACCCACTTTTCCTATTTAAATTCTGGTATTTTTTCGAATTTGTACTCAAGATAATTGAAAATGTTTTTGTTTCGTTTTTGTTGGTACACCCTGTAGGTGTGTTTCTTTTTGCTTTGAGAATCTGTGGGACTGAAAATCTAAGTTCTCGTTCTCATTTCTTAAAAGGATACCTATCTTGGAGTTTACAGTAATTATGTGTTTCTCGGATATAATAATATAAAGCCTTTTATTGTGTTATAGGAACCTACGTATAATATTTTTGTAGCCCCGCAATCTTTTGTGTTGGCAGACATGCAATGCAACTGCTGCTATAATATAGCTGGTTGTCTAACGCCTAGCAAAAGACTTATACAAATTAAAACGCTATAATTATGTATAGGTTGCAATATGTTGAAAAAGGTTGAGGTTTTATTGGTTCTCTATACAAATTTCAAAAGTTTTGTTTACGAAAATGGATCTAAAATGAGTTGAATCTGGAGAAAATAATAGAAGCTGCTTCAAGAGTCACTTTCGATTTGCTGCCTGAAAAATCTAAAGAGCGCTACCAGCGGAACTTTGATGCGTTTATGAACTGGTGCGAATTAAAGAACGTTAAGAAAATTAATGAAAATGTATTGTTAGGATATATTTTTCGGAAAAATCGACCACACACATTTTTAATGTTCAAAGTAAGTATAGGTAAAAAATATAGGTAAATAAAGGACAAACCTAGAAATCTGCCTTTCATGAGTTGTTTTATCATTTGCTTGATAAGTTGGCCATGGACGGCCATAACTGGTCGTCCTTTATCACAGAATTAGCTGTGCGAAGTTTATAGGATTTACACTATAATTTTTCTAATGTTTTTTACAATTTTGCACAAGCTAAAAGGACAAAACTCATTTCGAACCACAAAAGTTTACTTGTTTTTTTTTTTAGTTTTGATCTTAAAAACTACTGGACTTAGCGGCAATGACTATCTAGCCAACAAGAAGCAGAAGGCTAACATTTTATTATTAGGAGACTGTCCATAAATTACTTAACGCGGCTAGGCGTTGTCGAAAGTGATAGGTAGTAAAATGTTTTTTCTGATCGTTTGAAAAAAAAAGTACGTACGGTATACGACCGGAAAGTGTCTTTACAGGACTCGCCTGCGGCTCGCCCTGTAAATTTTCTGCATCGACCTGTAAAGAGCAATTTTTCGGTCTAGTGACCTATTTCATTTTATTACCATGTATGTATGTATGTATACTGATCTATTAGACAGTTTAAGTTGACGGGGAATATAGCGCAATATTCTCTTTTTCTTTTATCTTAAAAAAATAAAGACTTCCACTCCAATACAGATATCAGAGTCCAATATCTGACGTCAAGCGTTAAGTTTGCTCTATGTTGGTTGCTAACGCATATAATATATGCGACAAAACGCTGCTAGTTTTGCCAAAGAGAGTCAAAAGATCAATAGGTTGGTAATACGAACGGCCGAACCAAAGAAAGCAAGATAGAAAAACATGATAATAAAATGATAAAGACGGAAACGTACGATCCGGCAAATTCCAAGTCTACGGATAGGCACTTAATACGTGTCATGATCAACTGAACCTGTCTATTATTTTTTTCTGTCTCTTCGGCAAAACTCGCTGTTAGGTTTCTCTGAGCAGACGTTATACAGCGTAAGCTCGCGTGTGGTCTGAATGTTATATATATATAAATATGCTAAAATCGTGACCTTGATGAAAATGTTCAACGCTAGACCGCAGAAATTGGATTCGGATATCCGCATTCGAGCGGAAGTCTTTGTTTTTTGACAGATTAAAGGAAGCAGAATATACGCGTACGTCCTATGGTCAACCCTAACTGTGTATTAGTGAAACAAGCACCTTTATACAGTGGCGTAGCCAGGAGGGTTTTGGGGGTTAAAAACCCGTTAGGAGGTCCAACCTAATCTACAATAAATTAATCATGATCAGGGGCCCGAAGGAGAGCTCTGGCTGGGTGATGTCTTAAATTTTAAAAATTTTGCCTGTGGTGCTATGACGTCATTAATTGTTACAATTTTTCAAAACGTGTAATAAATAGCATTCTTAGTATAATTTTTCTTAAAATTTTCATCTGCGGCGTATTTATGATTTAGCAACAAATCTATGTACACCACCGCAACCTACCTCTTCTTGGCATCTAACCCAATCTACTTTTTCAAAAATATTTTACAAAACACCTAAGAGATCAAAATTTTTAAAGAATTTTTTGTTTTTTGTAAAAGTTTTCGCCTGCGGTGCTATACCAATATTAAATATTGTTACAATTTTGTTTAATTTTAAGCAATTTTTTTGTCAGTAACATTTGAAAAGCGCAAAAATTAGCATTTTGGTGTAATCCAACTTAATCTACAATAAATTAATCATGATCAGGAGCCCGAAGGAGAGCTATAATAGCTCCCCACTTATTAATTGTTACAATTTTTCAAAACGTGTATTAAATGACATTCTTAGTATATTGGCCACCCCTTCTTGGCATCTAACCCAATCTACTTTTTCAAAAATATTTTACAAAAAACCTAAGGAATCAAAATTTTAAAGAATTTTCTGTTTTTGTAAAAATTTTCGCTTGCGGCGCTATACCAATATTAAATATTGTTACAATTTTGTTTAATTTTAAGCAATTTTTTTGTCAGCAATATTTGAAAGGCGTAAAACTTAGCATTTTAAGGGTTAATTTTGAAAAAAATCTGCAAATGAGACTAGAAGAGACTTTTTAAAAATAGATATTTTTGTTTCCTATACACTAACTCAACACCTATTAAACTGCCCCTCTCCCCTCCCTTCAGTTCAAGAGCTCAAGCAATAGGCACCTACCTAATTTTTAAAAATTTGAAATGATGAAACCCCCCTCCCAGAGTCGATTTCTGGCTACGCTACTGCTTTATATAGGTAATCAAAACTTAAATATAGAAAAAGTGCTTGTCTTACGTTACCACTTAATAAACCCGCCATCTTACTACTAATTTAGTTAAAATATAAATAATCTAAAAAGTAATTCGGGATGTTATAAACAACACCAACTGGCCCAGTCATATATTTTGTTCTCATAAAAGACATCCGCATCAAAACCATACTTTTAGTTTTAATAGCTCATAACAGTATTTTATAGTACTTTAGGGGTGGGTCCGGCAAAAAAATTACTTTCACTTAAGGCCAGTATTTTTTGACTTATCGAAAGGGGACTTTACTAGGGAAGTGCGCTACAAAAAAGGGCGTGGAATATAAACATCACTTATAAAAGTTTGAATAGGAAAATAAGACTCCTGTTCCAAACTTTCAAGAATACGAGCACTGGTCATCGGGGATGTATGCACAGACTACTAAGATGGACTAAGGTTTAGGACTATGGGAGGGGACGCATGTCATTTTTAATCTAATTATGCTGGTTTTTCTTTCAAATTGAGTGAAACTTGTTGGAATTTTGGACTATAATCATATGAGTATTTTTGTAACGGAGGACACCAACAAGAAGTAGCAATTTATAGGTATAAGCCAACGTCTGGAAGAAATGCAGGAATGAAGGGGTGTGGACGATTCATCTCTTCCTTTTACGGCTTCTGCAAAAAATCTTTAAACTTTCCTAAAAATTTACCAAATCTCTAAAGTCACGCGTCCCTAGCTTAAGAATTTACCGCGCAGAACCACTAAAACAAATAAAATGAGGCTAAAAAACCCAATCATTAATTTTTTTTGCTTCCGCGGTTAAAGCCGCGAACCTTTTTTTATGCACTGAAAAAAAATGCATTGTGTTTTTTAATAAATTGTGTTTTAAAGAAAATATATTTATTTTAAATATAATTTAATTTAGTTTAAAAACATGGAGTAATACATTTTTATATTTTATATCCCTAGCTTAAAAATTTACCGCGCAGGACCACTAAAACAAATAAAATGAGGCTAAAAAACCCAACAATTCGTTTTTTTGCTTCCGCGGTTAAAGCCGCGAACGTTTTATTATACACTGAAAAAAAATGCATTGTGTTTTTTAATAAATTGTCTTTTAAAGAAAATATATTTATTTTAAATATAATTTTATTCAGTTTAAAAATGTGGGAGTATTTCTTTTAAATACATTTTATTACTGGACTTCAATCTAAAATTAGATTTATTGAAATTTTACAATAAATATTATGTGTTTTAAAAATGAATATACATATTTTACAAAATATTTTTAAAATATGAATATTTTAAAATTTAATAACAGCTTTTACTAAATTTTTAATAAAATATATTTTTAAAAATAATCTAAAATAATATTATAATTTTTCCGTAAAATATAAAATATTACAAATAAAAAAAAAATTAAAATCAAGCTAGTGGAATTTGAAATTTAAAAAAAGTCCGTAGAAAAAATTAAGAGTTTGAAAACTCTTAGAAGATTGGCAAATGCCAGAACTTTTTGCGGAATTTCAAGGTAAGTTTTGAAACAGATCGAGGCACAAATATATTTTTTTTCTTATTCTTGCCTTTTATAAAAAATTATTTGTACAAAATTTACCACAGTCGTACCGTTCGACGACATTTTCAGTGGGAAACTTCAGGGGTTAAAATGTGTGGTTTAGCCTTTTTGTATTGCTTTAGTTAGTAAAGGTAATTTTTTTTTCATAATGCAACATAACCCAAATTATATGGAAAAAAATGCGTAAACAAACTATTTCTTTTAAACAATAAATTTAAAGACATTTTATATAGGTAACACTAATTTTAAAAAACAATTAAAAGAATTCTATAAAGAGGAATTATATAGGACAAAATCTAACCCAGATTTGGTTTTCTTTAATTTTATTTTATTTGTATTAAAAAAAAATAACTTCAGTTTGTAAACTTGTATGAACATAGGAACGGTGTTTTAACAGTTAACTCATTAGGGTTTGTTCATTTTTTTTATACAAATTTAAAGGAATTACGTTGTTATGACTTACTCGCTAGATTTTATATGTATTTCTTGTACTAAATTTGGTACTCTTTCCCAGGAAAGAAAAAGAAGAATTTTTGGCCAAAAAGGAGAAAATACAGGGAAACGCGGGAACGCGAAGAAACAAAAACTTCATATATGGCAAAAAACTTAATCAACAGATGCTGGAAAGGGATTGGACAGAATAAAGAAAGAGAGAAAAGCCGCCTTCGTAATAATTTAATGTTATATCTATATAATATCTAATTTTATAGTGTAATTGTATATTACTCTTTAAAATATAGGATTTTTGTAACATATAGGTAATAATAAATAATATATTAATTTACTTAATCTTAATAAAACATATATTTAATCGTAAAATAAGAGATACTAAACGGTGATACATATTTTTTTTAATTAAAAAAAATATTTTTTCATTTTTAATAAAATACACTTTCAACTTTAAAATACGATGGATTTTTATGTGCAATATGTTGAATATCAACAGTTAATATCTTATTGTAATATATTTTTATAATATTTTTTTAAATCTTGGATTTTTGTAACATATATTAATATATAATTTATTAAATTTTAATATATTTATACTTATTTTTAAAATACTTTTTTTCTGTGTACGCATTTTTCCGCTGTAATGGCATGAACGATTTTTGTTTGCTAAACAGAACAAGCATTAATGGTGTGTACCGCAAAAAATTACCGCAAATTTTTTACATCGCGACAATTAAAAAAATCGTGATTGTTTTAAAATTTAAAGTAGATAAACCACTTCAATTTTTAGATACCCATGTATATGTCAGCCTTCAAACCAAACTTTCCTTAAACTATAGTCCTTGTAAATATCGCTCTAAGTATTTTCAATGTGGGAACAACCATAAATAATTTTATATAGGTAAGCAAAAGGATTAATATGTCCTATCCCTAGAGGCACACTCTGTATGTATTAAGTCACCAGCTCTGTGATTCTCGCCCTGTGTACTGCAGTATTTCCGGTGGTCATACTAGTATTTTAATGATCTATGTGGAAAGGTATAGAACCTCAGTTTAAAATTTAATTTATATGCGGAAATATTACAGCTGTTATATGTTAAAATGGAGCAGTCAATAATTCAAGAAAAAAATACATACGTGGGAGAAAAAAAGTTGCTGTAAAAGTCACTTAACTTCTTTGCGAAACGAAATTTAGGCTGTTCAAATGGTATAAAAAATATTTGGTGTGTACAATTTTGTTAATTTCTGAAAGATGACTAACTGTTTAGCTATAATTGAACTGCTTTTGCCGCTTCAATAAACGTTTTATTTTAATATATTTTTATCTTGTGTTCTCATCGCTTCCACAAAGCTTTAGGTACCTACCTGAAAAAATCGAAGACAAGGTAATAAGCAAAAATAAAATTTTGTAATATGTGACAATTTGATTTTGTATGTTTCAATTACGATCTTTAAATTACCAGTAGATTTCTGGGCAAAATGGGCCGCTTAAGAGGCCCCAGTGCACGGTTTATTTCTTGTAGAGGACATTGTAGTTTGGAGCCGCCATTTGTGCGCGGGGACGGTTCGGCGTCACAAATTCAAGGAAGTATTGACTTTTTTTTAAAACTAAAAAAATTACTCAAGATAAATTAAAACGAGTTTTTTTTTTGTAAAATACGTCAGGATTTAGTTACGTAAAATGTTAGTTTTTACTAAAAATCCACAAAACCAGGATAAAAACTTCTGACGCCGAACTGACCTAGAACCCTCGTAAGATTAGCCACCAGTTTTTCATGCTTACATACAGCATCTCGTTTTCTTCATAATTAGAAAACCATATGACGCAAATTAATAGGAATTAAATGTCCCATCACGGGTGGCTAGATGGTCATAAACAAACGAGGGTCGCGTATAGGGGGTGCTACCCTACTTGCGGTACAAAATTGGTCTGTGGTGAATTAACGTTTTATATTCTTTACTTGTTAATACCTTGTATATATTACATTGTGTATGGATTTTTCTCTTATTATAAGTAAGAGTATGAACAATGTCAATCTAGCATAGGTTTGGTTGACAGAGATATTTACGAAATGAACTATTTTCACATACTTACTGACTATTTATATTATTACCTAATTCAGTGCCTGCTTTCCTTTCCTGCATCCTTAACCACAAAATCTTTGTGCTACCTCTGGTAGTTCAATTTTCCCATTAAATGCAAAAAGAAACGTTAATATATTCGAAGAATATACCTATTAGATGATATATAATAAATGTGATATAAATCGATAACAGAGTATACTATTTATATGGTAAGAATATTATAATTTTTTAAAATATCCATGTAACATGCTAAAACTTTAATTTAGATAAAAACTGTCTAATTTATTCTAGTGTAAGAATCTGACATTGTCAAATTTTAATATAAAAAAATAATATTCTTACATGAAAAAGCCTCTGTAAAAGGAATATTCCTATAATACTTTTGTGTTTACTGGGCTGGTGCAAAAAAATAAAACAATAAATTTAGGTTATTATTACTTTAATAATAAATCCTTTTAAGTAAAATGTATCATATGATAATTAATAAAAATGATTAGAAATATGATATATCAGATTTTTTTATAGCTAGGACGTTTTAAATAATTTATGTAAATAAAAAATGTCATACTGGGTTATCAAAGTAACTCTACTCGTGGTTTACTTTGGTTTAGAATGAAAAATAACGATCTGTTAAGGAAGTCCCATAAGTGGGGTTACTGTGATATTAATTTTACTTATATTTTTTGAAATTGGAGCAAAAAAAATTAATTGTTCATGTAAGATAAAAACGGTTCTTAAAGTATTTAAAAAATGACGTTAGGAAAACACCGAAACTTATGTCAAAAATACCCGGTTTACGGTAACATTAGAAAACGATTTATTTTTAGATGTGGTTTAAGGCGTTTTTGGCCCGTAACTATCATGTTATGTATCTCAACTGCGTAACCAATTTGCTTTTATCTCCTAATAATAAATACTAATAGTAGGTACTGCGTGCGTATATTAACCCCTTATTAATCTTTAATTTTGTGTGTACACGGTAAACATAAGAAAGTGTTATGGTCATTTTCACCCCGTTAAAACGTTAAAAGCTTCAAAGCTTCTTTTGAAAAAATAGCTCGTTTTTTGGGGTGCGGTTATTTTTACTGCATTTTTTTTAATGTAAGTAGATGGGTTAAGAAATGTCTCTAATAATTATTTTGATAGTATTTTTTTTTTTAAACATGATATTGACATTTTAATTGCTAATTTGCCTTCTCAATGTGAATTGGAACAACATGCAAGATATCCGTGCAAGAATCGAACAGACCAGATCATCTTTTATCGAAATAAAATCAGTGTCGTATAGTTGCGATGTTAATACCACTCTCCAAATTCGTGTATGTCGTTGTTAGTGTTTAGCACTTTATATATACCTATTGGAACGATAGAGAACGTGGATGTTTTCATTAAATAATCATTTTGCATCTTTTTCCACCATCGTAAACTAATATTTTCGCCTCATTTTGAGAAATGACAAATCAATACAAACACTTAAAATTATTATTAAAAAAAAAATTAAGGCAGAAAAGTTCTGGATCGCAGATGAATATCATGGCTTAAAAATCTTAGAGGATGGTATGGTGTTAGTACCTACTACGACACCTTTCAGGCAGTAGATAAGGTACGAAGAAAAAATCGAGGAAAAAATTAGAACACAAAATTTGTTTCAGACTGTCCAAAGTGACAAATAGGAAAAATGTTGAAAATTTAATTCTCTATCAATGAGTAAATAGTGATCGTGTAGTTTAAACCACTCCTTCTACCAGAAAAATTGAAAAAACCCAAGAAAAAATTATGCCAATTTGAACAGTTTCTTGCATATTCCTTCTTAGCATTTTTATCACGATTTCTTAACCTACGAGTACCAAACTTGGCATTGTTATTGGAAGAGTAGAGGAACTTGGCTCTTTCAATTAAGAAATTTCCTAAAAAAAATTAAAAAATTATGATTTAAAAAAATTCTTATGTTTTTACTAGAGGCAGCAGGCGGAAGGTGTCGTTGGAAATGAAATTTTATATAATATAAGATCCAGTGAAAAGTGGGGCCTTTTTTCGTATATGTCAGTAATAGTGGCGTATCAAAGAGTTTTGGTAGATACGTTTTGAAATTTTCTAGTTAAGAAAATCGGACTATGTCACTGGAAAAATTTTATTTTCTGATATAACTTAGGTCATTGCTCTTAGATCAACTCTGCCAAGTTTGGTATTCGTAGGTTAAAAAATTTTGAAGAAAATGCTAGAAAGGAATATGCAAGAAATTGTTCAAATTCGCATCATTTTTCCTTGGGTTTTTTTCAATTTTTCTGGTGTAAGGAGTGGTTTAAACTACACCATGACTATTTCGTCATTGACAGAGAATTAAATTTGCAATATTTTTCCCATTTGTCACTTTTGACAGTCTGTCATCGTTTAGGAGTTATCCAAGAAAATCTCTTTTTTGGAGGTTAGAAATGAGAGTTCCCGTGTTAAACCTTCCTAAGCTTGTTAGTGAAAAAAAAATGGTTCCAATTTTTTCCTCTATTCAGAAAATTTATATCTAAATTGCCTATCCTATTTACCAAAAATGAAATAACCCGTCTGTATAGAAAGTCTTATTACTTCCCGTCAGTTCTGACTGACCACTGGATGACCAGCGGCTTGCCCACAAAAGTCAAAATAAACAATTACTACCCCAAAACGATCGCTCTAATCGACCTGAATTCCTTCTTACTTGTTCTGGTCCATGACCCGTGAAAAGCATCTCTTACAAATGTATCACTGCACCCCCACTGGGAGGGTAAAATTTAGATTCTAAATACAATATAGAAATAGGGTTTTCAAGGAATTGAAATTTATAGTGAAGTAATTTTTTACAAGTAACGGCTGAAATAGTATTTTTTAAAGCGTTGATAAATATTGAGTGTAGCGGGGGATTTAAAAACGCGAGTAAAGAAAATCGCAGTTTGGCCGAGAGTTGCAAACGTTATTTTAAAAAACTTGTTTCAAGAAACTCTAAAAAAAACAGGAAATTTGTCACAAAAAACGCGAACACAACATCCATCCACTTTTATACTAAGAATTAATCAAGTGACCTTACATTGTTGGCTATTTTAATTTCAGTTTGTTATTTTTTCGTATTTTCGAAATTATTTTTTGTGAATACTCTGAAATAAGCATTTTGCAGTATTTTTCTTCAAAATTTGGTAAGAAATGAATGGCAAAATTTTTTTGCACCCGTTATCAAAAAAAACATAGTTTGGTTATTTGAAAGAACCCAAAAAACACAACGTGGTTGGACGCTGTTGCATCTCTTATAATTTTTCGGAAGCCAGTTGGCGGCCGGACAACTTGGGGCACTGCGGCATGTATACCGTCCATGACCGCTTGGGCACGTGTCGGCCGACAGGCGGGTGGGCGCGAGTATTTTACCTGTAATTTAAAAAAAAGTTTTGGACGCAACCGGGATCCGAACCTGCGCATCCCGATCCTTCTATATCAAATTTCTCTTTTAACTTCAACCGTTGCGAGAAAGGTTGCATAGAGCTGGTGCCTACGAAGCGACAAAACGCTTAATACGGTCAGGCGTTTTTCAGCAAGCAAAGAAACTACTCGTTAGAAAGCGCATTTTGGTAGCATTTAACCAACCTCGGAATGAATTCGAATTAGCGAGCTCCAAATACGTTCCGGAATACAGGACGATTTTAGCAGCTGCATTGCAAGTGCCTATACGTCCCGTAAGAAATCCGCCGGTATCACTAAGCGGCCGACTCTTTATCTCCACCTCCTGGTTTGCTGGGAAGGTATTATATATATATATGAAGGTTTTAAAAAAAGTATATTTTTTTACCACAGTCATCCTTTTTTTATTCTAAAAGCGAGAATTAGAAAGAGATCAATGAATACTAGACACTTAAAGTTGTCAGGCTTTTTTTGATTCCTTAAAAAAAAGAATCAAAGTTGTACTTACAACGTACGACGTAACCAAACTAATTCTTGTTCAGTGCTTGATGCGCAGTTTTACTTCATGCCGTTCACTTCTATTTTCTTGGTGAGAGGGCAATAGAATGGAAAATAGAAGGAGTGTTATGAAAACCCACAGATAACAAAATGGTTAGGATAAGCTAGCTGCGTACGAATACTGCAAGAGTGGTGCTGATTCATGGGTAGTGCGTGAAAGAATGACCGGTTTTTCATGCGAAACAACACGAATGCCCTCCACCCACTCGTGCAATATTGATTTAAACCAGTCGAATTCGAACGCGGTCCACACATACCGTCTACTATTTAGTACACATATACGGATGTTCTCGTATAGATTCGAAAATCATACCCCTGAGCATGCGCACTGAGATAAGATTACGATTAAACACTCTCTATATCTGCAACTTTAAGTTTCTACTATCTTTTAACTCAAATGATTTTAAGCATGCGTGGGGTACAGTGTAAAAGAATGACCAGTTTTGCGTGCGAAACAGATCGAGTGCCCCTCACCCAGTCGAGTCAAATTGATCAAAACCTGCAGTCGAATTTGAACGCTGTGAACACATACCGATTTTCTTCTAGCCTCTCATTCCACACGGAATAGAAAGAGACTGACATAAACATTTCCAATTATTTGGCACATAAAGGCGCAATTACACAGACGAATGCTCAAATAAAAGCTCGTGCAAAAGATCTAAAATTTTTTGCGTGAACATTTATGTGAGCTTTTCTTTGAACATTTTGTTCGGGTAAATTTTCGAGCAAATTATTGCTATCTGTTTTGGAAACATATTTTTAAAGATGAGAATAAATAAAATTTCACATTAGTGATCAGTGATCTCAATTCTTTAAAAAAATGGAACACCAAGTTTTATTTAAAATTTTTGTGAAAAAAAAGCGACGGCAAGCGAAACATTATTATTGGCTCTACTATCAGTTTTGTCACATCGATAGGGTTACTTATAATATTTTTTTCTTAGGGTTTTTCCCGGATTTTTTTGCTCGGTTTTTTTTTTGGATTTTCTTGCGATTTTTTTTAATTTCTAAGGGTTTTTTTCCTAAGGTCAAAAAAAAAGCCCAGGAAAATTTTTATTTTCGTAAAAAATTTTGAGTTTTTGAAATATCGGCAAAAAACTCAAAAATTGCACTTTTAAGCGGTAATCTGCGCCTCACGACTATGAGGAGTGGTGGGGAGGAGGATTTTTTTTTGAATATATTTTTGTAACTTTGCTTTACCTTTAGCTTTTATTGTTGTTTTTTAATTCCTCACACCAGATTTACCTAGTTAGTTTCCCAAGGGTTGCTTAAAAAAGCAAAAGGTTCATGAAAATGCTGAAGATATAGATATTTACTGTCAATTTAATGTAATAATCAAGGTCGATTACTGACACTGAAACAACAATATGCAAAGGGCAACAACAACAAAGAGCAACATTACTACCTGCGAAATCCAAAACGCGGGATGATAGATCGGCGACACAGTCTACTAAATTACTGCTAAATTATATTTTTTAGACAAGGGTCGGGTACGTAGGGTTGTAAGAGTGGGTAATAAACGGGTATTATTTAAATCGAACGTGCTTTTGTTCATATATTTGAGATTTAATAAAATGTATATAGGTTTTTTAATTTGACTTAATTATTATTGTAAAAGACTAAACTAGGAAGTAAAATAAAGGAATATTCTTTTAAACGTAAATTTTTATCATTATATTTTACAGGCAACCACAATAAATAAGTGCCAATTATTATTTTTTTTTTATTCTCGCTTTTTTTACAACCCCAAAAAAGTTACAAGTATACTGGCATATTCCCTATAAAAATCAGATCAATCGAAGTTGCTTATGAGGTAAAATGTGAATTTCGGCATCAAATCGTCGGAAAGCACTTGATTAAAACTACCTTATTTTAAAACTTTGTTTTTCTATTTTCAGTTAAGTTCAATGAATTCCGATAACAATATATATTTTGAATTTGTAAAGAAATTTTGATACCCCCAATTCTTCAAACAAATTTTGCTCAACATTCTCTTCAAAATTTACGTGTGTTTTTTTGTACGAGATTTTGCTCGAACATTTCTTTGAACATTTTGCTCAAGAGGCTCGTGTAAATGTTTGTCGGCATTTCAACATCAAAGGAAAGTTTGTTTGTGTAAATGCGCCTTA
Organism: Oxystoma pomonae; assembly: GCA_963921995.1. NCBI lineage: Eukaryota > Metazoa > Arthropoda > Insecta > Coleoptera > Brentidae > Oxystoma > Oxystoma pomonae. Next base: position 30,147,345 of record OY998172.1, on the reverse strand, counting down.
AAAGTAATCGCATGCAGATATTTTCGTATGGTTTTGAAAATAGAATCGAGGTTTGCTGGTATATATGATGATATGATCCCTCTCAGATGCACGGCTCTAGAAGAAGAGAATCGCATAGAGTACGTCCAGCATGCGTCATGGGGGGGGGCAGTTTTTAGGGATAAATAATAAAAAAAAAACTTGCTTTGAATTAAAAATGTGACCATAACCAGGCATGTTGGGGAGGGGGGGGGGTTAACCTCAAACCCACCCCCCCACCTCAGTGCGCCAGTAACAAAACGCATTTTTGGTTTTCTCTCATATCATGATAATCGCTCTAAAGTACTTTTTACCATTTTAATGACAAATATTAAGACTTTTGGTTTCTTTAATTCCTTAAAATAAAAAAAAATCGTGTAACTCCAAAAAACCAAATTCTTAACCAATATCCATTAGTTGGTTGATTATTATTACAGTGTAGAGATCAGTGATAGTCTAAGTCCTAAATAGATTTATTGGGATATAATAGATCCAGTAGGCACTTATATTTTGACCCCACAACACGTGTTTTGTCCATTATGCTTTTGTTAGATTGTTCCGGAGTTAGTTTGGTTTAGGGATGCTTAGGGGTCAATTTAGGTAGAGACGTAGGAATAAAAGGATATGTTTTTATAATACCCCAGAAGTAATTTAATGAAAAATATCCAAAAAATATATAGGCGTAAAGTTTAGGAAGATAGTTTGTGAACCTTTCAGAAATAGTAGGAAAGATTATGAATAAAAAAGCTTAAAGGGGTTTAGAAAACAGTTACGGAGATGGAGCCAAAAATAAACAAACAATATCTACACAACTCCCTTTACGGACAGCTCTTATACGCGGACAAGTCTTATAACCAGACAATACTTTTGGAACCAAATTATCAATGCCATAAAAATTATCCTCTCATAAACGGTCAGGGCCCGTATTCTTGACGGCCTGTGAGGTGACTAGTGAACGGCGAGTATTTGCCTCTCTTACTTTTCGTATGGTTCAAAGCAGGTTTGAAGGGAGGGGGGGACACTCAGATATTAAGTCGTTTATTTAATACATTTTTTATTTAAAAAAATGTTTAAATGCGCTGAAAATTCTCGAGAAAATAACATTAAAAATGCAATTTTTGAGTCGAATTAAACTAAAATCGCAATTTACAACGGTACCATAGCGCCGCTGCATTTTTTAATTTAAAATTGTGAAAATAAAAAATTAAACTAATATCGTAAATATCAAAGGTGTTATATCGCCGCAATTTATGCCCTACTTTTGATTTTCTAAATGTTTTTATAAACAATTTAAAGCCAGGGTAGGGGGGGTTAACTACCCCCCTATCCCCCTGAAATCTGCGTTTAATTTTTTCAGTTATAAAAAACATAGATAACAAATAAACCACAATAGCTAAAAACTTTTTTTTGAGGTCTAAAAAGCATTTTAAGTTGAAACATTACCTTTTATATTGCATATGTCAAACATAAGAAGCCTATCTCAAAAAAAAATCGTTTCCGTTTTTTGTGTCAATGTCAATTTCAATATGTCTATTGATATGCAGCAACGCTAAGCCCGTCAGACGAATTTCCGTCATAGTGTTTTTAAGAACTTAGGTTTTAAATCTTCTGAGGCATGATAAGCTTCTTTTTGACGAAGCAAGAATGTTCTAGTCAACAAAAAAATATCGCCACACTTGTTCATTGCCTCGAAAACGTTATCAGGTATGTTTTGATTTTTAAACTTTTGCCTACTTCTGACCAATATTGTTTACAAATACTGACTTCTCTCAATAAAATAATTTGAGTTTTGGATTAATCAAACAGTTTATAGTATTTAGAAACGACTTTACTTAATTTTGCCTTGATTTTGGCTTTAAGTTGTACAAAACTTGATATGAATATGTTCAGGTCAAAAATACTTTTTTATATCCGAAATGATTTTGTCTAAAACTAGTTTATCAATAGAAACTCTATAATACTGTTCTGTATTTCCAATAGTTTTCGCGTTAGGTACGTCATGCGTTTGTTTATTCTTGCTGTGACGAATTGAAAGTCAAACTGTCCCAAAATACTGTGGAGGGATTCTAGAATGTCTTTAAAGAAACTTTCTGCAATTTCTCGTTTTTTCTCCAAAGACTTCAGGGTTACCACCAGCATCTTTGTCTACTTTTTTCTAGCGAAGAGGGGGCGCTCCCCCCTGGGACCGCCACTGCAAATGTCGATCTCCGCTCATGGGAGCTTTCACTGTATATCATACAAAAGTTTAAGAGACCAAATATAAATGTAAAAAAACGATAATATATTTACTTTCTGCCTAACACTCAAGACTTGTTGATGTACCAATTTAAACAAAAAATACAAGAACGCAAAAACCATTTACCAATCTTCTTAGTAAAAACTATAAGATGCGATGTTGTAACCCGCTTAAAAAAGATACCAAAATGGCCAATTATTTATACATTAGGGCTAAGAGCTTACAGTAGACTGTGGGCTCTCTGATTACAAATAATTTCGGGTTATTAGAAGATCTTGAAATTCTTAGTTTCGCCGTGTAGTGTATACATCATCATAATTTGCTCTCTTTCGAGTTTGTTACTCATTTTTGTGTTTTGTTTTTAAGAATAATTTTATTGCTGGTGGTATGTACAGTATGCATGTTGCATTGGAACTTTCAAATAAGAAATATTTTTACGCTTGTTTTCTATTACACATTTCTTTTCTTGTAAATTATTAGTTTATATTAAGCCCACGCCACGGCTTAATATAAACTAATAATTTTGGATCTCTGTTAGATGGACATTACCTCAAGTTGACTTAAAGTTCAATGTGCCCGATGTACTTTTTCCTATTTTTATTTTGTTAAATTTGTGTGTTTGGCAGCTTTAAAATAGCTGTTTTCTATTTTTGACTTACTCGATTTATTATACTGCATCGCTTCGCTTCGTTCGGTCAACTGCCGTCACGAGCGGTAGCTATCACTTTTCGCACTTGTTAGATAAATAACTTTTACCTACTCGCGTGCGGTAAAGTGCACTTTACCGCACTCATTTGAGTGCGGGAAGATATACTTTACCGCACTGAGTACTGCATTCAAAAAAAATATTCTCGAATGGAATAAACTCTAGTTTTCCCACTTTTACAATGTATACTATTTTTAAAACTAATAATCTTGAGAAAAAAAAATTTGGAATTTTTCAAAAAAATTATGTTTTTTTAAAGGGTATAAGACGCTAGTAGGTAAAATTTTGTACCTAACACATGCGGAAAGTGATACTTTACCGCATGCAACGGCAGTTGCATGAACGACGCGAAGCGTAGTTTGGGCAAGCCGCCAAGGGCTCGTCAACTATACTTACTAGCGTGTGGTAAAGTGCACTTTACTGCACTCATTTGAGTGTGAGATGATGTACTTTACCGCATTGAATGTAAAGTTCCTTTACCACACTCAAAAAAATAACTGCACTTTTAATTTTACGTTTGACAAATAAGTTTATTGTTAATTTTTAATAAATCTTTAATTTTTGAAACATGAAAATGTTCCGAAAACATAGTAGTTATCTATTTCATTTCCAAAAAAAAAATACTTAACTCTAGGTTTCCCACTTTTACAATGTATACCTACTCGTTTTAAAATTAATAATCTTAAAAAAAAATTGTTAGAGTTTTTCAAATTGCCTTTATAGCCCTTGACGGCTTGACCGAACTCCGCTTCGCGTCGTTCGTGCAACTGCCGTCGTGTGCGGTAAAGTATCACTATCAATGACAGAAGAAGCTAGGGACTCATTTTATTAAAAGTACTATACTCCATTGGAATAAACCTCGGAATAAACTCTTAAAACAAACTTTACTCTAATTTACCTTAATTTATAAAAGTGGGATTTTTTTTCGACCAATGGTATTTTAAAACATTTAAATCCACTATAAATTTCAAAGGTCAAAGTCACTTATAATTTTTAACAAGCGATTAAAATCTGCGCCCATTAATCTTACTATAAAAGCCACAGATAAGCATCAATGAATTTTTTTGTTCTTATAAAGCGGCGCTACTGGGCTTAATTGTTTGACATCTCCCGCATGTGCGAGATTCATTCCCAGAAAATATATTAGCATTTTTTTTAACAGGCTAGTAAAATTACATTTTGCACTTGAGGGATAACAGTGTCACTTTTTATCCCTGAAACAGGGATGGAAGGTTAAAGGGACGATCAAAAGCAAAAAAGAAGGATGAATGGTAAAAGTAGGCACGTCCTGCAAGTAAATTATTGACAAACCTTTTAATTTCTCGAATTTTAAAGATTTTTTCTCCCAGACCAGTCTTCAAAAATGCTTTAACAGTTTTTAATACCGTTTTGCCTAAATTTTTCTGGTTAATGCACTTTTGTGGCTTCCTCAGTCGTTTAACTTTAAAAAATATTTTTGTTGATATGACACAGATTTAATATTATAAATGATTTTATGCACTTCAGAGATTAAATAGGTACTTTTAATCCCTATTTTTATGGACTAAAGTGACACTTTTAATCCCTAAGGGATTCAAACAAAATTTAATCCCCAAGGCATTAAAAATAAATTTAATCCCTCTGCTTACGGATTAGAAGTAAATTTAATCCGTCAGGGATTAAAAAAAAACTAATCCCTGGAAAATTATAAATAAATTTATGCCAAACAGCACTTGCTCTTGGCCAAAATTTCATTCTTAGCACCCTTTCTTGTAGTTGACGAACCAATTGGCGTAGAAATAACGTAATTTTAACAAAGATCTTTTCCTAAAGTGCATAAAATAGTATACAAACCTCGGGACTAAAGTGTTGTTTAATCCCTTAGCGAATTGTAGCCCTCCCTACGGTCGGGCTACAAACCTTTCGCCAAGGGATTAAATGTGGCACTTCAGTCCGTAGGTTTATATTGTACTATTATGACATAAAAGTTCAAAAACTGCCATTTTATCCCTTGACATAACTTTCCCAAAAGTGTTTTGAAAACGTCCTGCATGAAATCTAAAATCTACTTAGAATAAGAAAAAAATTATATATTTGTTAAAGAGGATCTTATGAAACACTCTGGAAAAGATAAGTCAACCTTTATCGATTCATTTAATAAAAAAAAGTTTTTTGCTTCAGGCTGACATGTTTGGTGGTCTGCTTTTCGAAATTCCCTAGCCTTCGTTATGTATCTAATCGAGTATTTTAGTGAGTGCAGCTTTTGGTCTTCCAGCGTCTTTAGGGTTTTTTAATGGAGTTATAAAATTATACAGTGAGATTTACTAAGATTTAAAATAGTACCCCCCCCCCACAGGTCTAAATATTTACACCTGTGGAGGGTTTTTCAAAAAACACTTACCCATACAGAAAAGACACAAAGTTGTTGATTATTTTGTATTGTTATTGCAAAATACCACTGAAAAACTGCTTTTTTTCTCAAAATACACCATATTTTAGAAGAAAATGGCAAATGGCGAATACGCCAAAAATTTCGCAAATAATAACTTGATTATTTGTGTTTAAGGTTATAAATTTGGTGATTTTTTAGACCACCTCAGGGGGGTGGTTTAAATTTATAGCCCCCAGAAAGGATGGTTTTGTGGCATTTGGTAATAACTTCGTTTATAATTTTCCTAAGTAACCGGTTTTACAATTTAATACCCCAAGTTGTTCATTAACCAGTAAAACACCTCCTATTTTGTCCAGAGAAATGCCATATTTTGAACCCGTTTTCAGTAGAAAAAATATATTTATGAGGGCACTACGAGACAAAACAAACATAGGCAAAGGTCACTGATTATGCACGAACATTATACCAAACAAAAAAACCAAAACAACTATATTAATTTATTTACAAACTGAAAGTAACTTTTTACCAGGAAAGCCGTGAAATTAATTAAGTTCGACAAATTTTATCGAGTAAAATGATCTTTGATTATAATCGAGTGATCGCTTCCAAAAGGCCAGTATGCCCACCAAAATTTGGTGGTAACTGAATTCATATACCATTGGCGTTTCGTAAATTAATACATTTTAAAAGATAATTAGAATCATTTATTCGTAAACTGTAATACTCCATTTTGGAAACTTGTATGGTGGGATTTACTAAAAGGGTTTAGTCTATTTTAGAGCGGTCCTAAGTTTAAGTGAAATTTTTGGTTTTAAGCATTTTTAAATCAACCCTCCTTGAGTTTTGGATATAGTTTGATTTATATGAGGAATTTTAATAAATTTTTTTACTGAATAATCGTCTTAACATTATCTTTTGTTGGATTTAAGAAGAAAGTTTCAATTTAGAAAAAAAAACAATATTAAAAAATTTAAACCCACTCGGGGTTTAAATAGTAAACACTCTGTAGAACAAATTAAAATTGGGGTTATATGTCACTCTAATTAAAACTTACCCTTGTTAATTAATTTTTTCAATTCATACTTGATGTCACACAACGATTTAGATGGGTAATAATATAAGAAGAAGTAGATTAATTTTGTATTTATTTAAAAGGTGTTTTATTTATGAAATGTATTAAAAAACTTAAACGCAAGTTTTTTTTTACATTTCTGTCACTGTCGAAATATCAGTTTAAAAATATTAGCGCTGCGTTCAATCACAAACAGCGAGTTCGGATCTTTTACCTCTGCTTGCACCTTGGCTTGCACCAACCTCTACTGATGAAAGCTACAGCTTTAAAATAAGTGGGCTTTGAGTAAGGAATTTTTTTTTACTTAGCTTTTAGATAACCTCAATGTATTACTTTTAGTTTGTAAATAAATTAATATAGTTGTTTTGGGTTTTTTTGTTTGGTGTATTTTTCATTTCATTTCATTTCATTTTTCATGCATAATCAGTGACCTTTACTGTTTTGCCTCGTAGTGCCCTCATAAATATATTTTTTGTGCTGAAAAAAGGTTCAAAATATGGCGTTTTTCTGGACAAAATAGGAGGTGTTTTATTGAGTAAGGACCAACTTTGGATAATAAATAAGGTAAATTAATCCTTGTAAAAGCGGTTACTTAGGGAAATTATAAACGAACTTATTACCAAATGCCTGAAAACAATCCTTTCTGGGGGCCATAAATTTAAACCACCCCCCTGAGGTGGTCTAAAAAATCACCAACTTTATAACCTCTAACACAAATAATGAAGCTATTATGTGCCAAATTTTTGGTGTATTCACCATTTGCCATTTTGAAACCTGTCAAAAAAAATTAGTTTTAGGGCATTTTTTTCTAAAATATGGTGTATTTTGAGAAAAAAAGCAGTTTTTTAGTGGTATTTTGCAATAAAAATACAAAATAATCAATAAATTTGTGTCTTTTCTGTATGGGTAAGTGTTTTTTGAAAATTGGTTTTAGAATTTAGTACTCTCCACAGGGGTAAATATTTATACCTGTGGGGGTACTATTTTAGATCTTAGTAAATCCCACTGTTAATGTCTTAAGCTTTTATCTAAACACAATAATTGGGAAAAGGTGTCACAAACAAACTAAATCTAGGCACTAATTTTTTTTCGATTTCTAGTTTTATTAGTAGTTGGTATAATGACTGTGAGATACTATAATGGCCAAAGAATCACAAAATAAGTAACAATAAAAACTTTGAAAACCAAAGAAAATAATGTAAAAATCAGGGTTGGCCATGGGCAAGGCCAAAGGCGAAAAATCTACTGCGCATGCGATGCGAGAGTTATTATTGCTACTTTTTTTTCGGAAAATGCAAGGGCAGGACGGCGATTTAAGTGTCGGCTATTTTTTATAATCACTCGATATCGGGGGGAGGGGGGAGTCACTGCACCAGACGATATTTGCTGACTTTTGTCTTTTTCACTCATAATTTAGTCAAATATGTTTCAGGCAACAGCTCTGTTTCTTTACCGAGTTCTTTATCTATAATTAAGTCCACCATACCAATATGGTACAGGGGACTATTAAAATCGTGAAATTTTGACTTTTTTAAATTTTATCAAAGATGAGATACTAAGGTTCCAAAACACCTTAATTGATGAAAAAAAAAGTTGTCTGCCGGTCTGTCGGTCTGTTGTCTTTCTGTAACACGATAACTCAAGAACGCCTTAATCGGTTTTAACGAAATTTGGTACAAAAATTCTCTATCGGCTTACCACGAACTGAGTAACTTTTGGGTAGGGTGGTGGGAGGGCTGAAGGGGGAAAAGGAGGATAACATATTTTAAACAAATTGTAACTTTGGAACAAAAACAAGTAGCGCTATACGGTTTTTAGTCTAAAAATTTTGTTATAAAGTCCAAATTCGTGGGAGCCTTAGTTTCCGAGTTATTTGAAAAAACGTTAAAATATATAAAACAAATCATATCGTTAGAAGTAAAGCAGCTATTGATATATTATAAGGTTCAAATCTTTCAAAGCTACACTTTTGGAGATATTTTCATTTCCTTTCAACATAAAAAAATTGATTTTATGGTGGACTATCCGTGCTTTGTAGCACCAATTTCTTTCCTTACATTTGAAAATATACAAAAATAACAAAAAAGCACTAATTGCGAAAATACTTGAAAACAAACGTTTTTAAAAATATTGACGACTCTGAATGAAGCGCACTATTAAAAGTCAAACTCCGAATTTATTTGGTTTTGGTTAAGTTGATTGGGTAAGGTGGGTTCGGTTGGTTTGGTTGGATTAGTTTTATAGATCTATAGTCCAATTTTTTGATGAGCGGACTGAAGTAATTTTTTCCTCTTAAAACGTATTTCTTTGATATCAACAGTTTGCATGTCAAATAATTTGTTGTTGTCAATTTGAAGTAACAGTTGAAACAATCAATGAAATGACATATTTTTAGATATTTATTGTCGCTGTCTAAAATAATGTATCAAATAGAGATCCAAAAAAATCACGTCAGTCCGCTCATCAAAAGATTGGCCTATACGTTGAAATTTTTCTACACTGTTAAAAGGATTTGCAGTCGACAAACAAATCCTAACTCACGATTAAAAAAACAACTAGGAAAGGATTTTTCATATGGCTTAGCAATGCTGCAACCTCGCTTTTTCGGAGGATCCGCCATATTTGGCCAAATTGCGACGCGGTCGTTTTACGATTCGATGATTCTATCAAATAACTATTAAGCATTTTACGTTGCGATCTTTTTACGGCTCGTTTAAATTATTTTTGTTTGTTTTATTTTAGCTCATTATACGTTTCGGTCTTTTTTCAGTCTTTTTTCGATCTTTTTACGATAAAATTACGGTTCGGATTTTGTATAGGTAGCCCTAAACTTATCACAAATAGTGCATGGGCTACGTGGGAAAAAGCCGCGTTTTGTGATAAAAGCAACAAACTTTGCACAGTTGTTCTCTAGACCAAAACAGTCAATTTGACCCGCAACTCCTCTCCCAAAACCTGTGTAGGCGCGGTGGGGAGGGGCGGAGGGTAAAAACTGGAGGGGTTTATATTTTCTTAAATTTTAGTTTGTTGTATATAATCATAATTGATCTCAATTTATAGGTTTTTGATGATGGACAAACCGAAAATTGTCACCTCCATTCGTTTTAAGGTGCCCCTAAGGGGTTAAGGGGATGTTTAAGCTCCTATTTGGGCATTTTTATAATAAAAGTGTAGGATTTAAAAAAAATTAAAAACTTGCGTAGAATTGTTAATAATTTTAATATTTTAACTTATATCTTAGTCCTGTTGGGTAGGTGGAAAGGGAGGGGGTAAAAATTAAAGGAGCATATATTTGAAAAAAATAGTTTGCTGGATATTATCGACGTGGGTATTGATTTACAGATTTTAGAGGATGACGAAACCGGAAATAACCATTTTCATTCATTTTAAGGTTTCCTTAAGGGATGGTAAGGGGGTAAAAGCTCCAATTTGGGCATTTTAATAAAAAAGTGTAAGATTTTAGTAAAAATTTGCATAGTACTGTTAATAATTTTAATATTTTAACTTATATCACTCAATTTTTTACCAAAGATTTCCATCCTGTTGGGCAGGTGAAAAGCGAGAGGCGTAAAAATTAAAGAGGCATTTATTTAAAAAAAATATATTGCTGGATATTATCGACATAGCTATTGATTTAAAGCAAATTTTAAAAAGTTTGGATACTACTTTAATAGTCAATTTAAGCCTTATATTCCAAAACTTAGATCAAGTCTACAAGTTAAAAGAGTCGATTTTGCTTGGGATCTTTACGACCCCAATAGCCTAAAGTAGAATTTGCCGACAAAAGGTAAATATTTTTTTTTCTGGTATGTCCATTATTTTTACTATAACTCTTACTTATTTAGAAACTTTGCTTACAGATATGCTACACAGTGATTGGGCGAAACGCAGAAATATTGAAAACATTATGACGTCTAAAGATAAAAATTTAACGGACCTAAACCAAATGGACTGCACAAATTTAGGGGAGGCTGATGGCCGTATTTTCTGTTCCTATCTGTTGCTCTGATACAGATACAACAGGATGAAGATTTTTGATCAAAAATTAAGTGATATAAGTTAAAATATTAAAATTATTAACAATTCTACGCAAGTATTTTTTTTTTTAATCCTGCACTTTTATTATTAAAATGCCCAAATAGGATCTTTAACACCCCCTTAACCCGTTAGTGGCCTCTTAAAACGAGTAGAGGTGGTAATTTGCGGTTTGGCCATTATCGAAAACCTATAAACTGATATCAATGATGATTATATACAACAAAATAAAATTTAAGAAAATATAAACCCCTCCAGTTTTTACCCCCCCCCTCCCCACCGCGCCTGCACAGGTTTTGGAAGAAGAGCTGCGGGTCAAATTGACTGTTTTGGTCTAAAGAACAACCGTGCAAAGTTTGTTGCATTTATCACAAAACGCCGCTTTTTCCCTTTTTACTTATGGTAGCCCATGCACTAAAAGAAAAAATCATAAATAAATAAGAGAAAAGAAAAACCAATAAAACTAGCAGTCTAACAAACAATTTTAACGAGGAGCTAAAATTCTAACGCAGACCTCTTTATTTATCCCAAAAAAGAAATAAAAATTATGAACAATGCCAACAAATTTGTGTCCTCAATAAAGTATTAGTTGAGCAAGTTAGAAATTAATTAAGAAAGTTGAAAAAAGTCTTCTCCTTCCCTGAGTCCCAGACCAAGTCGGTAGCCAAACTGTTGTGAAAATTACAAGTCTTTACCACAAGGAGCAGAAACAATCTCACTTTGAAATCTCAGAAGGTCAAAAACACTAACGAAGGTGCATAAGTATAAAATTTCAGCTTACCGAAAACCAGAGGGACCAAACAGGTTGCAACCAAAATATGTTTGGTGAATTTGTGTATCAAATTTCTAAATGTGTCGAACTTATACTTTTAAAAAAAGTTAGTTTTTTCGGCCAATGTACCTTCTAAAATGGTATAATGCTATTCTTAAACTACCTACCTCAAATTTTAATTAATTATGACAACTTTCTATTTCAGATAATAATACATTATTGCACAGAAAATTGTTTAAAAATTAAAGGGTAAAAAAAATGTGGTTCAGAATGTCAGGGGCGGTCAAAGTTTTTTTTTTAAGACAGGGAGGGCGGTTTACTAGGAGTTCAGTTGGGTTAGTTTGTACGAAAACTTAATGTTTATTTATATTTTAAACTAAAGGTACTCCAGCCTTGGTGTCAAAATCGTTTCTTAAGCAGGCGAAAACTTCGAGAAAAGTATACTAAAAATACCAGTTTTTACACCTTTTAGCTGTTTTTGACAAAAATTTTAAAAAGTTAAATTAAAATAGTAACAATCAACAATGTTACACAGACGCGATTTTTTTTCTTCAAAAACTTTCACGTTTTTTGAAAAATATTTTTGGAAAAGCAGGTTGGGTTAGTACGAAGGGTGGTTGGGTTGGGGTGGGATATATCTATCACTAGTTAAATATGTGGTTTTGAGTTCACTGCAAAGAGGGCGTCTTCAAGCACCGAGCGACCGGGCGGTCGCCCGGGGCGGTCGAATTTGAGGGCGGCCGGAGGTCGTTCCGTTGTTGTGCTGGGGAGAGTTTGCACAAAAGGTTTCATATCATGTACAAAATAAATAAATAATTTTATTTAATAAATATTGTTGACACATATTTAAGATATCAGATTTTTCGATCAATATTTTTGAAGAATTTTTTGCTTAGTTCTTAATAAACTATGCCTGTGGCGTTATAAAGTAATTTCTTCTTACAATTTAGGTTTAATTTTAATTATTATTTGTCAAGAGAATTTTAAAACCTTGAAAAATGGCATTTTTGGGTTAATTTTCTCAAAATTTTCGCATGGATTTAAGCAAAAAAATCTATAATTGACTTTAGATTCCATCCTAACACAAACAAAAAGTAAGAATCACATATTTATTTCCACACTGCTTAATTTTTAGTTTATATTTTTGAGAAATTTTTGTCAACACAAATGATTTTGACCACAAATTTAGTAATCTAAAATTAAGTCTAGATCCCACTTCCAGCCAGCCATGACAGCCAACCCAGACCACTTTTTTAATTATTTTACAGAAAACATGAAAAAGATCAGAATTTTCCTTTTAAACTTCAAACAATGTTGTGTCACAATTTCAGTTAAATAAGCAATTTTTCTTAAACATTTTAAACGTGTAAAAAAACTGTGTTTTTATTATAATTTCTTTAAAATTTTTGCCTGCACTGCGCCGCATTGAAGACATGATTTTGGCAAGAAATCTAGAATTGAGACTAGATCCGCCCAAGGAGTTACGTCTTTTTTTAAAATATAAATAAGATTTTTTTGTACGCACAAATCGAACCCAACTAACCCTCCCCCCTTCCCTCCGCCATCAAAATAAGCTGCGACCGCTCTTGGTATATAGGCGAAGCGATTAAAAAATTTGTCCGGAGCGGCCAAAAGTCTGAAGACGCCCCTACCCCCCACCCTGTGATCGCCACTGGGTTATTACGAACAGTATTTTGGTCAGTGATAATAATCCTACTACATAGTTTTTTTAGCTTATACCTATACATATACTATGACTATAGTATAGTATGATCTATAAATATTGTGATCGTACCAGAAATATGAAAATAAAAAATGCTTCGATTTTCAGATCATTCTCAACATTTTTGTCGCGTTGTCTGTCTGTCTGTCTATCCGACTGTCTGTCGGTATGTCTCTCTCTCATAACTCAAAAACTATCTGACCGATTTTAACAAAATTTGGCACCTATGCTGAATTTCGGCTCTTTTTGGTCCCACTTAAAGATGATTGGAATCAACCTCATACAAAAGCCAAGAAAAAAGGTTGGAAGGTTTTTCAGAAATTAAAATTTTTATCAAACAATGGCTTGTATGGTATCAAATGAATGGTAATTGACTCTAGAGTAAAAAAAAATTTAATTAGTGATGTTTAATTAATAATGGGGGAGAAATCGTCAAAATAAATTTTTATATAAATATATACTCGTATTAGGTAGTTACAAAGACATATGAGCTTGGTACCAATCTTGTGAACTCAAGTACCCATCAATTGGCAGAGTATTTTAATCATAGAATATAATATATCCATTTCGGCCGGCTCTGCGCCTCTGTTCTGTTTATTTTGGATTTTTCCTACTCAAAACTAATCGTTTTTTTAGTGCATCCAGTAGCAAAACTCTTTTAAAAAATCTTTTAATCACTTTTACAACAGTATTTTACATAAAAAAAAAAGTTTAAAGACCAAGAAGTAGTTCGAAAACAAAATTAAAAACTAAAAAATCGTAGTTTTTGCAACTAGTAGCTAAAATAGTCTTTTTTTATAAGCGTTTGTTTAAATAACGAGCACAGTGAGGTATTTAAAAACGCGAGCAAAAAAAACACAGTTTAGCCGCGAGTTGTTAACATTATTTTTTTAATGCCTTTATCAAAAAATCCAAGAAAAACAGGAAAATACTTTTAAGAATCTCGAACGAAGAGCACTTCTCGCAAAACACCATCTTTACACTATAAATAAAGGCGGCTGGTAAATGAAATAACAATGGTTTTCATAGCGATGTGCCTTTTTACTCGGTGAAAACTAGCGGAAATGGCTTAATTTTTAGGCAAGAATAATTAGATTTTTTCACCATTACTATTTTCCGCTATTTCTCTTTAATTTTGGGTAAAACATGGACAGAAATCTTTTTTGGCACCCGTGTTGAAAAATAAAGTTTTTTTGCATCGGTAACCAAAAAAGCCATACTTTAATTATCTGCAGACAGTTACTAAAATCATGTTTTTAATGAACGTATTAAAAAAAAACGTTTTATTCACTTTAACAACAGTATTTTATATAAAAAAAAGTTTAACGCCCCAATACTTAACCGAATGTTTTTCAAGGGTCCCAAATTTGAAGCAGGAAAAAAAGAGAGAAGTAGTTAAAAAAAACAAAAACTAGAAAAAAAACGTTTTTTTTTATACCTTCATCAAAAACATTATATAGTAACTGTCTGCAGATTACTAAAGCATCGCTTTTTTGGTAACCGATGCAAAAAAACTTTTTTTTGATCACGGGTGCAAAGAAAGATTTCTGTCGATTTTTTACCCAAAATTAAAGAGAAATAGCGGAAAATAGTAATATTGAAAAAATCTAATTATTCTTGCCTAAGAACTAATCCATTTCAGGCAGTTTTCACCAAGTGCTCTTGGTTCGAGATTTTAAAAAGTGTTTTTTTTTTGTTTTTCTTGGATTTTGTGATAAAGGTATTAAAAAAAATATTGTTAACAAGTCGGGGCTAAACTGTGCTTTTTTACTCGCGTTTTTAAATACCTCGCTGCGCTCATTATTTAAACCAACGCTTGTAACAAAAGCACGATTTTAGCCACTAGTTTTGAAAACTACTATTTTTTATGCAAGAACCCCATTCTGTATAGCTAAAACTTTCGGTAGGTATAGGTAATCCAATTTGCCACATGGCAGATCAATGACAAAACGTAAACTGCTATACGGTAACTTCGGGTTGGGAATCGCGTGACTAGGAGATATATTCCTTTTGCGGATCTGCACGCGATGGTACGCGAGCGCCCGGCCGCATATAAGGTGATCTCTCCCTCCCGAATTAACCCTCTCCCCCAAGATTTTGGACTTGCGGCAGGTTCTCAATTTAATATTTAAGGGTGAGTTTTCTGTATACATTTATATGTGGCTTCCATTAGAGCATTGAAATAATTTGAAGAAAGTATCAAACCTAAATCAAGTTTTGTAACCTGTGTATAGCTATTCTTGGAATTAGGAAAAAGAAGATAACAAATGACAGTATCTTAAATGGAAATTGTTGTCCTTTATTTCTCTCACGACATACCAGTAGACAAAAATTTCGAATTGCCGGCGTCGACCAACAGGATCTGTGCGTTTCATTGCCAATTGCACTGCAATGTTAAACCTAGTTTAAATGTAATCGGTGGTTAGAATGTGATTTCACATTGAACTTGAAATACCAAGGTGGCACATTCTAAATGTCAGTTAAATTTAAACTAGGTTTAACACTGTAGTGCAGTTGGCCTTCAGGGAAATAATTGTTTTCTACCTGATATCAATAATAGCTACACAGTGTCGAATATTTGATATATTTCTATTGAGAACGTTAAAATAATACGTATTTTCAATTATTTACCTTACAAGAAAAGAAAGCAGGGAATCTTGCCGCACAGTGGGAGGAGACAACGCAATAGGTATGCAAATGGAGCAAAATTAAACTAAAGAACTTGGTACATATAAACTGGAGCTTAGAATATTTGGTCCTAACATGATACATTAATACGCGATTTTTTTATTTAACATGTTTTGGATTTGTTTCATTGTGCAGGAAAAAAAAAGTTTTAAAAATAGATATAAATATATTAAAATCTAATAAAATACTTATTAATATATGTTAGAAAATCCAAGATTTTAAAAAGTATTATAAAATATATCACAATAATATATTAATTGCTATAATTCAGCATATTACAAATAAAAATCCAATATATTTTAAGGTTGAAAATGTATTTTATTAAAAATTCCAAATTCATTTTATTTAATTTAAAAAAAATTCATATGTTACCATTAAATATCTCTTATTTTAAGATTAAATATATAATTATTAACATTTAATAAATTTATTAAATTTTATATTTTCTAGTCTAAAACTTATTTATTAATATATGTTACAAAATTCCAATATTTTAAAGGGTAATATAGAATTACACTAAAATTAGATATTTGTTTATTCTGTCCAATCCCTTTATCTTTCTTCGTGTTTGCGTTTTTCCCTATATTTTTTTTTCATTTAGCCAAACATTCCTCTTCCTTTAATACTTATAAAATCTGGCGATTAATTCTTTTAAATTTTTAGAAAAAAGTTAACAAAATTAAATGAGTTAAATGTTAAAACACCGTTTCGATACAAGATTAAAAAGTAATGCTAAAAAAATTTTTTAAATACACAATAAAAAAAATTAGACAAAACCAAGTCAGGGTTAGATCTTGTCCTAAAAAAATACTTTGACAGAATAATATAATTCCTCTATAAATAGAAATCTTTTAATTGTTTTTTAAAATGAGAGTTACCTATGGAAAATGTATTTACATTTTTATTTAAAAGAAGTAGTTTTTTTATGTATTTAATTTTCATATAATTTGGATAATGTTTTACTTGCATTATGAAAAAAAATTACCTTACTTACGCAACACAAAAATGCTAAATACATTTTAACCCCTAAAGTTTCCCAAAGTAAAAAAAAAGAAAACAAATTATTTGTGCCTCGATCTGTTTCAATAACTTCTCAAACTATTAATTTTTTCTACGCACTTACTGTAAACTACTGTAGATTGGGTATAACGAAAGATTTTTTCAAGCTTCGGCCTTTGTCGGTCAAGACACGTCCGTCGCGTCCCAAGATTGAATATCGAATGACCCTTTTTTAAAATTTAAAATTTTGCTATCTTGATTTTTAATTTTTTTCGCTTGTAATATTTTATATTTTACTTAAATTTTTTAAATTTTAAATTTTATTTAATAATAATTTTATTAAAAATACTTGTTAATACATTGCTTTTTAAAATTTAATAAACGCTGGTATTAAATTTTAAAACATTCATATTTTAAAAATATTTTGTAAAATATGTATATTTATTTTTAAAACACATAATAAAACTGTAAAATTGTAATAAATCTAATTTTATATTCGAATATCTGGGAAGTATTCTAAGTCTAATATAAAAATATATTTGAAAGAAATACTCCCACGTTTTTAAACTGAATAAAATTATATTTAAAATAAATATATTTTCTTTAAAACACAATCTATAAAAAAATACAATTCATTTTTTTTCTGTGTAACAGTTACATACAGATCTATACTATATAGTACTTTAAGAAAGCTAATATTTTTTACAATTCAAAAATAAACAAATATACAGGGTGTTCCAAGTGAAACAACATAACTTGTTGGCACACCTTGTATATTATTTGAATTGATTGATTGTAATCACTAACTCACCCCAGGGAACAATTATCACCGATCACCTTCTACGTGCCCCCTCTTTGTCAAGGACAGAGATCTTTAGCCTACGTAGCAAGTATACACAGTGGACTGCCGACTTAAGTAAGAACAATATTTAATTTACCTGGGACAATTTTTTACCAATACAAAATTGTTTCACTCAAAAAAAAGTTTTACTTTATTCCCTTGTTACTTGATTTATATACCTATATTTTTACCTTTGTTCTCGTAAATCAAAAAGTTTCTTTTATTTTTCTTTTATTTCTTAAGTGCCACGCGCCCTATTACGAATATATTCACCTGAAATTATAGTCGATAAAGGGAGCGATGAGAGATGTTATTCGGATTTTTTAGGGGTCAAACCCAGCTCAAATCGGATAGGGTGGATTTTTATGGTTTATGGGGTCGGCGGGATACATAGCATTGTCTATGTGTACAGGGTGGTCCAAATTATAGGGAATTCTGGGGTTTTGGGTATTTCTAAAGGAGCTAGCGAAAAACCAATATAAATGTTATGGGCTCGATTTTTGAGAAATTAGACACTTAAAGTTACATATAAAAAGAGTGCTTATTTCTTGTCGTATCTTAGTGCGCATGCTCAAAACGCTATACGGCGTTACGTTTCACCCATAAACATTTAAAGTTGCATATAAAAATGGTGCTTAGTCGTTTTCGTATCTCAGTGCGCATGCTCAGAAGGGATACGCCTTACAACAGCGACTAACTCTCACCTATCTCTACTACGACAACGACTAAGTACCCTTTTCATGTGCAACTTTAAAGTGTGCATGCTCAAAACGCCGTCTCGCGTTTTAAGCATGCGCACTGAGATACAACAAGGAATAAGCACTCTTTTTACAAGTTTTTTTTTTAACTTGCAATGTATTTAACTAGATATGTTTGTTCGGGTAGAATCTTGCAACTTAATTTTGACCAACTTCCCGACATCCAATCGGCTTCAAATTTGGTATGCTTATATAGTTCCAGTGACCACACAAGAATACAGTGTGATGAAATTGACAGCTCCCCCCTACTAGAAGGGGGTGGAGGGAGGCACCTGGGGATGGAAATAACGAATTTCTAATCAGATTTTTAAAATTCAATATAGCGGATTTCAGATGGACGATTTACCCCCCATGTGGGGAGTGGAGGGAGGAAAACCCCTAAGTTTGTCCTATTTCAACCAAAATTGATATTGATATTGAAAATTCAATATGGCGGATTCAAGATGGACGATTTTGGTCATGTTTTGCTAACCAATTTTAAGTGACTTATCCACATCCAGAGAAAATACGATAATATGGTATTCTCAGGTACCCACCTCCCTCTAACGAGGAAAGTGGAGGGGGAAAAATATTTAGTTTGATCGATTTTAATCAAAATTGGCATACAGATAATATGGATTATACAAATCTAAAAATGAAAAAATAAATTTTGATTAAAAAAACCCTAAAAAACAAGCTTTTATTAAATGCACTCAAAAGTAGAAAATAATTTTTTATCTTTCATATACCATAATAAAAGCGATGGACGCAAATTAAAAATTTTAACTTTACGGTGACAAAGAGAGAACTACAAAAAAAGAAGTAAATTCTTCTTCTATTGGAATGATAAACATAATGCTTTCATCTAAAGAAGCTGAGGGCGGGTGAGATTGCCGTGCTTGCCAAGCCTTTGAAAATGTCCTTAGGTTATAAAATAATAAAACTGTTTCTTATGTAAATCATCGACCTAAAGTTAAAATTTTTAATTTGCGCCCATCGTTTTTATTATGGTATAAGAAAGATAACAAATTATTTTCTACTTTTGAGTGCATTTAATAAAAGCATGTTCTTTAAAAGTTTTTTTGAATAAAAATGTATTATATGTAACTTTAAGTGTCTAGTAATAGTGGTAAAAACCGCATGTCAGTATGCCAACCCGTTTTTGAGCTACGGAGGCGTTTTGAAAAATAAGCGTTTTCGAATTTGGTCTATAACTTTTTTATTATTAAATTTTTTTCGGTGTAAATTATTTTTTATGGATAATTTAAAGTAAAATATATTTGTTATACTGGCTTTTATCTGTAACGTTTAGTTGTTGAGATATATATAAAAAACCTCCAAATCAGTTACTTCAACCGAAAAGAAACTAAAAATCAAAAGATCAAGAGATCTTGAGTGGAAATAACGAAAATTCGAACTTGGATGAGCATCCCACAAGGAACATAATTAAACGATGTTTCGCCCTGGGTAACCAGCGTGGGCTCATCAGTGGATTCACTGGTCACTCTCTACCATACATCATTAAACACCATCATACACTTTGATTTCAAATATTCATCCCACGCTGGTTACCCTGGGCGAAACATCGTTTAATCATTTCTCTTTTCGCTTTGGTCTTTTGTGTGTTCCTTGTGGGATGCTCATCCAAGTATGAATTTTCGTTATTTCCACCCAAGATCTCTTAATCTTTTGTATTTTTTTTTTGTTGAGATGTATGTTGCAGAAACTACTTAATGGATTTTTATGGGAATTTCACTACCCTATTACTTGAACTCCTGGGCAGGTTATATAGGCGTCCACGGGAACAAAAGTTATGATCATTTATAGCAAGAAAAACGGGTAAAACCGCGGTCAAAGCTGCGGGGTTTTCAGTTAATGTAGGTATTTATAAAATTTGAATTAAAAGTTTTTCTGACACATTTGATAAAAATCGGTTTAGCGGCTTTTGAGTTATCATATCCCAGATAGTAAGACAACTAGACAGACAGACCAACAAACCATAATAAAATTTTGTATTTAAGTCGTTTTTGCCCAAACAACTTATTTTTAGTGGAAAAATTATAGAAATTATTATGGGACAAATCATTTTTTGTTATTCTCGGTTTCGAAAAGCACGAAAGATTCTACATAACCATAAAAGCCATTGTTTTTAAATTTCGTCTTCAAAATATTGATCTTCTTTACCACCTATCTTTATGCTTTTTGCTTAATTATTCACTTTCCCTGTTGTTTTCCAATTTAAATTTTTCTTCCATTTTTCTATCCTATTATCATTTAAACTCATCAAATGTCACAGACCGACGCTGTCGGGCGCCTTTATATCAGGAAGCGTCGTTGACTCACCCCGACGCTGCTCAAAGTAGATGCCACCCTCACACAGTAGACTCACTCAGTAAGTGATGAAGGTTGAAATATTTTTGATAAAACTTTTATGTACTTTTTCTACACCTACACCTTAGACCACATCATATTATTTTTATGGGGTGACGAGCTGTGAGATGCCGCCAAGCAAATCAAAATACCATATGAGGCACTTACGTATTTGGTTGGTTTATTTTACAGTGAAAAACCCAATAGAAAACCTTTTTTGTAACTCGCGAAGACCCAACCAAGAGAAAGCATCAGAATAATGTATAAAACATTTAATAAGACGGCTTTTTATGAGTCATATAACTTGCCCCCTTCCCCGCCAAATTAATTTAAAAAAAATTTAATACCTTAATACACCCCTTTTGCGCCACCATCCACCACCAAGTAAACCTTTTGCACACGCTCCCTTCGTCCGCTAAGGCTAATTAAATTGATATAACTTAGCACTTTAATGATTTTTTACCACCATTTAAAGCTTTTGCGCCCCCTCCCTTCGTCCGCTAAGTTCATTTAAATGGATATAACTTAGTCCCCACAATAATTTTGTTTCCAAAAATATCCTCTTCTTCTTCAAGCTCTCTTCGAACGTTGGCTATCATCAGCGCGATCTGCACCCTGTCCACTGCTATTCGGAAAAGTGTCGTATTACTAACACCATACCATTGTCTAAGATTTTTAAGCCATGATATCCGTCTACGACCCGGACCTCTTCTGCCTTCAATTTTGCCTTCTATTATCAATTTTAAAAGTTTATATTTGTTATTTCTCAAAATATGACCAAAATATTCAGGTTTTCGTTTTTTGATAGTAAATAAAACTTCAAGCTCTTTATTTCTTCTAAGCAGAAATTTCCACATTAGTTACTCGGTTTATCCAAGATATCCTTAGTATTCTACGATAACCCCCCATCTCGAATGCCTTCAACTTTTTGCACATAATATAATATAAGATGCTAAAAACATAACACCGAAGCGCACGAATTCGGAGAGTCGTATTAAGATCGCAACTACACAACATTGATTTCATTTTGATAAAAGATGATCTAACCTGTTCATTGAGGAGACAAACCAAGTATCTTGAGTAAGTTAAAAGCAAAAATTGTCAGATGACTTGTTAAAATAAGGTTGCAAAATATTATCTGTCATCCTTCATGATCCAAGCGGATGGAGAAAACTTGACAGTGCTCCTGCCTGACCTGACCTGACCTGTCAATAGGTAGATCTTAAAAAGTGACTGCAGAAAGTTTAAAGCGTTTTTTGCTAGCTTTGAAAATAAAGGCGCAAAAAAATGGTGAGCATCAAATACTTTATAACGTAAAATAGTAGTTTTTATAACTAAAGGTAAACTAGTGTCTTTTCTCAAGCATTGGTTTAAATTGAACAAGCGTAGCGAGTGCGGTTTACAAATGGAAGTAAAAAAAACATAGTTTAGCCGCCAGTTGTAAACACTTTTTATACCTTTATCAAAAAATTCTTAAAAACTGGAACACAACATCCACAAGTGCTGCTGGCTGATGGACGACACTAAAATAGTTTTGAACAATGGCGTGTCTTTTCGGTCGGTGGCCTTATATTGTTGGCCATTATAATTTCTGACAGTTTGTTATTTTCAGAATGATTTTTGAGTTTTTTAGGTAACTAAGAACAATTAGATTTTTCAATCATTGCCATTTTTCGCTATTTTTCTTCAAATTAGGATAGAAAATGGATGGGAGGCTTTTTTTGTCAAGGGGGCTCATTTGCAGGGAGAAGCTAAACTGTAGATAAGTAGTAGGTTTACAAAACGCTTAGCATAACGTTCATAAAACATTTTCTTCCCAGGCAAACGTTTATTTAATCAAATTTCCCTTTTTTAGCCGATCTTACCGACTTTTCTAGCCAGATCAAATATTCCTATACTTTTGTTACTGCCGACGCAGGTATTACAACCTTCCTCCCCCCGCATCGTCGCTTTTACCCTCCAACTGCATAATTATAGGGCGGAAGCTCCAAGCCTTGCTGAAATTCCCTCCAAGTTTTACGGGTGTGGAATCAAAAATATAGAAATAATTTACCTTTGTTTCTACACTACTTTTACAAGAAAATATACTTATACGTAAAGAATTCTATTCATTCAATGAGTTCATATCTGCCGATTTTTTTGCAATACAGATATATCGTTAATTTTACTGTACATGTATTATTGTTGTATTTGTTCTGGTTTCTTTTGAATGTGAATATTAAATGTATTAATAAGTAATTACATTAGAAAATATGTAACTATAGATATTAAAATCACTATATTTTTTTTTTGTAACTTTGCTTAGGTACACGGAAAAAAAAATCTACAAATGAGTATTTCAGTATGCTCAAAACTGCATCATTGAAATGAAAATCTAGAATTTTATTTTAAACAGATTATTTTAAAATAAACATAGTGTTATACTTAAATACAAAATTTAATTTTCTCAAATGTTTTCTTTAATCCAAGTAAAAACTATCTGTTTAAAAATTTTATAATTTTTGATTTGAAGCCTAAGATCTTCATTTGGAAATTTATCGAAAATATTAAATTAAAACGGCACTAAGTTTATTATGAATCTCCGTTTATTTTCATTTTAAGAGCATATCTTTAAATTAGGCAAAAAATATTTTTTATTTTAAAAAATTGCAAATTTTGACATGAGACTATTGTAATTTTAATATTAACATAAATTTTGTTCTTTATGTTCAAAATAAGTATTTAAAATACTAAAATTAAGTATAACCTTCAGATGCCTAATTTAAGAAAATTCTTGTTGTTTTATTCTTAAAATGAACATCTCAAACGCTCGGGGATTCTCGGGTTCGAGTTAGGACGTAAGAGCCTGTCAGTCTTTTATTTTATGTGTCACCGGCCGGCGCATACAGGCGAATTTCGAGGAAAAGCTCGTCAAAAATCAAAAATTCGGAATTGAAATTATTGTGAACACCAATTATAATTTTATTATATAAAACCTAGGTATAATAAACCACCACCCTTTTATTATTATTCTCGTCCCTCTTAAAAATATTTTAGTTTAAAGTTGACCTTTGATGAGAATTTTGTGTGTAAAATATTTCGTATATTGAGCGTTTCGTTTTTCGTTATTGAGAAAATTTCAAGATATCGTCATGAAGTAGAATCTCAAAAAATTTTTTGAGTTGAAATATCCACAGAACTTTTTTAATTTTGATTTTTTAAAACTTTATAGTCTCGTAAAAAATAAAAATAGGAATTTTTCGTCCTTTTCTAGACATAAAGTACATTTACCCGCATTACCCCATTTTTTAAATATGTATTTTTGGTAAGACCGCAAATTACGGGGAAATGTACTTTATGGCTAGAAAAGGAAAAAAAATCCTATTTTTATTTTTTACGAGACTATAGTTATAGTTTAAAAAAAGTTCTGTGGATATTTCAATTCAATATAGTAGTTTTTTTATACCTTTATCAAACACCTGATTTTAGTAACTGTCTGCAGATAACTAAAGCATGGCCTTTTGGTTACCGATGCAAAAAAACTTTTTTTTAGTTGGGGGTGCAAAAAAATATTTCTCTCCGTTTTTACCCAAAATTAACGAGAAATAGCGGAAATTAATAAAATGGAAAAAATCCAATTATTCTTACCTAAAAATTAAGCCATCTCCACCAGTTTTTGATTTCAAATATCGTCAAAATATCAAACTTTCAAAGATTAAAATGTCGCAAGAATGCACGTCACCAAGTAAAAAGGCATATCGCTATGGCAACCATTGTTATTTAATTTACCAGCTGCCTTGATTTATAGTTTAAATATGGTGTGTTGCGAGAAGTGTTCTTCTTTCGAAAGGCATTAAAAAAATAGTGTTAACAACTCGCGGCTAAACTGTGCTTTTTTAGTTTAAATAACAAGCGCAGCGAAATATTTAGAAACGCGAGTAAAAAAAACACAGTTTACTTGCGAGTTGTTAATACTATTTTTTTAATACCTTTATCACAAAATCCAAAAAAAAACAGGAAAATACTTTTAAAAATCTCTAACGAAGAGCACTTCTCGCAACACAGCATCTTTACACCATAAATCAATGCGGCTGGTAAATGAAATAACAATGATTTCCCTAGCGATGTGCCTTTTTACTCGGTGACGTTCATTGTTGCAACATTTTAATCTTTGATAGTTTAATATTTTAACGGTGTTTTTAAATGATTTTTTCGTAGACTTGGTGAAAGAATAATCAGATTATTTCAATATTACTATTTTCAGCTATTTCTCTTTAATTTTGGGTAAAAAACGGACAGAAATATTTTTTAGCACCCGTGATCAAAAATAGTAGTTTTAACAACTTGTGGCTAAAATAGTGCTTTTTTTACAAGCATTGGTTTAAATAACGAGCGCAGCAAGGTATTTAAATAAACTCTCCTTGAAATAATCCAATCTTGAGTTCCTGCGGTAATTTGCGGTCTTTCCGGTATGTCTCTTAAATTTTGGACAAAAAATGGACGGAAATCTTTTTTTGCACCCGTGATAAAAAAAAGTCTTTTTGCATCAGTAACCAAAAAGCCATGCCTTAGTTATCTGCAGACAGTTGCTAAAATCATGTTTTTGATGAAGGTATAAAAATTTTTTTTAAGATTCTACTTACCACCATCAATAGGCTCCATGACGATATCTTTAAATTTTCTCAATAACTTGCGAATAACGGAATACTCAATTCAGGAAATATTTAACACATTTTATTAACACTTATAAAAGTCTCATCAATGGTAAACTTTAAACTAAAATATTTTTAAGAGGGACGAGAATATTAAAAAAAGGGTGGTGGTTTATTACTTAGGTAACTAGGTAATAAAATTGGTTTTTCCAATAATTTTGAATTCGGAATTTCTGATTTTTGACCAGCTTTTCGTCGAAATTCGCCTGTGTGCGGCGCGGCGGCTAGTATAGTTAGTTAGATATACTATGTTTTAGTCTGTGTTTTGTTTAGTTGATTCTTAGTTTATAAACTAAAACTTTCGTATTAATCATCCGAAATTTAAAATTTAAGTTTTTTGAAAGCGAAAGATTCGCTTTATGTCAAAACTGATAATTCTTTGAAATTAAGGGGGAGGACAGTTTTGAAAAATTGAGAAGTTTGCTAAATAGCCTTATTCTCTTGATGTATACGTTATTAAAATCGGTTAAGAAGTAAGAAAGTTCTAGAATGTTACGTTTGATGCTTTTTGGGTGGTAAAGACTGTCTCGCTATAAGTCATTTTCTTTTTGACGGGATGCAGTTTTGTAAAGAATGATCAGGATATAAAGATTTTAAGCCTTTTGGAAAGCTAAAAATGTTATGCACCCAATGTCCAAAATGACACTTAAAATTCAAGACGTCGAATAGAAGATGACTTATAATGGGACAGTCTTAACACACAAGGAGCATCGTAACACTACAGAACTTGCTTATTTCTTAACCGATTTAAATAAAGGAAATGTGTTTATACGTTAAAAGAATAAGGCTATTTAGCTAACACCTTATTTTTTTTTACAGCGGCGCAAACATTTTTTTTTCAGGAAGGGTTAAAATGATCTACATTTTAAATCTGTTCGCACACTTAAATTTTAAATGAATTTCATTTTTCAGTTTTGGTATTGATATATAGTTTAAAGTTTCTCTTTTTAAAAATAATTTAAATTTCAAATTTCGGATACTTAACTTATACATAAAGTTAGGATTTTTTTGGAATACCTTAATTGCCTTATAATATATATAAAGGGTGTTATATAAAAAAAAAACCTTGCACTCGTTGATTCTGCTTTGGATTAGCTAACTAAAAAACATCAAAAGCTATTTGGAAAAATGGAAAAACCTTTTTTAAACGATCGCTTAAAGGGTCAAACGCAAGATTTGATATTTTTAGGAAGATATCACCTTGTTGAAAGTTTTATGTTTGAAATTAAAATAATTTTAATAAGCCTTGTGTCTTGCCCTAAAACAAGTTTCAAAAATATCCCGCTCTCAAAAACAATTGACGTGTCCTTGAGTTTTACCGCAGTTTCTTTTTAAAAAAGATTTCGTATGGACACCCTTTACTGCATTTGTTTCTTTTCTAAAACGTAAGAAGTTATTGTAGAAAATGGAAGTAGAAAATATATTTTGTACTTTTTATATACCTGTATATTTTTTTTGACTTCAGTTATTATTATTAAATCCCACAGATAAAACACTTCGGTATCCTTAATGGGAGTTACCATTCAGGAATATGGATGATGAACAGGTTAGTGAAGCTGCCTCCCGCTCAAAACTTAAAAAAAAAATATTGGAATTATTTGCGCATCTTTTGCGCAGAATCGCGCAACTACTTTTATCTTTTGCAACCATCTGGACGTATATTCTTTAAAGTCATACGATCCGGTCTTTCTCTCGTGCGATGGGATCTATCACCTCCGCCGATCGAAAAGCACTTTAGGAAGCAATAAATTTAAAAAAAAAAACAGAACACCCCACCCATAAAGAAATACCCACATTTTCCATACGGTTGCTGCGCAAAAGATAAAAGTGTTTACGCAAAAGGTGCGCAAATAAGTCCATTTTTTTTTTAAAGTGGGAAGGCAGCTTAAGTGACTTGATGGTAACTCCTTTTAAGGATACAGTGCTTTTTAATTTAAAATATAATATAAATAATATTTTCAAAATAAGTATATAAAGACAGGTCTATATCTTAAATATGAAATGAAATATAATTGATTTAAGATGAAAATGCAAATAACAATGTTCAGTTTAAGACTAGGTTTCGCTTTACACATTTATAATACATGTATTAAAGATTAGTATTTTCAAAACAAAATTAAAAAGTATACAAAATTGAGATTTTTAATATTTCACATTAAAAATGTTATTTTAGGAATAAGGTGAAGGTGTATACCTAAAATAAAATTATGTATTTTTAAACCGAACAAAGTAATTTGAGAATTTAATATTCTTAGTTCAAAAAAATATCGTCTCGCGTATATATGATGCTAACATAGGCTTAGATCTAGTTTTATTGCTTTATATTGAGTATTTCTTTTTTTCCGTGTAGGTTGTCTAAACTTTTATTTTATTTTTTCTTATCTTATACATTTTATTCTTTTAATTAAGTAAGTAAGTAGCTATCTAACATTGCCGTAGTATACCACCAATAAATATTTGATTGATTGATACAGGGTGGGTCCGAATGGGGTGGGGGTTGTCAAATTTGAAATACCTACTTGGTTTACAAATGCTAATCGTGTCGTCATTCATTAAGGGGGTGGAGCTAGAGCGGCGACCTGTATATTTTGGCAAATTTAAAGTCATCGAATATCATTTTTACTATATGAATCCTATTTCAGATTAATTCCTAGCAGCGTACTGATAAGCACCATAGGCGCGAAACCCGGGTTAATTTTTTTTTTAATTTATCAACTTTAGAGCTTGGGATATCTTTAATAATTATATCTGTCTCCGTAAAGATGATGCCGAGCAGATTAATTCCTAGCACCGTTATGATGAGCAACACAAGTGCGAAACCCGGGTCTACGGTTACCATTACTTTTTTTGAGGGAAAGCTCGCCATTTTTCGTTTTTTGTTATGTATTCACCAAATCCAAATAACTTGATCTTGTTTACCACATTATTTAAAAACCGTTAAGAGGAAAACGTTACGTAGGTATTTTTGGAATCAGAAAGAAAATTCCTATTTATTTCTGCAAGTATAAAGGGTGTCCATCAAACAATGGAACAACCGCCACAGCTCAGTTCCTTAAGTAGCATTTACACGCGCGAATATTCCTTTGATCTTCGAAATGCCGACAAACATTCGCGCGAATTATTTATTTAAAGATTCGCGCAAAAGGTTCGGGCCAAAAAGTTCGGGGTTCGGGTAAAAAGTTTCATGGTGTTCGGACAAAATGTGCTGAAAGAAATCTTTGGAAAATAAAAATTAGAAAAATTATTTACCGTAAATCATTGAACGGAATTGTAATATAAAAATTAAATTTTAAAACCATTCAGACGGAAAAACGAGGTGACGCACATTTTGAGGGGTTTTGGTGGTGGGGTTAGATTATAAAACCTAAACACTTAATTAAGGAAAAACAAAAAAGTGTAAAGCATAGCAACAATTAGGTACAAACTTATTTAGTAGATATCTACCAACCTCAGAACCTACTACCCAGAAAATAATAATTTTTTGCTTTCCGTCGGCTTTTACTATTTAATCGAAAAATAAAATAATGTTCCAATTTAATTTCAAGAATTGAGGTCTGCGGTGATGTGAGACTAAAAATATTATCTCTTCCCACATTCAAAAATATATTTACAAAAAATCTTGCAAAAATTTTCCCGAATGTTTGTGACAAATGTTCGCTGCAAATGTTCGTTGCAAATGTTCTAGTGTTCGGGCAAACGTTCGTCGTAAACGTTTCGCCAGATTTGGCCCGAATTTCTGGACGAACCTATTCGCTCTGTGTAAATACGCCTTAGTGACTGAGACACCTTAGAGCAGAGAAGCCGCGTACCTATTCCTTTCTCTATGGGCGGCACGATCGCAGCAGCCAAAAAGATGCCAAAAAGACGCTTTTAGTTTTGGAGATATAATAAGGGACTCGGCCTTATAGGACACCCTGTATAGAAATTGGTGCTGCCCAGAAATTGTTGGAGTTGGAGTCTTGAGTAACAGCATAGTTTTAGATAAGAAAATTCAATCTTGGGAGTCGATATTCAATGGCTCTGGGGTGGGAGCGGCTTGAGCCTTGGCCGTCACTGACGTTGTGTAAAAACGTTGAAATTAGAATGGAAAGAGTCGATTACACGGTGATTTTAAGCTGAAGTTGATTTAATTCGTAAAGCTTTTAAAGTCTTAATATCCTACTAGTATTACAAATGCAAAATGTTTGTCCCTCAATCCCGCCAAAACGGCTAAACGTATTTGGATGAAATTTTGATGATTGAAATGTTGTTTAGTTTGACAAAAAATCCTAAACTAATAAAACTCTTTTTGGCTATTTGGCCATAGGTGCATGCTATCACAATAAAAAAAATGTTATTTTGTTGACTAACGTTACGAGAACGAGATCCGGCAGCAAATTTTTAGAAAGATCGTGTAACTACTTAAAATATTTAAAAATATGAAGATTAGTGGTTAACAATGACTTAATAATCGCGGGCCGTTTAGAATAAAGGCGATCCGAGTTAATTATATACAGACCGCTTCAAGCTACTGCGAACATAGGGGGAATCAAGTCCAATTTACTCTCCGTGCCGTACGACCGAGGTGGATTCGAAGCACGCTGCAGTGTTATCTTTTGGAAATTCATTTTGTTTTTATTATTTTGTTTTATTTCTGCCTTGCTCGAGAAACAGATGGGTAAGTTCTTAATTGAAATAATACATTTTTAAAACCAAAAATGGATGTCTACGAAGTTGCCGAAAAAGTGCAGATGGTCAAATGGTCAAATCGTCATAACCCAACACACGTTCGATATTAGTCGAGGGAAAATTTGCATTTGTATTTTGACGTAAGAACACAGTATCCCCAAAAACTAAATGTTTGGGGGGGGGGGGTATTATAGGGGAACACGTAATTGGGCCATTTTTTATTAACGGCAATTGCAATTTGAATGGTCCTAGATACTTGGATCTACTGCAGCAGCACATTATTCCAACTGCTAGGCAGTTGTTAGGTGTAAGATTTGGTGAAACATGGTTTCAACAAGATGGTTGTTCCGCTCACAATGTTGGCCTTGTTAGGGAATATCTTGATAATGTATTTTTTAATCAAGTTATAAGTACACGGGAAACTATTTTATGGCCAGCTCGATCTCCCGATCTTGCTCCTAATGACTTCTATCTGTTTTTGAAAAAGCTTTTCAAATTATCACCCCTAACATGCTTGGAAACGTTAGAAGGGGTTTTTATAGTAGGCTCGGATATTGTCTAGCCGAGCAAGGAGGACTTTTCGAACATTTGCTTTAATTTTTTTTTGACTCGGAGAATCTTTTTGGTTTTTAGAATGTATTATTTTATTTTGAGAACTTGCTTTTATTTTGTTTCTCCTTATTATTTTCATTGTAACACGTCGTCACTGATAAATCTGAGCAAGCAAATTTTCCAGTGTACGTATATGCAGAGACACCGCACGTCTATCAGTGAAGCAACCAATACTCAGGCTTGCGATCACCACTTGCATGACTTTCCTTTGGTATTTAGTACGCCTCTAACCACGGTGCTGTGTGGAGCGTAGTCAATGAAACCGGAATTTGGTCAATAAATACGCAAATTTTTATAACGTAATTTTCATATTTTTTGTCACTGATAAATAAGAGCGTTTTATTGTCAACTGCCCAGATTTATCAGTGACGACGTATTACAATGAAAATAATAAGGAGAAACAAAATAAAAGCAAGTTCTCAAAATAAAATAATACATTCTAAACACCAAAAAGATTCTCCCAGTCAAAAAAAAATTAGAGCAAATGTTCGAAAAGTCCTCCTTGCTCGGCTAGACAATATCCGAGCCTATTATAAAAACCCCTTCTAACGTTTCCAAGCATGTTAGGGGTGATAGTTTGAAAAGGTTCTTCAATTTTAATCCGAAGTTGTTCCAAATTATTAGCCCTTTCATGCCCGTGAACTTTATTTTTGATACAACTCCACAGATAGAAGTCATTAGGAGCAAGATCGGGTGATCGAGCTGGTCATAAAATAGTTCCCCGTGTACTTATAAACCGATTAGGAAATACATTATCAAGATATTCCCTAACAAGGCCAACATTGTGAGCGGGACAACCATTTTGTTGAAACCATGTTTCACCAAATCTCACAACTAACAACTGCCTAGCAGTTGGAATAATATGCTGCTGCAGTAGAGCCAAGTATCTAGGACCATTCAAATTGCCGTTAATAAAAAATGGCCCAATTACGTGTTCCCCTACAATACCCTCCCAAACATTTAGTTTTTGGGGATACTGTGTTCTTACGTCAAAATACAAATTCAAATTTTCCCTCGACCAATATCGAACGTGTGTTGGGTTATGACGATTTCAATTTCAATCAAATTTTGATCTTTTGTTTTTTAGTTTCTTTTCGGTTGGAGTAACTGATTTGGAGGTTTTTTAACTTCTTCTTTGTAATGGAAAAGTGCTTTCATCTGTGAAAAGAATAGATCTCAGAAAGTTTTCATCACGATTAGCCCTTTCCATCATTGTTTCGCAAAATTCCATACGACGATAGTTGTGCTCCGGAAAAATTTGATGCGTTTTTGACGCTTTGTAAGAATGATAACCATTCTTTTTGAGAACACGTAAGACAGTGGCTGAAGACGTATCAACTGCTTCGGCAATTTGGTGGCTAGTTAACTTTCGATTTTCCTCCACTGCAGCGCAAATCATCACATCTCGTACTTCCTGCTCGTCATTCAAAACAGTGGGTTTTTTATGGTTTCTTGGCGCTACACAACCAAACTTTTCAAAATTCTGCACAAACCTATAAATCGTTGATAAACTAGGTTCTGGGCGATTTACAAAATTCTCCAAAAAAATTTCTTGAATAAGTCTCGATGGTCTGCCTTGATAGTACCATTTGACCATCTGCACTTTTTCAGCAACTTCGTAGACATCCATTTTTAGTTTTAAAAATGTATTATTTCAATTAAGAACTTACCAATCTGTTTCTCGAGCAAGGCAGAAATAAAACAAAATAATAAAAACAAAATAAATTTCCAAAAGATAACACTGCAGCGTGCTTCGAATCCACCTCGGTCGTACGGCACGGAGAGTAAATTGGACTTGATTCCCCCTATGTTCGCAGTAGCCTGAAGCTCATTGTATATCCTCGGAAACACAATTACATGGAAAAAAAATATATAGTATTTTTTACTATTTCGTCTTTTAAATAAATTATTTTAAGACGTAATACATTTTTATTAAACTTTGAATAGAGCATGTTTTCATTTCAAATATTTTTTTACGTTTAATTAGTTTATTTTAAAAATGAATACCTGAAATGGCTATTTCTGTGGATATAATATTTAGATTTTTAAAACAAAAAGACAACTTTTTAACTGCTGTTCTTAACATACAGATATTTTAGGAAATAAAAGTGCAATATTTTAAGCTTTTCCTTAAAAATAAAGCTGTTAATAAAAGATATATTAAAATTCCAGTATACAAGATTTTAAGATAAATAAGAGTTAGTCAGTTCTTGTGCAAAGGGTAAGGTAGGGTAAGGACGTGAACGTGCCGCGTCGCTCTTGAAATCTTGCAAATTGAAATTTGCGAGATGACGACGTGATTCGATCAAATACTACTCCAGCGTTGCCAATCTGTGGGGATTTTGTATATTTGGGTTGTATTGCGGGCACTCATTCGAGTAAAACATTTTTTTAAGTACCTGCAATACAAACCAAATACACAAAATCCTCACAGATTGGCAACGCTGTAGTAGAATATGATCGAATCACATCGGCATCGTTTTTTGCGCGTGGATTTCAATTTACAAGATTGCAAGAGCGATGCAGCACATTCACATCCTTACCCTTAGAGCTATTATATTAATACTTAAAATAATCGTATTTTATATTTTAAAATGATGTATTTTTAAAATATAAATAAAAGGATATTAACATCTTAATAAACGAGATTTTTTCGATTTAATATCAAATGTTTTTAAATCAAATATACAGGATATTAATAATTAAATATACTCGTATTTTATTTTTTTAAATAATGTATTTTATATTTTAAAATAATGGATGTTAAAAATTTTGAAAAATTGTAATAAAATGTATATTTGAAATAGATAAAAATTATATTAGATTATATTTATTTCATTTTCTTTTCATCAATTGGATTTTAGCTTTCTTAAAATAGTTAAAATAAACTGTATTAACTTTTAAAATACTACACCCTTAGAAGTAAAATCTATTTAAGTATATTTTTATATAAGTTTTTAAAATATTGGATAGGTGTCCTATATAGTAATATAAAATGTATTAGTTTTTGAAATAATTATTTTTAAATTTACAATATTTTTTTTTTCGTGTAGTAGACACAATTTTTAGTCCACTATACCAATAAGGTATGGGGGACTATTAAAATCGTGAAATTTTGATTTTTCTTAATTTTATCAAAAAATGACTTACTAGGTTCCGAAACACCTTAATCGACGAAAAAAAAAGTTGTTGTCATAACTTTACAAGTAAAGCAGCTATTGATATGCGGTTTTCAGATTTTGGTTTTCGTAAATATTACTCAAAAATCTTGTTATAAGGTTCAAATCTTTTAAAGCTACAGTTTTCGAGATATTTTCATTTCCTTTCAACATAAAAAAAATTATTGTATTTTCTAGCACCAATTTTTTTTTTATAAAGATCTTAAAAATGGCTACTTTAATATTCCCCGAAAATCCGAAGTGCATTAACTCCGCCATATTAAAAAAATCCGATCCACACGAAAACGAGTGAAATTAAATTAAAAGTGTATAAAATTATCTCTTAAGAGTGAAAAATGTTTAATTCACGGTAAAAATTATCGATTATTTTTAAAAATATATATATTTTTTTGAAAAACCACGTGAAGGTTCTGTAGGGGATACCAGAAGTCTCCGCTGTCCAAAATTTTGTTAACTTTTGATGTGCGGTTTATCTGTTTAAGTAAACGATCTGTTTTTAGGATTCAAATTCACTCTTAAACAGTGTAACAACTTTTGGTTGGTTTTAGAATTATTATTTTTTGGAAATATGTGTTTTCGTTTTTCCTATAATATCTATTCCGAGTTCAATAAAAAAAATATGGCACTTGGAAAAAATAACTAGTTTTTTTTTCTCTTTTAAATGTGATCTATTACAAGTTTTTATAAATAAACCAGTGGCGTACTTGCAAGTTTTTTTCTTAAATAATGATGCTTTTTCTAAACAACAATTTTCGTTTTTTTTTTCTGATTTTTGTCAAAACAAACAAAAACCACTATTTCTTAGTGCTTATGAGTTTTTTTATTTTATATTTTACGTTTTATGGTTAATCCACTGTCTTCGATTTTCCAGAATTACCCACAACTGGTTCGACTTTTAGGGGATGATCAAGCTTAAACCTAAACGACGTACCAAATTTTATTGTCCGGCTACCAAATCTACTTATACCGATTTGGCAGAGGCTCCCCGGGAGCAGTGGCGAATCCAGCAATTTCACCAGGGGGGGGGGGCGCAAGCAATAAAACTTACGTAGGTTGGCTCAAGCGACAACGAACATAGGGCAGAAAAGTCCTTTTTTTATGTCATTGTTTTTGGGGATTTGGTTAGATTGGTATGTTAATGAGTTACCTGACCCTCCCCACTAACCAAACAGTTTCGACCTAAATACAACGAGCCGTTGGTGGTGACTAACAGATACTACCTGATACAACTAATTTATTTTGGCAAAGTCAGCGCGAAACTGCCATAAGTATTTTCCAAATTATCGGGACATTGTGGAGTTGCAAAAAAAAATTAATTAGGTAACAGTCAGATTGCCAGTTCTATTGATTAATACTAATTTATTAAAACTTTTTTGCCCTTTGTTTTAATTTACCTACCTTTTTCTTTAGCTTGAGCATGATAATTTAATAAATCACCATTCACCCCCAATAGTT
Source organism: Oxystoma pomonae (assembly GCA_963921995.1). Taxonomy (NCBI): domain Eukaryota; kingdom Metazoa; phylum Arthropoda; class Insecta; order Coleoptera; family Brentidae; genus Oxystoma; species Oxystoma pomonae. Next base: position 30,112,172 of record OY998172.1, on the reverse strand, counting down.
TGGAATAATTTTGTAAAGGTTCTTTTTAGGCAAAACGGGTTTTTGTCCTTCATCTAAGGTCTTAGAAAAAAAAAACTGCAATATTTACAAAATAACCCTTGATTTTGTTGAGAAAAAATCAGCAAATCCAATTCTTCAAAATGCCCTTTATTCATTCGGCGTTTTTCCTCCCTACCTCGCTTTATTTAAACTGAGAAAAAAAAATACGTCAGCATCCAATGATTTGTCAAAAGTTGAAATCTGACGTAGTCGTCTATATCACTGATTTAAGGCACAAAGGTACCAATATCATAACACACTGATGAAGCTTCGTCACTTAAATCTTATTTAACAAAATTATCCTTCATAACTTTGGTACTACAACCGGGAGTATTCTGTTCTGTCTCTTGCACAGGTCCTGAGTTTAATTCAAGTTTATGTTAACAATATCCTCTTTTTTCTCATCTTTCTTAAATTTTTTAAAATAATTAAATGGGGTATTACCGGCAAATCGTTTTTCATTTTTGAAAAAAATGCGGGGAACCCCACGCACGCAGGCTGAGTTGTACGATTATAAAGCATTTCCTATAGCGCCCCACATACACGCTGATTTTTTAAATTTTAGTTCGGATATGCTCAAAAAAACTGGTTTTAAACTTGATGCTCAGGGGAGGGCCCCCCCCCCTGGATCCGCCCGGGAGGCCGTTGGCACCCAAGCGTGGATTTCCCGTGGAATTATATTTTTTAGAGAAACATAAAAATGTTTTAAGTTTTCTGCATAAATTGAAAAAGTTTTAGCCTGCGGTGCTGAACACCATTGATCCTTAAAATTTTAGTTTAATCTTGTGTCAAAAAAGGCATTTTTATAGTGTAATTTTTTCCAAAAATTTCGCCAGCGGCGCTATAACACCATTAATATTTACTATTATTTAATTTTAAATAATTGATCAAATCGAAATTCCATCGAATTGTACAAAAATCGAGTTTATGATGAGGTTTCCCCGCCAAACCCCGAATAAGTTTGTGACACGCAAGTTTGCAGGGTTGTCTTACTTGTTGGTTAGGGTAGGGTTCTGGTCAGTTAAGCTAAATTTTGTAGTTAAGAGGTTCCAACAATTAAAAAACAATTTACCTGAGTCACAAGTCAATTAAATAACCGAGAAAAATGAGCTTACTAGGAACTTTAGTCACGGGTTTTCTAGTTAAAACGACTATATTTAGGGTAATTCTGACAAATCGTTCTAGTTGTAACAACTGATTTGACCTAGTTACCGTTAAACTGTTAACCGAAACCAGTTTTTTTAGGTACATTAACCACATTTTTTTTGTTAACAAAAATCAAGTAACTGTTACTAAAGTTTTGTGGTCGCAGCAACTAAAGTCATCGTGAATCATTTCATATGGTAACTTTTACATGATTTTTAGGTAGTATTAGTCGAAATATTTGGTAGCGGGAACTACAGAATTATTTTTTACTATCACTCAATCATTATGTTAAGGCTTACTGAAAATTCTATTTCGGCTGTACCAGTAAACCGAATTTGACGTTTTGGGTGTCATTCGACGAAGCAGAATTTAGTCCTCTGCATTATTGACTAAAGTAGCATTTTCCATACGACGCGCCATTTTCCAGTTACAAGCAAAAAACTAAAAAAAGTGAAAATTTTGCGGTTTTTTGCTACCAAAAATTAGCTCACCACCTGGGATAGTGCAAACTCAGATTACACGCACTTAGGACGGCATAAAGGTATTAAAATGATTTCCAGCTCGCTCGAATTAATTCTCCAAAATATATTAATTTGACTGGTCTAGAACTTTGAATGGAAGGCACATTTTGTAAAAACTAAGATACGGTGCACTTTTTTGATTTTTTGCCGAATAAACTAAAATTTGAAATTAACTCTGTGTTTCGAACTTCCATTGTCTATATTTTACACGACGTTTCGATCAGCGATCAGTACAATCTCTGATCGTCTTCAGGTGCAAACTAAACCTAAAATTTATTTCTAAGGTCACTGATTCAAATGTTTGAATATTTCGAATTGATTTGGATTGGTGTCTTTAGAAAGAATTTTAGCTTATACGGCAAAAATTAAAAAATCAAAAATTGCTTCCAGTCCCGCCTTAGTTTTTACAAAATGTGCCTGATGTTGAGTTAACTCCAAAAATTATAGAAAAAAAGTTAAAAAAACTTCCAAATCAGTTACACAAAGGACCATAGCGAAAAGAGAAATGATTAAACGATGTTTCGCGTTGGGTAACCAGCGTAGGCTCATCAGTGGTTCCACTGGTCACCCTCCCGATAAATCATTAAACACCATCATACACTTTGATTTCCAACTTTGAATCACTCACAAATAGGCATCGTTCCGCACTGGTACTTATCCAAGTTACTTGATACGGATTCGTCCTGGCGTGTTAATATTTCCAATAGGATTATGCTCCTAAGACAATTAAAAACAGAAAAGAAGTTAAAAAACTTCCAAATCAGTTACTTCAAGGCGGTGCTGCTACGAACGTTACCTCTTTTTAAGAGTCATGTTACAGTGACCTTATACGTTTCTTCTTTTTAACCTGCTGAAAGGTACAGGATTCTGTATTTACGGTCTTCTGCACTTTTTAATTTTGATGTTTTTGTTTCTCAGTTTATTCGACAGGTGGCGCACACAGGTACTACGTCGCCGCGGATTCCAAACTTTTTGTTTTAAATTCAAGAGGTGTGCATGGTTGACTGTGTAGCTTCAACTGCCAGGTACAATAAGGATGAAACAGGTCTGTAGGTGTCTAGATTCTCTATTAGACATCGGAGGCCTGGTCGTATAGAAGTGAGAAACAAAAACTCTTTGTCCGATATGCCACGAGTGTTACTTTAATTTTTATTTGCGGACACGAGATTAACTTTTTTGTTTTTTAAACATTTAAATATGTTTAAGGATTTACAAAAGGTTCGTGCGGCTCGATTCTTAGACGTCTTCACGTGTTAGAATTGGGCAAAACGAGCAATCTTTGGTTTGCGTGAGAGGTGCAACGGCGGCGGGACCCGTGTGCACGCCATTGCGTGAAGACAGAGGGCGACGTGCAAGTTATTTCATGTGCTCTTCATGTCGGTATTTGTTGATACTCTGTTATCCGTGCCCGCGTTGTTGCGGTCACGTGAAGGCCGATCAGCTGATTCGGCACGGTGCGACGGTGCATGGTTCATGTTTTCGGCTAATAAAAATAACCCGATGATGGCAGTGAACGTGCCTTGGGGAGCAACACGCGTCTTCCAATATCTGTTAGACATCGATGATTCTGGTTTTTATAAACCTTTAAGGGCTATTGGCTAATGACCCAAATACATGGTTTTTTTTTCTAAAATGCCTGTATTTCTGTTGTTTTCTGGGTAGCGCCTACATAATTTTATAAAAAAATTGCTGTTTTCACAACTAGTGGCTAAAATAGTTTACACTATAAATCAAGGCGGCTGGTGCATGAAATAACAATGGTTTCCATAGCGATGTGCCTTTTTCTCGGTGACGTTCATTGTGTAAATCCTTGGTGAAAACTCGCGGAAATGGCTTAATTTTTAGGCAAGAACATAATTAGACTTTTTCAATATTACTATTTTCCGCTATGTCTCTTTAATTTTGGGTAAAAAACGGACAGAAATCTTTTTTGCACCTGTGATCAAAAAAAAAAGTTTTTAGTTATCTGCGGACAGTTACTTTTACTTAGTATTACTTTTTGATGAAGGTATAAAAAAAGCCTTTTAAATACAAGCTTTTATAAAATATAAAGTGAACTAAAAATTAGAATATAATTTTAGCATTCTGATATCATAATAATAAAAGCGATGGGCGCATTCTGGGAACTTTGGCCATGTTGACTCGATTAATTTATGTTATTGTTTTTATGAGTAAACCGAACCCAACACGACCCATGTATGACTTTTGAACCAAAGGTGCTACAAATATGCAGTTTTCAGATTTGAGTTTTAATAAACATTTCCTAATTTAGAGGGAAAAGTACTATGATGCGGGTAAGAGAGAGTTTTAAATTTTAGAGCGAAAAACCATAATAGGGGGAGGGAATTGAGAAATAATGGAATATTTTACACTCACAAGGTCAAAAAGAAAATAATAATTTCAAAAAATTAAAAGTTTTTATCTACCACATTTTTAAAACGGACTAAATAAAAAACTTAACGATACACTATTCATGCGCGCAACCCCCACGTTTTTCGTGTATCGATAATCTGTATTGAGCTAGGAAAAACGTAATGGATTATTATTTTTTTATTTTTGGAAATTATTGTTTACAGTTTTGAAAATTCAAGAATGTAGTCTTTTTTTTCAAGTAATTCTATGGATCAAATATTTTTTCTGTTAATTTATCATAAAACAACAATTTTAATATTTTTTTTTTCAAACGACCGGAAAATGGCAACTTTCCGTACGATTTTTCATACGGAAAGTTCTACATTACAGGGCATGTTCTTTCGAAATATTTCCACTCTCCAGAAAGGACCTTTTTGTTCAATTTTCCGGTCCCTTGATCCTTTTCCGGTCCCATTTTTTGCCAAGTTGGCTATGACTTCTTGTTGACAGCTTTTAGCTTGTTTTTTTGGGCAGTTTTGACACTTCTAAAAAAGCTGTTTTAAATTTGTTTCAAAAGTTTTGTTTACAAAAATGGACTCAGATCTAGAAAATGAGTTGAATCCGGAGGAAATAATAAAAGCTGCTTCAAGAGTCACATACACCGAAAAATCGACAACACATTTTTAATTCTCAAAGTAAGAGTATACTATAAATATAGGTAAATAAAGAACAAACCTTGAAATCTGCCTTTTATGAACTCTTTTATCATTATTTTGCTTGATAAGTTGGCCATGGTTGGCCATAACTGGTCGTCAGTCATCACTGATTTAGCTGTGTGAAGCTAATAGGCACTATACTATAATTTTTCTAATGTTTTATACAATTTGGCACAAGTTAAAAATACAAAAATCATTTATAACCACAAAACTTTACTTGTTTTTCTTAGTTTTCATCTTAAAAACTACCGGCCTTAGCGGCAATGGCTATCTATCTAGCCAACAAGAAGCAGAAAATATCAGGGGACTGTTCATAAATTACGCAACACGGCTAGGCGTCGACGAAAGTGATAGATACTAAAATGTTTTTTCTGATCGTTTGAAAAAAAAAGTACATACGATACACGACCGTAAAGTGTCTTTACAGGTCTCCGCAGGTTTACAGGACTCGCCTGCGGCTCGCCCTGTAAATTTCCTGCGTCGACCTGTAAAGACCAATTTTTCGGTCTAGTGACTTAAATACCTATTACGTTAGGTAGTGATATACCTACTTCACGATTACCGCCCCTTTTGCGACGGCTCCACAAAAATTTTTATACAAAAATTTTGTGGCGCCATTAATTTCACATAAATCTACTTAACATTACTTTTCTGTTCATTTTAAGAATAGGTATAAAGTAACACTATATTATTTGTTTAAATTTTGGGTCAATTTTTTTTTGTTCCGCTTAAGAAAAAATCTGGCAGGCTTATATTTAGGTACTTTGCAAAACGTAGAGCGTGTGCTATTGTTCCAGTTTTTGCCCTTTTAATTACAAGTACCTAATTTTTAAAAATGTCTAGAAATAAGTTTGTAGCGTTATTAAAAAATACCGTTATATGGCAGATGGGGCGATTTTTCCAACCATTTGGAATTACGCCGCACTTGTTTTTTTCCAACTAATGCTCGAAAATAAACTACATAGTAACATTGGGAGAAATGGGTACAAATCAAGCGAGCAGGGCTTTTGGAAGTCCATCTGGTACCTTGAGGAGCCATCTCAGAGCCGGAAGCTTAAAAATAGGTTTAAGTCACGATCCTGATTTGGGAATCAAACCCTAACCAAGACTGGTGCTTTATGTAGGAACCCTTAAAATAATTAAAGTAATGTTTTAAGTGAGGCGTATTTCAAGACGTACTTGGAGAAAACGCCCATTAGCTGTTTTTTATTTTTGTAATTTCCTTACTTTTTGCTCTATATAAAGAATTTATGCTTTTCTTTTAAAATAATTGTGTTTACTTATGTTGTTTTTGTACAAGGAAGTAATCATTTCAAATTATCTTTTTGGGGGGGATATTTGACCAATTTACCCTACACATTATAAAATATTATTAATTTTGTACCATGGCGGTGGCAAATTTTTATGAAAGGAGGGTTTGGCGGTTTAGTAGGTGTTGGGTTGGGTAAGTGTGCATTTATTTAAATATTTAAAAGCAAGATCGGGTTCTCAGGCGGATTTAGTTTCAATTTGAGATTTCTTGCCAAAATGATGTCTTAAATGCGTTGCAGGCGAAAATTTTGAGAGATTTATACTAAAAATGCAATTTTTTGCAAGTTTGAATGCTGTTAAAAAAAACTGATGGAAACTGAACGAAAATTGTTGCAATTAATATTAAACTCTTCATACATTTTTAAGTTTAACGCGGTTTTGGTAAATATTGCTGATTTTTTTTTACTTTTTTCAAGTTACATTGTGTTAACAATTAACAGTTGAAGCAAATTTTAAAATGTTTGAGTCATCTTACATCGAGCAAAACGAGCTTGATGAATACTTATTTTTGAGGAGAAAATCTATCAATGTGCGCTGATAGAAGGATTTTTTTGGGGAAGATGACTAGTGAAACCACTGATGAGCCCACGCTGGTCCTTTGTGTGTTCCTTGTGAGATACTCATTCAAGTTTGAATTTTCGTTTTTTCCACCCAAGATCTTTGGATCTTTTGTTTTTAGATTCTTTTTGGTTGAAGTAACTGATTTGGAGGTTTTCTAGGAGCATAATCCTATTTGAAATATTAAAATGCCAGGACGAACCCGTATCAGGTAACAGTACCAGTGTGGAACGATTGCCTATTTTCAAGTGATTCAAAGTTGGAAATCAAAGTGTATGATGGTGTTTAATGATGTTTGGGGAGGGTGATTAGTGAAACCACTGATGAGCTCACGCTGGTTGCTCAGGGCGAAACATCGTTTAATCATTTATCTTTGGTCCTTTTTGTGTTCCTTGTGGGATGCTCATACAAGTTTGAATTTTCGTTTTTTCCACCTAAGATCTTTTGATCTTTTGTTTTTAGATTATTTTCGGTTGAAGTAACTAATTTGGAAGTTTTCTAACTTCTTTTTTAGAAAGATTTTTGTCAAAAACTAACGCCTTTTTCGATACATATGGCTAAACAAATATTTAATTGACACAAAAAAATATTTGTTTGCTCTAAATTAAATAAATTTAAGTAAAATGTGCACTGGGTTATGATGAAAAAAAGATGTGTGTGAACCGCCGGGGGGGGGGGGGTCATGACTCCCTTGGATCCGCCCTGTGATGTGTGTTTGCATGCCCTGAAAAATTGGTCAAACCTAAAAAAAAATAGTTATTTACCTAGGGCGGAAAGTAATTCTTTACCGCACGCGACAACAGTTGAACGACGCAATGCAAGCAATGGGTATTTTTTAAAAGTATTTCCTTTTCTTGAAAATTATCGTCTAAAATCAACATTTGCTGTATAGTAATACCTTCAAATACAGTTTTTGGGGACTTGGTTAACCCAGTAGCCCTAACTAGTGGATTACAAGATATTACCGAAAATAGCTCTTTTTTAACATAAGCCAGGTCAATATTGTACGAAAAATTTTAAGTTAAATTAAACCCACTTCTTCTGCCTTTCCCCTAGCTTTGGATCGATTTTCCTTCAAGGCAGCAGTTTTTTTGCCTATACCTATAAATAGTACAGGGTAAACCAAAAAAGGAATTTTTAAAAAAGCCAGACCAGTCTTTGACATTTTTGGTTTGCGCCAGTTTGTTAGGTTCATATGATGGGTTTAATTATTTCAACAGAAAAATTTTATGGATAAGTGATTCTTATATATAGCGACCAAAAAATAAAAGTGTTTACAAGTTATCTAAAAAAATTGTCGAGAAAGACCTTCTCTTTTATTTTGGATATTGAATCGCCATTTTTGGGTGTATTATCTTTTCGAGGGATGGGGCAGTTCGGTGCTGCCAATTTAGCACGTAACGGGATGGTTTGGCGCCAAAACATTTTGATTCGAGGAAGCATTGAGTTTTGTAAGGCTACTAGAAAACGCTCAATTTTTCTGATAAAGTAAGTTAGGTTTCATAAAATAACAGCATTTTTGATTATAGTAAAAGTACCACTGCCGAACTGTCCTAAACCCTTAGGCCATTTTTTTAACCCAACATGCTTTTATCCTACTCTCAGTCGTACTTCACATTTACTATTACTATTTATTTAAGGATGTATACGTATACGTCCTTCATTAAATGTCATTAAACTTCCGGTTAAAAATAAAAACAATTAAACAACTAAGTTAACAGCTTTTTCAGTGAAACCAGGGTTGAGTATTTCTTTAGATTGGAAGCAATGCACTAAACCATTTTTAAAGTGTTTATACCGATCCTAAAATCGGTTTTAAAGCCATAAACCGCTTTCCTAAACCGCTTTAAAATAAAATCGATTTAGTGCTTAAAACGTTTTTAGTGGTGTTTATACGACAAAATTTTAAACCGTCCTTATATAAGAGCGCTTTAAGAGGTCCGTATAAACCAAGTAATTGATATCCACTTAACCTCTTCAGTTAAACACTGACAACTACTCATCTAGATAATCCATCGTTAGGTAGTGAGTAACCAACAGTACACTGGCGCGACGTTCTGGTCTACTATACTGTCGATGAACCCTTATAACAGAGCACCGTAGGTGATCCGTGCTTATAATATGTTAAATTAGCTTAAATCTGTGATAGCACTAGAGTTCGTTTATCACGTATTTTTCGCCGACGTCATCATATTTTGGCATTTGAAATGTCAAAATTTAGAATAGAATACTTATTTTGTCTGGCAACAAGACCTTACGTTTAAAAATCTGTTTTTCTTTTTACTAAAATATTAATTGCATAAAATATTTTTTTAAAGAGTCACCTTTTCGTACCTCGCGATTAATTCTACGTCGGTTTTAACGAAAGTTAAAGTCCAGATCAGTTGCTTTGTTTATACGGGCCTCTTAAGGCGCTTTTATGTAAGGACGGTTTAAAAATGTTGTCGTATAAACACCACTAAAACCGCTTTAAGCACTGAAGCGATTTAAGAAAACAGTTTATCACTTTAAAGCCGATTTTACGGTTGGTATAAATACTTTAAAACAAGTTTAGCGTATTGCTTCCAACTTAACGAAATACTCCAGCCTGGTTTTACCGAAAAATCTGTTGTTGCAACTTAGTTGTTTTATATTTATTTTTTTTTTTAACTGAAATTTAGTGACATTTAAGGAAGGACCTATAAACCCTCAGCGAAAGCGATTTTATTTAGAACCGTCCTTATATAAAACCAGTTTTATGCGCGTGTAAACTTTATGATTGGAATAGGTAGTTTTTGAAGTTTTGTAACTAAACTTGCACCGAAAAAGTTGTTGTTTCCAAAAATAAATATTTCGCCATGGACCTGTCAAAATTGCGGTATTGTTTTGTAAGTTGGCCAACCTGCAAAGCCTAGCATTTGTTTTCTTTACCGTCTTTTAGACGAAAAGCAAAACGACGACACTCTTACGGTTTGTAATTGTTTATATAATATATACAGTTTTTCAAGTAAAATACCTAAGTATAAAAATTTCTTTTTTGGGCTATCCTATATATACTTAATCCCAAACCTAAAGTTAAGACCAATGGGAATTCGATTTTAGCCAGGCCGCTATTTTATTCGGGGCCAAACGAGACAGTCGATCGGTTCCAGGCACAGCGACGAGCCAACGTTTTGGCCAGGTCGCCGTGGCAACGCCGCCCCCTGGCTGCTCCCCGCTTCTTTGCCCTTCGCGCAGACTGTAAGTTAGGGGGCGCAATCAATGGCGTCCGACAGGGACCCCCGAACGTAGGTATATATCTTTGAGTTAATGCCTAATGCCCTAAAATGGAAATGTGTAGGGTATAAATTTGCCCAAAATCCGTCTAAATCTTTTATTAGGGAAATTAAATAGGTAGGTTTATATACTGGGAAAGCTTTTTCATTATTGTTTTGTGCGCAATATTTTTATGTCATATAAATTTTTTGTACCCATATGATACAAAACAACCCATATGCCAAATTTATTACTTACTGGCAAATATATGTAGGGGAAGATGGGGCTGACAGTTCCGGTTTCTGGGACCACTAGGTATCTAAATGCCATATTTTTAAGGTGTGTAATTATTTTTGGCAAATTAAAATTAGTTTTTTGTTAACGAGCGATTATCCGATGTTGTATTCTGGTTTAGTTGCTACTATAGAAAATGAACTTAAATTTATGCAAAATTTAGTTTTAATCAGAAAAAAATATAAAAATTAGAATTTCTTCATTTAGAGATCTACTCTATTAGGAATCTTGGGAGCAAATAAATTGACTGTCAAGGTATTACCTTCAGTACAGCTTACCCCTGGAACTGACTTCAGTACAACTTACCCCTGGAACTGACTTCAGTACAACCTAGCCAACACCGTTACGTAAATATTACGTAAAAGTTACAACACATGATTACTTTGTTACATAAATTTTAAGTAAACCGATAGTCACAAAAGTAACTTTCATGTTTTGCATAATACCATGCACAAAGTTCCCTACTTTTTACGTAAATAATGTGTAATTAAAATAACGTAAATAATACGTGCCAACAAAAACTTATAGGAAACGACAGATATCGATTAACTAGTAACTAGAAAGTAAATCTAAAGGTAAAATTGGGCTAAATCAGCAAACAACAAGGTAAATTTCACGTCACGTAAATAACATACAAATTTTTAACATAAATGTTATATAAATATCACTTAATGAAACGTAACATTTATATAAAATTAAAGTCATATCGTGTATAGGTATAATATTTATATACAACTAATGTCACAACAAGGTAAAAAGTAACTTTCATGTCCTGCACAATGCCATGCACAAAGTTTCCTTTTTATTACGTAAATGTAATGTAATTAACGAAACATAAGTTATGTTAAGTAAATATTACGTATATTTTATGAAAAAAATTTTCATGTAAACTTGTTGACTTTAGATTTACGTAAATAATATCTATATGAATGTATTTACCCTTGGAACTTTCAGCCCTGGCTATCCTTAGAAAGAAATGTATAATATTAACACAAAATTTCTTTATTAATTAAGTAAGTTCATTGATCATTAGTCAATACATATTTCGTATTCATAGATTGTCATTTAAAAAATTATGAAGTATTTGTAAAAAACTAAATAATTTTAAATATAAATAATCACAAAAATATTTTAGCCAAAAAAAATCCGAAACCAATTCTGTTTTTCAAAGGATCCCATGCTATTCTTTCAATGTGTGTCACACGTCAAAAAATCAGGATGTACTCAATTTAATTTCTCAGTTTTGATAACCCGTGCGTTTCGTAGCATCATTATGAATGAAAATTTTACTTACCATAAATAGTTGGAGACAAAACCATTTTCAAATAGTAATAGGTCAGTTTTACGGTCAATCCTGGGTTAAAATTACTATAACATCTGAAACATGTCGACGAACATGAAATATGGGTATTAGCGGATTGTCCAGCTATTCAATCGCGTGTAAAAACTATAATCGAGTTACAGGTACTTTATAAAGGGTAATACATTAACATACGCAAAGTTTTGGAACCGGTAAAAAAACGATTCAGCCTTCCTGGCTTCTTTACGAAGTTCGGTATGTCGGCCCATCGAAGCTCTTCCACCTTTATTATGGGGCAACCCCACGCGTCAGCTACTATGCATCTCATTGATCCAAATCTTCGGTTTAAATCGGTTTCTCTCACTTTTGCTCGATATTGATCGAAAGTAATTCTATTGGTCATGACTAATGTCAATGATCAATATCGGGAAAAAGTGAGAGAAACCGATTTAAATCAAAGATGGACCAATGACATGCATAGTAGCGAGAAAATTTGACTCCCTGGGAGCAAATTTTCTCTCGATTCAAGAATAGATGCACAGGTGCTAGTTCAGACGAGTATTGTGTCCAGTCAGCATTCCTATTATATTAGCAGTCCAATATCCTATGTAGTTTTGCTCAGATTCCGATACCTACCCTGGCAAGCTCCTCCGCCTTCTCGTTCTTTCGAATTCTCTTAAGGCCCGGAACACACATCAGTGTCCATCCTCTTGTCTTGAGCCAATGTCTGCAGTGCGTAAGAGCACTCCTCCACTAGGCTGCTGACCATTTTGTGTGCACTTAGAGCTTTACGGACAACTTGCCCTCCATAATAATGGCGTATACCTCTGCTTGGAATACCGTAGCGTATTCGCCGAGTGGACAACCCACCTGAACTTCTAGTTCTTCCACATACACTCCTGTGGTCTGCTTGGTTGACAGTTGAGAGTCATCCGTACTTAATTCCGTTCGGAATTCTTAACTCTCCCACATTTTCCGGTCTGGTACTTTTTATTAAATCTCTATGGCTTCAGGGCTTACCATCAGTAAACAAATTCACCAAATAATGAAAGCTTTAAAATAAGCATTTCATTTAAAAAAACTGTTGAATCCAGGTTTTCAGTTAAATTCAATTCTAACGCAATTTTCTTTAACATTTCTTTAACTAAACCGATCTAATCTCCTCCAATCAATGTAAAGATTAAATAGTGATGTTCGCAGGGGTGGAATTGAGCCTACCTTCCGGAGCCATTCTATTGAGTACATTTTTCTAAAAATCAAGAATAAAATATATGCACACTTATTAGTAATTCGTTTCTGGTGTTGCTGTATTTCAACGTAGATCAACTGTTTATTTGAATAATGATATTATTTTCACTATCAGCTTCCATGGTCAACGTTCATTGACTGAGTAGATATGTTTCTCCTCAGGGGGTCAAAAAATACTCGTGTTTACCTAAAAAGGGGGTAAGCATCGCAAGGTGGTGCGTAACCCACGAAGAAAGACACGCCAAACACGCATTAATACGATGCTTTTCAATCGTAGATTGCATAACTTGAAGCCGGTTTAAGTAGAGGGGAAATATTGTACGCTAATTTAGTTTGTAGTTAATTGAGATATTTTCTGCCTAGAAAATTTGAGAACGATTAGTTGCGAAAATTACACTTAAATTTATTTCGTTCAAATAATAATGATGAAAATTTCTCTCTTTTTTCACTTTTTCTGCAAATTACGATACATTTATTTACTTTATAAAAATAAAAAGAAACTTTTGACTATGTTTCGTGATTTTTATTAAAAATAATATTATAATTAAAATATAATTACATTTTTTGAACCCCTATATGCATACTAGCCTTAGATTGCGTAACTTTTGAGCCGGTTCAACTAGAGGGTAAATATTGTAATTAAAGTGTCTTTATCCCTCAACAAATTGTAGCCCGCGCTTACAATATTTTAAATATAATAGTTCAAAATATATTTAATGTCATTTTCTATGGCCTAACTGTTATCGATCTATATAAGTAGTTAACATAGCTAGTTTTTAAAATATAACTTTGGTTTGGCCGATTGTTTTATATTGTTCTGCTATAAGATCTAGTTTTTATTTTTTAGCATTTCATGCAAAATAAAAACAGTCAAAATAAAATAAAGGACTATAAGAACCAGGGAACCGAGAAAATCAATTTAAATTTAAAATATATTTTTGGTTTTACAGAATATTCCAAAAATTTAATTTTCCAATGCATTTCGTCTGTGTACAAAGTGGAAACACAAACATTTCAAAAAAGTATGTTTTTATATAGAAAAAACTAATTATGACTGATAATTATAATTTATCTGGCATAGCATTGTTTTTTGATTTTACCTTAAAAATACTTACTCAACGCTTTCGTACACAAACTGGACGACCACGGTTTATGAGAATGTGCAAAATCAAACCCGTTAAATAATCAATCACTATAGAAACTGCAATTCGTTAAACCAATTTTTTATCCGAATTTTATTTCTTCAAACAAATTCAATAACAAATTCAAAATTTATAAGGACCGTTTTTAGTCGAACCATTGTTCATCAAACTCATTCAATAACATACTCGTAATTTGTAAAACCCATTTTTAATAAAACCCGGAATTTGTCCATCCAACCATTATTTTTTAAAACCGGAATTCGTAAAACCCGTTGTTTATCAGAAAATGTTTGCTAAATTGATTGCGCATTCGCCAATAATACATGAACCGGAGGTGCACAGGCAGGTGGCGCGGCTTTTCGATGCATTTGTCCCTGCTACGCTAAGAACAATAGAGTGACATCTATAGACAAAGAATTGAACACTACCTGTGAATATTTTTACCTAAGTGTGCGTGCATAGAACGACAAATGCATCGAAACGCCGCGCCGCCGCGCCACCTGCGTGTACGGTTCATGTATTATTAGCGAATGCGCAATCAATTTAGCAAACATTTACTGATACACAACGGCTTTTACGAATTCCGGTTTTGAAAAATAATGGTTTGACAAATTCCGGGATTTATTAAAAATGAGTTTTACAAATTACGAGTTTGATATTGAATCAGTTTGATGAACAATGGTTCGACTAAAAACGGGTCTTATAAATTTCGAATTTGTTATTGAATGGGTTTGAAGAAATAAGGTTTGGATAAAAAATTGGTTTAACAAATTGCAGTTTTTAAGTTTGCCACCTTTTATTGCATTTTTTTTCAGAGAACCGATAACAAAATAGCTGGGCGCAATAAAATGAAGTTTTTTTGCGTTATCTTATAAAGCTTTAAATGAGCGGTAACTACTTATATTTCTTTCTAAATAAAAACTTTAGATATATTTTCGAAACTTCCTCCCTGGGTACTTCCAGGGGAGGCATGCTAGGGAACTGATATTTGGGGTACTTAAGAGCAGATATTTTTTTCTCTCAGTGACCTGCTCAGGAAATATCGAAGTTACGTTAAAATTCAAAATATTCAAAAATTTGAATCGGTGGCCTTAGAAAGAAATTTTAGCTTATTCAGCCAAAAATCAAAAAATTGATCCGAGGCGTGTCTTAGTTTTTACAAAATGTCCCTTTCATTCAAAGTTTGTCCAATTCGGATGTTTTTTTGACTCAAGTTCGACATTTCCTGAGCTAAGGTCACTGAAACAAAAAAAAGAGTCTAGATTCTCCAGCATAAAAAAAGATAAAAAAAGAAAAATTAGGTATTTTTATTTAAGCAATAATACTTTTTACCAAAAGAATAAATGTCCTAAGCTTAAAAGATATGAAATGAACGCGAGGTTTACCAATTTCTGTTCTCTAAGCTACAGAGAGGGAATGTAGTTAAAATTTTACAGTAGTTAAAAGTTTATAAGATATCAACAAAATGGCCCTTTTTTAACCCCTTAAAACATAGTGTGTTCCAGCGAAAACGAATCAGAGGCGCTTTGACGTATTTAGAGTTTGATTTTAGGAGAATCCTCGGACATATTGATTTTTTTATTCGAGTGAGACACTTTTTGAGAATTTTTGTAGCACTCATCCTCTATATTTTCAATAGGGAAATTAGTTCAAATGATACTTTGTTTTGAAGGTCTCTTGAATGTTTCTATAACCGAGTAAATATTTCGAAATTCCATAGATCCGTTTTTGAGATATTCACTGTTAATATAAGCTCGAAATACACCCTAGAAGAAAAAATTAAATAATAAAATGTACTATTAACGAAAAACGAAAATATAAAACAAAGATAGAGAGCTTTCCCTCAAATGATGACAACCATAAGTGCGAAACCCGGGTGTACGGTTACCATTACCTTTTTTGAGGGAAAGCTCGCTATTATTTGATTGATTTGTTCGTGAGTGTGCCAGTATGGCACTGTCCACTGCGACCACTATTGGGTCTATTGGGGCTCACTTTTAACATTTTTTGTTGCTACAGAATATTCAGCCCCTTAAAGAGGTTCGCAACTTGCTTTGGTGAAGCATTATTCAGATCCAGTCCGTTGATCTGTGGTTTACCGAAGATACGTTGACGCTGACGTGCAATGGCCGGACATTCACACAGCACTTGTCTGGCAGTCTCATCATACTCCATACAGAGCCTACATTCGTTGTCCTCACTTAGACCCATTCTGTGTAATGGTACTTTCAGCCTGCTATGTCCGGTGTATAGATCAACGATTGTCCGGATGTTCTGCCTGGTGAGCTCAATGAGTTTCCCGGCCCTCTTCCTGCAGGGTTCTGTAATTAACTCTTTGGAATTTTCCAGTCCCGGCAATTCTCCCAGTATTGGTGGAACTTCTTTTCCATCCAGCCTGAGAGAGCAGTCTTGATTGTGTTGTATGCTATTCCAAGGGCTGGTTCGGGGCCAATAAAGACGGCAGAGGCCGCTTCGCGTGCCAGCTGGTCGGCAGTCTCATTTCCCCGATGCCAGAATGTCCCGGAATTCATACCAGCGACACAGTGTTTATTCGTCCTAGGATATTCAGTGTATCCTGGCAGCTCCCAACGGTTCTCGATGAGCACCTATAGGATTCAAGAGCCTCAAGGGCCGCTTGACTGTAGGAAAGTACCTTTATTGATTTATAGCTGCGATTATGATCTATCATCCAACCAATCCTAAAAAATTGTAGCCATTCGTCCAAGACTATGTATAATCCTGATATTTTCTCGGCTGCAATAAGCTCCTGATCCAACGCCTGACGGCATTTTGGATCCGTCAGTGTACCAGCAGGTTTAGTACTACTTGACTTGCCCTGCCACCCCATGGGTTGGCTATGATTCTGTAGGTTGCCTTTATAGTCTCTTTTTCCAAGACAAGGTGTAGTGGAGGAAGGTTTAAGAGGCATTCAAGCGCTGCTGATGGTGGTGTGCTCATAGCACTACATATCATCATAATTGCTTGACGTTGGATGCTTGTTAGTTTGGCACGAGCCAGCGTTTGCCTGCCCTTCGTGTACCAAACTATTGCCCCGTATGTAATCATGGATCTAACTCTTTGCTTTATGTTATTTATTCACCCTCGCTAAATCTTTTTTGCACTGAAAAAATAAAATAGAAGGACACGGGATTGCTGAAAAATGTGACTGACAAAGTGACTATCTCGGAAACTAATAGATTTTAAAATTTTAACACTTTTGTGAAGGCCCTTAAAGGACCTTTAAAACATGGTATCAATTAATCAATTTTTCCTATTCAATATATAAGGGTTAAAGTTATACCTCAAGGGGGGTACGTTCTACAATAATCTTAATTTTTAAGCCGAAAAATTAGACTCTAAATATGTTAAACAAGCCCTTGTTTTGTTGTATTTGAACCACACTGTCAAGGTGTATTCGAGTATACTTATATTCCAAAACTCTCTCCATAACGCTTGTTTTTAATTTAGTGGGTTGTTAAGCAGAAAGCTTGGTTAAAAAAATTGCCTTATTACTTTAATGAAAATTTAACTTGTGGGTAATTATTTAGGGTAAATTGCACTCGTGTGCCTACTTAGTATTCCATACAGTTAAAAAATAACAAAATTACAAATTACAGTTTCATATTACGCGACCAGCCCATTTTTATCGCGCTTTTTAATGTTATAAAAAAAAGTAGGTCGGGCCAACCCCTTTTGGAGTAAGAATATTAACATCAAGGTAGTCAAAAAAAATAACCTTAAAAAGAAACAAAAATTTAATTCCGTCTAAGCTACTAAAATATACAATTTTTTCACTTTCCAGTTCGGGCACTACTACATTTGTTTTAATTTATGTCATAAGAGATGAAAAAAAATGTTATATATAAAGAAAAAAACTCTTTGGTTCAGGAAAAATATTTGCTTTGGTGCAATAAAATTGTCATTTAATTTTAATCATATTTTTGATTTTATTGTTAAAAATTGAGTTTTTGAGAAACAATTCATCAATTAAGCAAATTTTTATTAAAAGGATTATTAAAAAGTTTTCTTCTTAACTAAATAGTCAAACTTCACGGCTTTAACCGCGCAAAAAAAACCGTGCAACCAAAACCGCGCTCGTTTTGGGTTCTTGGTTTTAGTGAGTAAAGTTTAAATAAATGTATTTTAGGCGCGGTTAGGCTATATTTCTGTTTTAGTGGGTAAGGTTTAATAAATTTTATTATATCACCGGGTTGAGTTGGATTCGCGGTAGTTTAGATTTATTGTTATTTCAAAGTTCTAATTTTGGTTGCTCGTATCTTTTTGTCCGAATAAACTCACTTTTACTTTCAGCAACAATTTTATTTATTATATTTATTTTATCTAACTTCAACTAAATCTAGGATGACCCAAAAATACGTACTATCTTAATGAAAATAATACGAATGGTCACCTTATTTTAGGACATTTTTCCCGTTTACGATTGTTCCTACACATATGCATACCAAATTGGTTCATAAGTCAAAAAGGTTATTAAAAAAGGAGCTTGTAAATCGTCGGAAATAAGGCGCCTGTAATGAAGACACCTTTTTTTCGAGCCCAATTTTGTTTAGTATGTGTATTCTGGTCCTAATTGTGATTTATAAGCTTTCTTTTGTGTTTGTTGAATAGAACTTGTTTTTATTATTTTTTATTTTTAAGATTGGTTTGTATCGACGATTTAGTTTCTTTTTTCAATAAAAAGTTTTTAAGCTGACTTGAAAAGAAGTAAACTTAAATAAAATTATTTATAAATTTATTTGTAAAATCCAATTTTTTTCGTCTATATCCCATTTATTATGGTGGCCTGCTTATAGGCGCCAACTTCAAAAAATTTGGATTTTATATAAAAATAAGGTTATTTTATACTTTTTTATAGTCGGTTCAATTTTTTTGTAAGTTTTTCGTGACGGAAGGATATTCTGAGAACACCACTTGGTTTTTTTTAAATATACCTCTTTTTATTATAGGTTTTATAATCTTTTTCGTAAAACTGGAGAAGAAAGTATCTTTCTTTATAAAATGAGACTGCTTTCCTGAATCGAATAAAAAATAATTAAGAGACTTGGTTAAGGCCGGGCCATTTAAAAGTTAGGCTGAAATTTCGAGTTCGCCTTGTGTATTACGCGTATATACCCAAAGTGGTGGGGGAAGTAGTTTTTCGGCGGTAATATTATAATTGTATCTGAACTTTTACACAGGAAAAATTAGATCGACACATGGTATTTGGTAAGAATATTTCACGACTCAAAGACCCCAAATTATAAAATAGATTTATAGGTACCTTCTATTTAACAACTTGTCAAATTTTTTCCGGAAAAATTGGCTATAAAACATTAATTTACGTCAAAATACGTGGCTGTGATTGGTAGAAACATGAAGGAGTAAAACAATAAATAAAAAAGATCAAACTAGAGCTGTCCTTACGGTATGCAATGGGCTCGGAAGGCAGCATGTAACATTAGAGAGTTAATAGAGCACTAATTTATCGTCACCTTATTTGCTTTCCGTATTACCGTAACCAAACACAAATTAATGTAACCGTATTCTTTTGCTCACATACAAACTGCCAATGTAAATAGAATAGAAAACAAAATACAGCAATTCATGTTTTTGCAAATTCACTATCACAAAAACATTAAAAACCTAACTATAAGAAAACGAACTAGCTACCAGCTGCAGCTTTTGCACAGAAATAAATCTAGTTGGTTGCAAAAAATAACAGAGCGGGTCCCAATAATCCTCCGTAAGTAACGTATTTCGGTAAGTTTATTTTTGGATACAGAAGAAAAATGACCGATTTTGCCTATGGTATCACCAATTTTGATGGTCTATTAACGCTCTATTAGACACTTAAAGTAAATATTTCAACGCATCGGTATACCTAACACGTTCGAAATAAAGTCAAAATACACTACATTTTTTACTTGTTTAAGCGATGTTTCGAACGATGTCTGTTTTTTTGAAGGCTGCGATGCCGAACTGTTGATTGAAATCGTTGCGTACGTTCGTAGGTCCGTAACGTTACGTACATCCCTCTGTACGCAACGACTGGAATCTGCAGCTGTTGTGTCATCGCACGTTCGAAACATGGCATGAGCAAGTAAAAAATATATTGTATTTTGTCTTTGTTTCGAACGCGTGAGGTATACCGATACCGATGCGTAAAAATATTTACTTTAAGTGTCTATTGACTTCTTCTTTTTACCTTACGGATATTGACCCAAAGTGACGAATTTCAATATACCTTTTAGGTATTTTTTTAATGATTGTTAAGTATTATACAGTCGTAAAAGTCGTAAAACGGGACAAAATTGAAGTTCTTTTACTAGGTACTGTAATTTCTTCCAGGTACTTTTTGTAAACGTACGTTATCTTCCTGGATAATAGACACTTAAAGTTAATTTTCAGTTTTATCAGCAAGATATTACACAATCGATTGCTTATACTTCTGGGAAATTTTAGTACCAAGGTTAACCGTAACCGCAACAAAAGGAGAACAGCTCAGGTTTACGCAGTTATCAGCCATTCTCCCTCGCACCTCAATAAAAGGGTATTAAATTCAAATTTTTAATTTATTTATTACAAATCGTCGACAACTCTTATATTAAAAACTTACCTTGAAAGTAGCTTTTTGTGCGCAGATAGCTAACGGCAAGACGAAGAATAGAAAGCCTGTCCAATTTCGAAAGGATATTTTGTTCAAATGGCAGAAGACTAGCAAGGTTATCTAATTCAGCATTAAGCCGTTCTCTGTGTCGTTTGCTGGGGTTGCTTTTTGTGACCGTATCTTTGGGGGTTGGTTTTAAGCTGAAAAGAAAGAAATGTATTCATTATTAAGAGTAAGTAAGATACTATAAACATTACACTTTTTATGTAACACTCGTGACAAAATATGATTCTTGAAAAAAAAAATTGTCAATTACACTTCTCTACACATAAAACTGGTACAGCAGAAGGTAGCTGCAAATACAATTTTTTATATTTTGCTATGTGCGACACTGACTTTTTGACTTTGTCATTTTAGGTTATATTGTTGGCATACATAAACTTTTTATAAAGAGACTGCTTGGTTATTTTTTACTAATTCAAAACATAAGGCCATTAAAAATAAAAACCACATTTCAAAAAAGCAAAAATATTTTATCAACTAAACATATAAAAAAAATACTTATTTTTAATAGCGCGTCGTTGCTCCGTTGGCTGCAATAATGTTTTGAAGTCTTCTGGGCATTGATTTTGGCTAAATTTTGGATTTTCAGCAATAACTTCCCTATATGCCCATACGATGAATCCCATTAGATGTTCTGAATTCCTGAGAATGATATTAAAACTTGCTAATTTCTTTGCGATAAGTCCCCAAACGTTCTCTATTGGATTCGCATCAGAGGTTTTTGCAGGCCAATGCAAAACTTCGATATTATTATTCTGGAACCATCGCTGCGCAGTTCTGACCGTATGAAATAGACAGTTATCTTGTTGCAATACAAAATGATCTGGATAAGGGACCCTCACCTCTGGAAGCATTACATTTTCCAGCATATTACGTAAACTTGAAAATCGCTCATTAATTCTAAATAGAAACGCCATGTCCTCTAGCCGATATCCAGCTTTAAACATTTACCGAAAATCTTCCCGACCGGTCTTCGTTTCCAGCAATATATCGTTCTTTGTATCGGCTTCTTGCCGGTCGATAAACCATAATTTGTTTTTTATCGCTGTTGGACTTCAGAGATCTTCTCATCTATTAAAACCACATGCTGCCAAAATTGTTCGTCCCTCAGAGAATAATTCAACGCAAAAAATAATCGAGACTGCTTCTTTTCCTCATTTAGTTTATTTTTTTGCCGCAATGCGACACTTTAGCCTCGAACGTTTAATCCTCCTGCCTAATGTTGTTATGGATCCTTCTTGGTCTTACTAGTAACTTTCGTCAAAACGGTGCCGGTGCCTTCCTTTCGGTGGATAATTCACTCCTCTTGAAATCGGTTTTTTATGTTTACTATCGTAGACTTGCTTCTTCCATAATGAACAGCTACTTGCCGAATAGAGCAACCACCGTCTAGTTTTGCTAAGATTTGAGCTTTATCAAATTCGGAAAGATGCGGCGGAATTTTTTTAAATTTGGATGACATTGACATGCAAAATATGATGTTGTCAGGAGTCTATAACTCTTACTCGTACTACCTACATATGATTAACAAAACATTTTCATAATAAGAAAATGCGTCCGACTTCCTTTAAAGGATGTTTTTGACAGTATGTCTTTGGCATAAGCTGGCTACATACTAATAAAGGGTGTCCATTTAAAGACATGCATAAGACATGCCACGATCATTAACGAACAATATTTTTAGTTTAAGTTTTAAATATGAAAGCTTGTATATACCATTTGCATGTTCACATGCAACGAAATACCGCCAAAAGACATTAGTAGTATTTTTTTAAAGTAAATCATAAGTATATTCTAAGAACTACCAAAGAACGTCATTATCTCCCATGGCAAGATTATTCCATTTAGATCTAAATCTCTAAACGTCTCATCACATCAATAGACTATTTTAAAAAGTTTTTAATCAGAAAATTCCCAGAACATCTTAAATAGGACTTTCTGGAAATATCCTACTTGAGATATTCTTCGACTGTTTTCATTTGGAAACTCTGAGAACGTCCTCTTAAGACATCTCATTTCTGGACATTCTTGCAACATCTTCTAGTTCTAGTTTGAAGATTGGGTCCGTATTGTAGATACTATAATTATACTTATAGACAGCAAAATTATTTAAAGTGTGAACTTGATAATTTTTATTAAGAAGTATATAAACATGATGGCGATACATCTATGCAAGATTATTCGCATCCATATTCTCGGGAAATTCATTTTAGGGATATTCTCCAGATGTGTTTATTTGGTTATTACACGGAAAAAAAGAAATACTCAATATAAAGCAATAAAACTAGATCTAAGCCTATGTTAGCATCATATATACGCGAGACGATATTTTTTTGAACTAAGAACATGAAATTCTCAAATTACCTTCTTCGGTTTAAAAATACATAATTTTATTTTAGGTATACATCTTTCCTTTCCTAAAATAATATTTTTAATGTGAAATATTAAAAATCTCAATTTTCGGCGGAGGTGATAGAAAGTGGTTGCGCGATACTGCGCAAAAGATGCGCAAATAAGTCCAATATTTTTTTTAAATTTTGAGTGGGGGGCAGCTTCACTAACCTGTTATCATCCATATTCCTGAATGGTAACTCCCATTGAGGATACCGAAGTGTTTTATTTGTGGGATTTAATAATAATTACTGAAGTCAAAAAAAATATACAGGTATATAAAAATTACAAAATATATTGTCTACTTCCATTTTCTACAATAACTTCTTACGTTTTAGAAAAGAAACAAATATAGTAAAGGATAGGAAACTTATTTAAAAAGAAACTGCGGTAAAACTCAAGGACACGTCAATTTTGTTTGGGAGCAGGATATTTTAAAAAATTGTTTTAGGGCAAGACCCAAGGCTTATTAAAATTATTTTAATTTCAAACATGAAACTTTGAACAAGGTGATATCTACCTAAAAATATCAAATCTTGCGTTTGACCCTTTCAGCGACCGTTTAAAAAAGTTTTTTTCCATTTTTACAAATAGTTTTTGGCGTTTTTTAGTTAGCTAATCCAAAGCAGAATCAACGTGTGCAAGGTTTTTTTTTTATACAACACCCTTTATATATATTATAAAGCAATTAAGGTATTCCAAAAAAAAAATCCTAACCTTATATATTAGTTAAGTATCGGAAATTTGAAATTTAAATTATTTTTGAAAAGAGAAACTTTAAACTATATATCCTCGATGTCAAAACTGAAATTTACTTAAAATTTAAAAGTGCGAACAGATTTAAAATGTGAATCATTTTAACCCTTCCTGAAAAAAAATGTTTGAGCCACTGTAAAAAAAAATAAGGTGTTAGCTAAATAGCCTTATTCTTTTAACGTATGAACACGTTTCCTTTATTTAAATCGGTTAAGAAATAAGCAAGTTCTGTGCTGCTGTTGCGTGTCATTTTGGACATTGGGCGCATAACAGTTTTAGCTTGCCAAAAGGCTTAAAATCTTTATATCCTGATCAGTCTTGACAAAACTGCATCCCGTCAAAAAGAAAATGACTTATAGCGAGACAGTCTTGACCACACAAAAAGCATCAAACGTAACATTCTAGAACCTTCTTACTTCTTAACCGATTTTAATAACGGATACGTTAAGAGAATAAGGCTATTTAGCAAACTTTAATTTCAAAGAAATATCAGTTTTGACATAAAGCGAATCTCTCGCTTTCAAAAAACTTTAATTTTAAATTTCATATGATCAATACTAAAGTTTTACTTTAACTTATAAACTAAGAATCAACTAAAAAAAACACAGATTAAAACATAGTATATCTAACTAACTACACTAACCGCCGCGCCGCACACAGGCGAATTTCGAAGAAAAGCTGGTCAAAAATCAGAAACTCCGAACTCAAAATTATTGGAAAAACCAATTTTATAATTTTATTACCTAGTTAAAACCACCACCCTTTTTTTTAATATTCTCGTCCCTCTTAAAAATATTTTAGTTTAAAGTTGACCTTTGATTAGACTTTTATAAGTGTTAATAAAATGTGTTAAATATTTTTTAAATTGAGTGTTCCGTTATCTGCAAGTTATTAAGAAAATTTAAAGATATCGTCATGGAGCCTATTGCTGGTGGCAAGTAGAATCTTAAAAAAATTTTTATATCTTCTTCAAAAACATGATTTTAGTAACTGTCTGCAGATAACTAAAGCATGGCTTTTTGGTTACCGATGCAAAAAGACTTTTTTTATCACGGGTGCAAAAAAAGATTTCTGTCCATTTTTTACCCAAAATTAAAGGGAAATACCGGAAAGACCGCAAATTACCGCAGGAACTAAAGGTTGAATTATTTCAAGGAGAGTTTATTTAAATACCTTGCTGCCCTCGTTATTTAAACCAACGCTTGTAAAAAAAGCACTATTTTAGCCACTAGTGGTTAAAACTACTATTTTTGATCACGGGTGCAAAAAAATATTTCTGTCCGTTTTTTACCCAAAATTAAAGAGAGATAGCTGAAAATAGTAATATTTAAATAATCTGATTATTCTTTCACCACGTCTCTACGAAAAAATCATTTAAAAACATCATCAAAATATTAAACTATCAAAGATTAAAATGTCGCAACAATGAACGTCACCGAGTAAAAAGGCAAATCGCTAGGGAAATCATTGTTATTTCATTTACTAGCTGCATTGATTTATAGTGTAAAGATGCTGTGTTGCGAGAAGTGCTCTTCGTTCGAGATTTTTAAAAGTATTTTCCTGTTTTTTTTTTGGATTTTGTGATAAAGGAATTAAAAAAATAGTATTAACAACTAGCGACTAAACTGTGCTTTTTTTTACTCGCGTTTCTAAATATTTCGCTGCTTATTTAAACTAAAAAGCACAGTTTAGCGGCGAGTTGTTAACACTATTTTTTTAATACCTTTCGAGAGAAGAGCACTTCTCGCAACACACCATCTTTAAACTATAAATCAAGGCGGCTGGTAAATGGAATAACAATGGTTGCCATAGCGATATGCCTTTCATTCTTGCTACATTTTAATCTTTGAAAGTTTGATATGTTGACGATATTTTTAAATAATTTTTTCGTAAATACTTAATGAAAACTGGTGGAGATGGCTTAATTTTTAGGCAAGAATAATTCCATATTACTAGTTTCCTCTATTTCTCGTTAATTTTGGGTAAAAAACGGACAGAAATATTTTTTACACCCGTGACCAAAAGTTTCTTTTTGCATCGGTAACCAAAAAGGCCATGCTTTAGTTATTTGCAGACAGTTATTAAAATCAGGTTTTTGATGAAGGTATAAAAAAACTACTATATTGAATTAAAATATCCACAGAACTTTTTTAATTTTAATTTTTTTAAACTATATAGTCTCATAAAAAATAAAAATAGGAATTTTTTTCCTTTTCTAGCCATAAAGTACATTTCCCTGTAATTTGCGGTCTTGCCAAAAATACATATTTAAAAAATGGGGTAAGACGGGTAAATGTACTTTATGTCTAGAAAAGGACGAAAAATTCCTATTTTTATTTTTTACGGCATTATAAAGTTCTGTGGATATTTCAATTCAACAAAATTTTTGAGATTCTACTTATCACCAGCAGCAATAGACTCCATGACGATATCTTGAAATTTTCTCAATAAGTTGCGGAAAACGAAACGTTCAATTCACGAAATATTTAACACACAAAATTCTCATCAAAGGTCAACTTTAAACTAAAATATTTTTAAGAGGGACGAGAATATTAATAAAAGGGGGTGATTTATTATACCTAGGTAACTATATAATAAAATTAGAATTGGTGTTCCCAATAATTTTCAATTTCGAATTTCTGATTTTTGACGAGCTTTTCCTCGAAATTCAACTGTATGCAATGCATATACAATAAAAGACTGACAGGCTCTTACGTCCTACCTCGGAACCGAGAATCTCCGAGCGTTTGAGATGTTCATTTTAAGAATAAAACGACAAGAATTTTCTTCAATTAGGCATCTGAAGGTTATACTTAATTTTACTATTTTAAATACTTATTTTGAACCTAAAGAACAAAATTTCGGTTAATATTAAAATTACAATAGTCTCATGTCAAAATTTGCAATGTTTTAAAAGAAAAAATATTTTTTGCCTAATTTAAAGATATGCTCTTAAAATGAAAATAAATGGAGTTTCATAATAAACTTGGTGCCGTTTTAATTTAATGTTTTCGGTAAATTTAAACAGATAGTTTTTACTTGGATTAAAGAAAACATTTGAGAAAATTAAATTTTGTATTTAAGTATAACAATATGTTTATTTTAAAATAATCTGTTTCAAATAAAATTCTAGATTTTCATTTCAATGATGCAGTTTTGAGCATACTGAAATACTCATTTGTAGAATTTTTTTTTTCCGTGTATAGTATTATAAGAATGTCCCTATTAAAAATCCCAGGCATGTACTTTCTGGACATTCTGGAAACGTTCTTTTTGGATATTTTAAGGACGTCTATTTTGCAGATATAGGACATCCCTGGAGCCCCCCTCCCTCCCAATAGACAGATAATACAATGCAAAAAATGTACTTGGTAAGAAAATTCTACGTGCATGGTAAGGAAAAAGTTCTATATATACCTGAAGATATCGATGCTGACCATATACCGCGCATTTAACTTTATATATGTGGTAGGGGCTGATAAGAATGTCTGTATCAGAACATTTTGTGAACTTGCCATAGTATGTGATTAGGGCGGAACGTAGACTATACTTATCATATGCTTGGAAAATTTAAGTGTTAATTTAGAAACTTTTTAGCATATTCTTTTCCTTCTTAGGGATATTCTACGAACCCGCTAAGGATGACAAATTGGTATGTGGGTCCTGTACTCATTTTTTTTAAACAAATAAGGGATCCTCAACTTGAAATTCTACGCTAAATAGGAAGTCAAGGCAGTGTTAGCATCTCAAATATGTCAGCTTTAATGTGTTTTACCTAGATAAAGTTAATGAATTTTTAAAATAATTTCTAATAATTATCAGGTGAAGTATTCGGTTTCGTAAGCATGTAACTATGCATCGTTTTTTGAATTAAATTGTTTTTTTTTCTGCAAAATACTGTTAAATTGTTTAATTTTATGAAAAATTGGCTCTCATTATCCTGTCAGAGAGTCACGCGATACTTGCTCTCAGGTATTTTTAGATAATTAATGATGAATAAATACGAACATTTTGAAATATTATTACACAGAGAAAAGTAAATACTTAGTTCTAAGACTTTAAATTCTCATGTGAAGAAAATTGCTTTAAATTGAAAATGTCTGACTGCTTAAATATCGATTTCAATATTCTTAACATAAATCTTTATTATAACTAGAGTTTTTTTTAATTAAAATTGCCATAAGTTTGAATGAACGATTTGTAATGTTAAATCTAATAAACTTTTATTGCATCAATGACGAGTCCACACAGATCAACAGCAAGGGGGTTACATCCTTACATCGATTGGTATAGAGACAGATTTGTTTTTTTAAAAACAGTGTAGTGGCTTTTCGCCGATGTTTCATCTGTGCTGTTAAAATAAAAATAATAGAAAATCTAAAGTTGAATTTGAGAATATAATTGTGAACTATTATGGATATTTCCAAAGCAATGAGGATTCCCAGAACCCGTAATTCAGGTGTTTAAGGATAAGTTTTATTAGTTTTAAGGGGCTTATCGGTACATAAAGTTGACATAGCCTGAATTATATTAAGGGTTATTTATTTATATATCTATTATTATGGGCTCCTGGAGAAATTTAGATTAAGTAAATAATGAATGAGGACAATATTTAGAACATTATTTTTTTGTTACATACAAATAAAATAAAAAATGCAATTACAAATATGCAACCATATAAATATATGTATATTGGATTTGAAGCAATATTATTTGATTTTAAGGATATCAAACCTTTTAAAAGGCATAGGTTACCAGCTTGCTTTAAGAATTCACATTCTCATTATAAGTTTACCAAATTTTCGATGTATCCTAAAATTGAACATTAATTTACAACTTTTAAAATTTATGGTATGAGTATATACAAAGTATATCAATTAAGTCATACTAAGCATTTACTTTTTTGTGGGTATTATTTTGCAGTATCTTATAAGAATAATTAGGTTTTTGGTAAAAAAAAATATGGAATGCCTAAAATATAAAAGTATAAAAAATTACAAAAACACGAACTCGGCACTGTTACAGGAAACTTTTTTTATTTCTTTTAGTGATCATAATGGAATTTGAAGTATGCCATTTAAAACACCAAAAGTAACTGTGAAATATTGCGCGAGGCTTGATTTTCTTTTAAATACAACACTTTCTCATCTTCCTCAGAATTTTGGAGAGCTTAAGTGGAAGGAAAAATTTCTGTAGGCACATTAATGTTTTTTACTCTTTAGTAATCAATGTTTTTATGGGAACGTCGGTCGGACAAAAATTAGGCTAATTATTAAATCTTTGCTTGAATTTTTTTCCGCCTCTAGATTCTGATGTCTTTTTATGGGTACAAAGGGTCACACTACATACTTTTTTAATACTAATATTTGCTAGAACCCATAATTCAGGTATTACGCTTTGGGATTGGTCTGAGATGTTATTTAACTTTATATAATGTGCAATTATTTCGATACGATACTTTAATTGTGATTTAGGGATATAAAACGTATTAAGCAACCATAAACTACAGGAACGTACATAAAAGTTTTTAAGGCTCATTAGTGAATGTAGCAAATACTGAATTCGCTAATTATGCCAAATAATATTAAAGGGTTAAAATAATTTCTTTATAGTTAGTTCGAAGAAACCTCACCATCATTCTATCTTACATCATTTAATTATACTAAAACGCTGCTCTATGTGGAATATGTATCAATAAAAGTTTAACAGCACAGAAAATTTGTTGTTCTTCAAAACTATGCTTGTAATGATATTGCTTTTTTTTACTTGCGCTTACCTTTAGTACTGCAGTAATATACCTACTCTACAGGTATAGAAAACAAAATGATTAATTATCTACGCTACGTTTGGTCGACAGCCTAATAGTGTCAATTTTTAATTAACACATCTGTTATAGGGGCCTTAGTTTTATTAATTACTGTTTGGTTGTTCAATTTTGTGTGTTTTACTTCTATTGCAGTTGCGCTAGGGCTTATCTTCATTAAAATTTTAGGACAATAAAGTGCCAACTGAAAAACATTATCTAATGGCTCTGTTAATCAGTTTTTCGCAACATTAGCTCAAAAACCCCTGCAAAAATCGAGCAAAAAATACAATAAACTAGAACCCAAACACGATTTTACACTATCTATAAATCAAGTACGATATGATATTAAAGAATTTACTTTGCCACACTGTGTGGCAGCGCCCGCTCTAGCATCAAGACCGCCCTAGGCGAAATTACATTTTGCTGACACTTAACCGTGTACATTTTAAAAATACATAAAATAAAAATACAACACATACAATTAAAAAGGGCCTGTACCTAGTAACAAAATGTTAACAAAAAGAATATGTTTCATAATTACTTTTTTCTGCAATTTTTTATATTATGTCTTTTAAGCCTATTTGATCAGCAATTTCATGCTCAATTGTTAAAATGGCTAAACCTTTAAGACAATCTTGTGTGGTCGTAGAACGTAAAAAATTCTTAAATAATTTGAGCTTAGAGAAACTCCTTTACCCACTTGCAACAGTTATTGGTATAGTTAATAATATTCTTAAGGAAACACTTAAGTTTGGACCAAAATTTAACATTGTTGTTATTTTCAGTACATTGCTTGGACTTTCTTTTTTATCCAAAAGCCCAAATAGTGTTGTAGGTTGAAGACCGGCTTGTTAGTTTTGATCTGGAAAGTTTATGCACGAACGTACCACTGAAAGAATCATTCCAAATCATTGAACAGAAGAACTCAAGGACAACCACCTCTGTGACAAAACCAATCCACCAATCAATGTCATCATTGATATGTTGGTATGCATCTACCAGGTACCATGCGAGTGTAGGGATATCTACAATGAAGAAACCAGCCAAGCCATGGAAGTTTTACATAACACAAATGTCTTATAGAATACAAACGCAAAACTCGACATGGGGACACAACTGGATCGAAAATAGCTCAACATCGCTTGAAAAATCAATCATATGGAATGAAAAGAGGCAAAGATCATCGCCAAGGTAAAGAGGAAAAATCTATTTAAGCGAAAATTCAAAGAAACAGCATTCATTCTGAGGAACCAGAATACAATTTTTTCACAAAGCGTCACCATCAAGGATATTTGGAAACCCATACTTTTCGAAGGTAACAGATTTCAATTGCGAAACAGCGGAACCATCCAAGTGTAAACTTTATGGTGCCCTGAACACAAGTTAGTTTTTAGCCTTAGGTTTTTAGATGGTATGGAGTTAAATGCCCTACCCGATTTGCTTTAATACCCGGTTTTGCTCGGCGTTCTCCTACCTAAACACAGATTTTTGCCCAAAAAGGGAGAAAGGGCGATAAGAAAAATGCATCGTATCGTAGAAAAACTACAACAAATAATGAGTATTTTGGGCAAAAAATTATAGTAATATTAACCTTTTTTATTTTAAAATATCAAGTATAAAGTATTAAAGGAAAATAGAAAAATAACATTAAATATAAAAATACACACGAAAGCATATGTCCTCAAAGAAAAATCACAGTTAATAAAATCTAAAGAAGGTAGATTTCATCCAATCGCTGTGTTTCTAGGATAGTTCCCATGATGGAAGCTGCATTTCGTCTTTGAACTACCAAACTAATTAGTTGTCTGAAAAATGAGGCAGATCTAGGTTGATCTTTTCATTTTTTTAAAGAAAAGTGTAGCATCTTCGCCCCAAGGTCCCAAAGTTTCAACACAGAAAGGAATAAAAGTATATTGATTTAAAAGATCACTGTATTTTCTTTTTTGATTTTTTCCCGAAATGTTGGCTGCGACTCGACTCCGGCTTTTTTGGAAGTTAAATTAAGATAATAAAGTGCCGTTGTGTCGCAACATGTTTCGTCCCATAGAACTTGCTTACCATATTCCCAAAGCATATATGAAATCCCATCTGCTCTTTTGCCGTCTGATCTAAATATACCTGGAGGTGCTAAAAGTGAAGGAATTTCACGTGATGAAAGAGCTCTTTTAATAAGGTCGTTAATGCTGATATGTCCTATGTCCTGCGCTTATGCGGCATGAAAGGCCATGAAGCCCATTTTTTTTCTATAGCTTCGGCGCAAACGCAGGTATGAGGTTCACATATTGGTTGACCACTTCTAAGAGCAATGGAAATTCGAAAAGAGTTATTATCTAAGTGCGTACCAAGAAGAGGAGAAGGTAAATCATTTAACCAAGCTCCACTCTCCTCTTCTAGTAGCACTAAAAGCCGGGCTTTTTCCCTTTTATCATTACTTTCTGAAATTATTCTTGTGAAGAAAGTTTTAAAGACTTTTTCATCTACCTCTTTTTGTTTAGTATAATTTTTAAGAAATGGTTCATTACCACTTAAGGAAGTCCAATGCGAAATGGCTTCATCCAAAGGTTCGTCAATAATATTGATTAGAAACTTATCGGACATTATGAGCTGACTTTAATAAAGTCGGCACTATTTTGAGAGTTCCACACACATTTTTAGGCACTTACACTTCTGTTATCGGACGGCGGTCTTCTTGGTTGCTGGGGTTATCCAAAACCTACGTGTGGGCTATCCAGCCAGAGCTTTTTCGATGGCGGCGCTGTCAACATAATGTTGACTTAACATAACGTTTGTGCCTTTCTTAAAGGACGGCGTTAACTTTAATTTGTCAACTTTATGGATGGCCCAATATGAGCATGTTTATATGACATGTTTATATGAAAAAAATCTTTTAACCTTCATGCGGAACTGTCAAAAGTAGAACCGAGTCAAGCGAGAATGGTGTTGGTCAGGCCGACTTTATGTACCGATAAATCCCTATTATACTCTAAGACAGAATTAAATTTAGTAAAAAGAATAGTTTTTTTTGAACTAATAAATGCCAAAAAACTTAAGGAACGAACATCTTTTATGCCAATCCACCAAATTTTACAGGTAGTTTACATAAGGACCATGACATGTTATTCTTTCTGTAGTCATTTTTAAAATTGAGTCATAGAGGTTCAATGATTCTGAATTTCTTCAGCATGGGGCACATCTTAAAAAGTATGTCGAACGAGGTATTGCAAGTGAATTTTTTAACAAAAAGAATGCCGAATGGTGGTTTATATCTTCAAGGTGTGATGAAAATTTTTTTTAAACCGTTATTTCATTTTTTAACTTATAACGCATAGATTTTTCTGAAAGTGGAGATCATAAGAGAATTAAATACTCTTTTTTAAATTATTTTAATTTCATTTCACATTGAGGAAAAATTTTGAAAACATAATTTTTTAGATTTTTCATTAACCTCAGAAAGCAGTACCTGATAGTTCGCATTTTTTCAAGTTAATTTCCAACCCAATTTTATAAGAATTATGAATAATTTTATTGAAATCATCTAAAACCGTGTCTAATTTCCCATATAAGGTTCCATCATCTAAATACCAAAGATTTAACTCAATTTTTAAAGAGGAAATAATTGGCTGAAGAGTTAAAGAAAAGAGTGCAGGGCCAAGTGGATCTCCCTGCTGAATATATCGTTGAGATAAAATGGTTTTCTCTCCAAAACATAGCAAGGAGGGTTTATGATAAGCCTGATAAAAAAAATTGTAGCATTCTGGGATCTTCCTATGTACCTCGGAAAGCAAACTCGTTCTAGAAACCATTTTAAAAGCATTAATAAAATCCATTTTAAAACAAATTTAGGGTTTTCATGAGGATATTATAATTTAAAACATATGTTCCAAAAGTATTTATTTTTTCAAAACTTCCAAAGCATTAAAAAATATTTCTTTTCGTCGTAATGAAATAAGCACAAATTTTTATTAAATTCAACCTGTTTTTGGATCACCATGTATACGAAATTAATTTTTTTTTTACAATAAATATTAATTCTCCAAAAAATAACTATTCTAAAATATTTGCACCGGTTCCATGAGATATCGAGTTTGAAATTTTACATATAACTTTTCTATTAAATAGTTGTGTCACCGAACATTGCCTGTTCGGTGGTTGTGTTTTTATGACATACTTAAATAATTATTGTATTTGCTTTTTAATTTTAAAAGCTTCTTCTTCATCAAGTTTGGATGAGGAAGAAACCTCATCCTCATTACATGTCCTATGTCAATGTGAAAGCCTAGTTAGGACCAGGGCCTTACTGGGGGACCTAGAATGTCCGCGGCCAGAAAGCTATATACAGGGCACAGTGACAAAGCTTCTGGGTTTTATGACAAGGACGGGGCTGCAACTTGTTTTGTAGTTCTAGCAAAGCAGGGAAGAAGAAAGGGGAACTGCAATAGATCTGAGAAGGTCGAGGTGAACAGGTGTCGACACCACCCCATTCGAATATAATTTAATCTAATTACTCATTTTAAAAAATAACCTTATTGTCAGGCTTCCTACAGAAGGTAGTTAAAAAAAATTAAATGCCCTAGAAAAATCTCTATTAATTTATTTAAGGCCAAGAAACTGGATAAGTAGTGTGTGGTGTGACCCAGCGCAATTACCGCAAAAGCCAAGAACATTCCGAAACATAAACAAAAGGCTCACGTGGTCTACTATGTTGCATTTTACGTGAAAAGCATGACATGCCCGCAAACTTATTGTGTGCGAAGATTTCATTGAGAGAGAAGTGTCGGTGGCACGCCATATTTCCCTTTTGATTTTTCGTGTCTAGTTAGGAGTGCACCGCCTCCCAACACGAAAGGAATGAAAATTTAACACGAGGATGTGTGCCACTATGAGGACAATCATTTGGGTACACGCACTCTGAAAACATTGTGTTAGGTCATGCCGATCTTGCTTTCGTGCAAACCATAACACAACCAGTATTCATTCATTCATTCTTAATCAGAAAAATCAAATCCGTACCTTATTTGTTTACATTTTTATGTACTCAGAGTGACTAGAACTTTTTTTTGGATATAGCATACCGACAAAGATAATTTCTTCAAAATGCTAATTTTGGTAACTGTGAAAATAAATCCATTATGGTGCATTTAAGCACAAATGTATCATAGCAATTTTAAAAAGATAAAAGTTTTTAAATAGACGTAGAACTTGCAAAATTAAGTGCAAAAATAAGTACTTTGTTTCAAAAAGTTTTATAATTATTTAAAGAATAACCCTTGAAAGTTTATGTATTTGTTTATTATGTTGAAGTGCGGCCCTGTTTATTTTTAATCATATGCACCATATTATAACCAAGCGTTATTGTTTTTGCCCATATAAATGTCTCGTCCACAAGAACAACCGATAACAAAGACAATAAAAATTATGGGAGTGGCTGATAACCTTTATTCAATTCGGCCGACAAAAACACTGGCGTGATCTGTTTAATTTTTATGTTTTTCCTAGTTATTAAAAATTGTAGTAAAAATAAACTTGAACACATGATATTAGTAAAGGAGTGCGGTGCTGTCCTAATTTTAAATTTATACTTTTTTAGTTGAGGAAGATCTGAAGAAAATTTAGAAACAGAGTAGGTAAGATATTTGTAGACCTGTACACAAGTTTTTTGGTACTATTTAATGGGATTTTGGTATGTTACATAAACAATTTTTTTTAATGTAATCTTCAGTTGCAATGAAGGAGCCTCCGAAAACAACAAACCACTTGATTATTATGCACAAGTGCCAGCCTACGCATCTTGTCAGGAAAATAAGATACGTAAACTAAAGAAGAATTAACGCGAAAAAGCAGGAGCCGTATATTGCCAGTGAACTAAAAGATGTTCGATAAAGGAGACTACTGGTCCGGTAGCCCTGTCAGACCAAAGTGCGGATGAAGACATCAAGAAGAGAGAAAAGGCCATTAACGCGAAGAAAGCAGTCACACTTTGAATTCTTGACAGTGTGTTGTACGCTAATGGACCAGGGGCGGGGAAGATTAAAAAAAAAAGGATAAGACAAAAGAAACAGTAACAAAAGAATCATAAGCGATTTAATAAACTAGAATAATAAAATTATACTGGGAGGTCTGAGGCAATACACAAACCAGTTTGTTGGAGGTTAAGGTTAAGTCACTGGGTAAAGCAGAAATAACCCAAGTCTATTTATTTGCTTGTTTATACTAATAATTTACCAAACACTTTTTGAAGAACCTTCTCATGTCCGGTGTAATATTTTCTCATACTAGAAGCTGATCCTGAATATGATATCAAGAAGAGAAAAAAGATACGTAACGCGAAAAAAGGGACCACACTTTGAATTCCTGACAGTTTGGTGTACGCTAATAGACCAGCCATAAGTGATTTAAAGTAGAGGAAAATAACAGCAGCACAATAATTCTTTATAGTTTGTTGTATGATGATAAACTAGGGATGGGAAGGTTTATAAAATAAGCGTAGGAGAGAAGAAGTACAAAAGTAATATAAGAATTTTAAAAATCTAGAATAATTGGACTACAGGAGGTCCGAGGCAATACACGCACCAGATGTAGGAGTATAAGGTCAAGACACTGGGTGAAGCAGAAAAGGTCCAAGACCCAATTTTTATATGCGCTACTGGATCAAATTTTGAAGAAATTCCAAAATTATGGAATACAAGAAAAGTCGGAAACATATTACGTGACGCGACCCTATACAGAACACACATTAATCAATGATAGTCAAACAGAACACACGTTGTTCAATTGCGCACGCTTTAAAAGAGAAATAATAAATAGCAAAACAAAAAATGCCAAAAGCCGATTTTTGGGTTCACAAAAACGATAACTGGTCCGTCGTGATTATTTCCATGCCGCATTTTTGAAAGAGGAATCTCTGGTTCGTTTCTTCCAAAAATTGAGAGAAGCAGGTCGCCGGGTTTCAGGCATGATAGTTCATTTTGGTAAAAGCATGCGCATAAATTTTAATTTTCTGATTTACTCTCACCTTTTTGGAGGGGAGTGTGATGGGATGGAATAGTTCTTACTCTCACAAAATTCAAAACTTGTGGTCTGTAAAGAAAGAAAACTGGGAAGCAAAAATAGAGTTAGGGAAACAGTTTGTATTGGGAATTTGCAGTTTGGTGCGAGGAGGGAAATTTTGGTGGGAGGAAACATCAATGTCTAAGTTTTTCTTCTTGCTTGTTGAAGGTATAAAAGTATCAATAGTAGTAAATAATTTGGGATTTGGGAGGATAATTTTCCCTGTCCCCCCGCGCCTGGTTTAGTAACCCAACATCTTATTCTCAATAGTATCAGCATATGCAGTAAATGTAAAATATAGTAATAAACCTTCTTTATTCGGAACTGTTAAAACAAGTGGTTGGTAAGATCTGCTTAAGGTTGAATGAGAGCAATGTAATTAAATCAGGGCTAACAGTGCTAAGGGCTATAATAAATAATTTTTAATATAACAAATTAAAGAGCAAATAAAAATTATAAATAAAAAATTCGATTTGAGGTGAGATCAGTTTGCTGCTGGAATGTTGATAAAAACAACTGTATGAAAAACCATCAAGTCTGAGTGAGTGTTGCATTATTTGTTTTTAAAATTTATAATCAAAATTAGGTTTGCCTATGATTATTTATCATTGTTTGTTCTTTGGGGGGCTTGAAAAAGTCTTAATTAAAGACGAAACGTTGCCAGAAGACTAATTTGGTTTTCTTTTCATACCTAAAACCCAAGAAACTTCAACATGAATCTTACAGGGAACGAATTACAAACAATAAGAATAACTGTTGCATTTTTTAATCTTTTATCCATGCTTTTAATGACAGTTTGAACTCCAAGCTAAAGTCAGTAGCATAGGTTACCGTTAAAATTATTGTTTTTCTTTGTAAAGGATATCAATGCTGTTATTAATTTTTTATGTCAGAGTAATTGTTTCTAATGGTAGTACGTCGAAAGCATTAGGAGGCTGTGTAATAATTTGGAAATACACGCAATCGCTTTCTTGTATGTCTTCAAAAAATTTGACTTTAATATAAATGTTAATAATAGTGTTCTGTTTCGTGTTTAATGAGGTCACAGATATGTAACCAGGTAATAAGTTGTTTTGTAGAATAATTTTATCACTCTTTTTAAATTTTTCGATCTTAAAACATTTTTCAATAAAGAAACTGTAGTAGACAAATATAGCTGTACTCTCCGTGGTCCATTGCATAAAGACTAATCCCATTTGTTTATGGGTACAGAGCGCTAGGGAGTAGAGGAAAGGGGTCAAATATCGACCACTTAAGACTATTTTTTGAATAAATTAAAAACAATTTTTACTTAATACAAAATTTTCTTTAGAATCTTAGCTATGCATAATAATAATGTTTTTACAAAAATTTAAAAGCATCCTAAGGTAAGTTATAACAAAAAAGGTAAGATAATGTTTTTTTCCCCATCCTTACAGAAAATATCGATTATTCGGTATGGGAATATCTACCAGTATTACGTTAGCACAAAATTTTACAATTTAAAAGAGAGTAATTTCAATAATTTTATCTCATACTGTATTGTAATATACCGCATTACGTTATCGGTTTCAGTCCGAGAAATGATACATTATACCACGAGCTCGGGAAAGTAATTTTCCCAAACTGAAATCGATTTTTCAGTCCGGGAAATTATACATTACATCACTAGTCTGGTAAAGTAACTAAAAAAAAATAAGAATAAAATAATGGATTTCCCACTTACAGTATGAAATAACGTTGTACGATACACGTCCGTCAAATTTCACTAAAGTACTCGTCTAGAAATTCCGGAATTTGTACTTTAATAGAGCATTTCCCGGCCTTGTAACGTAAATTACTATTACAGCCTCCTCCTGTGCACAGGATTGATATTCTAGGGGAGCTCAATCGTAACTCTATGGACGCAAAGTTAGGGCTTTGCCCAGAGTGCTCTCGGATGTGACGTGTGAATAAAATTACCTGCTGCGCAAGAGTTAATATATTATAAATAAAACCACAGAACTTAGACGTTTTTAATGGATCTTTTTTTTTCTTATTTTAAACCTCTACTATTACACTACAGTCGAGTTGTTTTAGAAAATTATATGAAAATGTAAAAAAATATTATGTTTAACATAGAACCATTACACTAAAAATATGTAACTAAAATTGTGATTAGGGGTCGGAGTGGCTAGGCAGATTAATAGAATAGAAGACATGTTCGCGAAGCTGCAACTATTACATTTTTCCAGATATTAAATTGATCGATTTTACCCGCTGATTGATATTACCCACCGTTCTTTTGTATTGAAAAAATGC
Organism: Oxystoma pomonae; assembly: GCA_963921995.1. Taxonomy (NCBI): domain Eukaryota; kingdom Metazoa; phylum Arthropoda; class Insecta; order Coleoptera; family Brentidae; genus Oxystoma; species Oxystoma pomonae. Next base: position 30,073,361 of record OY998172.1, on the reverse strand, counting down.
CTACTACAAGGACAAACATTGAAAAATTTGTTCGATAAATTTTGCTAGATAAAACTAAACTGCGCTCTGAAAGCAAAACGGTTGATGGTACAAACGTAAAACCAGCTGGAAATCAGCCAACTGAACACGCAAGTTTTTACTTTTTCATGAATTTTGAGCAGATTTCTCTGGTTGAGAATTGAAACAAATCGAAAGAGGTGAAAAAAAAGTTGGACCCAATTTATTGTCAAAATAGGGGAAAAATTCCACCAATACGAAAGGGATAAGGGAATAAGATTTTTCCTACGACCACACACGAAAGTAACTAAATTTGCACTCTATAACACCTCAGAAAGTTTTATATTTCACACGCATATCAATTTTATTTTGATCTCTAGAGACGAAAATGTTTTCTTTTCTAGTGACGAAAATAAATGACAGCAAACCATCCAAACAATGTAGGTATCTAGTAGGCTATGATTTGTAGAAGCGTCGGAAATAGACCGAAACCATTTTCGTCCCTAGAGAAGAAAATACTTTCTTCCCTTGAGATGAAAATTAAAAAAATTTAATAATAATAAAAAATACGCATTAAATCCTAAAGTGGTCGTAGGAAAAATAGCGTACACAACTCGATAGAAAGTAACTTTCTTACACTCGCGTGTTGTTTCACTCGGCGAGCGCCTCGTTCACAACATTCACGCTCGTGTGAAATATGTCACTTTCTTCCCTCGTTATGTAATATACACGGAAAAAAAGAAATACTCAATATAAAGCAATAAAACTAGATCTAAGCCTATGTTAGCATCATATATACGCGAGACGATATTTTTTTGAACTACGAATATGAAATTCTCAAATTACCTTCTTCGGTTTAAAAATACATAATTTTATTTTAGGTATACATCTTCACCTTATTCCTAAAATATTATTTTTAATGTGAAATATTAAAAATCTCAATTTTGTATCTTTTTTAATTTTGTTTTGAAAATACTAATCTTTAATACATGTATTATAAATGTCTAAAGCGAAATCTAGTTATTTTTCTATTTGAGAATATGCCTTTCTCAAACTGAACATTGTTATTCGCATATTTAAGATATAGACCTTTATATACTTATTTCGAAAATATTCATATTCTTATTTTAAAATATAGAAAAAGCACTGTATCCTTAAAGGGAGTTAACATCAAGTCAGTTAAGCTGCCTTCCCACTTTAAAAAAATGGACACTTTTATGTTTTGCGCAGCAACCGTATGAAAAATGTGGGTATTTTTTTGTGGGTGGGGTGTTTTCCGCATGACTTTAAAGAATATACGTTCAGATGGTTGCAAAAGGTAAAAGTGGTTGCGCGATACTGCGCAAAAGATGCGCAAATAAGTCCAATATTTTTTTTTTAATTTTGAGTGGGGGGCAGCTTCACTAACCTGTTATCATCCATATTCCTGAATGGTAACTCCCATTGAGGATACCAAAGTGTTTAATCTGTGGGATTTAATAATAATTACTGAAGTAAAAAAAAATATACAGGTATATAAAAAGTACAAAATATATTGTCTACTTCCATTTTGTACAATAACTTCTTACGTTTTAGAAAAGAAACAAATATAGTAAAGAATACGAAATCTTATTTAAAAAGAAACTGCGGTAAAACTCAAGGACACGTCAATTGTGTTTGGGAGCGGGATATTTTTGAAAATTGTTTTAGGGCAAGACCCAACGCTTATTAAAATTATTTTAATTTCAAACATGAAACTTTCAACAAGGTGATATCTACCTAAAAATATCAAATCTTGCGTTTGACCCTTTAAGCGACCGTTTAAAAAAGGTTTTTTCCATTTTTACAAATAGTTTTTGGTGTTTTTTAGTTAGCTAATCCAAAGCAGAATCAACGTGTGCAAGGTTTTTTTTTATATAACACCATATATTATAAGGCAATTAAGGTATTCCAAAAAAAATTCTAACTTTATATATTAGTTAAGTATCGGAAATTTGGAATTTAAATTATTTTTAAAAAAGAAACTTTAAACTATACACCCTCGATGTCAAAACTGAAATTTATTTAAAATTTAAAAGTGCGAACATATTTAAAATGTGGATCATTTTAACCCTTCCGAAAAAAAAATGTTTGAGCCACTGTAAAAAAAGGTATTAGCTAAATAGCCTTATTCTTTTAACGTATAAACACGTTTCCTTTATTTAAATCGGTTAAGAAATAAGCAAGTTCTGTAGTGTTACGATTCTCCTTGTGTGTTAAGACTGTCCCATTATAAGTCATCTTCTATTCGACGTCTTGAATTTTACGTGTCACTTTGGACATTGGGCGCATAACAGTTTTAGCTTGCCAAAAGGCTTAAAATCTTTATATCCTGATCATTCTTGACAAAACTGCATCCCGTCAAAAAGAAAATGACTTATAGCGAGACAGTCTTGACCACACAAAAAGCATCAAACGTAACATTCTAGAACCTTCTTACTTCTTAACCGATTTTAATAACGGATACGTTAAGAGAATAAGGCTATTTAGCAAACTTCTCAATTTTTCAAAACTGTCCTCCTCCTTAATTTCAAAGAAATATCAGTTTTGACATAAAGAGAATCTCTCGCTTTCAGAAAACTTTAATTTTAAATTTCATATGATCAATACTAAAGTTTTACTTTAACTTATAAACTAAGAATCAACTAAAAAAAACACAGATTAAAACATAGTATATCTAACTAACTACACTAACCGCCGCGCCGCACACAGGCGAATTTCGAAGAAAAGCTGGTTAAAAATCAGAAACTCCGAATTCAAAATTATTGGAAAAACCAATTTTATAATTTTATTACCTAGTTAAAACCACCACCCTTTTTTTAATATTCTCGTCCCTCTTAAAAATATTTTAGTTTAAAGTTGACCTTTGATTAGACTTTTATAAGTGTTAATAAAATGTGTTAAATATTTCTTGAATTGAGTGTTCCGTTATCCGCAAGTTATTAAGAAAATTTAAAGATATCGTCATGGAGCCTATTGCTGGTGGCAAGTAGAATCTTAAAAAAAATGTTATATCTTCTTCAAAAACATGATTTTAGTAACTGTCTGCAGATAACTAAAGCATGGCTTTTTGGTTACCGATGCAAAAAGACTTTTTTTATCACGGGTGCAAAAAAAGATTTCTGTCCATTTTTTACCCAAAATTAAAGGGAAATACCGGAAAGACCGCAAATTACCGCAGGAACTAAAGGTTGGATTATTTCAAGGAGAGTTTATTTAAATACCTTGCTGCCCTCGTTATTTAAACCAACGCTTGTAAAAAAAGCACTATTTTAGCCACTAGTTGTTAAAACTACTATTTTTGATCACGGGTGCAAAAAAATATTTCTGTCCGTTTTTTACCCAAAATTAAAGAGAGATAGCTGAAAATAGTGATATTTAAATAATATGATTATTCTTTCACCACGTCTCTACGAAAAAATCATTTAAAAACATCGTCAAAATATTAAACTATCAAAGATTAAAATGTCGCAACAATGAACGTCACCGAGTAAAAAGGCAAATCGCTAGGGAAATCATTGTTATTTCATTTACTAGCTGCATTGATTTATAGTGTAAAGATGCTGTGTTGCGAGAAGTGCTCTTCGTTCGAGATTTTTAAAAGTATTTTCCTGTTTTTTTTTTGGATTTTGTGATAAAGGAATTAAAAAAATAGTATTAACAACTCGCGACTAAACTGTGCTTTTTTTTACTCGCGTTTCTAAATATTTCGCTGCTTATTTAAACTAAAAAGCACAGTTTAGCGGCGAGTTGTTAACACTATTTTTTTAATACCTTTCGAGAGAAGAGCACTTCTCGCCACACACCATCTTTAAACTATAAATCAAGGCGGCTGGTAAATGGAATAACAATGGTTGCCATAGCGATATGCCTTTCATTCTTGCTACATTTTAATCTTTGAAAGTTTGATATGTTGACGATATTTTTAAATAATTTTTTCGTAAATACTTAATGGAAACTGGTGGAGATGGCTTAATTTTTAGGCAAGAATAATTCCATATTACTAGTTTCCTCTATTTTTCGTTAATTTTGGGTAAAAAACGGACAGAAATATTTTTTTGCACCTGTGACAAAAAGTTTCTTTTTGCATCGGTAACCAAAGTTAGTTATTTGCAGACAGTTATTAAAATCAGGTTTTTGATGAAGGTATAAAAAAAATACTATATTGAATTGAATTATCCACAGAACTTCTTTAATTTTAATTTTTTAAACTATATTCTCATAAAAAATAGAAATAGGAATTTTTTTCCTTTTCTAGCCGTAAAGTACATTTCCCCGTAATTTGCGGTCTTCCTATTTTTATTTTTTACGACATTATAAAGTTTAAAAAAATCAAAATTAAAAAAGTTCTGTGGATATTTCAATTCAACAAAATTTTTGAGATTCTACTTACCACCAGCAGCAATAGAACTTTTTTCAATAAGTTGCGGAAAACGAAACGTTCAATTCACGAAATATTTAACACACAAAATTCTTATCAAAGGTCAATTTTAAACTAAAATATTTTTAAAAGGGACGAGAATATTAATAAAAGGGTGGTGATTTATTATACCTAGGTAACTATATAATAAAATTATAATTGGTGTTCCCAATAATTTCCGAATTTCTGATTTTTGACGAGCGTGCCTCGAAATTCAACTGTATGCAATGCACATACAATAAAAGACTGACAGGCTCTTACGTCCTACCTCGGAACCGAGAATCCCCGAGCGTTTGAGATGTTCATTTTAAGAAAAAAACGACAAGAATTTTCTTCAATTAGGCATCTGAAGGTTATACTTAATTTTAGTATTTTAAATACTTATTTTGAACCTAAAGAACAAAATTTATGTTAATATTAAAATTACAATAGTCTCATGTCAAAATTTGCAATGTTTTAAAGTAAAAAATACTTTTTTACCTAATTTAAAGATATGCTCTTAAAATGAAAATAAACGGAGTTTCATAATAAACTTAGTGCCGTTTTAATTTAATGTTTTCGGTAAATTTCCAAATGAAAATCTTAGGCTTCAAATCAAAAATTATAAAATTTTTAAACAGATAGTTTTTACTTGGAATAAAGAAAACATTTGAGAATATTAAATTTTGTATTTAAGTATAACAATATGTTTATTTTAAAATAATCTGTTTAAAATAAAATTCTAGATTTTCATTTCAATGATGCAGTTTTGAGCATACTGAAATACTCACTTGTAGAAATTTTTTTTCCGTGTACTATTAAATACGCTGCCACACAAGTATAGTAATATGAGACAAGCCTGACTGTCCAACACCGTCTCAACTAAAAAGCCACTTAACTCATTTTCGTTTTAGTATCCTTTGGCCTCCTATCGCGGCCATATTGACACCAATCTTACAGAAAATCCATGTTTTACCTGTAAATTTGGTTATCAAAGTGGCGTAGGCTAAAGAGTACAGAAGCGGTAGGAGTTAACTGGCTTTTTAGTTGAGACGCTGTTGGGCTGTCAATGAACGAAACAAAAAAAATGTCAAGAACCTGACATCCAGACTTTTGGACGAAAAGCAAGTCTTGACAGCCATAGAAGGAAAACAAGTGAAACTTGCCGCCATGACAAAAACAAAAAGAATGAATTTTATTGTAAGTGGATCATTGTTCTGGTTTTTAACCCTGATGTAAACCATTCATATTTTTATTTCATTATATTAGTAACCTCCTTATTTGTTTATCTAAATAACATCATAAAACACCAGATCTAATGTTAATTTTATTCAAATAAAATAATCTAAAATGTCTCAATCGAAAAAGTTTTGGAAAAAGGTAAAATAAATAATACCTTTATCGAAATTAAAGTGATTGGCCCGCGCGCTTCCATTAAAATTTATGAGCCTAAAGCAATGTTCCAAAAACAATTAAAGATATTTTTCGGATGTGGTACTGAGATGTATCAATTTTGAGTCATTAGCTTACTGAATTTTTTAACGCATCATTGTCGTACGTATTTAAAATCTTTGTTGTTGTGAGAAATAAAAAAACTGTACTAGTATAAAGTATAACTAGTATTGATATTTTGAGTATGAATGTAACTGTACTATTACATAAAACTCCTTTAATCCAAAAAAACGGGTCGTTAGACGTTCTGTAATTTTTGAGGGCACTGGAGATAGAGGAACCCTAGGTCTAATTAAAGGATCAGTCGAGTGCTCTAAGAGGCTGGAATTTATAGTCGATCCTTAGGGCCTTCATTCGGTGAGGATTCCTTGAGGGCTCCTCATTGAGTCCGTTTTACAAAGTCTTCCTCGAGAAAGGCTTGCTGAAGGCCACTCTGAGGACGCGCAATATGTGGCAACGTTGCAGTTTGGCTGTTTTTTTGTTGGCCGATGTCAGGTTTGAGCCAAAACAGGATTTTGTGTGGTGAACTGTGGTCGTTGTCAAGAATGTTAGGTTATTTTTTAGTTTGTGTGATTTTACTGATTTTGTGAAATTGCATGTTGTAGTTTTTAAAGCAATATAAGCATTGGAAAAACGAAAGGAGAACAGAACTCTTTTTTCCAATGAGGAAAATGAGTACTGATGGCAAAATTTTCTATTGCAATCCAAAAAAAAACGGATGCATGCCACATGACTTCAAAGAAAATAAACTTACGGAATTGAATTATCGGTTCTATCGACAGCCCTTTTCTATTATTTTTTTTAAATTCAGTATATACAATTGAGTGTATATAATTTTGAAATATATTTTTAGAAACCCAATATCGTTTTTTGAACGTCTTTTCAGAAAATCTCTCAAAAGGGTTGTCTCTGAGATATATTTTTTCAACTCTCTATATGGTGAGAGGGGTTCTTCTACTTCTACCATATTCTGAGTAGTAGTCTAATAAATTTTGAAGATAAAGAACCGAAAAAAACTACTCTTCAAAAATCACACCAACAACAACTCATAAAATCTGAACCTAACCTGAAAAACACGACCCAAGGCCTCCTTACGATATCTCCTGAGCTACCTTGGCCTTTATTCAAACTTAAGGATTCCTTCAGCGACTATAAAATGCATTTCTGACCTTACGGTATCCTCAAAGACCACTGAGCCTTAAGGATGCCTTGAGGGTCGACCATAAATTCCAGCCTAAGTATGAAAACTCAATTTGTCATCAAAGAACATAATTTTTAACAATCATCAGACTTAAGCTTCGGCTTTGTATGGTATACTTAGTTGAAAATAAAAAATTTGCAGTTGAAAAATTCGCCTGAAAGAAATATTTGCTTATGGCAAAATCTGTTCAGTAAAGGCACGCTAATAGATTAAAGTAGATCTAAAGTTCCTTAATTTTTATCTGAATTTTATGTTGAATACAAGAAAACCCCAAAAACTGAAGAAAAGTAACGTTTGAGACGGATAAATTATTAGTAGGCCCAGACTTGAAGATGAACAAAATAAAAGGTTCGCTTTACCGAAAAATGATCCACTTTTTAAACCGGCATTTATATCAAACATAAAATGCGAAAAATAACAGTTGAAAACAGTAGTAAGACACTATTTACATCCAAAAAGGTTGTCTATTCCTATAATCAGCACACCTGAAATTTGTGGTTTTAAAATCCGTCTGCGAAAGATATTCAAAACAAGTCGCTGCGTTTGCCTATTGCAGTACAGACTAATATGGGGCTTTTGGGAGCGACGATTTGACTTGATTTTCTTATTTTGGCCCAATACAGTCGAAAATTATGGTAAATGCCTACTTACAGTCCTGGGAACCGTCAATTTGCCTTTGAAATAAGCGAGTGGAGTAATGATACAGTAGCATCCATACAAATGCGAGTATTAGACTTTGCTACCGATGTACAGCTTAGGATAGTTTAAGTGTTCTAAAGGTATTCTTTTATTTTCTAGAAAAAATCGTCTTTCCAATGTTTAGATAAAAGTTTGGTTTAATCTGGTTAAATGATGGGTTGTGTCGGGTATTCTAGGTTCAAGTAGTTTATACAAGGATGCCTATTTGTGAGTGGTTCAAGGTTGGAAATTAAAGTGTATGATGGTGTGAGTGGAGGGTGAACAGTGAAACTACTGATGGGCCCACACTGGTTCTCTTTTCGCTTTAATCTTTTGTGTGTTCCTTATGGGATGCTCATCCAAGTTTGAATTTTCGTTATTTCCACCCAAAATCTTTTGATCTTTTGTTTTTTAGTTTATACAAACTTTTTTTATTTTTTTTATAAAACAGATTTACCTAGATTTTAGGATCCGACGTTGTTAGTTATAGTTAGTATGTTTCGCACAAATTTTTCAAGTCAATATTGGCTAACTTCTACATACATTATACCTATAAACGCACACTTCAAATTTAGTGTGACAATAAAATATTATGAAAAAACTACGCTAAGGGGGGTAAGAAGAAGGGCATGATATATTAAAAAATTCAGAACTTAATAACTTTGCAGTTTTATGTTTCGCTAACTATTTTCTAATTTAGGAGGCAAAAACTACGTTGGTAAAGCGTGGCTAACGGCATGAGAGGGGTTAATATATTTGACAATTCATAACTTTTCAAACAAAGCAGCTACAAATATGCAGTTTTAACAATTAGAGGGGGAGGTGGTTAAAGGCGTGTTATTATGAAGTTGAAAGTTGAATTTTGAATTTTTTTTTGGGATCGAAGAATACGAATTTTTAAATGGAGTCGAAGGGAGAAGATTTCGTTTAACATTGGTGTAAAGGATTACGAATTTTTGATAAGATTTTAAAAATTATAAACTTGATGGGGGTAAAGGATACTGGGATTTTTAATTTCCTTTAATCGTGCTATCTTGGATTTTTTTTTATGTCATTTTGTTTACGAGGTATAGCAAAAAAATATATTTTTTTAAATAGGACACCCTGTATATTTTGCAATTTTTAAAATCTGCAAACAATTCTCTCTTCAGCAATACTCGACAGTAGGTTCTATCTTTTACGATAATCAAGATATTTTTATCTAAATCAGGGCATAGACAACAATTCCATGCAAGTTTAAATGCCTCTATCTTGGAAACCATAAGAGATAGAGTATTAGTGTGTGGTATTGTCAAAAAATTTTTTAGAATTCAAAAATGTCAAACTATACAGGGTGTCCTATTTAAAAAAATTTATTTTTGTGCTATACCTCGTAAACAAAATGACATAAAAAAGTCAAGATAGCACGATTAAAGAAAATTAAAAATCTCAGTTGACGTGTTTTTGGATTTTTTTCTAAAACCAAATTCTAACCTGCTAGAAGCATCGTTTCGATTAAAGAATCCACCCTGTATATATTATATCCATTCAGATATATGCAACACAGGTCGTAATTTTGAATATCCACTGGATATGTAAATAATATAATATAGACGTATTTGCACTGCATATCCAGCAAAGTATATGAAAAATGGGCTTTAATTTTGAATACACAGTGGACATGTAAATATATTCACCCAATTAATACACAGAGACAGTGACAGAAAGACAGTGACAGAAATATCCCTCGACGACATCCGGCGTGTAGATCTACAACGTTACCGTTTCTGTATTCGGGTAAAACCTGTTTATTTCTTTAGCCTGGCTCAATTAATTAAAAGTCGTTCAAAATATTTTGCTACCTCGCAAAATATCATTGTCTGGACTAACTAGCTAATCAACAATTAGTTAATAATAAAAAAACATTTGTTTGAAAGTATGAGACAATGATGTATTTGAAATTAACTCTGTGTTTCAGACTTGTCTATATTTTATTTATACACGACGTTTCGATCAGTACAATCTCTGATCGTCTTCAGGTACAAACAACAATCTATCCCTAAGGCTACGTACTTATATACCAGGGTGGTCCAAATTCGAGGGGACTCTATAGCTTTGGGCTTTTGCAGCATAGTTAGCCCAAAACTAATATACATGTTACGGGCTCGATTTTCATTTCATTTTCATAGAAAATTCCAACCATTTTGTTAATATTCTTAAATCTTCTGTTTTAGGACCCGAGGATAGATTTGTCAATTTTGATGTCGAAAGTCTATACACCAATGTCCCGATAAAGGAATCGCTAGATATTATGAGACAGAGACTGGTTGATGACGAATCCCTTCGTGAACGTACAAGCCTGCCGCTGGAGGGAGTGATGGAGTTGTTGGAGTGCTGTCTACATAACTCCTATTTTCAGGTGAAAGATAGGTTTTATGCCCAGAATGACGGTCTGCCAATGAGTTCATCTCTTTCATCACACGCGGTTGATACCGCAACATATAAACCTAAGCTCTGGCTAAGATATGTTGATGATACTTTTATCATCTGGACCCGGAATGACCAACAACTTTCAGAATTTCTTCAACACCTAAATAACATAAGACCCACCATTAAATTCACAATGGAGTTGGAGCAAAATTGTCAAATTCCTTTTCGTGATGTACTTGTCAAACGAGTAGAAAGCGACATCAGAACAACAGTCTATCGTAAACTCACTCACACAGGACAATATTTAAATCAAGGTTCAAATCATTCTGCTACAACCAAACGAGGCATAATAAGAACTTTGTTGAATAGAGCCGTTCAAATTTGTAACAATTCTCATAACTTGGAAATCGAAATCAGAAACATTAAGAAGGATCTACAGCAGAATGGTTATAGCCTTAAACTTATAACAGATACTATTTCTAAATTTCAGCAAACAGGACAGATATTACAAGACATTAAAGAAGTATCAGAGAAAATTCGAAGAGTAGCGAAAAACTTTAATATTAAAACAGCTTTTAAATCTAATAACACAATTCGAAGCCTTCTTAGCAAAACAAAACCGGAGAACAAACAAAATAAGGAATGCATTTACCAAGTTCCTTGTGAGTGTGGTGAATCATACATAGGTGAAACAAAAAGACCACTATTTGTTAGGCTTAAAGAACATCAGACGAATACCCAAAGAGGTAAAACAACGAAATCAGGAATCGCCGAACACGCATGGTCAAAACAACACCGAATGAAGCGGACAGAAGCAAAGGTCTTGCACAAGGAGTCACACTGGAAAAAACGAAAATTCCTTGAAGCTGCCTTTATTGGGCAGAATCAGGGTATTTTCAGTAAACCAAGTGTTGAAATTCCAAATATTTGGAAGTCCCTCCTTGGGCGGAGCCAACTTCTTAAACTTCACGGCTGAGTGATTTCCCATAGTATATAAGTACGTAGCCTTAGGAATAGATTGTAGTTTGCACCTGAAGACGATCAGAGATTGTACTGATCGAAACGTCGTGTATAAATAAAATATAGACAATGGAAGTCCGCCCAACGCCCCCCAAGTTGTTCCGCCTGTTAATGTTTTGTACTCAGTGGTTCTATGACTTAAGGCTCATTATCAAGAGCTAATTAACTGTACATACAAAATAATTGATATATTTTTCATATGAATACGGTATTGGTACAGACTTCTTTTTAAAAGCCGCTCGAAGCAAATTTTCATTGAGTTTCTACAACCTGTCATGGGAAAATTAAAATATGCATCAAAAATTGAGCACTACAGGGTAAACGTCAAAAAGAAGAATCGTAAGATCATATTTTAGTGACCAAAAAAGTGAATAGAAATTCAGAAATTTTCTAGAAATATTAGAAGCAAATAACTATGAGCTATCATAACGGCCTTGTCTTTGCATTTTTTCTAATAAAGTTAGCCTTGAAAACATGCGGGAGGCAAAAACTCTTCAGGTCCAGTATTCTTGAAATTTCCCCTAGATAGCACTCCCCGAAATTTGAGTGAAAGTAAGAATGCGCATTCGCTCTCACCCGTTTTAAAGACTATTATAGTGTCTTATAATTATGTAATACTGTTTTTTAACCCACTGCATCAGGAAAATTGAGTGAATCCTTGTTAACCCTTAAGTTGACAATGTATCTCTTTCATACATACGATTCAAAAATTCCTAGCCGCTCTTCGGTATATTCGTCAACCTTATCTTGATATTGTATCCGAATGCTAACATTATGTATCCTTCAAGATACATTACCAAGTTGGGTGTGTTATATACTTTATTTTATTTTCAGAGTAAGATGAGAAGAACTGACCGTATTTTAACTTTATTACAACCAGTTGGAAAGTGATTCTGAACCTGAAGACTTCTTATTGTGTGAAGCAAGTTCTCAAGAACAAGCCGAACCATTACTGCAGCCCTCTGAAAGTGTTGAAGAGGGTGACGATAATGCTATTTTAGCAACACTGCTACCTGTTCCGATTGTACACGTAAGTCAGTTACAACTCCGCCTGTTCTAAAACCGGTTCCTGTGATAAAAAGAAAAATTTAGGAAACTGTAAGAGACTTTCAATGGACTGCCGACGATTTTGACTCAGAAGTGCAAATAATCTCTAGTCGCCCTTCCAATATTTTAAAACCTGTTTCAGTGATGATATAATAAATTTAATAGTAGAGCAAATTAATTTCTATTCTTATATACTCAGTAGTTCGGTAAATGCATCGATACCAATTGAAAGAAATTGAAACTTATTTAGGGATGGCACTTATGATGGATGTTATAGATGTGCCGGCATACAGTGACTACTGGGTCCAAGAAATAGGATTTTCTCAAATTGCAAAAGCTGGATTATTTTCCAATATTTCATAAAAAAAAAGATGCAGGAACTGTCCATCTGACCAAAGACATGTTTTTTGTAGCAAGTGTAACGTTCGGTTATGCCTTGTGCCTACTAAAAACTGTTTCGTTAATTTTCATAATAATAAAAACTTTTGATATGAAAAAGTGTTTTTTTCACATTACCGTTGGCGATGCATCCTTGAAGATACAGGTCAAAAATTTGACTTTTATTGGTTTTAAAAAACGAATAACCACAAAAATGGTTTTTATTCAATATTTTTGACGACTTTTTAAAAGCAAAAACAATTGTTTGCTAATTTTAGGGTTAACCCAGATAAAAGCTTGTTGTTTTGTTTTATTTCATGCTGATGATGAAGATGCTTTCGAACAAAATGTTGTTGGAAAAATTTAATTCTCAAAAACAAATACTTTTCGATATTTTTTTCGAAAACCATCATTTTGAAAAAACTCCACCACTCCGTAACGTTATTCAGTGGCGTAGCCAGAATTAGACTCTGGGGTTAATAAAAATCAACTACCCACCTATGGCAAATTTTTAAAAATTACCTAGGTGCCTATTGAACTCTTAAACTGAAGGGAGAGGAGAGGGGCGGTTTAATAGGTGTTGAGTTAGTGCATATGAAACAAAAATGCTTATTTTTAAAAGCAAGTCTCATTTGCAGATTTTTTTCAAAATTAACCCTTAAATGCGCCGCAGGCAAAAAATTTGAAAAAATTACAGTAAAATGCTATTTTTTACGAATTTTAAATGTTGTTGACAAAAAAGTTGCTTCAAATTAAAGAATATTGTAACAATATTTAATATTGGTATAGCGCCGCAGGCGAAAAAAATTTTGATGTCTTAGGTTTTTTGTAAAATATTTTTTAAAAAGTTGGGGTGGGTTATGGTGGTATATATATATATTTGTTGCCAAATCATAAATGCGCCGCAGATGAAAATTTTAAGAAAAATATACTAAGAATGCCATTTAATACACGTTTTGAATGCTGGTGAGAAAAAATCATTAGAATTGAACTAAAATTGTAACAATTAATGACGTCATAGCACCGTAAGAAAAATTTTTAAAATTTAATCATCACACCATCACAGTCACAAACCGGAGTAAAGGGTCAAAAAAGTGGGGGAGCTATAGCTCTCCCTGGAGCCCTTAAATTATTGTAGATTGGGTTGGACCTCATGGGTGGGGGGTTTAACCCCCTGGCTATGTCACTGCGTTATTGCATGCCGTACTTGACCTGATTTTAATATTTTTTATTAGATTTTACCTTTTTTCTTAAAGCCACAGTTTTTTTTTGAACCTGCATGCAACAATATTTTTTTTATTTTAACTTACTTTCCGAGAAAATAGTGATTTTATTTTAAATTGCTTTATTTAACGCCTTTTTTTTTCATAAAAAAATATTTGGTTTATTTGACTTGGTTTTTTTTGTACTCCTAACTCCATTGGGTAACCAAAATAAATTCTAACCTTAATTTTAGAAATCAGATTTGCCTAAGTAGAAAATAATTACAAACATGGCAAACTAAAATGAGTTTGGTTATAAAGCTCTCCATAAATATGTAAATATGATAAATCCCTAAAATGCTTGTGACGCAAGCTCACTAGTAAATTATAAAGTACTTAGCTTGTAAAAACGACCTCCTAAGTGGTAACTTTAACAAGGGAAATATTTTTAAATTCACGAAAGTTTTAAGAGACCCGGAATAACCACGGGCTAATAATACTGCGTTATAAATTTTTTTAAAAAATACCAAGTTCAATTCTTCCTGTTTATTCATTGAGACAAAATTCGGCAAGTAAAATTCTAACCGCCGACGTAACTGAGTGATCACTTAATTCATTACTGGTCGATCCTCGGAAACGAAAAAGGGGATTTATAAAATAACAATTATTTAGTAAGTTTTCATATCGTACTCAACATACATCAAAAATTCATTCACGATTCACGCTCTTTGTCAGTACAGAGAACATGCTCTAAACGTATTGAGTACGACTTGAAAACATACTAATTCTAAGATAATGAAAAATATTTATACAAATGATTGGGTTAGATGTGAGAGATAAGTTTACAAAAACAAAGTTGCATGCAAAGAGGATGAATTATAAGTATACTTGAAAATGGAAAGTTTATGTATTTGACTGAATTATTTTGATAAAAAATTTTAAAATCAGCTAAACAATATAATTTTTTGGTTTAACAAAGTTCTAAAACTAAATACTAACGCACCGAGGGGGGTGGGTTTGGGGTTAACCCCCCCCCCCTAGAAGCCTGGTTATGTTCACGTTTTTACTTAAAATTAAGTTTTTTTTATTATTTATCCTTACCTCCCCCCCCTCGCCGAAGTTAATTCCTGGATGCGCCAGTGACTTAAATGATTTACTTGTCTACCACAGAGACTTTTTTTTTCTGTGTAGCAGATATGGTAATGAGCAAAACGTTTTAAGCTTCCACTTAATACATTTAAAAAGACTTACCATGTGTTACAAAAACAAGAACAAAAATACTGGGCTTAAATCATCCAAATTATCTCAAAACTAGAACACTAATAATATACCTTATTTTAAAAAAATTACCAACCAGGAAATAAATTATATAGTGTTTCAGAATAAGTAATTAAACGTTTCTTTTTCTGACACACAAATATGCTTCAAACACAATTATTTACATCTCTGGTGTAATATCAAAATTATACTTGCGCCTGTCCCTTCGGGCTAAAAGGTAAAATAAACACGTGTATGATTTCTGTTAAGTTTACTTTACACGGTTTTATTTTCAGTTTTTGGGTAGGGTTTGTACTTAGCACCTGCTATTTTCATTTAAAGTGTTGGTATTCTCACTTGTTTAAGGAAATAGCTACGGTTAGAGAAGAACTAATTTGCAAAGCTGGGCGAGATTTTAGCCTTCCAGAATTGACACTTCTTATGAATTTGTTTTTTGGTTAATTAAAGACAATGAAATTTAACAATTAATTTTTTTTTTAAATTAATTATTCAATTTCAGTTTTAACATTTGTTGTTATACTCGGGTTTTACTCCATGGGGTGGAGAAAATTACGCTAGTGCCCATGTTTAAATATAACAAAAATAAATGGGAAACTTAAGTTGGAGTATGGGAATAAGGAACACTTTTTAACCAACATCGGTAATAAAGGTGTTTGGGTGCTATTGGTCTGTTTATACATTTCTTAATGTACCTAACGCAACCCAAACTAACTTGCTTTCTAAATAAATATTATCATGCTATATGTATAAATGAAAAGCCATTCATTGTTTTAGTAATCGTTAAAATGGTGTTTATTTGGTTGCACGATCTTAAGAGTGCAAGAAGAATGTTGAACATTTTAAAACTCATATCATTGAGTAAATTCCTAAAAAGAAACTGCTAAAAGGGCAATTTCTAGTCGAGCATCCCCCATTTTCCGACCCCAAAAACTATGGTGGCGGCCTAACGGAAATAATGTGTTTTTGACGTTTAAAAAAAAAACAAGTGAATATTAGCCGACTTATAGCAGGGAGGTCCTACTTAATTCAAAAATTTAAAAAAAGTTAACAAAAAGTACTGGGCAAATATCAGATTAATTAGACATAACGATTCCAAAATTTAAAAAAAAATGACATAATCCATCTAAAAGTCAAAATAGCGTAAAAAAACACCTTTTTGTCTCAAGCGTCCGCCATTATAACTAAACTATTAAAATGTAATTTTTTTATACAAAAGTTTCAAATTAATATAGCTTATCATAAAACTGCTTTTTCTTGAGCATAAAATGTGGTAATTTTTTCTGGAATCGCTATGTCCAACTTAACGAAACCTAATATTTTAGCAAGTACTTTTTGTTTAATTTAAGAAAAAAACCAGTTTTTTTACTCAAGCGTACGACACAAAAACGTAAAATTAATTTAGCTCATCCTAAAACTGCTTTTTTTTGCGCAAAAATGCTAACGTGCAAAAAAATAATGTCCTTTATTTTATTGTAATCGCCGCCATCTTGATTTGAGAATGACGAATGTATTTTTTTTGCAATTTCAGAAAGGCAAAATAACTTTTTTATCGACAATTTGGACGCCATTTTGAATGCTTAATGTCAAATTAAACTTTTTGAAGATTTAAGTAGAGACGAACTCCATCCAAATAAGATCTATATTAAAAAAAAATATTGTCTATAGGTCTCTTATATTTTTGCCTTATCAAGCGCCATCGCTTACGAACCTTATTTTGTTTTATTGTGACATTAAAGAGCTGATCAGTATCTTTAATATGAGAGAATTTCGTAAGAAATGTAAAACATTGACTTGCCTGGCAACTGTGATAACTTCCCTTTTCTCTGTTGTTGTTTTTCGAGTTTTTTAATATTATTGAACAATTCTTTTTGTAAATCTAGATAAATAAATACCGTATAAAGTCGTCTATAAACAAATCAAAGCGGCGCGGCTTGCAAAAATTAAAAATGCTGCCTTGTGTGCGCTAGCTACGTCACAATGCGTTATTAAGCGATAAAGTCATCTAACGGGGACTTTTCATAACAGGTTCAAAAGGTCCCTATTAAAGAAATTTACTACCTATACGGAAAAAATTTTTGGAACTTTTTTACACATATTATAGGTGGACGTGTAGTGGTCACAAAGTTGTGTAATAGTAGTGTAATTTTATTGTATATTTTACACATAGTTGTGTATATTGGATACTCAGTTGTCCAGTAATCGAATAGTGAAACACCCATTAAAATCTGTTTAATAGTTTTTTCTCGATGCTGGAATAAACAGCCAGACAGACAATAAGACAAAAGTTGCTACGCAGAAAACGCAAACACTCAAACACTCAAGTGCGGGAGGGGCTTTGGGATGGGGCAAAAAAAAATCTCAAATACGATGGTTTGTTATTCAAGGAGGACACTTTTTGGTTATATTGGAATTTTCGTGTGACGGACCTCTTTTTATTCGTTATCACGGCGTTACTACTGTCACCATTTTTACTTAAAAGGAATAAACTTGCATGGAATGCACAATTACATCCTCAAATGAATTATTACCTCAATTAATACGCTCGCCTTCGGCTTGCGTCTCAAACTATATCTTCACGTGTAATGATCTTTATTACATGCTTTTTGTGTAATACCATAATAAAAATTTTAAATTAAAGAAATAAACATTAACAGCTTTGTTTCTTTACGAAGGCATACAGAAAGATCTGCAGGCTGGTAGCAAGACGCAACGAGAGTGCAACTCAAAATGGTTAGCGTCATATATATATATATATAAGGCACATAGTTTCTCGCCTATTTTTTAGCACACTCTGCAATTGATAAGAAGGAATTATCTAATGCAAATTACATAAATCTCATAATTTTAGGTAGGTACCTACACACTTTGAGGGCCAGTTTAGCAACAGCGAGTTAGGCACTTAACTCCCGAGTTAACCTTGAGCTGTCTCATTCTGGCACTTGCTATATGTCAGTCAGCAATATTTCTCTTTAACTCGAGAGTTATATGCCCAACTTACTACTGATAAACCGGCCCTGAATAAAGCAAAGTTTTTAGCACTCAATTAGATTGAACACGTTTTGAGCAGCAATGCGCAGTCATTAAAACATTTTGCGCAGCAACCCCTCAAAAGATATAGGCATTGCAAGAGCGTGAAGTTGCCCCCCCACTTATCATTTTTTTAAAACAAATATTGTATTCACTAGTATTCCTTTTGCGCAGCCGATTTAAGTTGCAAGAGAATTTTTTTGATATAATAGATACTAATATTTAAACATTCCAAAAGGCTTTGACTTTGTTGTAAACTGATTCCATACAGTTGAAGAAATAAAAAATTAACGTCATTATTTCTTCACAAAAGCAATCAGAAAGATCTGCAGGCCGGTAGCAAGAGGCAACGTGAGTGCACCTCGAAGTGGTAAAAGTAATGGTACAAAGCGCCTCGACGGTCATGAGGCCATAACTCGCCGCCTAATCTTTTTACCAATTAAACAAAAAACTGCCGGTGTTTCTTCACTTAATTTCATTAAAATCCAGCAACCGCTTGGATCGTTCTTCGTCGTCTTATCAAAGACATACTCCGAGTGGGCCTCGATTTACGACCTTTCGACACCGTCGAACAAAGATAACGACACCCGAAAAAATACCGCGGTCTGGTTTAATAGCTTTTTAAATGGAATCGGGTACACTCATCTGTCCGTTTTATCTCTGGGTTGTATCTGCTTTTCTGAAAGGAGCTACGGTAGCGTATCTTTCGATACAAACCGGGTCTGATGAATGACTCGAGTTACCCACCTTTTATTCTTTACCACCATCGCATACACGGTTAGAAAATGAACAATGCAAAATTGGCAGCGTCAACTTTTTTTATTAACTTTGTTGTCTATTAAGTTAAGGGCACATTATGTTAAGAGTAATCAAATTTTGTACTCTAAATTAACAAAAAGATCACCCGACTATCTTGCTCTAAATACGGATGTGGCTGACTTAGCTTGGGACTGGAATTTCAATTGTTTTTTGATCATTCTGAGTGGGCTGAAATTGTTTTAAATAACCAACTCAATTATTTTCCTAGCGAAAATGAATTTAAAAAAATGTATAACGGCAAAGTACTAAGTAGGAAATACTTCGTTAGCATTGATTTGGAACAACGGCCTGCATCAGACCAGCATGTATATATTTAGTACAAAAAAAGTTGTACTTTTACTTTAATTTTTTCTTTGTACTTTTTTAATAAAGGTAAAAACATAACGGATAAGTACTAAGCAGAAAGTAGTTTCAAAAAAAATTAAATTAAATAAAAATAAAACAAACAACATAATCTCGCACCTAATATTAAATTGAAATGATTCATTTGCGATGTTTAAAATATCCCAGGGAATACCGTCATATTTCCTAATCTTCTTGATAATAATTTTCAAGTTCTCACTTCTTGCTGTCTAAACAAATATATCTAATAGTAGTATCTCCTGTGGACCAAAAATATTGAAAGTAGCGCTATCTACTTGCAATAGATGCAAGCTAACTATTTTGTAACAAGATTTAAGTGTTTTGTACAATACTTGCTCATTTTAACCTCTGTGGTACATGTTTGCCACTACTAATAATATGCTTGATTTTTTGTATCATTTTTGTACAAATTTTTACATGATCTATTTTTATTTGCAGAAGTTTATTTATTTTATGCTTATACCAAAATCACTTGTTTGGATATACTTAAAGAAGATTTTATTGGCATTAACTCTGGCTGCACTAAGATTTTTTGAAAAATAAAGTGCAATTTCTTGCTTTATTAAAAACAAAGTACTAAAAGGTTGCTTTTTTGGCACTTTTTTAAAATATGCAAACTCTGCCATATAAAAATAATAAAAAAAATGTACATCATTGCCGGTGCCAGCAGTTGCCAGCGGTCAAAGTAAAATATTAGTAAAGTACCAGTAGATCGATTTTTGCTGGCTTAGGTTCATATGTTGTCAAAAATACCTCGGCATTTTTTTGACTTGATACCAGCAGACTGGCAGGAATGGAAGCTAGGTCAGTATGTCAGTAAACGTCAGTAATTTCGCGACGGTCAGTATTTATACAGTGTTTGGATAAATTGGTCAGTAAAGTCAGTATTTTTACTCAAAGACAAAAGAATTAATTTTTAGAAAGCTTTCTTAGAACAATTTTTTTCCAAAACTTCACTCTTTTTCTTTAAACTTGGGGCCGTTTTAATCCGCTGCAATTTAGTATCTATATGGTAATAAAATAATAGAGAATGCACTTCATAACTGCGAAGAGGGTCTGACTTTAAACGGTATATAAGTTAACAATTTAAGATATGCTGACGACACTATTATAGTTGTCATAAATGCAGTAGTAGTAACAAACATGTACAACAGAGGTTAAAATGAGCAAGTATTGTACAAAACACTTACATCTTGTTACAAAATAGTTAGCTTGCATCTAGTAGATAGCGCTACTTTCAATATTTTTGCTGCACAGGAGATACTACTTGCGTTGAAAAGTTGGCTTATTGGAAAAACAAAATGGATGGTTATAGCTAAGGATAAAGACATTAAAGGCATACTAGAAGTAAACGGCTAACAACTCGAACTTGTCGAGTCGTACAAATACCTGGGTTGTCAGCTCAATGAGAAGCACCAATTAACAGGCCAGATCATCTTTTGTCAAAATTAAATCAGTGATGTGTAATCGCGATCTTAATACGACTCTCCTGATTCGTGTGCAAAACGTAGAATACATAACGTGGATGTTCTAAGCAGATTAGAAAAAGGTCTTGAAGTTTTATTTACCATCAAAAGACGTAAACTTTATATTTTAAGAAATTATAAAATTTATTTAAAGGTGCAAATCGCGCTGATGATAGCCGAAGCGAGCATGGCACTTAAAGAAGAAGAAGAAACTTAATGCCTGGATCTGACACCATTCTTGGATGGAAACTGAGAGAACAGCTGCTCTTAGCTTTAGTATATAGAAAGTTATACAACCTTACCGTCCAAACAGTTGGCCAAAATCGTTAGTTATCCCGTATGAAATGAGTCGCGCACTTTTCATTTGGTCCAGGATTTTTAACGATTTGGTTAAAAAAACTGTTTTAACTTTAATTTTTTGTCTGTGTATTGATTTTATATCGGGGCAATGGTGAAATGTGCGACTTTTGGGTACAAGAGTGATGATAAGATAGTATAGTAAGATAAATAAGAAGATCCAGGTTGCTCGTATTAGAAGAAGATAAAAAATTGTTTTATAATTGATGTTTTTCTTGTTTTGCTAGTGGCAAGAAAGTGTTTACCCTCCTGTGATTTATTGCAAAAAAATTTAAAATTAATTTGTGGAAAAAAAAAAATAGGAAATATGTTTTGTTTGGAAAAGCAAAAAAAAGGTTGCTGGAAAGCGTTGGGACTAAACAGTCCAAAAACTTATTTTTTTAAAAAAATGCTTGTAATGTGGAAAAAAACGTAAGTGTCCATATCCTATTTATTTCTATATTTACATTTGGATAGGTAAGTAGGTGCCTACTAGTATTACTAAACAATGTTTGTGCTTTACTTTGCTCACCTAAGTATAGATATAGACTTTAAAGTAAATATATTTTTTGTGACATTGGATACCCTTATAAAAACGTTCGAAACAAGATTTCAAGATTTTTTAAAAGTTTTCCAAAAATTCGATTGTTTAATTAATATAAACAATTCAGAAAAAAATTAAAAATGTCTGGCTTATTTTATAGTTCACATGTAGAAACTACTACTATGGATGAATATAAATAGTTTTATTTGTTGATATACGAATTAAAAGATAAATCGGGAAATCCGAAGGAATTTGGTAATTTCTGATAAAAAACAGTTTAAGAACAGCTTCCCAAACATTTTTTAATTATACCAAATAATGAATACAATTGCTCCTAGCAGTGCGGAAGCTGAGCGCACTTTTAACAGACTAAAAAAAAAACATAAATTGTGAAAGGTCAAAAATGACCGAAGACAACCTGAATGAGTTTCCTGTAATTAGTATTGGGCGGCAATATAGCCATATATTGATTTCGATGTGATACTGGACTACATGAAGTCAGTAAAAAACAACATAACAACTGTAGTATTACATTTTTTAAACGATGTACAGGGTGGTTAAAAATTTCCTAGAAAGATTTGAACAGTGGTTACGTATCATTAATCTAAGAAAAGTTACGTGATTATTTTGTTTAAATTTCATATTATTTTTCTCTGATTTTAGGCGTAAAATTTGCGTATATTTTTTGTGAATCGCCTTTAAAATAATTTACCAAGCAAGTCTACGTGTGCTGACAATGATATATTTTAGAGTTTTTGTCAAGCATTTTGAAGTTGTCAAGTTTTTGGGGTAAAAGGTGCTTCTCAGAAAGTATTAACAATTTTTAAGTGCAAATATCTCTGAAAGAAAAGGGCTTACAAAAATATGTTTTACTAATTCTTGTTCAGAACAACAAATTCTACCTGCATTTAAAGTCTTCTTAGGGAATTTTGAACCACCCTATATATTAAATGGTAAATTATATACCTAGGTACCAACAACCGTAGTGCCCTTTTGAGCCTTTGCCCCTCCCCCATTAATACATGCTACGCCGTTGAGCCTAAACCCTGTTTAACTACCAGATTTTTCGAAAGTTCTTTAGTTATAGGCAACAATTTATACTTTGGGATACTTTCAGTTGTGTAAGTTTTGCCGCCATTCCCCTCAAAGATAGTAATAGTTGGTTTTCCAATTTAGCTTTGTTTTGATTCGGTTTTTAGTTTTTTTATTCCAAAATTCGTAATGTAAATATTTACTACGTTAAATTTACTAATATAAATTATATAGTAATTTTATTTGACGCATAAATTCTTCTAATTACAAATTACCCTTATGTATATCAAGAGCAGAAACGTGATCAGACAAAATAGGAATAATAAAAAATATATTATCTACCACATATTCACCGCAATGAATACCTATACAAGATGATTGACGCGGTAAATGGGTGAGGTAGCTTAAAAATTAATGGAAATTATAGTTTTCCAACCGATCGCTGCATATATATTCTATAGAAGCGCTGTCTATCAATAATTTTAAAGGTGAAGTGAAACTAGCTAATTCGATTGCGGTTCTATTTATGACTTTAAGAGTAGAGATTCTATTTTTTTGTCATTGACCTTACTTCAGGAGATGTCAAAGTAATGTTCAAAACGGGTTCTGTGTTATCCATACTTTTTGGAGTTAAATAAACATCAGTTTTGGCTTTGAACTTTGAATGGAAGGCACATTTTGCCGAATAAGCTAATTTTTTTTTCAAGATCACCGATTCAAATGTTTGAATATTTCGAAATTTAAATTTAATTATTTTAATTGCCGCCATCTTGATGACGATATGTAAAAAGTTGCAAACATTTTTGAAATAAGCGTCCTCGATTTAGTGTAAATTGAAAAATTTATATATTGCATGACATTAGTGTAAATATCATACCAGAAGGGAAAAAAATTTTGTTGATCAAGAATCTGACCGCCATTTTAAATAGTAAATGTGAAGTCAAAAAATTTTCTGAAAATTGTAACAGAGACGAGCTCAATGCTAATGGTATCGACTGAAAAAAAATAAATGTTTTGTATAGGTTAATCAGAGCTGGTCAGGAGCTTTAATACGAGATATTAAAGAAGATCATTTTCAAAAGTAAGCAATAAATCAATGAAAAACTTAATTTTTGAAATCATATGTCAACTTTTTTTATATTTTTAGACGGACATTTTTGGGACGTCATTACTATAAGTTAAAAGTTCAAAAATAGCCGCCATCTTGATATCTGGGGTCGGAGATCCTCGTCTGAAAATTTAGTTTTTGGTCTTAGGTCTTAGGTACAACTTTGCCAAATACAAAAATATAACTATTTTCAACTCTCTTTTGAAAATTCATACTATTTTACTCCACTAACATCTTGCATTCTAATTGGATAAAAGCAGATAAATAGTTACCATCTCATTAATTTTTAAACACACTTTTGTCCTAAAATTATTCCTAGTCGAGGAAAAACTTTTTCCGATTTATTCCCTCATCCTTTGCCCTCTACGCCACAAATCTTTTCTCTGCTCTAAAATCATTGATTACTAATTACACAATTTAATAAGTTACTTATCTATGATCATGAATTTTATTTGTTTATAATAACCCAGAGGAGTGACCGCTATTTAACAGAGATCAATATTTTTTAACGGTGGGGTTTAAAAATAATAGAGTTTTAATTTAACTGTTATTATATCAGTGACGTAGCCACAAATCGACACTATGGCAAATTTTTAAAAATTAAGTAGGGGCCTATTGCTTGAACCCTTAAAATGAAGGAGGGGAGAGGGGCGGTTTAATAGGTGTCGAGTTAGTGTATATAATAAAAATACAAGTCACATATGGTCTCATTTGCAGATTTTTTCAAAATTAAACCTTAAATGCGCTGCAGGCAAAAATTTTGAAAAAATATACTAAAATGCTGTTTTTTACGCGTTTGTGACAAACAAATTGCTGTAAATTAAACAAAATTATAACAATATTTAATATTGGTATAGCGCCGCAGGCGAAAATTTTGACAAAACAAAGAAAACATTATTTAAAAATTTTGATGTCTTAAGTTCTTTGTAAAATATTGTGGAGTGGGTTGCGGTGGTATATATAGATTTGTAGTCAAATCATAAATGCGCCGCAGATGAAAATTTTAGGAAAAATTATGCTAAGAATGTCATTTATTACACGCTTTAAATGCTGGTGATTCCTTGGAATTAAACTAAAATTGTAAAAATTAATGACGTCATAGCAGCGCAGGCAAAGTTTTAAAATTTTAAGACATCACACCAAACACACATCACAAACCGGAGTAAAGAGTCAGCTATAGCTCTCCCTGGGGCCCTTGATCATGATTAATTTATTATAGATTGGGTTGGAACTCCTGGGGAGGGGTTTAACCCCCAAAACCCCCCCTGGCTACGCCACTGATTATATTGTCAAGAATTCGTAATATAACTATCACAAAGTAAAATTAGTGCTGACTTTTTTTGATGCAAGGAGAATACCAGTGGCGCACTCAGGAATGATTTCAGGGGGGGGGTTAATGAACTCTTGGCAGCCAATGCAAATCATACACTCATAATTCAAAATCAAGCTCCTGATGATTCCCTAATATAATTTTTCCTCCATTATCCGCTTTGTCTTTAGAAAAAATGAAAATAAATGAAGTTTTGAAATAAACTAATAATATATATACAAAAATTCCGTCCCGATGTCTGTCCTATCGTTTTCTGTGCTTTAATGGCTAATTATAGTGTCTCGCTGGAAAAAACATTTGAAACGAAACGGAAAAAAAAAACAACCAGGCTCGAAAACAACTGACGAACGAACGGTTGTCGGGCTGCATTTAGGGCCCTTCTCTTTAATTACTGATGTTGCAGTCGGTGGGGACCGAAACTAGTCATTATACTAGTTATTTCACTCAAATTTTTGTTTTGTACGGCGACAGCAGCCAGATCAATGAACGGCTTTCTTATTGTTGAGTTCTGTTTGCACTTTAACA
Source organism: Oxystoma pomonae (assembly GCA_963921995.1). NCBI lineage: Eukaryota > Metazoa > Arthropoda > Insecta > Coleoptera > Brentidae > Oxystoma > Oxystoma pomonae. The sequence continues at coordinate 30,047,732 of OY998172.1, read as the reverse complement.
AAAACAGTCCATCAAAGTTATAGAGATATTTATTTCGCTCAGAGAGTCCGACTTGACCTTAATATTATATTGGAGGATTTCAAAAAACTATGAAATTAGCCGGTTTGCCAGTTTAATGTGTTTTCGCCATATACAATAAGTTTCTAGCTTTTAAGCTAAACGTGCAAAAAAAGACGTTTGAACTTGCATTTTTGCTGGAAAAAAATCATTTATTACTATTAACCAGGATTAGGTTCGCCAAAAGTCAGTGCAAATTATTTACATTAGGTAACAAAATCAAGTTTTAAGTAATTTTATATACTGGCCCTGGTGGCCCAGTCGGTTACCGGCTGACATGATCAAGTTCTTGGTTGCCTGTGTGTCGTGAGTTCAAACCCCGCGCAGTCCTAAAACACTTTTTCTAAAAAAAGTGTTGATTGATTGATTCGTTTGTGATTGTGCCAGTATGGGCACTGTCCACTGCGACCACTATTGGGTATATTGTGGCTCACTTTTAACATTTTTTGTTGCTACAGAATATTCAGTCCCTTAAAGAGGCTCGCAACTTGCTTTGGTGAAGTATCATTAAGATCCAGTCCGTCGATCTGTGGTTTACCCAAGATATGTTGACGCTGACGTGCAATGCGCGGACATTCACACAGTACATGTCTGGCCGTCTCATCATACTCCATACAGAGCCTACATTCGGTGTCCTCACTTAGACCCATTCTGTGTAATGGTACTTTCAGCATGCAGTGTCCGGTGTATAGATCAACCATTGTCCGGATGTCCTGCCTGGTGAGCTCAATGAGTTTCCTGGTCCTCTACCTGCAGGGTTCTGTAATGAACTCTTTGGAATGTCCCAGTACTGGCAATTCTCTCCAGTGTTGGCGGAATTTGTTTTCCATCCAGTCTGAGAGAATAGTGTTGATTGTGTTGTATGCTATTCCAAGGGCTGGTTCGGGGTCAATAAAGACGGCAGAGGCCGCTTCACGCGCCAGCTGGTCGGCAGTCTCATTTCCCCGATGCCCAGAATCTCCCGGAATCTTTACCAGCGACACAGTGTTTATTCGCCCTAGGGTGTTCAGTGTGTCTTGGCAGCTCCTAACGGTTCTCGATGAGCACCTATAGCATTCAAGAGTCTTAAGGGTCGCTTGACTGTCGGAGAGTATCTTTATTGATCTGTTGCGCCAGTTATGATCTATCATCCAACGTGCGCTAATTTCAATGGTAAAGAGTTCCGCCTGGAAAATTGTAGCCATTCGTCCAAGACTATGTATAATCCTGAAAAAAGTGTTAGGTCTTAGACAAAACTTAATAGGTTGAAAAAACCAGGGATGAGTGTAAAAGGTAACTTGGTCCTAACCCTTCATTCACGCCGGTAATCAGGCTGGATGGGATTGGTATTTCGTGGAGACGGTCCTAGTTACTACTCCCCAGTCGGCAGGCTACTGAAGCAGTGTTACCAGGTCCATTTTTAGAATAATAGTAGATCAGAGACAAAAATAATAGTAGATTCTAGAAATTAATAAAAAACTGAAAAGAAATTAATGAATATTTTAATCTTTCAACTCATCCTATAAATTTTTCCAAGCTCGCTTTAATTCAAAACCATAAAAAGGATAGGAGTAATGAGACCCACGTTCCTTTTGAAACATCCCTTGGGTAAACAGCGGGAGCTTTTAATCCCATTAGAAATTTCCTGTGTGATGGAAAAAGAAAACAAGTGTTTTGAACTAGCAGCTGTGATTTTGGAACGAACTCCGCTCCTATACTTTCTGCTAGATAACCCGTGCGCTGACCGTGCATTCGCTCCAGACTGATAAAATAGTCTCCGGTGATGGAGACACAGAGTTTATAATCGAAAATTTTTTCACCATAATATTGACTGTTTATCGAGCTGTTTTGGTATCTATTGCTATGGAGACTTTTCCTTAAATAAAAGTATAATAGTAGATTTTTACTTAAGAATAGTAGAATAGTAGACGTAAGTAAAATATAGTAGATCTACTATTAAAATATTAGACCTGGCAACACTGTACTGAGGGACAAAAAGCCAGATAAAAAAATATCTGGTCTGGGGTTCGAAGGTAGTTGATGACCCGTCCGATTAGGTTCAAAGTGCCTATGGGACTCAAAAAAGTGATGGTAAACAAAAAGAGAAAGAACAAAAGTAATTCTACATACTTAATACTCTAAACATTATAGGTAGCCCATGCCATTAAAGGCTCTATTTTTGAACCAAGTTTTTTTAAGATTCCTTTAAAAAAAGCTATCGGTAGAGGTAGCTTAGCAGAGCATATGGCAAAAAATTAAAATAAAAACAGTAGCACTTGGTAGCAATTTTTAGTTTTGATCATGAGTTTGATTTTGAGCTACTAACCCATTTCAATTTTTCTAATGTATGTGGTTATATTTTAAACAATTAACTAGACCAAAAGTAGACCTATAGCCAAAGTCGCCCTCTTCATTTTTTATGTAGGTGGGGTGACATTGTTGTATTTTGTTATTTACGCTGGTAAACAATCAGAAACATAATTTTAAAATACTGTTTGCAAGAAGTGCCGGTTTTTAGTAAGTTTTTAAAGCAAAGGTAAGGCAATTCGCGTAATTAAGTAGGTAGGGCTATCTTAAAACCTTAACCTTAAAGACATTTAAAATTAGTAGAGGAAGCCTGCAAAATAAATTAAAGAAATTGCATAAAAACAAATGGGGGCTTAAAATACTGAGTGAATATCTGATAATATTATATAGAGTTTTATCAAAATATGAATTTACTGTAAAAGTTACAGAACTAAGAAATCTTGTTGAGAATTACATCGATAAAAAGTGTGTAAATATTAAAGTTTTTAAAGATAGTGTGCGGTCTTATGAATGGTGAAATTTATTTTAGACTTGCCACCCAAAACTAAGGGAGCAGTTAGCTCAAATATTAAATTGGGAAGAGCGGAAATCACTCAGAAAATTTTTAATAATTATTTTAATAATCTCGACTATGATGAGCCGAATGTAACAGACGACCATGGTCGTAAAAAAGTTATTACAAAGAGAGGTTGTAAATATTCAGAGCGACTTAGAAACACCTCAAAAAGTGCAATATCGCTTATGATATGTGGAAATGCTGTAGGAGAATTTTTGCCACCATACGTGGTACACAAATTCATGAAAAATTTGTTTGATATCTGGACGCTGAGCGGTCCCTAAAGAGCGCGATACATTAGGAACATTTCAAGGTGATTTTACACCGAATGATTTGAAAATGGGTTTGAATTATTCGTACTTTCAGAGCTAAAGAAGAGCTAAAGAAGTACCAATGAACAACCTTTCCTCTTATATAAACTCAATAGTTCGGTTCGTTTGTTTTTCACCCAACACGACCCACTAGAGATAGCCTTACATAGCTAGCGTGGTGCAAAATTTAGGAGAGTTACAAACTTCAAGGATCCCAAACTTTGGCAAAATCAGATTTACAGAATGAGAAATAAGTGCCCAATATCTATATTGGAGCCCAGTGGCGTACTGAAGATCCCTAACAAGGGTGAAACACGTATTTGCGTCTAGTCTCTAAGTCGCAGCTGGTATGTGTTCTTGTGGTACTCCGGTGTATTTTGTAAAGTTTGTTTTTTTACTATCGATTCGTCATGGTAAAAAGACCGACTGTGTGTGAAACCAGTCAGTGGTAGAACTGGTGGAGGAGGCCAAAAATCCAACAGTTTTTCTGTTGGCAAAATTCTATTTTTATAAGATTAGATTTTCCCCAGTTGCTTCTAAAACTTACGAAATGAAGTAGGACCGTACTAGAGTTTTTAAAAGAAAAAAGATTCAGAAAGGACAAACAAAAACACAGAAAAAAAGGAAATTACGATCACTTCAGGAAGGAGCGTTGGACCTTCCGATGTAGCTGGTAATATGCTCTTCACCTAAACCAAATCTGGTAATATTTATGAAACTCTCGAAAGTGAAGATACCAATCAAAAGAAAGCAAGCGGCATCAAGTGGAAAGGAGAAGACCCAAAAATCAGCAAACTTTAAAAATTAAGAAATGAACTCAAGGTCAAAAAAGTAAAGATTCCTCAAGTACAGAAGAAATATTGAGCCCTCATGACTTCTCATCAGAATATAATGAAAAATTTAGGATTTAGAAAATATTGAGCCAACTCAAGAAAAAACTCCACCACCCAATAGAAATGTGCCATTTATCATAGGCGATTAGGTTGTAGTGCAGTACAAAAAACAGTTTTACCCTGGCAAAGTAATTAAACATTTCAAACATGGGTTAAAGATCTTTGTGTTAGCCAAAAGTGGTATTAGTCAACTCGAGAGGCCCCAAGTAGAAGATGTTCTTTGTCAAAAATGGCACGATATTATAGATCAAAATTAAAAACCTTTGATGCTGGGCAACAGAATATCCCTGAAAAGTCAAAATAAAGGATATAAATTATTGAATTTTTTTAAACTAAAATAGTTCCTAAGTTAAAACTAAACTATGTTTTAAGTTGTAATGGCCAAATTAACGATCCAAATTTTGAAATGGTTTGGCAGGATATTTAAAAGAGTTGTACCAAATATGGCATCAGAAATCGGCCAAAGTCGGTTACGACAGTTCCGCATGACTACTACATATTTTAGGGACTTTACCCTTACAGCGCTTTCTTGCGCGTGGTGCTATCAAAATAAGGTTGACTTTCATAATGTTAACTGACAGATGTCAACATATCCGAAACCTCTTAAACCTCGAGTGGAATTGTCAAAAATAGTGTGACTTTATTAAAGTCATTGTATTTTCAATACAATTTTTTCAAGATTTTGTTTTCAAAAAAAGCAGTGCATAAGAAAAAACGATATGTATATATTTAGAATGAATATATATTAAAAATTATTTCTTTATAATGAATAACGAAATAAACAACCTCTTCTCCTCAACCCATCCCTTCCAAAATGTTTAGGGGTTCATCGCGGTTTTAGTTTGTTAGTTTGGTTTTGATATTTTAGTGTATTTTTTACTATAAACCCCGTTTGAACTTATAGCTCCAACCTATAAACGAGCTTTTCTTTGATCTTGAAATGCCGACAAACATTTACGCGAGCCTCATGAGAAAAATGTTTAAAGAAAAGTTCGAGCAAAAGCTCGTACAAAAAAGCTCACGGAAATTTTGGAGAGAATGTTAGAGCAAAATTTGTTTGAAGATATGTTGGCATAGAGGTTTCATAAAAATTCAAAACATATATTTTTATCGGGATTCATTGAACTTAACTGAAAATAGAAAAACTAAAAATTAAATTTTAAGTTTTAAAACAAAGTATTTTTAATCAAGTGCTTTCCGACGATTTGATGCCGAAATTCACATTTTACCTCATAAGCAACTTCATTGATATGATTTTTATAGGGGATATGCCAGTATACTTGTAACTTTTTTGGGGTTGTCAAAAAAAAAAACGAGATAGAATAAAGAAAATAACAATTAATGGCACTTAATTATTGACTGTAAAATATAAGGGTTATGGGAAGGTAAAAACCGAGAGGGGGTTTTGGTCAAATTTTACATGACAACAAACAAGGGTCAACACAGTTTTCTATGAAAGAATAAAACTTTCCGTAAAGAAACGGCTCTCCGATGCAAAACAAAAAAATATTCCTGAATACGCTTTAATTTGTTTATTTTGTTCTATTTTAATGATGCGTAGAACTTGCGTTTCCGATTTTTTAAATATTGAAATTTTTTGGCGATTTTTAATTTTCAAAACAATAATAAGTTGAATCTAGAGCTAGAGTAGAACATCTTTCAATTTAGAAGCAAGAAATTTTCCAGATTTTCGATAAATTCTTTTAATATTGCATTGGAAAACCTTAAGAACAATGGGAAATTATCAGAAAAAAACGTGAAATATCGCTGAATTATCAAAAAAACTGCGAAATTTTGTAAAATTACCTTAGCGAAATCCCGCGCTGAGAAGTTTGATCGGTAACAAAAAAAAGTAAGTTTTGTGGTAGTGGGATGGAAAATATGGTGAACCACCCTGTAGAAAACCATTCATATTTCATATTAGCAAAATATGACCCAACTTTTCATTTCCGAATTACTGAGCTTTATAATCCAATAACGTAAAAACACATTTTTTATACATTTTTATTAAAATTGCTTAAAAGTAAACGCCATCAATGACATTATATAGCACCTAAACGAAATTAATAAATATACCGAACACGATCCAATTCGGGATGTCTAATTTTTCCGGATTTTTAGTGAAACAACTACCAACAAAATTTTTATATAATATTGTTGGCAGTTAAAAAATAATTAAAAAGTACTTTAGAGCAGAGTTAAATTGGTTTATGCAGCGGTTGACAGCGCTGCGTTTCGACTGTTTTAAACCTCCCCCTCCAGGGTCCTGAAAAAATAACTACTCTCCAGAACAGTCCCCTAAACATATCCACCTGCATTTTAAGAAGAAATTACTTCGAAGATATTTCCGTTTTCTGTTTTTAATGAAAGACGTGAGAGAAAAGAATGAAATGTTATTACCTCCATGGTAAACTATTAACATTGCATGTGACAAAATTGATAGCCAATAATAATTTTTCGCTTGCCGTAGGCTTTTTTTGGTAAATATTTAAAATAAAAGTAGTTTTATTTTTTTTAAAGAATTGAGATCACTCATCGCTGATGTGAAATTATATTTATTCTCATCTTTAAAAATATGTTTCCAAAATAGATAGCAAACATTTTCTCCAAGATTTACCGGAACAAAATGTTCAAAGAAAAGCTCACAAAAATGCTCGCGCAAAAAAATTCAGGATGCTTATTCTTGACCGACCGTGAGGTGAGGTGAGCGAAATTCCCCGTGGAAAAAGGTGGTGAAAAAAGCTCACCTCACCTCACGGTGGTTCAAGAATAAGCGTCCAGATCTTTTGCACGAGCTTTTGTTTGAGCATGTTCGTCTGTGTAATTGCGCCTTTCCGCCTCTCGTCCCTTAAAAAAAAGCAAAAAGCTGACCCGTTCCTTTTATTTTTTTTATGTCTTAGTCAGGTAACAATAGTTTACGTATGCATATTATACCTATATTAGTAGGTTTACCAGATGTCCATTTTACGCTTTATAAACACAGCAAAATAAATTAATGCTATATATACTTATTAGAGCTTTGTCACTAATGTCAACTCTGTCCCCTAGGCGAGAATATTAAACCATGTGTAGGTAGATTTCTTATCTGATTTCATTCCAGAGAACCGCTCCTATTTGAAAGGCACGGGGATATTTCACCTATTTCCCATTTTTTCGAGGGTGACCAATGGTCAGAATAAGCTAGAGATACAGTGACTATAGAAGAAAGTATTATGTGGAATTATGTGCAAGACAAAACTGTAATTGAATGAATGAATAAATAAAAACGTGTAATTTTTTTGTGATCGTCATTTGCTCGCCAATACTTGACGGAATTGACGGAACTAGTGCTAAAAATTATTTTCAAAACAGTAAAGGGCCTCTAATAGTTGCCAAGTTCATTTTTTGCTAACTACGCCCGACCTAACCTGACCATACTCCACCTTCCCCTCTTGATAAGCCTGGTATTGCGGTTGTCCCAAACAAAAACACAGAAACTGACATTTTTCTCAAAATTGATTTTTTGATACATCTAAAATTACCGAACTTTTCTGTACGTTTCTGTCTAAATATGGAAACAATCGGATAAAAAATAAGCAAGTTATGACGCAAATGAAAACTTAGTAAATTTTCACCAAAAAAATAGTAGTTTTAACAACTAGTGGCTAAAACGCGAGTAAAAAAAGCATAGTTTAGCCGCGAGTTCTCACTATTTTTTTAAATACCGTTATCAAAAAATCCAAGAAAAACAGGAAAATACTTTTAAAAATTTCGAACGAAGAGCACTTCTCGCAACACACCATCCTTACACTATAAATCAAGGCTGGTAAATGAAATAACAATGCGGTTTCCATAGTGATGTGCCTTTTTACTGGGTGACGTTCATTGTTGCGACATTTTAATCTTTGATAGTTTGAAATTTTGTCGATTTTTTGCAAACCGGCGGAAATGACTTAATTTTTAGGCACGAATAATTAGATTTTTTCAATATTACTATATTCCGCTATTTTTCTTTAATTTTAGTTATCTGTAGACAGTTACTAAAATCATGGTTTTGATGAATTTTTCAATTGCGGCACGATCTTATATAAAGCTTTAAGGTGTAAAAAGTCACTTTCAGCTGTTTTCACACGCATTATTACAACGTCACTTTGTAAAACATGTTGCATTTCAACCATTTTATTTAAATTTTTCTCTATTTTTTCCCAAGTCACTTACTGTGCGAAGGAACACCCCTGATGAACGAATATTACAGTGCGTTCGAACTTCATATTTATTGGGTTTGAACTCCATATTTCAGTGTGTCAATATTATTTTGTTTTATGTAACTCTACATAAAACAAGGTCTAATGTAGTTTTCCGATAAGAAAGGTTTGGGATTTATTATTACCTACATATATATATATATATATATATCCAGTGTACCCCAAAAGTGTGGAATAGTGGATTTTTTGATAGAACTATATATAGGTTTTTTTATACTTATACAATACAGGGTGATTCAAAATTTCCTAGAAAGATTTTAAGTGTAGGTAGAATTTGTTCTCCTGAACAGGATAGTAAAACATTTTTTTGAACTATTTGGTTTCAGAGATATGCGCATTTAAACATTGTTAATATTTTCTGGGAAGCACCGGTTATCAACGTATTATTTTTTAAGCACCAGCAACATAAATTGTTTAAAACAAAACTTTAACAACATCAACATTCTTAAGAAACGCCATACCAGAGGTGATTCTCCAAACAGGTGGAAATTTTACATCCAAATTTAGAGGGAAAAAAATTAAATTTCAAAACTAATCTTGAATGGATGGTATCTAACTACTGTTGAAACACCATGTATAAGATGGTTTTAGGTAAAAAAAGCGGTTAAACAAAATATAATCATTTTTTGAATTGTTTTATGTAAGGAATAAATAAATATACATATTTTTCTCAGATTTGTCTATCGTGTCGAATAATATATTATAACAACCGTTTCACGAAAAAATAAAATATTTTTATGACACCAGGGTAACTTATGGAAATTCGCTTGGTCATGCAAACCACAGTCGAACGAGTTTTAGGCTGGCCTTTTTCCATATCTAAGTGCTTTTTTGGGAAAGCGAATAAAACAGTTTTGGAGGAAACGAGGTTGGAATAACTTCTTTTTATTTTAGGCACTAAACAGGGTCGAACTAAATAAAGTGTAAAATATTTATAAGGCTTTGGTCATTCTCAACTTTTTTTGAGCGACTTCCAAAAAAGACGAGGTTATAAGTTCGACTCGTATTTTTTTTTAGATGTTTTTTCCAGCTTAACTTCCAAACGGCTTAAGCGATTTGCCAATATTTTTTTTATTCGATTCAGAAAAGCTTCAGTTTTGTTCCGTTTTAGTCAAAAATATACTTTTTCCTCCATTTTCATTGCAACACTCAAAAAATCATTAGAATGTCCAAAACGTACGTAGGAAATTGTCACTTTCGACTAATATCGGTGATTTAAAAGTACAAAACGAAGTCGATTTTGTACTTTAATTTTGATACTTGGACGACACCACACAGTGGTTTTATTTCTAACATAACTTTTAGACGCCTTAACCGATTTTATAATTCATTTTATATAAGATTCAAGAGGCCTTCAGTCGTTTAAAAAAATGTACTTTTCCTACCACTTTCATGGCAATACTAAAAAAATCATTAAAATGTCTGACGTGTATATATGAATATGAAATTGCCACTTTCGACTAATGCCGGTTATTTAAAAGAACAAAACCAAGTCGACGTTGTATCCTGACTTTAATTTGGATACAGGGAAAAAAATCTACAAATGAGTATTTCAGTATGCTGAAAACTGCATCATTGAAATTAAACTCTAGAATTTTATTTTAAACAGATTATTTTAAAACAAACATATTGCTATACTTAAATACAAAATTTTAATTTTATAATTTTTGCTCTTCATTTGGAAATTTACCGTAAAGTTATACTTTACCGCACAGAACGGCAGGAAGCGAATTCGGTCAAGCCGGCAAGGGCGGGAAAGACACCTAATGCATGTGTTAGGTACACGATTTTACTTACAAGCCTCAAAAATTCCCAAAAAGGAATATAAATATCTGTATTTTAATTTCCTTAATTAAACGTACTCAAACGCTTGCCGATCGATTCTCGGGTCAGGGAGGAGGTAAGAGTCTATCAGTCTTTTATTGTGTGTGTGTCACCGGCGGTTAGTGTAGTTAGTTAGGTATATGCTATGTTTTAATCTGTGTTTTGTTTAGTTGATTCTTAGTTTATACGTTTATATAGGGCGTTAATCATCCGAAATTTAAAATTAATTTTTTTTTCAATAAGAAAGATGCGCTTTATGTCAAAACTGATATTTCCTTAAAATTAAGGAGGCGGACAGTTTTGAAAAATTGAGAAGTTTATTTAAATCGGTAAGAAGTAAGAAAGTTCTGCAATGTTCGTTTGATGCTTTTTGTGTGGTAAAGGCAGTCTCACTGTAAGTAATTTTCTTTTTGAGGGGATGCAGTTTTGTCAAAAATGATCAGAATTTAAAAATTTTAAGCTTTTTGACAAGCTAAAAATTTTATGCGCCCAATGTCCAAACTGACATTTACTTAAAATTCAAGACGTCGCGTCGCGTCGAATAGAATATGCCTTACAATGAAATAGTCTTACCAAACAAATAGCATCGTGACACTGTAGAACTTTCGTATTTCTTAACTGATATTGATTGAAAGTAATTCTATTGGTCTTGACTAAGAGAAGTACTTTTGATCAATATCGGGCAAAAATGAGAGAAACCGATTTAAACCGAAGATTTGCACCAACGAGATGCATAGTAGCGACAGAATTTGACTCCTTGGGAGCAAATTTTCTCTTGATTCATGAATAGACGCACTGATGGTAAGTCCCTTTAAGGATACAGTGAATTTGATTGTAATATCTGTTTGCTTATTTTTTTTACCATACACTAAGTCAAGAGTTTACTAACAGTTACTAAGCCTCAAAAAGGCCTCTGTTTCGTTATAAAAGAAGTTTTGCAAATCCCTGGAGGCATCTTTTTTAACTAAGTATATTTATAAGCAAACCGGAACTAAACATGATATTTTACCTATTAACTTTTCATTTTAACGCCATCTATTTTATGTTAAAATTTTTCCTAGACTTTCATAACTAACCAACGTCACTTTAAAGCTGTAAGCAATATTCTTGAGTTTATTCAGTTGTGTTATTCCCACGAACGAATTGTTCACATTTAAATGATGCATTTTATTTCAGTCGTTTTTTCGCTCTGTGATTTCCTAAGGAATATTACAATTATGAGAAAAAAACCAACGGTTGTTTCATTATTTGTCGTCTTACTCTGGGTAATTTAACTTTGGCAGATGACACAATCAGTCGCAGTGGAAATTTTTCTTAGATTAGGTTTGCCTTAGATTAGGTTAGTTTTTGGCTTGCAAAAGGTGGGGAATAAACGATTTTGAAATATGTTATAGACGGATAGACTCTAATAAAGAATCTAAGTTTTCTACCTTGGGGGGGGGGGGGCGCCGCTCGCGCCGCCATCTTGGATTATATGTGCAACAAACTCTTTTTTTTAACTATATCTTCGTAACGGTTTATCCTACCGGAAAACATTCAATGGCAAACCTAAACCAAATAAAATTATCTACATTTTATGTCTTTACACTTCTAGCAAGTAAAAAGTTACATGAACACAAAGATAAAATTTCTTTGCCTCCAACTAAGAACTTCACACGATACCATTCATTCCGAACCTTTCACCAAGTGCAACAGTGGCAGGGGAGTGGGGATGGAAATTAGAGGAAAATGGTCTGTTTCCCACGACTATGAGAGATAAACCAGCCCCCGACGCATTATTAAAAATTATTTCCTACAACTGTAAGAAAGGGTATGGAGGAGCATGTAGCTGTAGGAAAGCTGGATTAAATTGTTTGATTATGTGTGGTTTTCGTAATGGTAGCGAGTATGATAACGGCACTGTAGTTCATATCGACCTCGAGGACGAAGGCGAGCAGTTGTTTGGTTTTGACTTCCCTGACGAAATCCAAGAAAAAGAAAAAAATCATCCCGAACCTTCAAAAAGAATCAAAATTTAACTACTTAATAATGATCGCAGATATTTTTTTTATACTATTATCTGAAGATGATCAGGGATTTATACTGAAGGAAAAGTCTTGCAATAAAGACAATTGGAAGTATTCATCGTCTTAAAATCCAAAGCGACTCGACGTCTCAATAAAATAGTTCTTGAAGCGAAGGGCCAAGAAGCAATTGTCAAGTATATACCTATCACTCAATCGTAGATTAGGCCTACTGGGGACACCATATGTAAAAAAGGCGCCATTTACTTAAATAGGCAGGGGATCTATAGGAAAAAAAATTACCGCAAAAAAATGAAAAAAACCGGGAAAAAAACCCCGGAATATAAAAATAAAACCGCTAAAATAAAATTATTACAACTAACCCAACTCAAGCTAGACATATCAAACCCAACCTAAATTCATCCAACCTAACCCAAAATATTTTTTTTTTATTTTAACTTATTTTTTAATAAATAAAAATCAATTTTCCAAGGGTTTTTTTTCGGGGTTAATTTTTCCGGCTGTTTTTTTTTTGTTTTTTCTTCTGGTTTTTTTTTATTTACCAGCCAGAGAAAAAAAATAAAGAAACTTTATATTTTTTTCATATTCTGGAAAAACTAGGTTAAAGACTGTTAAGGCAAAAACACACTTGAAGAGCCTTCGCGCGTATAATGTGCGTAGGTGCCCAAATCAGTGAGCGTTTTCCACTGGTGTCGTCGCATTGAAGGGTATACTGTATGTATATAAACATGAAATACATAAAATGTAGATAATTTTATTTTATTTTATGTAATTTTATTCTCTTTAACTTTGTTATTAAACATTTTTTTGCATAACCAATTGTTAGGATAATAGAGCTAAAAAAAGAGTTTTTTGCACATATAATCCAAGATGGCGGCGCGAGCGACGCCCCCCTACGGTCGAAAACTTCGATTTTTTATAAGAGTCTATCCGTCTATAACATATTTCAAAATCGTTTATTTCCCATCTTTTGCAAGCCAAAGGCATTTTTTTATACCCACTTACTGGACTAATAACTAACGGTTTAGGAGAGTAATAAGGAGGGATGGGGGGTTACTTGCTTAAATGATAAATAAGAAAGTTACGAGGTGTCCCAAAAGCTTTAAGCTACTATAACTTGTTATTATATAAATCTACATTACCTTAGGATCACATCTTTATGAGAAACACAAAGAAAAAAATTTTTGTCTATTTTTACTATTTATTAAAATTGACTGGCTGTGAACAACGATGTCAAACCAACATCTTACTTTTTGATTCAGTACGACTAGGTCTTCAAAAAGATGTAATGAACCATATGTCGAAATTAAACGAATTTCATCGTCAAAAGTAAGAAACGTGCTATGCTATGCAAGTACCTGTCGGAACAAATCGAAAAAAATAATGTCACATGAAAAACTGAAATAACAGCAAAACTAAAATTGGCAATGAGCAGAAGAGACAAAACCTGCTAAACACTACCGTTAAAAAAACTTTTCCCTATATATTACAATTTTGAGGGTGACCCTTTCTGCGCGTTTAAAGAAAGTGCAATCCTGTCCCCCCTCGCAAAAAAAAATCGATGTTTCCAAGGAATATTTTAATAACATAGGTGCACTCCTATATATCTATTCGAAAATGCCTTTGTTTCCTTTGCCTTAAGACACCATATTTTGTTCATACCTTGTGTCAATTAATTTATAGCTCAATAAATAATAATCAAGTAAATATTTTACCTAATTTGGGTATTAAATAGACCGATCGATGGTTAATTAATGGGGCGACACAAATTAATTCAATTAATAATTAATTTTACGTGTAATTAATTTAATTTAAATAAACCTAAACACGCGTCAAACTTACTGTATCGGAGAGCTAATAAATTTAATAACGAATAAAGAAATTGAAATCAAAATAATTATTATTGATATAGGCTAATCAACACTATATTAACAACACGAGCATTATGTAGGTACTATCTATATAAATAAGCAATTTCAATTTTTTTTCTGAAAACAGGACATGGAAAGGGTGAAAAATAATTTTAAAACTGGGTCAAATTAGATCCATTAGTGGTCGCAACTAAAAACTTAAAAGTATAAACAAGAACATTATCTTTGTCCAATACGTCAGCTTTATTTATGTGCTCTGGTTAACTTGTACATGAGATGGTTACCGAAAATAATGTTGATGGTTTATGTATTAAAATATAAAAATATTACCTAACTCAAAATATCGCTAATTTGTTAAATAGGTATCTATTTAATTATTCCAATTCATCATTTTTACATGCACTGATGCATTACAAATTATATAAAATTTAATATATAACCTTTCATTAACAAGAAAAAATGAAAAATGGCAAATTTAAATCCAAATCCTCATATTACGCGAATACAATAATCAGGCTGCACAACAGCATTATAACTCTATAATATCTGGTATAATTTAAAAGATATGTCATAAATAACAAATGTGGCCAATTTCGAATTTGGCATGCAAATAAATAAATGTAAACAGCACAGAATACATTATTCCCGTATTACAGTGCCAAAAGGCATTGGCAGTTTGAATGCCAAATTATGGGCTTTTTTATTTGCATTTTTATTTGTTGCTGTATCATTGTGCCGATTTCAATAATAAATTAGCATTATACAAATAATCCCTTTATTTCTTTGATTTATACACCAGTTTTGCAGGTAAAGTTTAATTTCCAATTTCAAATTTGTACCTAATTTTATTGCAAAATGCTTTTAAGTCTCTTATCTTTCCTACATTAAGAAATAGTTACTACATAGATAAAGTAAAGCAAAGGGGTTTACCAAATCACTATTTAATAGACTCCCATAGTCCTTTTCAAGATATCTGGATCACGTTCAAAAATAAATTGAAATAAATGCCATATTTGGGTCTGATTCACCTTCGATGCCATCAACCACGTTCTTGAAAAATGCCGCTACAAGCAGCTGATGCCTGCAATCAGCTGATACCTGCAATCAGCTAATGCCTTCAATCAGCTGATGCCTGCAAGCAGTTGATTAAAAGAACACGTCCACAGCTACAATAGACACCTCTACAACACCTTACCACAGGACTATGGGACGCATGTCGTTTTTAATCTAATTATGCGAGGTTTTCTTTAAACTTGAGTAAAACTTGTTGGAATTTTTGTTTTACTATAATCATATAGGTAAGTGATTTGTGCATGGGAAAAACACAGGTTTTCGAAAAAAAATGGAAGAGAGGACATTAGCTATTAGCTATCGAAGGTCCATATGAGAAAAAATATCCACACACAAAGTTTTCCACAATAATAAGAAAGGAAAATTGAAATTTTTAAATCATATATCTTTATCAAACAATAAATTAAAACTGTCAAAACAAACGTTTCGCTTGCTGACGTTTACACGCCTTTTACATCTTTAACAGTTTAACAACAATTTTGACAAATTTTAATGTCGACCCTCTCTTTTCCTTTGTTACATTTTCGAAACCTCCTTGCGCCCCTCCTTAAACTAGTTAACAAATATTTTTATTATTTATCATTCTTCAAATAAAAAAGGTGACGGAACGCTCCCCCTCCACTCGTAATACTTCACCTACTTCCCCACGCTGCGTTACGTAATTTATTGACACCACCAACACGTTGAAATCTATAGGCATAGGGCAAGGTCTGGGAGAAAAGCAGGAACTTTCATAACACGTTATTTTTCCGTTATTTTTCCGGCTCGTAGGGCTCAAGAATTTACCGCGGAAGAATTTTACCGCGCTGGAACACCAAAACAAAAAAAAAAATAAGCAAAAAATAGACGTGTGAAAGAGGCGAATCCCTAACAATCCAAAAATTCTTTTGCTTACGCGGTTAAAGCCGCGGACCCTTTATTATACGCACAAGCACTACTTCAAAAAATTACCGCAAATTTTTTACTTCGAAATTTTTTTCTTTGAATTGCTTAAAATTAATTTGAAACTCATATGTAAAAGGCATCTTTCTTGAGTTAAGAGGGCAGTGATATCCCCGAATCAACTTAATCAACTTAAAGTGAGATCTAATACGTTTCTAAAGAACGGACAGAAATAGCCAGTTTCATTTTTTCAAAATAAAATTCTTCAAAATTTACATTTTGAAAAACAGTCAACAACATCGAGATACAAAAAATTAATTAATAAAAATCAACATTCTTTTCAAAAATGACCAAATAGTAGTCAATAATTTTAAATGTGATGTCATAAATAGGCTGTATTGTTATGTGTACCTGTACTGTGATGTTTTATGTAACTGATATTTTAATATTTTAGTATTTAAGTCCATCTACTTGTACCTCGCATTTGATGCATGCATGTTATATTTTAGGTTCTGAAGATGATCCAGAATGATCGAAAACATGTTTACGTAAAGTAAACTAAGTAATTAAAACCTTTGCACTGAATACAAACATTCAAAACAATTTTCTCACAAAAGTGCACGCAACCTACCCCCAATCAAAAAAATCGAGATTGTCTTAAAATTTAAAGTAGATAAACCACCTCTTGGTCGTGGCCTACAATATACAATAATTTTGACAGTTTTAAGGTTTCTTGTTTACCCAGATTTTATTAATTTTTACAGATTATCGGGAATGTTTTAAGAAAAAATGGCCTTATGAGTTTCATTCGAGTGTAATTTGACATCCATTCAGGTAAACTTATCTTATCAACTCTGGTATGTTTCGGCTTAAAATCAATTCACGTATATGTCAGCCTTCAAACCAAACTTTCTTTACACTATAGTCCTTAATAAATATCGCACTAACCGACTAGTTGTAGATCGAGGGGCTTGAGAAGTAAGGCCCTGTTGGCCCTTTTTACTTTGTCCTATCCAGTCTACTAATCCACCACCTATGCGGCATAAGCAGTTGGTTCTGGGGCTGTATTCTTGACAGCCGTGCCCGTTACTGTAAATTAATTTCTAACTCTTCACCCTACTATGAACTACGTTAAAAGTGAGAAGGGCAAATACTCACCGGTGACTACTCATCTCAAAGGCCGTCAAGAATGCCATTCTCAGTCAAACTTTGCAGGTACCCTGAATCACGACTGATTGTTTCTTGCTCAAAAAGACTATTTTAATCTTCATCCATACTCCTTCACTAAAGGGAATTATCTACGTTTTAAGCATTTAAGAAACATGGTTGTGTCTGCTTTGATGTTTTCCGACAAATTTATTTAGGCATAAGAAAAATGTGCCACGATAGTTATTAGTATTAATAAATCTATTCTCTTTAAGCTGGATAAAGGAGGTAGAGATAGAGACTTATCGAATGTTGCTTATAAGGAGAGAGAAATTAAAGAAGAATTAAACACGATCTTGGGAAAATATAGCGCAAATGCAGCTTCAGTTGAATCGACATAATTTCTAGCTTCTTTAGTTGTACAAGATAGGCTTAATAAAAGAAGTTGCCATCTTTTCTTGCAATAAATTCCTCCCTTCCATTTTCCTACTAAATTATCAGCACTTAATTCTTATTTCAATCTGATATTTTCTTCTTCCTCAGGCTTTATTCTCAGTTTTGCCCTTCTTTTCCCACATTTTATTTACTGCCGCTATAATCTTCAAAGTAACGGAGGCGCCATCTTTTGTTACAAATAATATGACAAATCCTCTGATGGCGATGTCACGATCTCGATGGCAATCAGTTAAAAATCTCTCACTACGCCACGACATTATGCAAATTTTACAACTAAAAATGCCGGAAAAATCGCAGATTGCGGACCCTCGGAGGTATCAGTGGCCGGTTCACCAAGAAATACCCATAATACCTTCCGCGGTTCATAATTTCATATTCATGTCGTCGGTAATGATCACTTGAATGTAAACCACTCCTTTGGCAATCTCAACACCATTCTTACTTCTTTGAATTGCACAAAAAGCACTATTTTCGCCGCCTGGTAAATTACAAGTCTTGGTTACTTTCCGATCACGAGTTTCTGTATTGCTCGCTTTAGGTGAGAGCTGGCATTAGAATCTCTTAGAAAAGACCGATATCGACTATAGGAATTTACCAGCAACCTGTAATATTGATGGGGTATTATCGACCAATCAGTAGAACTATAGCTCCCATTACTATGCTAAGTTTTCTAATTGGCTGTAATTTAAGAAAAGCTTGAAGAAAAAAGTAGTAGTTAGCTAGTAGTATGAAAAAATTTCTAAAGGCATAGGGATGACAAGCCTATCTTTATATATGTCTAAACCAGATTAAAATGTAGGTACTGGAAAAAACTTTTTTAAGAATCTTCGGAGATACATTTTTGATACTTAATAAAATTCTGATATCCTGACCTTTGCTGGACGCAATTAAGTATAGCCTTGCCATCGTCAAAAAAACAGAAAAGGTTTGCCATGAAATATTCCAGTATTACGGGAGAGACAATAGCTAGATTTGGATTAAAATCTCTTTGTATATGAAAATTTAGGCGAAAACGGGGCGCGTGAATATTATTGTGAAATAAAAATACTGCGGTAACTTATTATTATCAAATACTACTGTCTACTTATAGGAAAATACGTGTGAGAGTTGGATAAAAACATTTACAAGGTTCAAAGGATGGCACGCTCTCCTTCTACAGGATGTACTCTTGTTTTCTAAAAAAATGCATACATGCGTTTTTCCTATCTCGCAAAATTTACTTTTCTAAACGTGTATGTATTATGTAACTTATTACTTTTTAACGGAAAAACAAAAACAGGCCAGGGTTATTTTTGCAACAAATAATGTTCTTCCTGATGATGACTTCTGGGAGAGGGTGGTCTTCACAAATGAAAAGATATTTCAATCATCGTCGAACAGCAGAAGAATTTTACTGTATCGTCCACCATATTCTAGGTTTGGTCCAAAATACACCAACCAACTTAAAAAAGATGGACATTTTTCAGAGAATTTGGGGCTGGTTTAGCGCTAGAGGTTTGGGTTTGTTTTGGTAAAATCCAAGGAAGATTTAACAGTCAAAGATATGTTGAGATTCTTAAAGATGTTATGTTGTGAAGATGTTACGAAAACAACGACTTCCTTTACCAGCAGGACAACTGTCCCGTGCATACGGCTAATGTTCGCCAGTGGTTTGAAAACAATAATATTGAAACTCTTCTTTGGCCATACAACGGCCCTGATCTCAACCCAATAGAAAATATACGGGCCGACTTGTCAAAATTATTTATCAGAGAAACTGGAGACCACAAAATGCTGAAGAGTTAAGCGATGTAATTCATCGCGTATTGAAGGTGCTCTCACAAGATCATGAATATTTTGAAAATTGTTTTAATGCTCAGGCGTTTGCATAGTGTTATTGAAAAGAATGGTACGCTTACTAAATACTAATTTTTGTTGTTGTTTAAGGTAGTATTTGATGTTTAGTTGTTTCCAATTTGTTGTGGTATTTTAAACCAACCGCTTCTTTTATTTTATTATCGTCAACCCCAAAATGAGTGGCCGCTTTATAGACCAGCCATCTTCTGTAATTCGAGTGATAATTACCCATTTGCAATAAAAATTGTTTTTAAATATATTTATTTTCTGTTTAATTGGCGATTTTTGGTATCATTAAATAATTATATCCGAGATTAAAACGTTGATTTTAGAAAGAAGGAACTAAACTCAAATCCCTTCTTTGCGTTGCGTAGTGGGTAATAAGGTTATTTATTTTAAATTAACGCATTTTATTGATTTAAAGGCCTTTTTGTTTTTGATTTTATCAATATGAAATAACGTTATAAAAAGTCAAAGTTTGAGTTATAGAGAAAAATGCATGCATTAACGCGTTTTTTTTTTGGAAACAAGGTAGGTACATTGCATTCCAAATTCTATCGGACCAATTTCTATGTTTAAATTTCATTGGTCCACAGAATTTGAAATGAAGAGTTTCGGATTTTTTCCAAAACCTTTTATGCAAAGCAAAAATAGCCGGGACTGGGCGAGGTGAAGTAGTGGGGTAGTAGAAAAGGGGGGCACTCAGACCGGCGCCGGGGCGCGGCGAGTAGGCTCTACGCGAGCCCTTTTCGCCGACCCCCAGAGAACTCTCCTTCCGCGTTCGAATCTTCCCGTCCGGATAAAGGTCAGGAAGTCCGACCATTTGAGCGTCAAAAGGTGTTCCGGCTCGAATTCTAAATCTTGGAAGATTTCTTCTCTGATTCCTTTGTAGGCTGGAAATCATGCAAGGTAGAATTAGAATTCGTCCTCCTCCCAGTATAATCGGGGAATTTTTGCATTGTCAAAAATAGTAGCAAAAACATTAGGTAACCAATTTAGAGGTCATCCATAAATTACGTAACGCATCAAGGTGGGGAGGAAAAATTCGAGAATTTGTTCCAGTGATTGTATAGTGGTGGTTAAAGGGCTTAAAAATAAGTAGCAGTGTCGTGCGAAACTGTCAAAAATATTGTCGTCTTTCTGTACCGATAAGTTCATAATAGGGGTGGCGTAAACGCATCGTACGTTACGCAGAGAGGATACGTCGCCTAATTACGACGAGCTAAAAAAGGCTTTAAGCAATGCTTCTTGCGTATCTTGTAAATTGTTTAAGTAGTCGAGCAGAGGGCGCTCTCGTTTGCTTTGTTTTTCTTAAGATAACCTAAACATTGTCGTGTTTTTTTATTTTTTTTATATTTTAAAAATGCAAGACCTTATAATGTTTTTTTGATGATGTCGATGAAGAAAATGATGACATCGATGATGCCATCATCATCGAAATTCTCCGTGGAGAGGCTGCTCTCGGTAATAGAGAATAGCCTGCTATTTACATATACCCATAGATTGCCATAGAATAGAAATTTGTAGGAAACTACACAACTTTCATACGGTGTAACGATACACCGTGCGTAAAGCGTATCGTACGTTTGGAGTTTACTGCACATGCGCACTTGATCAAAACTTACGCTAAGTCAAGTTACGTGGTGTGGATTATAACCCCTAATAACATAAGTACATAACGTAACCTAAAAGTTTTAAATGGATATTGTTGCATGGTGGTAAGTCTTATTCTGTTTTAAGCGTGTGCAAACTCCATTAGGTCAATTTTCATTAACGTTGCGTTTTAACATCTCTTAACACTTTTGCGATTCCGCAGTGATACAAAACTTTAGCGATTTAATTGGTAATTTTGCTAATTTTTTAGCGCCATAATGCGAATTAAGATTAGCGTTGGGTATATGTAAAGTGATTTAAGTTGTATTGTTGTTAGCGTTACATAGAATCATGCATGCAACGAAATTGTCGTCGAATTGGCAACGGGATTCCACAATATATTTTTTATTACAGTAACGAGAGACTTTTGACCCCAATAAATTAGATTTTTTTTATACCTTCATCAAAAACATGATTTTAGTAACTGTCTGCAGATAACCAAACCATGGCTTTTTTGGTTAACGATGCAAAATAGTAGTTTTAACAACTACTGGTTAAAATAGTGCTTTTTTTACAAGCGTTGGTTTAAATAACGAGCGCAGCGAGGTATTTAAAAATGCGAGTAAAAAAGTATAGTTTAGCCGCGAGTTGTTAACAATATTTTTTAAATACCTTTATCAAGAAATCCAAAAAAAAAACATAAAAATACTTTTAAAAATCTCGAACGAAGAGCACTTCTCGCAACACACTATCTTTGCACTATAAATCAAGGCGGCTGGTAAATGAAATAACAATCGTTTCCATGTGCTATTTTACTCGGTGACGTTCATCGTTACGACATTTTAATCTTTGACAGTTTGATATTTTAACAATGTTTTTAAATTATTTTTTCGTAAATACTTGGTGAAAACTGTCGTAAATGGCTTAATTTTTAAGCAAAAATAATTAGATTTTTTCAATATTTCTATTTTCCGCTATTTCTCTTTAGTTTTCGGTAAAAAACGGACAGAAATCTTTTTTTGGACCCGTGACCAAAAAAAAAGTTTTTTTTTGCATCGGTAACCAAAAAAGCCATGCTTTAGTTATCTGCAGACAGTTACTAAAATCATGTTTTGATGAAGGTATAAAAAAAAAACTTTTTTTTGATCAGGGGTGCAAAAAAATATTTTTGTTCGTTTTTTACCCAAAAATTAAAGAGAAATAGCAGAAAATAGTACTGTTGAAAAAATTTAATTATTCTTGCTTAAAAATTAAGCCATTTACGCCAGTTTTTACCAAGTATTTAAACAATTTATATTTATTAATTTAAAAGCATCGTTAATATATCACTGTCAAAGATTATAATGTCACAACAATGAACGTAACCGAGTAAAAACCATTGTTATTTCACTTACCAGCCGCCTTGATTTATAGTGTAAAGATGGTGTGTTGCGAGAAGTGCTCTTCGTTCGAGATTTTTAAAAGTATTTTCCTGGTTTTCTTGGATTTTTTGATAAAGTTATTAAAAATAGTGCTATCAACTCGCTGCACTCGTTATTTAAACCAACACTTGTAAAAGAAGCACTATTTTAGCCTTAGATTAATAAAAAGAGACAAGATACCCGATGCTTACGGATAATTTGGTTAAATTATTATCTGAGAAATCTTAGGACTGAATTTTCGAAGCCGCGAGAGGAATCGATCACCCAACAGTCAAAGCAAATCAAATGCATGCTCACAGTTCAAGAATGACCGCAGCAAAACAGACGCTCGCTCTGCCATTCACCTGTTCATTTAGGCTTGTTTTCGTCACTGCGTCACACCCTACTTATCTCCGTCGCTTTCCCTCTCTAACGTTTAGAACGATATGGAGTTTATTCCAACCCATTGTTTTGGTTTTGTCGGGTGATGCCAAATTTTGTAAATAAACACTGGTTATTATTTGCCAAGGAGTTTTCGTTGGACCAGATATCTTGTCCCTTTTTAACCTAAGATTTGAGCCAATAGTTGTGAAAACTACTATTTAGCGTTTTCTTGGAGCATTTCGTCTACTTTATAACATACCGAAAGTGTATCAAATGTTTTGTTTTAAGATGGCCTGTTTAATAAAAATGGGAGCAAGGGAGAGCGGAGCAAGGTAACGATGTTAAGGAACTTTGTAGGTAGCTTCCTACAAAATACCGAAATCCGGAACTCATGGCATAAAAATTTGAAAAACATAGTAAAAATTGCTTAATAAAAAACGGTACCCCTTAAATTATGCTAAAATATTTTAAGCCTGCTGGCTTGACCAGAACATTTTTTTTTTTAATTTCCTTAACTTGTGGCGAAAAAAAGTAGTTTCAGCATTATTAATCCGCCACAAATATATAGATTTTATTTCTACTTAGTTCCTAGGTGTATGGTCATCTTCGACCTAGACATAGGCTCTAAAATCAAGACTGTAGCAGAGAATAAGTGATGGTATTGGAGCTTTCATTATAAAATTCCAAAAAGTCCCAACTCCTGGTCGACCCCCCGGAAAAGAGTTTTTGACGGAAGATCGGTAAAGGATTCGGTTAGATGTGGGATATAGTTTACGTATAAACTCTATGTTAACAACGCTTAAAGGTTTTTTTTTCAAGGTTCTCAAGGGGAAATCTTGGATAAGACGCCCAAACTACTTTCCTGCCAGACTCATTTCTCCTCTACCAGGAGATCCCGGGTAGTGTCGGATTCCTACTGACTAAGTCCCCTCGATTGTGACTCCAACCTGCGTGGTGGCAAGCCACAGTCACTGCAGCCCCTACTGGCTTATTGTGCACCCTCTTGGTTCCTAGGCTAACCAAGGGCCTTAATGGAGGAGTCCCCAGTCGATATTGAGTCTAGTTTACCTTTTCAAATATTAGGTGCCTTTTGCGATCCAGTGCCTCGTATTTGCATATTACAGATTCTACTGTTTCCGGTTATTGATTGCATAGTCTGTAGCTCAGGTCTGCGTGATACAGGCCCATGTTGTTTAGGTGAACTTTAACCACCATATGGCCGGTCATAATTCCTATTATAGTTCTCACTGGTATCGTAATCCTGTGATAAAGGCTCTGCTGTGTCTTAGCCCCTGTCTTTCTAGTCAATGGCTTTCAAGTTTTTCCCTTATCTAGAGTTTGACCTGGGACCTTATAGTACATTTTGGTACCTCCAGGGCTGGCTCTGGTCCAATATATTTTTCTGACGATCCTTGTCTTGCACATTCTAGGATGGCAAAGATTTCTGCTTGGAAGACTGTCGGGTAAAATCCCAATGAGAAATGCAGATCTTTCCTAGGTCTCTCCCCGAATGTTCCTGCCCCACTGACTTCGTCAGTTTTTGATTCCTCTGTGTAGCAGACGGTTGTTTTGTCCTGACCACGCTACTCTCTCCTGTATAATTACTTCGAGAGTTGATCCATATAGTTACTTTGGTGACATCGGGTCTGATCTCATGTATAGGATTGGTATATCTCAATATAGAGGTTACTGAAATGGATCAAACTTGTTTTATATACTACGTTTTCACGTGGAACTCAATAAGTTTTCAATACGTCTCACTTTCAAACCTTCCATCAAAACGCGGCGACTCGAACTTTTTTTTTGTTGAGCCTGCCCAAGTTCAGTACAACTTTTTTTTGGCCCGCATTGGGATCCAATTGCATCCAATTTTCCTGCAAAAAGTATGTATATACCTTTATTTCAGTTATATTATTATTCTGTAAACTTATTGACTTTAAATGCAAAGAACTAAAATTGGCAACAACTAATTTCAAAATATATCAGGCATATATTAAATCTTATTCAAAATGCGTTCAAATCTCTTCATGAAAACAGAAAAGTGAATCGTATTGAAGATGTATTCAGTTCCACTTGAAAACGTAGTAATAGATCGAAAAACATAGAGTGTGTACTTTTAAGTTTTGATAAACATAACTCTCGCAGCTTTATTTTTCTGTAAGATAAAACTAACAAGCTTAGATGTGTAAAATGTTTCGTTTATACAAAAAATCAGGTTTGCATCTCTTGCGTAAAGTACGTTTGCGCCCTTGGCTTACTTATTGCCCTCGTATATTCCGGCAACAAGATTAATCTGCGGGTGCAAAAGTACTACTTTATGCCCTAGGTTCAAAGGTGGACGGCCGAGGACCCCGCCAAATTGGGTAGAGGCGACCCTGGCGACAGCCGGTGACCCAAAAAAGAAGACCTGGACTTCTCCGAGATCGGGAATTCATGGGACGCGGCTGGACCACTCCAAGAGATGCGTCTGAAGAGTCCGACGGCGACCTCGACCAGCGAAACCGGGACTGACCCTCGATTATCGGGTCAACTTATATGACTGCAGGCTCCTGGGGAGAAAAGTCTACCGTCAACCAAGTTCTTCTGGGACGTTAGCGATGTTAGATAGATGCAAGTCTAACATAAGCCGGCGGTCCACTGTGTATACTTGCTACATAGTCTAAAGATTCCTGCTCTCGATAAAGAGGTGTCAGGCAAAATTAAGACCTCTTAGAAAAAGAAAACTTGCATCGTAAGGAGTACGTGCATCAAGCGGGGGTGCACGGGGGTTTGGTAACAAGAGCCTATGAAAGGCTTATTGGCCTGGCTTAAAAAAGCCGCCGATTCTCCATTCCTACTACTACTACTACTACTTATGCCCTAGCCACAAAAATAACTATTTTATCTTCCCTTGTTATATTTTTGTTATAATATATCTTTATAATAATTGGTACTGAGTAAAACAATTATTTATTTCTTAATACGAATTTATTTTTAGTTTTCCTTTATTTTTTTTGCTTAAGAGTAGAGTTTCCTTTTCTTTTTGTCAGTGACGTTCACAACGGGTCATGTGATATCCATAGTTTTTGGAGTCAAATAAACATCGCAATTGGATGAACGTTGAATGGTAGGCACACAAAACTAAGACACGGTGTGACGGCTCAAAGCACTTTTTTGATCCATTAAGGCCTCTTCTAATTGTAATTTTCAAACATTTAAATCGGTGGCCGTAGAAAAACATTTTATCTTATTCGGCAAACAATCAGAAGAGAGCTTAGAGCCGTGTCCTAAGATGTCTTTTCGCGACCGATGATTTCGAAACTGCTTTGAAAACATGAGTAAAATGTTATTTTGGCGACGAAACGGTGACGTCACAGTTCAAAACATTTCAAAGGATTTCGAAGGCGCCTCGGCCGCCGTTTCGAACACAGTTCAGTAAGGCGGTACTTGTCAATATTTAACAATAATGAAAATAGGCTAAGGTTATCTGGCGGCGACAAAAAAAGGCTCACTTTTCCACATTAAAAAAACGAGAAGCCACACACACACACAGCTGATTAATGTCATTTAATAATTGTCATTTTGGCGATCAGTAGCAATGGTTTGAAACGGTGACGTTGCGGTTGAAACGGTGACGTGTTTTCAAAATGTACTTTCGAAATCATCGGTCGCGAAAAGACGTATCTAGTTTTTACAAAATGTGTTTTCCATTAGAGTTTAGCCAATTCTGATGTTCATTTGACTACAAAAAGTATGGATATCACATGACCCGTTTTGAACGTCACTTCGAGATTTTCTGAGCTAAGGTCACTGACAGAAAAAAAGGGGCCTTAAATAGTTACCAGTCCCTATCCATTACCTCCCAGTCCACCAACCCAACCTACTCGTCCCACATTTCCCTTCAAATCCCAGTCGGTTCGTGCCCCCAAGAACCCCCCAGTAACACTCCCCATCCACCATTCGCACCCCCAGTCAACACATAAGAACTTTTCTAACAAAATAAATTAAAAGCCCCTCTAAAACACCATTCTCTTTTGTTTTCCCAAGAATAGGCCCCCTAAAACTAAAAGCCCCACCACGAACACTTCCCTCTCTGAAAGCCATTTACCACTTTTAAAGAGAAAGTCAATCGCATTTTTTGAAAGCCAACCTAAGGCACAAAATTAAAAAATAATTTAAAATTTTAAATGTATTGTCCATCTTTTTAGTTTTAAGAGAAATAAAAACGACGAGACGATTAAGTCACAGAAATGTTAGCCAGTTGAGCTCTTAAACAAGTAAGTTTACACACATATATATACAACCAGGAAACCTTATTTAATTTGTAAAAATGTTTTAGGAATGCACTGATGATGACCTTAGTGGTCGAAAGCGCTTTACATATTAGTAAAAAAATTAATAAATTGCACTAAGTACGAAAACTCTTTGTTTAAAAAAAAATATATCTCTGATCTTAAGATAAAAAAGAGACGACTATACGATAAAGTATCCAGCTGATCCTCAGCCCTCAGCATTTTTTTAGTACTTTATATTGCGGTATCACATTGGGAATAATTTTGTTATTTTACTATTTTCATAATATCTAGAAATATATATCTATATATATATAGTTTATTTTCAAAAAATATAATAGTACAATATATAACTTAATCTAGATATTTAGAACAAAATTATGATTGTTTTCCACAAACCAAAACTACACTTTTTTGCACTCGACGCGCGTTTCGCTAATAACGTTAGCATCATCAGGAGACGATAAACAATGAACTAAATTAATCTACGCTCTATCTATCTCTCTATATAACTGTGACCTTTATACATAATAAAGACAATTAAACCCGAGCTGTGTGACGTAGTATAATTAAGTAAAAGATTGAGTAAAAAAACAGCACTAACAAACAACTTCAAATTGTTTCTGTGCTCTTTTGTTTGTTTGTTTATTTTCTAAATATCTACTATGTTGGGAATTTGGAACCTTTGTTTGCACTAAAACAAAATTATGATTGTTTTCCACAAACCAAAACTACACTTTTTTGCACTCGACGCGCGTTTCGCTAATAACGATACTATCTCTATATAAGATAGAGCGTAGATTAATTTAGTTCATTGTTTATCGTCTCCTGATGATGCTAACGTTGTTAGTGAAACGCGCGTCGAGTGCAAAAAAGTGTAGTTTTGGTTTGTGGAAAACAATCATAATTTTGTTTTAGTGCAAACAAAGGTTCCAAATTCCCAACATAGTAGATATTTAGAAAATAAACAAACAAACAAAAGAGCACAGAAACAATTTGAAGTTGTTTGTTAGTGCTGTTTTTTTACTCAATCTTTTACTTAATTATACTACGTCACACAGCTCGGGTTTAATTGTCTTTATTATGTATAAAGGTCACAGTTTGGATGCATATGTCAAATTCAGGTTTGTGAGTCACAATTGGGGGTTGGCACTTAGGTATAGCAATGCATTACGATAATTATATTAAACAATTTTTTTTTCTTCTCTTTTTATATTACACAATTATATAGTTACATAAAGTCACACAAAATTCCGTATACAGGCCCTATCAGATTCAAGAAGCCATCCTTGCAAAAGAGTTTTAAAAGATTTTTCATGTATAGTTTCCTTTAGATAATTTGGCAAAGAATTAAAGAATTTTTGTGCTAAGTATTCTAACGTTTTGTGCTCTGTTTCTTTTTTACTTAAAGGTACCATCATACAACCGCTTTCATATCTGGTATTTATGTGGTGTGAAACTGAACGTAAAGTTAAATTTTTGTTTGTTGACTAGCATTAATACTTTAATGAAATAGAGTTGTCTTACATCAAAAACCTTCGCCTCAGTAAATAATTGGTTGCTAGAATATCTTTTGTTTTTTCCAAAAATAGTTTTTAGGATCCATTTTTGGATTACTTCTAGGTTTTTGAGGTAACAGTCTCTTACGCTGCCGCAACCAACAATTCCATAAGTCAGTTGCGATTGGACCAGAGCATAGTAAACAGTTTTAAGTTGTTCCCTGTGTAAATATGATTTTAAATGTGAGAATCTCGTCACTAAATATCGTATTTTGGATGTTATGTATTGAACTTGTTTATCCCATCTTAAATGTTCATCGAACATTATTCCAAGATATTTAATGTGATTTACTCTAGAGATACTAACATTTTGTTTTGTGTTCAATAATTAAAAGTTTGGTAAGCTATTTGTATAGGAAGAAAAAAGTAAAAAATTTGTCTTTGATTGATTTAATGTTAATTTATTACCTTTAAGCCAATTGAAAATACCATCCAGATCTATTTCTGCTTTACTTTTTAACTCGTTCCATGTATTTCCAGAATAAAAAATGACAGTTCATCGGCAAAACTTATAACATGGCCTTGACAATTTAATTTTAGCAAATTAGCAAAGAACTGTCCCTTTTGGCACTCCACAAGTCACAGCTCTAAGACCACTGTTTACTTCATCAATATTGACATATTGTTTTCGATCTTTTAAATAACTTTGAAGCAAATTAAACGCGCTGCCTCTGATTCCTATTTGTTCAAGGTTTTTTAACAAATTAGCATGACAAACAGTATCAAACGTTTTTTTCAGGTCAACAAAAACACATAAGGATGGCACTTTTCGATCCATTAGTTTTCTGTCAATATGGCGGCGAAGGTCGAGAAAAGGACACTAGAACGGTAGGAGTTGATTGGCCTATGTGAAGAAGGTATTGGGCAGGCGCGTCGATTGCGTCAGTAGTGAAAGTAACTGATAACCACCTGACAGCAAAAATGTAGGTTTATGTTTAATATTTTTGTTTACTTTTGGAAAATCTATTAAAACAGTAGACACTACCGTAAAAAAATTTAAAAAGTGTTATCTGGTGTTTCCCGTAATAATAACGCACGAAATCACAGAAAATACCGCCACAAAAATTTTAAAACACAAAAACTCCAGAAAATGGTAAAACCATACCTCGTCAAAAATGTAAACTTTTCGACAATGCCCAGTTTTCTCAGGAAGTGGGTTCGGCACTTGGGGCCATATCCTCGTGTAACGGGTTTACCTTGTGGATTAAAAGTTTTCGGACAGATGATGTCGTTGTCACTGTCAATCAAATTAATACCTTGTCATTAAATTATCGTACGGTCACTACGTCACCAGGCATGGATTTGTTAGTGCATGGGCAGTAGATTTTTGGTTTATGGCCTGGTGGCCCAAACAGTTTCAAAGCCAACCGCGATTTCGAATTTTCTTCTTTTTTTTCAAAGTTATTTTCGTTACACATTTTGCGGCACTTGGGCAGTTATAGTAGTATCTCATAGTTATATGATTAATAATAACTTAATCCTTTAACCAAATAAGGAAGCATGCCGGTATTTAAAAAAAATGCAAAAAAATTAATCCGCTTGAATTAAAAACAGATGAGCGTCTCATAATTATTCGCCAATTAATTGGGCAAACTTTTGGGCCAAATTTATACGTCAGACCGCAACACACCAGATAGCAGGTGCACGTGGCTTTGACCCGTCGAAAACGCAATCAGGCAGCTGAAGAGTATATTTTTGTTAAAGACGAAGTTGTGTCTTTGATACAACGTCTGTTTGAAAAATAAGTTTTGCGACATATGGGTAAAATTCAAAAACGTCCAAACTATTTGTGACCTAGGCCGGACGACTAAGATTGTATAGCTTTCGTATCCATAGTGCTCATTTTAAAACTTCCCATCTAATTTTTTTTTTGGAAACCAAATATTTTTTAGAAAGAAAGCAAATACGAATTAATTAAATTATTTTGGGGCTCGCCTTACATAATAATATTACCAATGTGTCAAAAGGTTTAATTAAATCGATATGGTAAGTACCCCATAAAACAAATGCAATTTAAAATTTTTTGTCTTGATTTATTTCATCATTTTTGAATTTATTAAATTTATAATACTACTTCAAATCTCAGTAAAACACCAACATTTTTGTTGTCAATATAGGGAAGATTTTCTGTGTGAAATAATCCAACTAAAGTAATGTTTAGTTCCACAAATTTGAGCTTTTTCTTTACGATTTTGAGATTTAACTATAACGCATTATATTAAAAAAATTTAACTTACTAAAACAATACATACACGTATATTGGAAATCAAATCACTCAATTTAAAAAATAATAATAAAGACAGTGTAGGCATTAACAAAAAATGACCTGTAATGTAAATTTTCACTTTATATAAGGTCTATGTAGCAAATAAGTAAAAATTTATTTATTAGTACTAATGTAAAAATGTTCCTTATTTTTTCAATTAATTTTCTTGTGAAGAAGGTTAAGTTTAGTCAAAAAATAACCATTTTTTTAACTTTACCCCTAATTTGCTTATTGGAACCCCATTTACATTATATTTAAAAATCAAAAAACTGCTCAAAAACCGAAAATCCTAAAAAAGCTTCAATAGGTGCAAAATGCAAATTATCTGTTTTTTTTTGCAGCGAAATGAAATTAACCTTGCTTTTTCCGATTTTAAAATTTTGTGACCAAATTTTTTCTTATACAATATGACTTTTGGTAATAGTTAGTTAACAATTGCGGTGATACTTTACCGCACGTGACGGCGGTTGACCGAACGAAGTGAAGCGAGTTTGGCCAAGCTGGCAAGGGCGGTAAACACACTTTACGCATGTGTTAGGTACACGATTTTACCTACAAGCCTCAAAATTATCCAAAAAAGAAATATAAATATCTGTATTTTAATTTTCTGAAATAAACGTAGTCACTTTACAGCACGGAGTGCGGTAAAGTACCATAACGTTAACTTTACCGCACTCAGTGCGGTAAAGTACTACTTTCCGAATACAAATTAGTGCGGTAAAGTTCACTTTGCCGCACGCGAGTAGCTACATAAATTATATTACTCCCTTTGCAAATTTTAATTTAAAATATGTTTTAAGAGCCTTTTACATTAAGTAGGTATCTCTTTTAAATCTGCATGCTCGCTTTTTATTTACCTATTTGAAAGCCATCAGTTCTTTTGGGACCATTCGAAGTTAAAAGTAAAAATTTACTCTGTTTTTCTACTATACACTCGTGTTTATTTACCTAAAAATATCATTTATTACTTATATGTTAATGCTTTTTTATTTCTTACCTTTTTCCATTCCTTCTTCTCCTCTTGGTAGCATACACCGTACTAAGTTGGCTCATGCTGGGCGTCTGCTGGGGTACGGCGACCACGGAGGGCGGAGGAGGATAAGGGGCGGCAGGGAGGATGCCACCCTCACCTCCGAACGAGGACACCGCCACGATTTGATGGCTTACGGGAGGTTGGCATTGAGGGCTTTGAGCCGGGAAATCCGTTTTGGAAGGGGATGCACACTCAACCTGAGGATAAAATATATATAGAGTGGCCAGAAAAAATCGACTGTCGAAATGGTAAAAAGCTTCTTGACTAGAACTGTAATATACAGTGTGTCCCAAAAGTCCGTCATAATAAATTTTTTTATTTATATTTATTTTTTATAAACATATAGGACCTTTTTAGGTAATAAGAGCAGTTTAAAAAAATGTATACCATTTTATACGGGGTTTTTAAACATAAGATATGAAATAAATTAATCTTTATATAAATTGGACACCCTGCAAATCATGGACATTTTTGAATTCTTAAAAAATATTTTTTTTACACTGTGAGTCTATCTTTTATCTTTTCCAAATAATTCAGGTTTAAATTAATATAGAAGAGGTAGGGAAATCGAAATTAATAACCTACACCATTAATACCTATTATCCTATCTCTTCCATACAAATTTAAATTTGAATATGTATCTTGTAACAGATAAAAAATAGATCTATTGCGTTTGGTATTTTTAAAAACTTATTTTTTAAGGATTCAGAAAATTACATATTTTATAGAAAATCTAATTTAAAAAAAAGGTAAGTTTGGGACCCCCTTACATTTTCTAAAACCATTTTTTACCTAAAATAATCCTAAAAAAAACTGTAAGGACTTAGAAAAAACGCTGAAAAACGTCGATTTTGTTTATAAGGGGGACATTTTTTGCCGCCCTCAGAAGAACTACCCTATCAACCTCTGAAGCGTGGTAGTTCCAACCCCTTAATTTTAAATAGGGAAGATAGGTCTTGTGGCACATCATTGTGAAGATAATTTTTTTCTCTATACACTGATGTATTTGTTTTAAATTTGAACCGTTAGTTTTTCAGATAAATAAAAATGTGTATTTTTTTAGTAAAACACTATTCTTAAAGATATGACACCAGCTTTACATTTGTCTTCTAGGATTTAAAACAAGTAGTTCGTCAGCTTTAAAAAAATTACTTCCATCAACTCCTAAATGGAGGGTAGCTTCAACCTTTAAAGTTAAATTCGCAAAAACAGGTCATGTCACACATCGTTGGATAGGTAATATTATTATCTCTTCATTGTTGCTATTTGTTTTTAATTTTGGTTTGGTTTTAAAAAAGTACTTTCATCCGAAAAATAAATTTTAAGCAATAAATTTAATTTATCAAGTACTCTGCATATTATTTAACTCTACATGTCCGACGACAGCTCTGTCTACATTTTCAGTTCTTATCGTCCTCTATCTCTTTCCTACCTATACTATCTCATTGTCTTAAGTAAATTTAGGAAAACTTTTATTACTTTCTGAAATTATTAAAAGTGAATTCTAATACAAATAATTCTTTTAGAATCCTGCAACCAAAATTAAAAAACAATAGCAACGATGGCGAGATAATAAAATTACCTAGCCAACGATGTGTCACATGACCTGTTTTTGCTTATTTAAGTTTAAGGGTTAAAGCTACCCTTCATTTAGGGGTTGATAAAAGTGATTGTTTTGAAGCTGACGAACTACTTGTTTTAAATCCTAGAAGAAAATGTAAAGCTTTTGTTTGGTTTTACTAAAAATGTTCAAATTTGTATTTATCTCAAAAACCAAAGGTCCAACTTTGAAAAAAATACATCAGTGTATAGAGAAAAAAATTAACTTTCCAATGCTGTGCCACAAGACCTATATTCCCTATTTAAAATTAAGGGCTACCATGCTTCAGCGGTTGATAGGGTAGTTATTCTTCTTACAAAAAAAATTGACGTGTTTCAGCGTTTTTTCTAGTTCCTTACAGTTTTTGAAAATATCAGTATATTTTTTTAAAACTTATATATTGTTCCCTCAAAAGATCCTCTCTCTCTCTCTCTTTCTCGCTTATGTTATCGAATATCAAAAATGCCGAAAATACATATTGTAATAACATTTAATATTGGTATAGAGCCGCAGGCAAAAATTTTAACAAAAAAACAAAACATCCTTTAAAAAAATCCTTTATAAAAAAAATTGAAAATTGTAACACAAAAATTATACTAAGAATGCCATTTATTACACTAAATTTAAATTGTAACAATTAATGACGTCATAGCACCGCTGGCAAAGTTTTTCAAATTTAAGACATCACACTAAACACACGCCACGAACCGGAGTAAAGGGTCAAAAAAGTGGGGGAGCTATAGCTCTCTCTGGGGCCCTTGACGTGACGCCCTTGATCATGATTGTAGATTGATTTGGACCTCCTGGGGGGGTTAACCCCCCCTCCTGGCTACTCCACTGAACAATATAATTTAATAAGGACAAAATTGAAAAAAAAATTCTGTGACAAGTTCAACACCTATATAAGGTTTCTGCAAGGTTTTATGCAAATACTGTGTACTATTGCATTAGATCAAATAAAATATATATTATTCTATTCTTACTTATCCCATGTAAACATCGAAAGCAATGGCTGAACTTTCTATTCATAGTTTTCACCGAACCGTAATATTGCTTAAAATTATCGAATTTCTTTTCGATATTTCCGGCCGGCATCTTTTTAGGAGTGCTTACACATAATAAAAGAATTTTTTTTTAACCTACTCAAAAAAATATGTGAAAAAGTACCTATAAAAATAACTTCTATTTTTATATAAAACCCAACTTTCCAAAATCGGCAGCAAAGTAGTACTATGTAAAGGTTATATACCTGCCAACTTTAAAGTTCGCTTCTATACAAAAATATAAACAATTTTATATTATACTTTTGGTGTAGTTTTGTATAAAATTGGTTAAACTTTTCGTCTTTTAATATGTATAGGTACCTATTATGCTATTTTTTAGTTTTGTCTTAAAAATGGTGAAGAATCGATCTGATTGTGCCGAAAGTATGTTTTTTAAGAGAAATTTTGAATCAAATCCTGAATCAAATAAAAAAGATTATGCAGTACACATCTAAAAAAATTGTCGTCGATCTTACAACCTCGTCTTTCATTGAAACCGGTTAAAACTAATAGGAAATACAAACGACAAAAAAAATCGAAAACCACGGTTAAAGAAAACATTTATAAGGTGAAAAAAAAACCGCAAAAAAGTAGTTGTCATATATTTTAAAGTGCCTCCCATAAGGTGATTAAAAAAAAATAATAATAAAATATGTACTTTTACCTATTTATATTAGAAATATTGAATATAAAAAATAATTATAAATACTGTAAATTGCTTTTTAATGGATTTATTTTTGTATTTATGATAATAAATCTTATTCAGATTGAGATTTTAACGCCTGTAAGCGTCAGTTGTATTTTACAGTCCACGGGCGCTATAGTGTCAGTTTGTGACAAATATGCGGACGTTAAAGCAGAGGCGCTCCCGGGAATTGGCTTCGGGGGGAGGGGGGGTTAAGGATAAATTATAAAAAATACTTAATTTGAAGTAAAAATGTGACCTGGGCTCAAATGTAGAGGGGGGGGGGGGGTTAATCAAATTTAAAATTGTTTATTTATCCAAATGTTGATGATATCAAAATCATGGTTCAATGCGCCGAAGTCAAAATTTTAGGAGAGAATAACACTTAAAATGCAATTTTTGACTTAAAATTAAACTAAAATCGTAAATGTTGATGGGGTTTTGGGAATTTGAGTTGTTTATTTACTCTTAATTTGTGCAAAAAGACTAAAATGCCCGGAAGTCGAAAATTTTTGGTAAAATGACACTTAAAATGCGATTTTTTACACCAATTCGCAGGCAACATGTTTTGGTGGCGATCCAAATTGAACATTTTTGTAGCGCTCATGAACGAACTAAATCGTAAAAATGAAAGATTTAGTAATTTATAATATTTTAAAGATTTTTGTTAAAAGTTAAAGCCCAGGCTCCTATATTTTTGTGTGCCAATTGTATATAAACAGACTTCTCGGGGGAAGTTTTAACCCCCCCCTTGGTGCCTCACTGGCTTTAGCGCCGCTTTTGGAAAAAATTCGCCTACAATAAAAAAAATAATATCTTGAATCAATTAGACATGATCTTGACGAAACTAAGGCAATCATTGATCTCCAGAAAACTACACAACTCTAGATCAAACCGTTGGCCCTTTGGGCTAGCAGTAATCATTTTTTTAGTATGTGCAGGGCTTATCGTTCGTTTATTTACACTGAAAATACCAATTTTATTTTTATTCGAAACATTCTGGTCTATAGAATAATTATTATTGACTAAAAAATTAAAACGTAGGTAATTATTTTGTCCAAGGCTTTTGCCATACCCTCTGTCCCTTTGGGCGGCTTGTATCCGCCAAATTCTCCTTCTATTACTACAAGGCCGGCGCTAGTAGTTTTGCCGCCCCGGACAAAAATGCCGCCCCTTTGCAAGCCTCTTCCGATCCTTCGTACTGAAATAAAACGTGAACAACAAAATTGACATTGCAATACATTCACATTTATGACTTTGGTTCTGAAATAAAATTTTTGTGCCGTAGAAAACAAGAACAAAGTTAAAGCATTTTTTTTCAAAAAGGATAAAAAAAAAGATTTTTAAGAATAATTTTTCCCAAAATGGCATAGTCTTAACTACATATCTAGAATTTTGACAACATCCTCCTTCAATCTTTGTCAGCTAACCCTAGCCCTACCCACATTTTTTAATAAACTTACATTTTTAGTAGTGAATTTCTCAACATTTTAAGACTTGATTTTGGCAACAAAACAATTTTAAAATTTGATACTCCTAAGAATTCGCGACTTTGCTTTTAAATATATTTTTTACTAACCCAACCCAATAACTACTAAATAACCGTCCCCTCCCCCTCAAAAAAGCTGCGAATGGCACTTTTATTAAAATTACACCTGATATATTGTCCATTAATGAATCAGACCTTGTTTCATTTTTTTCATAAAATAACTAATTTTACAGCCCGGCTTGCCCAGCCCTAGCGCCGGCCCTGATCACTAGATTAATACGAACCTACCCTTACGTATAAATAGTAAAGTAAAATAATCCACTTATCAATATTGTCACAAAACCACCTCAAAAATAACGTCAAACCTCCATAATATCTTCACATGAAATGATGGAAAACAACTAACCTCAATTCGCCCCGCGACGGCGTTTCGTTTGCCCGCGAATCTTTTCTCAGACCACGAAATCACAACAATGAAACCACAGAGTGTCTCTCACAACACAAAAATATAACCGGAGTCTATTGTCTTTTGTTTCGAACACTGGACACAACTGGACTGCCGATCACGGCCTACTCACAACAATTCACCGGAGGCGCGGCCTAACCCCCCTTAACCTTTCTACGTCTCTTATTGGCGAAGATCCATGTAACGTCACAAGATGGCTGCCGGTAGGGGGCAGTGCAGAGGAAAAGCGTCTCTTTTTGTTTTAAGGGGAGAAATGTAGCAGTCCTTGTTTTGGGGTGGTAATTGAGGAAGGTTATTGGTGTGTTACAGGGTAGCAAAACCGCTTCGTTGTGACTTGGGGTCTTGTCAAAAGTTTTATACGATGGTATGAAAAAGGAAGGATGACCTTCTTCAATCTTCATTGATGATGTTGGTCTTTTCTTGAATGAAATTAAAGGATTAAGGGTATTACTTTTTACAACATTTGGATCTTTGGTCTTTCTTCGTTTGTCTTTTACGTATATTCCTAAGCAAATCTTTGAGCGCATAGGTATCTATAGTTTTAATTTTTTTATGTATTAATGAACATACCATGAATAATGTCCAAAGATTTTAAGAGTTTCCAATCATGTTCGAAACGGCGCCGGACATTAACTATAAATAAACAAAATAAATATTAGTGGTCCTAGGGTAGATCCTTGTGGTACTCCTACTAATCTGGTAGCTTTATTGCTAAGGAATTGATTAATTTTAGTTCTGCTTTGAAGGTAACTTTTAAACAGATTTATATATAATTTTGATCTCCGCTTCGCAGAGGCCTTTTGTATATCAATAGTAGCACGTACAGTAGCTTTTTTAGAATCATTTATTAATTTTTTTGGAATAAATCCAAACTGGTTTTGGGAGAAAAAAATATTGTCTATAATTAATTATTTTTCTTACCACTTTTGGAGAGAGGAACTATTAGAGAAATCTTCATTGATTCTGGAAAGATATACCGATTTTTCGAGAGATTTTTTCTATGCTTAAGTGGGACATGTAGTCTATGGACAAATCGACTTTCGTGTGCAAGACGTGCTAACTTTGTGCCGATAAGCTAATTTTGTTAAGGGTAGCCCATAGAACACGTTTTGACTTGTTGTCATTCTGGTAAATTGGTTTTTAAAAAAATATGGCCGATTCCAAATGGCGGAAACCCGTATATTTTATGAAAAAAAAAATAAACGAAATAAAAAAATAGGTTTTATTAAAAAAAAGTTAAAAATCTGAAAAAATGAAAAATTAAAAAAAAGTTTTTAAAGTATTTTTTTGAAAATTATTAATTTAACAAAAAAAAACTTTTTATAAAAAAGATAGCTTTTTTGATTCTGACTTCAAATTGGGTTCAAAGACTCCATTCGGTTAAGTAGTTTTTGAGATATGTTAAAATAACTGGTCAAGAATAGAGGTTTTTGCGCTATATTTGGGAATCATGATATTACCCAAAACTACAAGAACTTTTTGCAGATAACCTAAACTTGTTGAATAGGCTTAGTATATTAAGTTTAAACCCCTTGTTATTCCAGAACATGTGTTTTTAAACAAATATCACGATCTCAAAATGGCGGAAAGGTGTATTTTTTAAGTATTTATAACTTTTTTATTTTTTATTCGATTTTGATAAAACGAAATTTGAGATACTTGGTTTGTAATATTTTTATAATAAAAAAATAAAAAAATTATAATTCTTGTACAAAAATATAAAAAAAACAAAAACCAAAAAGTTTTTTATTTTTTTGGTCTATAGTATTGGTTTACGAAAAACAAGTTCATATAAAAAAAAGTAGCTATATTTTAACTCTTAGTTCAAATTACATTTCCATAGGTTAAGTAGTTTTTGAGTTATCTAAAAATTACGAGTAAAAAGTGGGGGTTTATGGACTGATTAATGATAATATCAAAAAATGGGGAAACATTTGGAAAGTAATCCAAATTTGTTAAACGGTCCCAGATCAGGTTTTATGGCCATCCCAGAGTATGTATATTTTTTTAACAAATATGGCGATTTCAATATGGCGGAACGGAATTTTTTAAAAAATATTTAATTATTTTAAAATATAGTTGTCTCAACAATATTTGTTTATAAGAAATTTGTAAAAAGCGAAAAATAACAGCAAAAACAGGCTCTCTGTTCAGGTACTACACTCCATTATTTATAGCGGCGTCTCCAATTCTAAAAAAAATATCTATTAGGGAATCCACAAAAAAGCCGAATTTATAAAAACCGAAACAGAATATGAAGGAAAGTAAAACACCGAGAAAATAATGGATACGAATATAATTTTATTTAATCAATCCTTAAAATACACGAATATAATTTAACCGATTATAATTGTCCCGAGCCTTAAAATATCAGAGTTGCAAAATTATCGAAAATAATTGTCTAGAAACGAAAAATATTCGACCCACAAATTGATAGAAAATAATATGACAGATCCTTAAATGAGCAGAACAACAATCCATCCGAATCTTTATTGAGTATGCGTTAAATTTAAATCTTTAGAGCGCCGTAGGCCCTGGTTTGTGGCGTTGCCAAGTTTCTCTATTTGGAAGATGCCATGGGGATTTTTTTTTATCAAACGATTTTATTTATCTTCACAGTTTCTGGCTGTCTAACTGTCTATCAAACCTTGCGATTAATTTTTGTAATGTAGGTCTGATGACAATGCAATATTATGAATAAATTTAGGGGTAGGGGGTGGTTGAAGAATGTAAAGGGTAAATTAATACAATATCACAACTTACTTCGACTTTTCCCTGTCTGTAAGCCTGGCAACGTAGCAATTGAATTCGTGGCTATCGGTTCAAATCATTTTGGGACAGATTGGGGTTCTTGAATTTTATGGTTCGGCATTATTATGTTTCTATCAAATTATTTTCGTTAAAAATATTTTCTAACATTTTGTGTTTCTATAAAAATATATTTCTTTTAAATTTAATTCTATATATATATATTTTCTAGCGATTTGATGTTCCCGTCATTTCATTTTCGAGACAATTTTTTTCGGACCCATTATTTTCTTTTCTTTTAAATTCTGACAAATTATGTTTCTGGCAAATTTGGTTTGGAGTTTTTTTATAGGGACCCATCTATTAAAAAATTTAAAACATTAAATCTAATTTTTAACATTACCTACCTTTGTATATTTCTTAAAGAATGTTCTGAAGCAATGCTTGATTTATATTTATCTTTGGTTACTCTTCTACTATTAAACTTATAGCCTGTGTGGTAATAATTTTATATAAAAACGCTTTTTAAATACAAGCTTTTATAAAATATAAAGTGCAGTAAAAAGTAGAGAATAATTTTTAGCATTTTGATATCAGTTTGGCAATGTTGACTCGATAAATTTATGTAATTGATCATATTATGATTGTTCCCAAGAATCTGAATTCATTTTAAAACAGAGAAATGCAAGGGTATTAAGTATATCCAACGCAACTCGACCCAAGCTACCCTAACATTACTGTGATGGATATTGTTAATTTTAATTTGCGCCCATCGCTTTTATTATTATGATATCAGAATGCTTAAAATTATTTTCTACTTTTTAGTGCACTTTATATTTTCTGAAAGCTTGTACCTATTTTAGGAAAAAAAATTACTCTTTTCGAAAGTTATATTTTTGTGTAGGTGCCGTCCCTAAATAGTTATTCTGATAAAAATTAAAATCATCTGTATACGTTCTATTGTTAAGACCTGTCAAAAATATGTTATTTTTTCCCAAAATGTAAAAAAAAATATTTAAAACAAATAAAAATTAGGGCTTATAGAGCCTTTCATTTTAGACAAAAAAGTCAAACAAGCATTTTTGTAGTACCAACCATTTTTTTATAAACGTCATTTAAATGTTTGAAAAATGGAAAAATTGTCACATTTTGAATTTTAATGCTGTTAATTAAAAAAATATATATATTCTGAAAAAGCGATGTAAAACCTGAAAAAAATGTTACAATGTTTTTTTATATCACTTATAGTTTCTACATAAAAATAAAATTATTGTTGTATTATTATTTTATATTTTTGTATTGAACGTCTTTGCACCAAGATTTTTCTATAAACCTAAACTTCTAAAAAAAAATACAATTATGTGCTAAGTAGGTAGTCTTATTACCTATCAAACGACAGTAAAAAAGTTTTGATCTTCTTATGTTTATTAAGTAAAAATAGGAAATAACCAAATTTCTGCAACATAACAAAAATAATTTTTTGAATGACCGTAATACTGCCTAGTACATGATGCTTTGTGCTCTGATATTTTTTTAAAATGTTCTATAAGACCCTTCGAACTCACCGGGATTAAGGAGGCAAGATAGAAGCAGGAATAAGGGAAGTACCTTATATAGTCAATATTTGTTGTTATTTTATTGTATATAAAAAGATGTCTTTCAGAGAGCTCCGTCAGAGGTTACCTTTTCAAATCTAGTCGAAACTTTTTTACTGTCATTTGATAAGTCGTGAGAGTAACTATTTAGCAAACAATTGTTTTTTTAGAGTTTATTTTTACAGAAAAATCTTGGTGCAAAAAAGTTCAATACAATTGACATGATTTTACCATTTTCTTCAAGTTATTTTATTTTTGTATAGAAACTATAAGTGATACAAAAAAAAGTTGTAACGTTTTTTTATCGAAAATATGTTCTCCCTCAGATTCCCCAACGCTTTTTCGGAAAAAACATTAAAATTCAAAATGTGACATTTTTTCAATTTTTTAAATATTTAAATTACAAAAATGCTTATGTGACTTTTTTTGTCTAGAAAGGAATGCTCTATAAGCCCAAATTTTTTATTTTTTAAAAATATTTTTTTTTACATTTTGGGAAAAAATAACATATTTTTGACAGGTTCCGACAGAGGACGCATATGGAAGATTTTAATTTTTATCAGAATAACTATTTAGGGACGTCATCTACACAAAAATATACCTTTAGAAAAGAGTTTATTTTTTTTCTTAAAATCAATCAAAAAGTGAACTGTGCCCCTAATCTCACTAGTTCAGCCTCAAAGATCCTGTTTTTTTTTTCTTTTCTTGTTTTGTCCATGTTTAGATCTAAAGGAATCCAATTTTCTATTGATAAGAAGTTACGGGAAACTAGACCACACTTTTTAAATTTTTTACGGTAGTGTCCACTCTTTTAATAAATCTTCCAAAAGTAAACAAAAAAATTAAACATAAACCTAAATTTTCGCTGTCAGATGGTTGTCAGTTGCTTTCACTACTGTCGCAATCGCACCCGGTAGACTCCTCGTTTCTGGAATATTTCCAGGCTAACTTGATTGGGAGAGTCATTATCAGCACTTTTCTCGGGAAATCCAGGGCCATTATATCATCTCATAGTTATATGGCTGAATGTGATCGGTGAACGCTGGTTCAAGAATATTACAATTATAATCCGTGTGCGTATTCATATGTATTCACAGGTCAATAATCCGACCCCAGTGGAATAGGCGGATTGATTCCAGTCAAAGTTAATGCCGACATCCAGCTTAAATTGGGGGTGAATGATCGTGAATACCTCAATGAATGTCAAACGTAGGATACTGTTTTGACACATATAAATGACAATTTATTTTTGTTCCATAATATTTGTAAAACAAAATTTTTATGTTTTAAGTATGCCAAAAATAGTTAACAAGGATGACTGAAAGCATCGGAGATTTATTACAAAATAATACAAACAATAAAGAAGTTACTAAACAGTCTCCGTCCTCATGGTTTGGCTACGTGCTCGAAATCTGGAGAAAGTATAAAGAAGAATTGTTCGGTAACAATTCCAAAGTTAAAGCTCAAAGAGTTTTGGATTACACTGTGAAACCTACTCAAAAATTTGTATTAGCCAAATTCGACGATGGAACTTATAGACCAGCCGAAATAATCAACCACAACAAAAAGAAGCAAGTTTTTGTAGTTTCCTTTTACCATAATAAAGAGTGCCGATATTTAAAACCCTCCGAAATCAATTTTAAACATAATAATCTCTTTATGGAATTTGTATCTTTTTACAATTTTGGAAGGGTGCTAAAAGGAAAAGTAATGGGTAACAATTCTCCAACCAATCAGAATTTCCCTTCCTTATTTTTTATCAAAATTAAAGAAAAATGGTACAGAGTACCAATTAGAAATATTTTCTTGACGAAAAAACAGTACTATGGCTTCACTTTAGGTTCAAAATTTCATGTGGCGAGCAAAGATTATTCGGATGAACTTATCAAACGAAAGTTGGAGACCATTCAGGAGGAAAATAATTCTGGTGGAGATTCAAGAATACTTGGCTGTCACGTCACTGGCTCAGATTTATTTGAAGATGTTGAAATGAAAGCAGTTTAATTTTTGAAATGAAATAAATTTAATTTATTTTCGAATATTTTTGATTTATTTCTGCAAAATATTTTT
Organism: Oxystoma pomonae; assembly: GCA_963921995.1. Classification (NCBI taxonomy): domain Eukaryota; kingdom Metazoa; phylum Arthropoda; class Insecta; order Coleoptera; family Brentidae; genus Oxystoma; species Oxystoma pomonae. The sequence goes on along the minus strand of OY998172.1, from coordinate 30,004,073 downwards.
TTTCTATTTCTATAGTTCTGCATTAGGGTCACCGCATCCTGAAGTCTCAGTGATCCTATTCTGCATGGTAAATCAGCGCCACCTAGAGGTGAATTTTTAAAAGAGAAAGGTGGCGCTAGGTGATCGGAATTACCTTTGATCACTTTTTGTTAATTGGGATAGTACCTAAGTCAAGTTCAAATTGTACGGGTAAGTTTTTACCCCAAATTTTCATAGACTTTTCACACAATCCTAAGTTACCACTCTTTTGAGTGACTTTCACTCAATTTCCAGTGCGATATTTTTTCATTCAAAGGTGTTTGAGTGAATCAAAATTTTCATTTTTACAAGCTTTTATTTAACTTTACTCGTATGTATATTCAGGATGGATCCTTTAAATGGAATGGTGCTTTAAAAAAAGCTAAAAGCGAATCTTTAATGATTTTTTACGGACTTTCCGCCTATTATAAAAAAAAAATTGGGGCCCCAACTGGAGGTCCAGGGCCTACCAACTATTTTTTTTCAATTAGAAGATACCACTTGCGGCAGCTTATTTTTCTGTCAATTGTTTTAGCTTCAGAATAAACTACATATATCTCTATTTTCTAAGCGGCATAAAGAAAATATCACACAAGGACATTATTGGCGGCTCATTTGGGGGCCCTCGCTGAAGGCTTAGGGCCTGCCAACATTTTTTTTTTGAGGAAGTACCACTTGTGGCACCTTTTTGGGAAGCTTGTTAAAAAAGAAATTCGTTTATAAAATTTTTTTGACATCAGTTAATCCAAGTGTTAAAAATTTTAAAAAACATATTTTTTTGTCGTTAAAGACGGTTGAGTGAAAAAGAAAATCGAGGTGTGCTTTGAATCTATCTCCCTCTTATCTAATATCTAGGAAATTTAAAAAAAGGTAATTAGGTTGCGCCCCCAAATGGGGCCAATAATATCCTTATCCCTAAAACAATTGACAAAAAAAGGTTTCTTTCTTTTCGGTTAAAGTAACTAATTCGGAGGTTTTTTAACTTCTTTTTGTTTTAATCGCCTTAGCAGCGTAACCCTATTGGAAAGATTAACACGCCAGGACGAACCCGTATCAGATGACTTAGATAAGTGCCAGTGCGGAACGATCTTTTCGCTTTGGTCTTTTGTGTGTTCCTTGTGGGATACTCATCCAAGTTTGAATTTTCGTTTTTCCATCCGAGATCTTTTTGATCTTTGGTTTTTAGAAAAAAAGGTTTGTTAAAATTTTTAACACATGGGTTGACAGATGTCAAAAAAATGTATTTAATCGAATTTATATTTTCCAAAAAGCTGCCAAAAGTGGTACCGCCTTATGAAAAAATTGTTGGTAGATCCTCTGTCTTCACTTAATGTCCCTGTGTGTTATTTTCTTTATTCCGCTTAGTAAATAAAGATATATGTAGTTTATTTAGAAGCTAAAATAATTCACTAAAAAATAAGCTTTTTTAACACAGGCGAATTCAAGATGGATGATTTTTGGTCAAGTTTTGCTAACCAATTTTAACTGAATTATACAAAATGGATGATTCAGGTTAAATATATAAATATAAAAATTAATAGTGTGTGTTCAAATTTGATATGCTGTTGGTGTTAGGTTAGTGACGTTTTTAATTTGAAAAGATTGTACAGTGAGTTTACAATTTAATAATGATGAAACTAGTTTTTAATTTGAGAACCAGATCACAACTTCGAAGACTTCAGATGAAATATAATTTTTTAGACAAGTAATGGTAAAGCCATGATGACCCTTAAAATAATTATCTTAAATACCTGTCAAATTATTTTTAGATGTGCTAAAATACACTTTAGTAGGACACGTCTTTTGGTAAATTTAAAGACTATAAAGAACTTTGATTGAAAGAAATTAATACAACCTTATGTTTTACACACTTTACACTTTGAAAAATGACAATTTTTGCTGTTTTTTGGATAAAAATTGCAAAATAAAGATTATATGCACGACACCACTCAAGATGACAACAGATATTTTTAGTAAACATTTGCCTTGAATTATTTTCATCTTTCTCTAAAATACTTTTTTATAGCCTGCTGTCTCTCTTCAACTACCTCTAAAATTCTGCCCTCTCTCTCTAAATATTTTTCATTTTAACAGAGAAAAAATGTTTTTTGGCAGTACTTTTTTAGAACGCTTAAAAACAGTCAAAACTTGAAAAATTTGAGTGTTTTCTTCTAGAAATCGAAAGTCTGGAAAGAAAGCTTTAAAATGTGAGCAATATCATGGCGCACAAATGTGAAAAACATAGTAGAAAATTGCTTCATCAAAAACATTACCCCTTAAATTATGCTAAAATATTTTAAGTCTTAAATTACAATCATGGCTTGACCATAATATTTTTGGAGACTAATTTCGACTTCAGAACCGGATACTATTTCATATTATTCTTCCAGGTAAAGCTCCATTAATATTTGGTCCTTCTCACATAACGACATCAAACTATGGAAAAACAGAACTCAACGATAGAGCTACGACGAAGCAAACGTCTCAAAGACAAACGAAACGTTCAGTCTCGATTTAACAGCGATCTCTTCTAAGGGACCAAACGACGACAATCATGTGTCTCCTAATGCCGACAGCAAGAAGAACGAAACTGAAAGTCAAAAGGCGAAGAGCAACGTTTGTAAAAGCAGTAGTTTAAAGAAACGACAAGCAGAAATCGACGCAGAAAAAGGAACTGGAACAAGAGATGTTGAAGACGCGACAGGAAATTGTTGATCTACAACTGGCCCGACAACTAACCCAGATTAAAGAAGAAGATTCATCTTCAGAGGAAATGTCAGAAGGAGAAACGGGATCAAAGGTTTGTGAGACAGTAGTAAGTGAAAAAATCAACATCCCAGAATGGATTGAAAAAGGACAAGCAAGTACTTCCAAACAGGTCAGTGATCCTTATTTTTTAAATAATAATAAAGAAGCTTTGTATTCTACTCCAACAAGAACGTTTGAAAGTCCAACTAACATAGCAAAATATTTAACAAAACAATCTATTCCTAAAGAATTACCTAATTTTTCTGGCGACCCATCTGAATGGCCTAATTTTATTCAGCAATATCGAAATTCTACTGTTTTATGTGGATTTTCGAATGAGGAAAATCAAGTAAGACTTTAAAAATGTCTTAAAGGTAACGCGAAAAAGATAGTACAATCACTACTAATTTTACCGTCTAACGTAATCTCAACTTTACAAAATCGGTTTGGTCGCCCTGAACAAATTATTTTTATGCTTTTGGATAATGTTAAAAAACTACCACAAATTAAAAAAGAAAAACTTGATATCCTGATAAATTTTACAGATGAGGTCAAAAATCTTGTTGCTACTATGCAAACTCTTGATGAAAAAGACCACTTAAGAAATCGCTAAAGAACTAATGGAAAAATTACCGATTTCCTTATGACTTAGTTGGGTAGAACACATTTCTGAGTTAGAAAACACACAAGAAAACAAGAAAATTAATTTAACTTTTTTTATGGTTAGACAAAAAGTCAAATGCTTGTCAACTTCAATATTCCAAATTTGATTTGATGAGTAAATATTTCAACGCATCGGTATCGGTTTACGTAACGCGTTCGAAATAAAGCCAAAATACACATATTTTTTACTTGTTTATGCGATGTTTCGAACGATGCCCGCTTTTTTGAAGGGTGCGATGACAGAAATGCTGATTGAAATCGTTGCATATGTTCTTGGGTCCGTAACGATACGTACATCCTTACGTACGCAACGAGATTCTGTTATCACATGTACACGTCAAAAATGTAGTGTATTTTGACTTTGTTTCGAACGCGCTACGTATACCGAAAACGATGCGTTAAAATATTTACTTTAAGGTGGTAGTTACAATCTGGGGATTTGTTTTTAGCAACAATGTACGGGAAATCAATTTAACTATGTCGACCTGATTTTTTTGCAAAATTTTATGTCATTGAATTTGTTTTCCATGGCAACGCGGAGACTTTATTTATGTTTATCCACAGTGGGACACCAGAGATTTTTTAGCGCCGGGTCAAAAATTTGGCGTTAGGTTACTTATTTTGACTTCACAGAAGGTGACAGGTGTTAAATTTTTTATTGTGTACAGCCCATCACCGACCGAAAATAAAATCCTATTTACAAGGCATCTTCAAAATCAGAGTGCGTCCTCCCAAAAATTTGTGAACTTATACCCTGAGACAATGCCGATGTCTTATAAGAACCGATTGTCTAGGAGCCACGGTGCAAACCGATAAGTAGATTAGATTAGTAAATAATGACTAAAATTTGAGTGTACCAGTAGGCATGGTTCTGCACTTGTACCTAAGTCACCCAATACGGCTTCGTCGATGGCTTGGCTAGGTTTGTTGACCAGTGATATATACGTGAGGTAGTTACCAAGTTTTTTAACGCCAAATAGATTTAAAAAAAAATAAACTTGGACCATTTCTTTTTTTCCGATTTATCTATCCTCTGATCAGTGATGATCAGATATAAGTGAGATTTATTGTTGCAAGATTTTGTTAACTGCTCTTGTTTGGATTTTCAAAGAAAGTGGGGCTTATAAAAGTAGTAGGTTTGTTAGGTGGATGTCGAAATATATTTCAAAAAAATAAGAATAAAGTTGGGGCATTAATTTTTTTCAGACTTGCCCGTCCTCATACCAGAAATATTTCTGCAAATTGGCGGAATTAGCCATATTAAAGTTTTGTCTCATAAGATTTTATTGGCTGCACTAGTTGGATTTCACCAAGGAAGTTACAAATATAACCAGATTTAAAAAGAAAAAATCAAAAGTTCGTGATCCTGGGTGGAATGACTAAAATTCAAAATTGGATGAGTGTACCAATAGGCATTGGACCATTTCTTTTTTTCCGATTTATCTATCCTCTGATCTGTGATGATCAGATATAAGTGAGATTTATTTTTTCAAGATTTTGTTAACTGCTCCTGTTTGGATTTTCAAAGAAAGTGGGGCATATAAAAGTAGTAGGTTTGTTAGGTAGATGTCGAAATATATTTCAAAAAAATAAGAATAAAGTTGGGCCATTAATTTTTTTCAGACTTGCCCGTCCTCATACCAGAAATGTTTCTGCAAATTGGCGGAATTAGCCATATCAAAGTTTTGTCTCATAGCATTTTATTGGCTGCACTAGTTGGATTTCACCAAGGAAGTTACAAACATAACCAGATTTAAAAAGAAAAAATCAAAAGTTCGTGGTCCTGGGTGGAATGACTAAAATTCAAAATTGGATGAGTGTACCAATAGGCATGGTCCTGCACATGTACCTAAGTCACCCAATACGGATTCGTCGATGGCTAGGTTTGTTGACCAGTGATATGTGAGGTAGCTACCAAGTTTTTTAACGTCAAATAGATTTAAAAAAATAAACTTGGGCCATTTCTTTTTTTCAGATTTATCTATCATCTGATCGGTTCTTTAAGCACTGAGTGGACCAGCTAAAATTTGTCGAGGTAAATTTACAAATAGGGTTAAAACAAAATTTATTCCTTTATTTTTTTGCCGATCTTCCTACCAGTAATGTTCTAGCGTTTGGTTTTTACAAAGAAAGTTACATATATAGCGTATAATAGATATTTATACCACGTTTGTTAAAAGTTAAATAAATTTTTAAAATTAGATTCAGATTTGTCTATCCTCAGGTCAGTGACCTATTTGCATGTGGGAAAAATTGATACCTACTATCAGAGGTATTTCCAGAAAGATTTTTGTTGATGAATCTTAGTTTTAATTTTACCAAGGAAGTTTACAGTGTGAAAGAAAATCAAATAGATTTAAAAAAAATTAAATTAGGCCATTTTTTTTGCAGACTCCGATGTGCCAACCTCGGTTTCAGTTAGTCAAAATCGTCAGCTCTAAAGACGTCAAAGTTATTCCTAGAAGGATTCTGTTTCCTGGACGAGTTTTGGTTTCACAAGTCTGCGATCCATTTCGGCAGGCTTTGCGTGTCTGTTCAGTAGGTATATTACTTTATGGTTTCACAAAGAAAGATTAGAAGCCTAAAATATGGCTAAAAAAAGGACAGGTTTGATGATGTCAGAAAGCTGTGTCTTTGTGCTATTATTTTCTAGCCTATTCATATTATTGTTTTTTTTTTGAAAATACAAAATATTTTCCTCATCAAAATAATATTTTTTAATTAAAATTCTACAAAATATAAATTAAAAAAAAAATAAGAAATAATTTTTTACATAGGTACATATAAAAAACATAAAAAATTATCTTATGTTAAAAAACTTGAAAAATGTTTTTTATACTTCATGGACAGTAAATTTTTTGTTTATATAAAATAAATCTTACAAAAAAACAATGAAAATATCAACAGTGGCTTATCTTACATTAATATTATTTTAAAATATATGTCATGCTTTTCGTTATTTCGATGTTAATTCTTTTGATGCTTTCGCAGGATAATTTTTGTTGTATATACATTGTTTTATTATTTTTATTTAGTATTTGATAAGATGTTTCGTAAATGTTACTTAGATTGTCACTGTCGGATCTAAAGTTTACTACTTTTGGGTCTTTTGTAATTAAATTGTGGGATACTCATCCAAGTTTGAATTTTCGTTATTTCCACCCAAGATCTTTTGATCTTTTGTTTTTTAGTTTCTTTTCAGTTGAAGTAACTGATTTGGAGGTTTTTTAACTTCTTCTTTGTTTTAATTGCCTTAGGAGCATAATCCTACTGGAAAATATTAACACGCCAGGACGAATTCGTATCAGGTAACTTAGATAAATAAGTACCAGTACGGAACGATGCCTATTTGTGAGTGGTTCAAGGTTGGAAATCAAAGTGTATGATGGTGTTTAATGATGTATAGTGGAGGGTGACCAGTGAAACTACTGATGAGCCCACGCTGGTTACCCAGGGCGAAACATCGTTTAATCATTTCTCTTTTCGCTTGGTCTTTTGTGTGTTCCTTGTGGGATGTTCATCCAAGTTTGAATTTTCGTTATTTTCACCCAAGATCTTTTGATCTTTTGTTTTTTAGTTTCTTTTCAGTTGAAGTAACTGATTTGGAGGTTTTTTAACTTCTTCTTTGTTTTAATTGCCTTAGGAGCATAATCCTACTGGAAAATATTAACACGCCAGGACGAATTCGTATCAGGTAACTTAGATAAATAAGTACCAGTACGGAACGATGCCTATTTGTGAGTGGTTCAAGGTTGGAAATCAAAGTGTATGATGGTGTTTAATGATGTATAGTGGAGGGTGACCAGTGAAACTACTGATGAGCCCACGCTGGTTACCCAGGGCGAAACATCGTTTAATCATTTCTCTTTTCGCTTGGTCTTTTGTGTGTTCCTTGTGGGATGTTCATCCAAGTTTGAATTTTCGTTATTTTCACCCAAGATCTTTTGATCTTTTGTTTTTTAGTTTCTTTTCAGTTGAAGTAACTGATTTGGAGGTTTTTTAATTTCTTTGTTTTAATTGCCTTAGGAGCATAATCCTACTGGAAAATATTAACACGCCCGGACGAATTCGTATCAGGTAACTTGGATAAATAAGTACCAGTGCGGAACGATGCCTATTTGTGAGTGGTTCAAGGTTGGAAATCAAAGTGTATGATGGTGTTTAATGATGTATAGTGGAGGGTGACCAGTGAAACTACTGATGAGCCCACGCTGGTTACCCAGGGCGAAACATCGTTTAATCATTTCTCTTTTCGCTTTGGTCTTTTGTGTGTTCCTTGTGGGATGCTCATCCAAGTTTGAATTTTCGCCAAGATCTTTTGATCTTTTGTTTTTTAGTTTCTTTTCAGTTGAAGTAACTGATTTGGAGGTTTTTTAACTTCTTCTTTGTTTTAATTGCCTTAGGAGCATAATCCTACTGGAAAATATTAACACGCCAGGACGAATTCGTATCAGGTAACTTGGATAAATAAGTACCAGTGCGGAACGATGCCTATTTGTGAGTGGTTCAAGGTTGGAAATCAAAGTGTATGATGGTGTTTAATGATGTATAGTGGAGGGTGACCAGTGAAACTACTGATGAGCCCACGCTGGTTACCCAGGGCGAAACATCGTTTAATCATTTCTCTTTTCGCTTTGGTCTTTTGTGTGTTCCTTGTGGGATGCTCATCCAAGTTTGAATTTTCGTTATTTCCACCCAAGATCTTTTGATCTTTTGTTTTTTTAAAAACATCTTTATTAACTAAGACGCGTGATACATGTTCTTAGAGTAGTTTTTAGCGCTGGTTTTGAATCTGAAAAAAAAATTGGAAAAAGATAGAAATAAGCTCGCTGGTAAGGCTTTCTCCTTCTATCCTGAAGAAATATGTTATGAACATGGCAAGCTTAAAGTGAGAGAGTTTAATTTCAATGCTGATCTTGAACCTGAAAAAAAAAAATAAAAAAAAAAGATACAGATACGCTCATTTTACTTTCTTTCTTTATCACATAGGGCCAAAAATTCGCAGATAATATATAAGGGGATGTGGCACATGTTCATGAGAAAAACTTTCAGGATCTAAATAATTTTGATTTTTTCCTAGTAGTTTACCCACGATGTCCCTTTCTGTCCAATACCATAAAATTATACACGCTTGGTGGTACACGATAGAAAGCCTGATTACAGATTTTTATTTCGTCAAACAAAAAAAGAGTTGGAATTACGTGTTAGTTCGTCTAAATTTCTAAAAGATGACATCTCCTTTATGTTGATTTTGTTTTGCGTTTGTTTAAGCCGATCACACACAAAAGCTGCACTGCGGTGGCATTGAGGTTTTAACCAATTAGCGCTCGTTCTTAGGATGCCATGTTGAAAATTCTCCAGCGCCGATTGGTTGAATTCCCATGCAACCGCAGTGCACGCAGTGCAGCGTTTGTGTGTGATGAGCCTTACTGTCATATCCCCTATTCCATAGTGAACATTTAATAGATAGGTAGTAGGTAGCTATTCCGTCCATATTGTGTAACATCAGTTTAGTTTTAGGAAATTAACGGAAATTTTCTATAACTTACTTTATCATTTTAAACAATAATTGAGTAGGTACCTACCAAAAAGTAGGAATAAGAAAATGATTTAATTTTATAATATTTTTATAAGTAACCAATGAAATGTTTCCAATTCCAATGTAAGAGTGAGAGAGAGGACAACATTAGCAGTGTCTTTTCAATCTTTTTTATGAGTTTCATGATCAACGTTAAAAGTTATTTTTACCAAAAAACTGATGTGTGCATAATAATAGCATGTGTTATGTATTTGGGAACTTTTTTTTATAGGATAGAGAGAGAAAAAACATGGTTCAGGACTATAGTTCTGTTTTTTTCTGCAAACTGATAAAATATTTGACATCAGCTGTAAAAATTAGTCCAAAAACGGACCTCATATTTGTAAAGTGGTTATGCTTTTATCTCGGATTTTATATGTCAATATATAAATGCAAGTTTTTCTGTATCTTGATAAAACGTCAAAAAAACGATGTTCTGCAAATCTGATTTTGTCCGCTTTTGGATATGTTAAAAAGAAGATATTTTAAAGTTAAAAACCGTTAAAACGGAACACGGCTTATGATTTGTTACGTATTTCAAGAGGCGTTTTTTTCTCTCTGTCTCTAAAAAATTATAGAATATTTAGAATCAGCGGTAAAAATTGGTCCAAAAACACGTTCCACAAGTGCCGTTGGCCAAATGGTTATTGGTTTATATGTTAATATATAAATGCAAGTTTTTTTGAATTTTTTAGCGGTCACCTTGAAAAAACGTCACAAAAACGATGTTCCGCAAGTCCAATTTTGTCCGATTTTGGATATATTAAAAAGTAGACTTTTTTACAATAAAAACCGTTAAAACTGCTCGCGTTGCAATTTGTTCAAGGTAAAGCCTATTTTTTCGCTCATTTCAGTGGACGACAACGGCAAAAGAACATTTAGGTAAATAGGTTAAATTATTTACTTACCCACGGCTGAGTAGATTATTTTGGATTTGTAGAACTCGTACTGTATGCATTATACTAATTTTATAAATATTATTTATTTAAATGTACTGAATAATATGTCAAAATGAAAAATAACAATAACTTTTCCATAATAAAATTTAACTTTGATTACAATTAAGTACATTTAACACACCAAGGTCTCTTGAAAAGAAGACACTTAAAAATTGATGACAAAAGTTGTTGATTACTTTGAATAAGTGTTATACTTAATAAAATTGAATTTTCCATTATTTTTGTGAACTTTTGTTCTCATTTTTGAATGTGGATAAAATTTTAATATAATGTTGTAATAGCCAAATCCACTATTTTTTTTTGAAAGACCTTTTGATATGTACATTTTTCAGCAATGATTAATTAATATTTATGGTTTTTCATAAAATATATTTCATATGATAACAATTTTGTAGAAAAATTCTGTTCAAAATAAGAGGTAGCCAGAACTTTTTTGGCAACATTAAGGTGTCTTTTTCTCAGGGGACCTCATGACCGTTGCACAAATATTTATTATGTTTTCATACACAGGGTGACCCAAAAGTTCGAGTTTAACCTAATATCTCCAAAACCAAAAGAGGCAGAGAAGTAAAATTTCACATAATTAGATGGTTTAGAAAAAAGTATCGTTTTGGATGCTAATCATCGTCTCCATCATTAAGGAGGCGGAGTAGAGATTTTCATTCTGTATCTAAAAATACCTAATATTTTACCCTTTTCTCTAACAGCTTTTAAATCAATGGAAAATCATCTCCATAAGACCACCCACGAGTTAAACAAAAAAACAGATATTCGGTGATTCTTTGTCTAAATCATTGCTCTTATTTAAAAGCATTTTCCTTTTTATTTAAAATTCAAAAGATAACATTTTAGGTATTTTTGGAAACAGAATAAAAAGCCTTATTCATATTTTAGAAAATATATAGGGTGTCTCATTTAAAAAAAAGTATTGTCTTCACCGTAGCCCGCGCCCCCTTAATGAATGGCGGCACAACTAAAATTCAGAAAGATAATTATGTAAAATTTTACTTCTCTGTCTCTTGGTTCTGGAGATATTAGGGTGGACTCGGATTTTTAGGACACCCTGTATATTGTACTCAATGCGTATTAAAAGCCAAGCATCTTGTTCTATCATATATCACGCTCTTTTTCAGATCAGAGAACATGCTCTATAAAAGAAAAAGAAGACAATCTTTTCAATACGTATTAAGTACGATTTGAAAACATACTGATAGTATTTTTTTACTAGTGGGAGATAGTAGCATTTTGGTAAAAATTTTTAATTAGAAAATAAAAATAAAAAAAAATCAAATGTATGTAACAATTTTTGCTGTTTTATATCATACATTTTTATTAAACAATTGCCAGTATTTTTTTCATCTTTCTCTAAAATACTTTTTTATAGCCTGCTGTTTCTCTTCGACAACCTTAAATATTTTTGCACGTCACTAAATTACCTCTTCATCTACCTCTAAAACTCTGCCCTCTCCTAAATATTTTTCATTTTAACAGAGTAAAAATGTTTTTTGGCAGTACTTTTTTTAAACCCTAAAAAAATAGTGAAGAGAAAGTTTAAAAAGAAAGCTTTAACATGTCTGCAAAGTCATGGCATAAAAATGTGAAGAATATAGTAAAAATTGCTTAATCAAAAATGGTTCCACTAAAATTATGCTAAAATATTTTAAGCCTTAAATTACCATCATGGCTTGACCATAAGAAAATTATTTTAAGGGTCATCATGGCTTTACCATAAGGGTCATCATGGCTCTACCACAATGCCCTACATTACAAGATTTTTTTCATAAAAAACCAAGTAAAATACTAAAACTAAAAAAAAACATTTATTGCAGAAAGAACCTGCTAAAAAAACGCTGCCCAACTACGTATAAAATTAAGTGAGAGTCATGTGTAAGGTTGCATATACAAGTGCATTTATAATTGAATTGGAAACACTCCCGCCGTTTAAGGACAACAGGTTAACTTAAAAGCATGCATATTTAAAAATCAGCTATTGGCGCTACACGAAGTAATCATATTCTACTTTAAACAGGAGCGTCAACGACTAGCAAGAGTCTTTCCAACCTCTAAATGGAGCTTAACTACCTGTTTTGTTAGTACTCAAGTATCCGTGTGTTTTTGAAACTGAGGTTCTAAAATCCATTCTCCACTCCAAGATTTCACTAGTACACTTACACATAACTATGCTGCAATAATTTAAATTAAAAAAGAAAATGGTTGAATCAAAATAAAAACAAAATTATGTGGGGTTATATGCGCCGCGAATTCCTAGTAATTCCAGCGAGCCAGTAAAGTTCTCTTAGTTCTTTGATAAACTCGGGGTAATGCCCGCGCATTTTCCCCCGCGGTCTTTTTCGGCGGGCGACCGCATACGCGGAGTGGTTTCATGTTTTTTTTAGAACAATGCTTCTGAAAACACATTTTTGAAAGATAAACATAACCTCGAATGGTTTTCTGTCAGAAAACGTAAAAAAACTCTTCTGCCCACTGCGGCCCGATTTAAAGTTTGTTGACAAAACAATGCAGTTACCATGGAATCGTATAAATTCTGCGGTCTATCGGCCAAAACTTGAACTGCGTGTTACTCTCTAATGCAATGAAGTGTGTTTTTCGGAGTGCACAGGCTTTTAGAAAAAAGGAAACTTAGTTTTTATTTTCGCTAAAGCAAGGAAATAGAAAAAGGAAAAATGTAATCCAGAGGAAATTGTGAGTATTTCTCAATTTTTTTTTAACTCGGGTTTGTTCTAAGCCGCAATTATTTTGATGTTTTTGGGATAGATGACAGCAACAGAGCTTTTATTTTGAAAAAAAAATAATTGAGAATTTTGAAAAATCCTTCAGATATTTTTGTTAAGCATTTAAAAATGATCACCTCTGCAAAATTTCAGCTAATTCTGATGTTTAGTTTTCCCTGTGCACTCTGGCAAAAGATTAAAAAAATTAGAGAATAAGGCGTTGCCAGTTGTACTTTTTTTGACTTAAAATCTGGGGAGAAACTATAGCCTTAAGTGTCTAATAATTACAAAAGTTCACGCAACTGTTAAAAGTCAGTTAATAAGAAAAAATGTTCTTGTTGTGAAAATGACACACACAAATTAGAAAACTGTTCAAAATTTAAATCCTTTTCTGTTGCATTAAAAATTGTCATAATAGAAAAATGTGTAAAGCGCCTGGTTGTAATAAGCCTCATCATGATCTTTTACATAAAGATTTTAATTTAGAAAATAATTTAAGCACTAATTCTTTAAAAACTGAAGTAAATTGTCATATTTTGACAGAAAGAAATGTGCTTTTAAAGATTTTCCCGGTCGTTTTAACTAATGGTAACACGAAAATTGAAACTTTTGCTCTTTTGGATGACGCATCAACTGTTACTTTAAATCAAAATTTAGCCAATTCTCTAAACTTGCTTGAATCTAAAACCTAAACAAAGGAACAAAACGACTTAAGAGTAGTGTGTGTAAATATTGGGTCACATGACAATACTGACAAAAGATTTTATTTAAGACACGTAAGAACTATTAAAGGACTAGATTTACCAAATCAGACAATTGATGTTGACTTTATTTCCAGAAAATATCCATACATCGACAAAACCGTAATGCCAATGATGGATGCTCAACCACCAATCCTAATAGGACAAGACAACGGGACGTTGCTGATAAAAAGAGAGACTTTTGGGATGGGTCGATCTTGATTTATTGCACGACATGGTCAAAGATCAGTGGAAAATTGAAACTTGTTTTGATTCAGACAAAGTAGCTGTTTCTCAGGAGGACATCCGAGCGCAAAAGATTTTAGAGTCTACTATGCGCAGAATCGGACAAGTTCGACACAGAACTAGTTGGAAAAATGAAACTGTCATTTTACCTGAGATTAAGAATAATGCACTAAAAGGACTTTATTGTACTGAAAGAAAAATTGACAAAAATTCAGAGTTTGGACAAGCCTCTTTTTTTTTCAAAACTTTCGAAAGAGGATCTTTTGACGCACAATAACAAAGAATGGTATTTGCCACATTTTGGGATCATAAATCCAAATAAAAACAAATTACGAATTGCATTGCAAAACTTTCTTCTTAGTTTTAGAATGAAAAAATATGCCTTTGTAGCCGACATCAAAGAAATGTTTTTGCAGGTCTTGGTTAGAAAAGAAGATCGAGCAGTCCAAAGAATTTTATACAGAGGTATGGACAGACACAGAGAACCTGACGTTTACGATATCAACGTTGTATTTTTTGGTTCAACCAGTGGTCCATGCTTAGTACAAGAAGCTAAAAATAGAAATGCTCGGGAGTTTATAGGCGACTATCCGAAAGCTGTAAATTACATTCTATATAACCATTATATGGATGATTATCTTGGAACTGCCGATTCTATAGAAGAAGGTAAAAAATTAGTTAATCAAGTAGTTTTAATTCACAAACATGGAGGATTTTTCATTTATAACTGGATGACAAACGAACCAAAAATTCTTAAAGATATAGATAAATCTTTATTATCCGATTATAATAAAAATCTGGACAAGAGTTCAACAGACTCCACTGAAAGAATTTTAGGTGTTTGGTGGGATCATTCCAAAGACCTGCTTTAGAACTGAATTTCACAAAATAGACACAGAACTTTTAGAAAAGAAAAAAAAGATCCACTAAAAGAGACATGCTTAAAATTGTTATATCAGTTTTTGACCCGCTAGGATTCATCGCAAATTTTATAATTCAAGGCAAAATTCAAGGTAAAATTTTCAGATGCCTCAGAAACAGCGTACGCCAGCGTAGCTTACCTTCGTTGAGAGATGGAAGAAAAGGTGAAAATAAGCTTCTTCAAGCTGCACCAATGAGAGGAAAATTAGGATCTTCTTTAAAAACTAGTCTACCACTTGAAATTTCAAAATGTTTTTATTGGTCCGATTCTAAAATTATTTTACATTGGTTAAGATCAGAAGCCAGAAGATTTCAAGTTTTTATTACACAGAGAGTAGGAGAAATTCAAGAAAAAACTAATGTTACAGAATGGAGATATGTTAGATCAAAAAAAATATTGCAGACACTGGTACCAAGATTTCAAATGAATTTGACTTTTCTGAAAATAATAAATGGATTAATGGGCCTCATTTTTTAATATGGCCAAAAGAAGAAGATTTCGATTTAAAAAAAGAAGATTTGGAAGAAAAAGAATTGAATTTTGTAAACGTTCACACTGTAGTAGACGATTTGCCCACTCCAAATCCAGAAATATTTTCTAAATGGACAAAACTCTTAAGAAGTACAGCTTGGATTATAAGATTTGTGGAAAACTGTAGACAAAAAGGCAAAAAGATTGGAGAACTTAAACTTTTAGAAATTCAAAAGGCTGAAAATTTATTGCTAAGAAAAGCACAAGTAGACTGTTTCAAAAAAGAAATACAAATTTTGGAAAACAATGAAAAGTAGGATTCTAATGATAGACTATTTAGTTTAGACTGCATTTTTAAAGACAACTTAATCAGACTTGGAGGAAGACTATATAATTCGACAACTTTAAGTGACAATTCTAAAAGTCCAATTATTTTAGACCCGAAGCACACCATAACAAAATTGATTATTCGACATGAACATGAAAGTGTCAAACATCATGGTCAAGAAATTGTGGTAACCAAACTTCGAGAAAAATACTGGATAACAGCAATTAGAACTGCAGTTTGAAGTTGTTGGAATAACTGTCAAAAATGTAGAAATAGGAGAGCAAGTCAAGAGGTTCCACTAATGGGACAACCGCCTTCTTTTAGGCTAGAACCAACTGTAAGACCGTTTATAGTTACTGGAGTTGATAATTTTGGGCCAATTGAAATGACTGTTAAACGAAGTCATGAAAAAAGATACGGTGTTCTATTTACCTGCATGACAACACGAGCTGTGCACCTAGAACTAGCTATTGATCTCTCTTTCGATGGATTTTTACATGTTTTACGACAATTTTCCAGCAGAAGAGGTTATCCAAGAGAAATTTGGTCGGAAAATGGTAAAAATTTTAAAGGAAGTGAAAAAGACCTGAAGAAAAATTTGGAAGAATTAAATAATTCTGAAATTCAAAATTTTTGCACCTTGAAAAACGTTAAATGGACTTATAATCCTCCAAGTGCACCACATATGGGTGATGCTTGGAAAGATTCATAGGATGTGTAAAAAAAACATTTGTATGAGATTTTGAAGTCAAAGTACCCTGAAGAATATGTATTAAGAACCGCTTTGGCTGAAATAGAGCACATACTAAATTCCAGGCCTCTGACTCACATATCCAATGATCTTGAAGATCCAGAATCTCTGACACCCAATCATTTCCTTATTGGTCCAGCTTACGCCTTCTTACCCTGTGCCAAAGTTGAAGAAAAGAACTTCAACCTATTACCCAAATGGAAAGCTGCGCAAAAGCTAGCCGATATGTTTTGCCAGAGATGGTCAAAAGAGTATCTAGTTTCCTTGATTCGCAGAACAAAGTGACATCAAAAACACGAAAATCTTATGACAGGTGATGTAGTAGATTGTCCTAGAAATATGTGGCCAAAGGCGATGGTCAAAGAAGTTTTTCCAGGCAAAGATGGACATGTTAGAATAGTAAACCTACAGACAGCCAATGGAACCATATTAAGAAGACCAGTGTCAAGACTTTGTAGGTTAGATTTATCGTAATCTGTTTTTGTAAACAATTACTAGGGAGAGAAATGTTGGTGCAACACCGTTCTCAACTAAAAAGCCAGTTAACTCATTTCTGTTTTAGTATCCTTTGGCCTATGATCGGTGCCATATTGACACCAAACTGACAGAAAATCCATGTTTTACTTGTCAATTTGGTTATCAAAATGGCAGCCACATTAGGCCAAAGGGCACTGAGGCGGTAGGAGTTACCTGGCTTTTTAGTAAAGAACGGTGTTGGTTGGTGTTAGGTTAGTGACGTTTTTAATTTGAAAAGATTGCATAGTGAGTTTAAAATTTAATAATGATGAAACTAGTTTTTAATTTGAGAACGAGATGACAGCTTTGAAGACTTCAGATAAAATATAATTTTTTAGACAAGTAATATTTTTGGAGATTAATTTCGACTTCAGAACCGGATACTATTTCATATTATTCTTCCAGGTAAAGCTCCAACTAATATATGCGCTTATATTTCCGGTGACAATACAAAAATATGGTATTATCAGGTACTCACCTCTCCTTAACGAGGGAAGTGGCGGGCGAAAAAGATTTAGTTTGTTTGATTTCAATCAACATTGGCATACAGGGGTTTTTCAGGAAGGGAATATGAATTTTTTATCAGATTTACAAATTTCAATATGGCGGATTCGAAATGGACGATTTAGGGTACAAATCTAAAATTAAAAAATTAATTTTTATTGAAAAAAAATAGAAAATAATGGTTTATCTTTGATACCATATAATAAAAACGATGGATGCAAATTAAAAATTTTAACTTTAGGTATGACATGTTCTCTGGTATATCGGTTACATCGACGATTCACCTAAGAAATAGTTATATTACTTTATAACCTAGGGTCCGTAAACTTTGCCCCCCCCCCCCCAATATAGTTTCTGAAAAATTTAGAGGCCATAATTTTGCACAATTTTGCACAACATAAATTAAATTTTGCACACTTTCCTACGAGTAACTGTAGTAATTTTTCTATAGGGGGGCTAACTTGATGGTAGTCCTCCCCATACAAGGTTTTTTGAAATTTGCACACTAGCCAGGTGTGCCACGCCACGTGGAGGCAGACGCCACAGCCATTGTTTTCCCATCTTCCAGTAGGGCCACACGAAAAACCCTTTGTAGGATATAGCAATATCCACTGCATCCCGACCCGACCCGCACCATAATGCCTAAGAGGGCACTTTTTTTTTCTGGCTGCCCATCAGAGAACACGACAGCGCGACGGTTGTTAGCCAGATTGGAAAATAGAAAGAGGTGATTTTCAAAATGGTAATTGAACAAAAGAAATCCCAAATTACTTTTTCTGACGTGGTAGAGGGGGCGGCCGTTTTTAACTTTGCCTCGGGCGGCCAAAAAGTTAGGCTAGCCTCTGCAGAAATAAATCGCATAAATGAATTTTCGTTTTTAAAAATTTCAACCGCCAAAAGTTAAGGTTACTGGAGAATTCCCCATACAACGGCGTCAAAGTTTTCCTGTATGTATGTAGAGGGCAAAAAAGCAGGTAATTCAACCAAATTGTGCTTTTCTCGGTTTCGATAAAAATTCACTTACCTGCTTTTTTGCCGGACCCTTTAAATGTAGATTCCTACTATCAACGATAACAAAATAGGCATGTCCCTGGTTTTTAATTAATTTAATTTGGTAAAACTATTTTCTAAAATTTTAAATTTTCCTAAATCACTCGCAATAGTGCATTTTGGGTTTTGGCTAATGGTAGGAAAATAACAAAAAAGTTGCATAGCATTTGCTTTGATTGTAAAGTTTTAATTGCCATTAGTATATTATTTGGTGGCATGAATAAAAACTCTACTTTAATTTGATCCGCTAAACATCACTCACAGATTAATCTGTAACCTGTTTTAGAGTTGGAAAAAATTCAGCATATTTTGCTGTTTTGAGTTTTTTTTTAATTTTTTAGATTATCTATTTATTTTACAATCAAATGTTTTCAGTCCTGTATTAACCATTTTTTTTTGTTTTAGGAAATCTAATTTTGCAAAAGTGCAGTAAGTATTAACCCTGAACTCCACTAGTATGAGAATCAATTATGCAGGGATGTCTGGATTAATATTTATTTACATACCAAGGGAGGAAAGTGTCACCATGGCACAAATACCTAATAAAATAGAATTTTTTAAACTGGAGAACAAAAAGAGCTATACTGGTCATGCATTTCGCAGAATTTCTGCCACCCTATTAGTGAATGCAGGTGGACATTTACTTACATTCAAGGAACACGGAGGCTGGAATTCTTCTACAGTGGCCGAAGGAAACATAAGCGAGTCTCTCTCGAAAAAAGGCGACGTTGTCAGCGCATAACAGGAAATATTCCTACCAATACCACCTGCAGTGAGACATGGAAAAATGATACCCCGAGCACATCACAGCAAATGAATAACAAAGTTTTAAATATTTATTCTCCTGCAGCATTCAACAGTGGCAATAACAATGCTGGTTCAGAATTATCCTTCAGTAATTTAACAAACTGTAACATTACTTTCAATAATAATAAATAATTATGTGAGAAAAAACGACTATTCTTTGTTCTAGGTGGTACGGGGAGGTAAATCTGTCACTTTACCTCCCTCCGGGAGGTAAAATATGTAAAACTGCCTAGTGAGGTAAAGTGGCAAGGTAATTTAGAATATATAAACAGGGTGGATTCTTTAAATGGAATGATGCTTCTAGCGGCTTTAGGGGAGAGGTTTTAAAAGAAGCTAAAAGCAAATCTATAAAGATTTTTGACGGACTTTCCGCCTATGATAATACATTTTTTTGGGGCCTCTAACTGGAGGCCCAGGGCCTACTAACTATTTTTTTTCAATTAGAAGGGACCACCTGTGGCACCTTTTTGGAAAGCTTGTTAAAAAAGAAATTTAACGCACTAGTTTTTTTTTGACACCTGTCAACCAGTGTGTTAAAAAAAATAATTTTTTTGTCAATTGTTTTACCTTCGAAATAAACAAAAAAGAAAACACCACACAAGGACATTATTGATGGCTCATTCGAGGGCCCTCACTGAAGGCCCAGGGCCTACCAACAATTTTTCATGTGGAGGTACGACTTGTGGCACCTTTTTGAAAAGCTTGTTAAAAAACAAATTCGATTAAATAATTTTTTTTGACATCTTTTAAAATCAAGGTGTGCTTTGAATCTATTTCCCTTTTATCTAATCTTTAGTAAATTAAAAAAAAAAGGTAATTAGGCTGCGCCTCCTTGTGTGGTAGTTTCTTTATTCGACTTAGTACATAAAGAAATATGTAGTTTATTTTGGAGCTAAAACAATTAACAAAAAATAGGTTTTTAAAAATTTTTAACACATGGGTTGACTGTACTTGTGTGGTATTTTCTTTATTCCGCTTAGTAAATAGAGAAATATGTAGTTTATTTTGAAGCTAAAACAGTTGACAGGTGGGTTGACAGATGTAAAAAAATAGTGCTTTAGATTTCTTTTTCAACAAGCTTTTCAAAAAGGTGCCACTCGTACCACTACCCACAAATAATTAGTGGGCCCTGGGCCTCCAGTTAGGGCCCAAATTTTTTATTTATTAAGGGCGGAAAGCCCGGAAAAAATCTTTAAAGATTCGCTTTTAGCTTTTTTTCAAACCTCTTCCCTAAAGTCGCTAGAAGCACCGTTCCATTTAAAGAATCCACCCTGTATATGTAATATCCTATTGTAGTTGATAATTAAAATTTAAGTCAATGTTATGTTTTCTATTACCATTTAATATAAAACGCATTCTTACTTACTGCTTTCTTTGCAACAATACTGATAAACTATTTTCTCATGCCAAACATGGTGCGCAACCACAGTATATCAGCTGCATTTTTTCACGCGTTCCAGTACAAACCTTACAAATCAGAAACATTTGGTCCCGGACCGCTTGGGCGCCAGAAAAAGTAAAAATTAGGAAGCATATTTGACAGAATAAAATGTCAATATATTACTAGCTTGGTGAGGATTCGCTTCACTTTTTTTTTCTGTTTTAATAGGCAAGGATTAAATAAAATAAATGGTGAAGTTAGCCAGGTTGATTCCCAACATTTTTAGTTCTTTAATTAAATTTTAAAGAATAATATTCGTAATTTAAACTTGACCAAAGTTAAAATGGTTTATTAGTTGTTAGTGTTTTGATCGGCGTTCTTGATCTATACGTAGGGATGGATGTAACGTTGCGGACACACCCACGCAGGGCCGGCCCCAGGGCAGGACATGCGGGGCTCCTGCCCGGGGCACAACGTTTCAGGGGCGCTAAAATGGGGACCAAAATTTATTTTGACCATGCACTGATTAGATTAGAAAGGACGCCGCTGCGCCGGTGCGCCCTAATTAATTATCTTGGTGGTTCACAATTAGACGCAGCTATTTTCTTAACTTTTAATATTTAATAATTGATATAAATATATTTAAATATTTAATTAAATATTTATAGGAATATTAATTAAATATAAAATATATTAATATTTTATATAATTAATAGCCTCTATCAAAATTGCTCCAAATCTAAGCATGACCCTAATCATTTTATTAACGTTGCCTATTACAGTGGCCACTAAAGAGAGGAGTTTCTCAAAATTAAAAATAATTAAGAATTATTTAAAGAACAAGTCATTCACAAAATCGGCTAAATGGGCAACGTCAGCCATTGAGCACGAGATAAGCAATAAGTTGAACTTGAAGAGTGTTATCCGCGAATTTTCTGAAATAAAAGTGCGCAAAAAATTATTTTAGGTTTCGTAGAGGCGCATTTACACAGAGCGAATAGGTTCGTCCAAAAATTCGGGCTAAATCTGGCGAACCTTTTTCTATGAACGTTTGCCCGAACACTTGAATATTTGCAACGAACATTTGCAGCGAACATTTGCCACGAACATTCCGGCAAATTTTTTGGAAATATATTATTGAAAGTGGGAATAGATACTATTTTTGGTCTCTCATCACTGACCTCAATTCTTGAAATTAAATTGGAACACCAAAAATATTTTATTTTATTTTTCGATTAAATGGTAAAAGCCGACGGAAAGCGAAAAATTATTATTTGCTGGGTTGTAGGTTGTGAGGTTGGTAGATATCTAATAAATAAGTTTGTACCTAATTGTTGCTATGCTTTATTACTTTTTGGGTTTTCCTTAATTAAGTGTTTAGGTTTTATAATCAAACCCCACCACCAAACCCCACAAAATCAAATAAAGTAATACTCATTATTTGTTATCAAGTGCGTTAAATCATTTTTCCATCGGAAAGGTTTTAAAATTTAATTTTTGTATAACAATTCCGTTCAATGATTTACGGTAAATAATTTTTATTTTATTCCAAATATTTCTTTCGTAAAATTTGGTCCGAACACCACGAACCTTTTTACCCGAACCCCGAACCTATTGGAATGGGGAAAGGAATATTCGCCTGTGTAAATGCTACTCAAGCAAGCCTATAGCAGATGGTTGTTTATGAGTAGGTATTTTATTTTTTAAGATATTTTCTGTTGTTGTTTGTCGTTAGATTTTTTTTCGAGTTTAATACAAAGGGAGTTTTTATTTAAAAAAATTAGCTGATTTTTTTATATAATTTATATTTCTTAGTCCAAAAAAAAAAAAAAAAATAAATATTTGTGGGGGGGGGGGCGCAAGATTTTCACTTTGCTCGGGGCGCCAGAATCTTTGGGGCCGGCCCTGACCCACGTATACGTAACGATTGCAGTCAGCTTTTCTTTCATCGCCTCCTCCTAAAAGCGGGCCTCGCTTAAAACATGGCATAGGGACACAAATCTAAAATGTAGTTACTCGGGCATTGTTTTGTGTGTTTGAACGCGTTAGTTATACGGTTACGTACGGGAAATTATAAGCTTAAATTGTCTATTATTTGGGTGCTATAGTCTATAGTTTTTATATCTACTACGAAATATAATATGTAAGTTCATGGCTGTACTTGTAAGTATACCTTGATGATTTACTGCCATTACCACTCATAAATATTAATCTTATTACCGTGTTTTATAAATTCATTTACATTTAATATAGTTTTTCTTTTTGCAAAATATTAAGCATAATAATCTAAACCTCTGATTTTCATATATAAGCAGTGAGTTTAAAAAAGGCTGCTAAGAAAATTTTAAGTTATATATATATTTAAATTATATATACTCCCGTGGATAGAACCTACCTCTACTTAGTTTTTAGTCTTTATTCAGGGCTGCGTTCAGAATGCCCACACCAGTGTAAAAAACGCACTGGGACGTGGTGTGTCGCAGTTCAGGAATATGAAAATGACCGGTGCGTCTCATTTTCGTCGTTCAGGAAAGATCCACTGGTGCGTTTATAGCGTCATTAGCAAAGCCACTAACATGCGCCAATAAGGGTCAAAATTGCACATATTTATGTCTATTTTAGTGAGCTTATCACACCACACCGTCACCCCAGTTTCGACTTGGGCGATGGTTGGTGTGCTTGAATGAGGTTATAATATGGTGAAATTTGGATAATTTTTAACGACAAGACTGTTTAAAAATTTAATTTTATTCAATTTTTTTAACTAACTCTGTATAATATATGGCTTTTTCATTATTTTTTTTCTAGAGTCGTTTTTAAGCCAATACACCTAACAAGTATAAGAAGTAAAAAAAAACGTGACTTTTTTTTATTTTTCTTTCCAATGTGATGTCTTATTCGTCTATTATATAGGTATACTTTATGTATAGGAGGTCTCAAAAAGTTCTTGATGATACTTGATCATTTTCAAAATTCTGGGATGTTTTTATGTAGCTTTTCAATGACCTCATATTTAAATGATATATAAATATATATATATATATATAAATAAAAAAGTGGCGGGGACGGTTTTAAAAACTATCCAACATTTTTCTGCTCACTTGTAGCCTAAACACATGCCTTTTTTGGGTCATTGGATAATCCATCATTCGAAAATAAGCGAGGCCAAAAAGCCTATTTTTACATTTTGCTACCCACTTGTAGCGCAAAAAAAATATATTTTTTGGGTCATTTCTTAATAGATCATGTCACATAAGAAAATCAACCCCAGAAACCAACCCAACTTTCGAAAATAAGAGGAAGCAAAAAGCCTATTTTATCATTTATCCCAACATCCCTTGTTTTGTTTTTGTAAATTAGCTGACATTAGACAAGAATGACAGATTATAGGTGTTGTGTACACTTGCGGACACACCGAGTGCGGGCACTCACACCATGGTGTGGGCTTTCTGAACGCAGCCCAGCATTCGCAAGGTGATGCCTGTTTGGTAGGATTTACCTAAGATGAAAATTATTAATACAGAGACGAAAAAATGTCTCTGTGGCGGACAAGTAAATCACTAAGTTAACCTATATTTCGTAGGTTGAAATAAATTTAAAACAAGTAAAATTTACTTACTCCACGTAAACTATTTAAGCAGTATTTTAATAAACTAAAATCCTACATTGTTGAGTCAACATTTTAAAAGTATTTTTCACATACATTTAGGGTTAGGACAGATATGATCCCGAAAACTTATTTCCTATCGCATATCGGTAAGTGAGCTCGTATAACCAAAATAAAGGAAATTTTTTATTTTATTAAATGACAGAAGGCCAAGTTTTGATTCTTATTAATATCTCAAAAAATAAAGCGTTTATCAACAAAAAATTTAAGAAACCTGTGAATTTAAATAAATTTTCTTATAAAAAATATTAAATTCGGTTACTAAATAAAAATGTTATAGAATAATTACGGCTTTCTTAAAAAAATTGCCTACTACCCAAAATATTTATTAAAAATAACAAACTGGATCTAAATTGATGTATCAATCATTAAGTTCAGATAAATATTAAAAAAAGTTTTTTCTACATGATATTCATAATGCTGGGATTATTAACGTCTAGCCTAAACCTCTTTTTGTCAAGTAGGATGTTTAATTTAATAAAAAATTAACTATTCTGCTTAAGCGGGAAGAATATTAGTTTTTTGTTCAAAAAATATTGTTATATTGTTAACAAGTTCATAGAATATTACAGATGGAAACCTTAATTCTGTCAAAAAACAACGTCAGATTTGAGGAAGTATATGTTGATTTATAAAAACAATATAGGTATATGAAAGAACATGGTAAAAATTCTTAAAGCTTACTTTTAATAATTTTTAAATTTAATTTTTACTTAATCTCAACTTCAACTAGTTTTAAAAAAATACAAAAAATTATATTATGAAATAGACGCAGTAGCTAAATATAAACAATACTTATACATTAAAATCAAACAGGTAAAAATTATAAAATTATAGGGCTCTTTCCAGCTAATACATATACAAAAGCCTTTTAAATTTTTTGAAATTGGGTTTTGCCCGAGCAGCTGCTGTTAGATTGCGGAAGGTTTGTAAGAGTTAAAGTTATAGATTCATCAAGCTTCTTTATAGTTTTTTAAGCAAAAGAAAATTCAAGATCAATTAAAAGCTAAAAAAATTACTCTTTTTTTCTTTGTTACTTTTTTTTTAATTAAATTATATTTTAATTTTTGTTATACAGATTGTTTCACCATCATCGAAACAGATGCTTTAAAATTAAAAAATCCTCGGGCATGTCGATTTTGTATTCAAAAGAAGGAGACTTTTAGATCAGATTATTATTCAGCTGCGTTTCCTAACCGCCCAATTCCATAAACTTCAAATAATTCCAAAAATTACCAGAAAACCACACTGTGTTTAGGAAGAAAGGAATTTGGAAAAAGTACAGGGAGGAAAATACAATAGCATCTCTATGTTGCGGAATTAAACGCATAATCCGGTGTATCTAAATTATGTCTAATATATCAATTTATTTTTTAAGTTGTTTTCCGATTTATATAGGTATTGTGTCTCATTTTATCTATGGAGATAATTCAATGTTTCATTTTTTTAACATAAAAGTGTAGCTATGAGAAAATGCGACAAAATCGTAGAAACGGAAAAATATAGCCGGTAATTATCTGTTATTACGTTGGTTTCCAATTATAGTAATGAAGGCCACAATAGTCTGGAACATTGAACTTAATTATTTCACAACAAGAGAATTTATTGAAATCTTTAACCCTTGGCTTATCAACTCTTTAGCACTTGGCTTTTGAACTTAACGACGTGTAATTTTTTCTGTTGAAGGCACCCAATGCTACCCCTACAATACAAAGTCAGCGTCAGTGCGAGAAAACTAATATTTGTAATTCGAGAAAAGAAAGTGATTTGTTTTGATTCCAAAACTTCTTTATTTTAAGTCAAGCGACGCGTTTCGGGACTACCGTCCCATTTTCAAGGTTTGAATGTCAAACATTTAATAAAAAAAGATAAAAAATTTGTAAAATGACAAACTAGCATACATATTAACCCAACATACATATTAAAAATTGAGTTTACATATAGCCAAATTAAAAATTTTCGAAATTATAATTCCAAAAATGATAAAAAATGTAGAACTTATTTTGTACTTACACGATGAATAATGGGTTTTCAATCTTTCAAGAAGAGTTGTAAGTTTTTATTTTCCAACATTTTACGAAATAAAAAATTAAAAATTTTAAGAATTTTTGTGAAAAATTGATCAAAAAATCATCTGAACAAGAGAAACGTTGAGGGCAAAGTGTGGTTATGTTGAACAATCACCTACTTTTCTGAAAGTTTACCAAACAAAGAGCTTGTAGTAAAGACGGATTACATAGAGATTCGCAAGAAGCAAAGATGGTAATGCTTTTGAGAAACGTGAATAAATAAACAGAAAATAGTTTCGGGCACTTAATTAAAATAGAGAAAGAACGTGTATTCAAGAAAATATTTTTATTATTATCAGTCGCTTTGATTAACAAACCCTATACTTATTGACGACCAAAATGATTTTCAAATAAAGTAAAACTAAAAATGTAATTAATTAAAAGTGTTTAAAATCCTCCCCATTGGCTCAAATTGGCAAATGTAGATTAATTTTATACACCCCATTTTTGTCTAAAGGGTCAATTTTGTCCTTTTGATGTGAAAACATAGTACGAATATGCTTGTAGAAATATGGCCTAAGTATGGCAATGAAATAAATTTTTTAGATTGTAGTTTTTCCCTATCAATAGAGCAAGAATAAGGACTTACGAAGAAAAAAGATTTTGATGAGATGACCATTTCTTTGGGCGAGTTAAAATATGATGTTTTTTTTTTAACGTGAAGTTTTCTAGTGAAACGGGGATAGATAATAATCTATGGAAAAACACATGGAAGGCTAGGTGGAACCACTGATGAGCTTACGCTGGTTGCCCAGGGCGAAACATCATTTGATCATTTCTCTTTTCGCTTTGGTCTTTTTTGTGTTCCTTGTGGGATACTCATCCAAGTTTGAATTTTCGTTTTTTCCCACCCAAGATCTTTTGGTCTTTTGTTTTTAGTTTCTTTGCGGTTGAAATAACTGATTCGGAGGTTTTTTTAACTTCTTTTTGTAAAGTTGCGCATATTATGCATGTTAGTATAGTTCAGTGCTTCTGAAGCAAAACAAAAATGGTGCCAGTAGCTGCCATTACATCAAATATAAAACTACAAATAAATAATTACCTAGAACCCAATTTTAATAAGTATTTTTTTTCTAGATTAAGTAAAATTTTGAAGACAATTTGTTTTAATTTTCAAATGTTTGGACTTTGAAATAAATTCGTTTAATGTAAAATAATTGGATTCTAATTTTAACTAATTTCATACATAATGAGCCTAACCCCTATTCAAACAGGAGGAACGTCAAACTTTTCATTTAATGCTTGTAATTTTTGTAATTTCATTATATGTTTTTCTCCTCATTTAAAATAATAAGTGTAGTTTCTAGCTTTTTGACGATTTTACAATAAGGTGTCTATTAGTACCAATTAGAGACATTTGCGAAACTACTTGGTTTTTGGTTGTGAATTACTACTTATTTAAAATTTTAAAAACTTTTTAAAATAAAATATTTATAAAGTAATTTTATTTTATGCCATTTTACGCCTGTATGGTCTTATTATAGCCAGACTGCAGAGTCTCTGGAATCGTAGGAACGAATCCATGATGGAGAATGGGTATTTATAAAATAACAATTATTCCGAGACAATAAAAAATACTTGTACAAAGGATTGGGTTAGATGTGTAGAGAACTTCTTATAGCCGCGTTACTAAAAGGTTACTAAGAATACCGAAATCAAACTTCTTAGCAACGCTTAGTGTAAGATAACTGAAACTGATAACTGATAAGTTTACTGAAATGGATTGAAATTGAAATATGATTTAGATTGAACAACATAGGGGGGAGCATGTTTTAAGAAATATATCTCTCGCAACATTATAATCTTCTGTAGGATAAAACCATCAAGTTGCTGTTAAATTCTTTGTTATGTTCATACACATAATCAAGTTCGCACCCCGCATTCCCGGGCAACAAGATTAAGCCGCGGGTACAAAAGTACTACTTTACGACCTATAGGTACAAAAATAACTTTATTACCAGCGTCAAAAAATGATAAGCCAAAAATTTAAAGCACCTTTATGACATCAAGTTTAAGATAAACCAACATCTAAGAATACTCAGAAAAAAATTAATCTTTCATTTAAAAAAAACTCAACTTAACGTAATCCATGCTTTTTTATCGATTGGAATCATATCCTATCCTATATCTACCATACTGGAGAACAAAAAATGCAATACCCTGTATATTGATATATTGATATTTATAAGAATGCAAACCCTTTCTTTCTATTCCTTATCTTAAAAGAAACAGATAATACATTTTTTTCCCTTTCTCATTCTATTTTAAGTAGTTTTTTATTTTTTTCTTTTTAAATCAATAAAGTTGGTAGTGGTAGCAGTAGAGAGGAGCGGCCTGTGAGCCTGGCAGTTAGGCCGCTTCATGGGCCCTTTCCTTCTACTCCCGCTATGCGGGTTACGACTCTCTCTCTGGGCCTTCTTGTCTTCTTTACGAAGTCCAGTATGTCCGCCCATTGAAACAAGTGCAGCTCTTCCTCTTCT
The DNA here is from genome assembly GCA_963921995.1 of Oxystoma pomonae. NCBI lineage: Eukaryota > Metazoa > Arthropoda > Insecta > Coleoptera > Brentidae > Oxystoma > Oxystoma pomonae. Next base: position 29,975,443 of record OY998172.1, on the reverse strand, counting down.
ATCGTGGAGAAACCCCGCACGTAAGAGCCCTTAATCTGGCCTGTGCGTCACACTCACTTATCAGGTGCTGGGCCGATTCCTCTTCCAACTCGCAGGTTAGAAAGACGAAATCCTCTGCTACTTCGATGCGCAACAGGTGTTCGTTCAGCCTTTGTGCTCAGTCAGCATTCCTACCAGCAGCCCAATGTCCTTTCGAGTTTTGCTCAGGAGCCATTTAATTCTGGCTGCCATTCACGAATAGTTCGGACTGTCTGTAACTGGCTATTGCCTCCAGAATGATCTAAGTTCATTGTTTGCCCATTAATTGAGCTTGCTTTGAACCTGTTTACAGATCGCCTGTTGGTGATTTAAATATCTGTTTTGACATCCTGTCACATGTTTTTGACAAAATTGATTTCTCAGTGACAACAATTATAACTGGGTACTTTAATGTTCATTTTGAGATTAAAGATAACAAAGAAGTTTACTTTTTAAATTTTTTTCTAAATTTGTTTGGTCTTTACCAAACATTAAACTTCAAGACAAGATTTGAGGCATGTCTTGACAACATTTATGTTAATTTCAAATATAATATACTCTTGACATTAAGCCAGTCTAACTTGAGGGTCTCTCAGACCACTCAGGAATAATGTTGGTTACGCGAGTCAGTCTAACACCAAGTGCCAACATGAGAGTAAACTTTAGATCAATCACTGAATAGGGTCTCTTAAGTTTATATACAAACCTTAAGAACTATGATTGGCATCCACTTCTTAGTAGTGATAAACACTTGGAAACAAAATATCAAGGTTTTTTTAAAAGTTATCACAGATGCAATGGATGAATATTTACCTATTAAATCCAAAATTGTCAAAAAAAGCTCAAGTGGTGTCAAGATTGATTGGTTTAGCGACACACTGAGGGGTATGAGAGATAGACTTCAACGGTGGGATTTACTAAAACGGTTTAGTCTATTTTAGAACGATCGTGTTCACAATTTGTTATTTTGAAACGTATCAAAAAAAATAGTTTTAGGGCATTTTCTCCTAAAATATGGTATATTTTAAGAAAAAAAGCAGTTTTTCAGTGGAATTTTGCAATAAAAATACAAAATAATCAATAACTTTGTGTCTTTTTTGTATGGGTAAGTTCTTTTGGAAAATTGGTTTTAAAATATAGTACCCCGCCACAGGTGTAAATATTTAGACCTGTGGGGGTACTATTTTAGATCTTAGTAAATCTCACTGCAAATGCTTAGTCTTTTAAATAAACAGAATTCTATTTTAATTTTAAAGGAAATGGTCAACAAGTACAGGACTTGTTATAGGGCTGAAATATCCAAAGCAAAAAATCTGCTCATGATGATTTTATTAGCGATGCATCCAACAGAACACAAGTCATGTGGTGCATAATAAAATCCCATTCTAACTCTCCTGCTAGTCCAGAAATCAGGAACCTTAATGCACAATGATTTCTTTGTCGGCATTGCTGAATATATCAAAAAAAGTTACCAACAGTTTCAAAAACATTTAACGACTTTTTGGTGGGTGATTTCCAAAATAACTCCTTTCAGTTTAATAAAGTTACAGAAAAAATGGTATCTAAAAAAATGTCTAATCTTAAAAATAGTAATAGCAAGGACTGTTTTGAAAATAAATACAAAAATAATCAAACATCTTAATCAGATTATTAGTAAACCATTATCACATTTATTTAATCTCAGCATAAAATCCAGTTATTTTTCAAATATTCTCAAAACGGCAAAAGTAGTATCAATCTTTAAAAATAATTCCTGATGACGTATATATCTTAATATATATATCCTAATATATCTTACAAAAAATTAAAAAGTAATATACAATTACACTAAAATTAGATATTATATAGATATAACATCAAATTGTTAAGAAGGCGGCTTTTCTCTTTTTCTGTCCAATCCCTTTCCAACATCTCTAATTTAGTTTTTGCCTGCTTTAAAGTTTTTCTTTCTTCACGTTTGCGCGTTTACCTGTATTCTTCTTCTTCTTTCCTGGAAAAGAGTACCAAATTTAGCACAAGAAATATCTTTAAAATCTGGCAAGAAAATCATAAAAACCTAATTATTTAAAATTTTTAAAATAAAAAATAATAATAAATGAAAAAAATTAAATGAGTTTAATGTTATTTTTTTTAATACAAATAAAATAAAATTAGACAAAACCAAGCCAGGGTTAGATTTTGTCCTAAAAAAATATTTTGACAGAAAAATATAAATCCTCTATATTTTTAATTGTTTTTAAAATTAGTGTTACCTATGTAAAATGTCTTAAAATTTTTTATTTAAAAGAAATACTTAGTTTGTTTAGGCATTTTATTATAAAAAAAATATGACCTAACTTACGTAATACAAAAATGCTAAACCACACATTTTAACCTCTGAAGAAGTAAATTTTAGTCAGTATAAAGAATTTTTTTTTATACCTTCATCAAAAACGTAATTTTAGTAACTTTCTGCAGATAACTAAGGCATGGCTTTTTTTTGGTTACCGATGCAAAAAAACTTTTTTTTTTTGATTACTGGTAATATTGAAAAAATCTAATTATTCTTGCCTAAGAATTAATTCATTTCCGCCAGTTTTCACCATGTCTTTATTAAAAAAATTATTTAAAAATATCGTCAAAATATCAAATTGTCAAAGATTAAAATGTCGCAACAATGAACGTCACCGAGTAAAAAGACACATCGCTATGGAAACGTTTGTTATTTCATTTAGCAGCTGCCTTGATTTATTGTGTAAAGATGGTGTGTTGCAAGAAGTTCTCTTCGTTCGAGATTTTTAAATGTAATTTCCTGTTTTTCTTGGATTTTTTGACAAAGGTATTAAATAATAGTGTTAACAACTCCCGACTAAACTGTGCTTTTTTTTACTCGCGTTTTTAAATACCTCGCTGCGCTCCTTATTTAAACCAACGCTTATAAAAAAACCATTAGTTGTTAATACTACTATTTATAAAAGGCAAAAACAATACAAAAAATTATTTGAGCCTCGATCTGTTTCTAAACTTGAAATTCCGCAAAAATTTCTAGCATTTGTCAATCTACACAAGTATACCAAATTTAATTGAAATTAACGAAAAGTTAGTTTTGAAATGATTGCAAGATTTGTACTGAACAGACAGACATGCAAAGAAGAAAACGAGCTAATAAAAATGTAGTAAAAATAGGGTCCTAAATAATTTTTTTTTGTTTAAATCTGCAGCATCAGGGACTTTATTTTTTTTGCTTATAGATATGTTGCCATTTTCATTGTTATGTATATTTTTCGAATAACGTTTAAGTATGTCTTTTACTCTTGTCACATTTGGTTTAATTTTTTTCCCAGTAGCGTCCTCAGCAACGTTTAAAATTGAAAAATCCACAAATTCAAAATTGTAAAAATTTTCATAAAAAAATAACAAAGCAATATCTCTCGCTGGCATTTTTACAAACTTAGTGAGATTTTGATAAGGCTATGTTTTATTTAGCCATCTTTATTCGCGTTTAGGGCTGCTATTATATATGCAAAAAAATTGGGGTAGGGCTAAGCTAGAGAGGTTCTTCTATACCCATGCTAGTCAAAAGTTCGTACGAAAATCGCATAATAGTCTGGACGATGAGGAGTTTAATTAAGACAAAATAATAATTAAGCAATGAAACCTGGCATGCATAATAAGTAAACCCTTAGATAATTTCTGATAAATGTTGCTACCATAAAGTCTTCTGAAAAGGACCCCTATTTCCGAAAACAACACAAACATTGTTAAAGGTTTAGAAATTACAATTTGCAATTTTTTTTGTCGTGTGTTACTTACTCGAGGTCTTTCGCATAGGACCCCAATCCTCGACGTTAAACAAAAAATGGGCAAATATTAACAACAGCCATCCAAAAAGTGATAGAACTCTCAGATTTAGCACAAATATTTTGCGCTATTTTAAAGTGCATATTTAAACGTTATTCGAAAAATATACATAAAAATAAAAATGAAAACATATCTATAAGCAAAAACAAGTCGCTGATGCTGCAAATTAAAAGAAGACAATTATTTCGGTACCCTTTGTCCTAAAAAGGCCACGGGTAGCGTAATCTGTAAAATATATTTTAAAAAGCAGCTCAAGAAAGGTAAGATAATCAGTCAATTTTTAAAGTTAATAAATATCATTTAGGAATTCAAACCGAAAAACCAGAACAAAGAAAATTAATTTGTAAAGAAGTTGAAAAAACTTAAATTTTAACTTTTTTACAAAACGAGCGTACCACTGACTTTTAAAGGAATACCTTTTTAAATTGATGATTGATGATGAAATGATTTGGCTTTTTGGAAATAAAAACCGTTCTTAAGTGGGGCTGTCTTAGTTTTTGAGATATTCATGAACAACTTGAGCAATGCTTAGGTTTTCTCCTTTTTTATTAAAAATTCGGTTACGAGAGGTAGGCCGAAATTATTTGACTTTTATATGTATAGAAAAATTGTGAAAAAGGTGACTCTTCTGCGCATGCGTCGATCTTCGTGCGCGGATATCGAAATCCTTGTTGACAATTCTCCAAAATTATGGGTTATGTTAGCATTTTGTGTTTATTTTTCTGAAAGTAAAAAAGATATCTGTTTTCAAAGAGAAAATGGTGCAAATAAGTGAAAAAACGGGTCTTGGAAAGTAGCAAAGTTTTTAGTTTAAAACCGCAGTGAAAAATATGTGAGAAAATAGTTATTTCCGTTGTTTTCGTTGGAATGTAAACAGAATAAAGACGAATTTTGCAAGTTTTAAAGAAAGGCACTTTGACTTCACAACACTTTGCACTACACCGAAACACGAAATCGAAAAGAATAATTTTAAATATTTGAAATTTAAAAATAGTCTGACGGGCGAGGAGAGCGATCATTGGAAGACAATCCAATGTTGCCGAGGTGACTCAGAAACCAACTCGTTTTTCGTTGAATATTTGTACTAGAGCTTTGTTTTCGATTACTAATCTAACAATAATTTAACAAAAAAACATAGTTAAAGACGTAAACAAGCGGTTTGTAAAGTAAAAATTTAATTTTATTTAATTTATTTTAAATGAACAATGACGCCGATTGCGGTCAGCCGATGTCACAAACTCGCGCAGACTCAGACGACCGGCACTTTTCACGGCTTTTGTCATGGGTATCTCGATTTTGACCGTTGCTGGGACGTTTTTCGCGCATCATGGACCTTTATATTGAGCTTATAATTATTTGAAGCAATCCTACACACATTTTTTTTAAATTTTCAAGAAATCAACGCCTTTCCGGTCTGAAGCTCCCATTGTGCGCTAAAAATCTCTACTTGTTTTCCACAAAATTATTTAAAAAAATTTAACATAAAGAACCATATAGGATTATTATGACTTGTCCAAAACCGTTTACATTCAATCCGCGCATGACGATATTCATGAAGTCACTTCACGTTTCAATCTGAACTCACCCCTAGAGGCACCAGATTAGCAAGCTACTCAGACTCTATTCTCCAAATTCGATCAAATCCAGTCGGACCTCTTTAGTTTTTACACGGTAATAAGTTTAGAGGTTGACTTCGGAAAATGGAATCTGGGACCAGATTGCGCTTCAAAAATAGTCTTGTGGATTTTTAAAATTTTTGTGAAAAAATTAATAAATTGGAGAAAGCTATACAGCTGAGGTTCAGCTACACTGACGATATAATTCTTTTGCCAGAATTTATCAGGGAAAATCCCTACAAGGGTAGAAATTTCAGGTTAGGAATAAGGAAAAATAATAAGACTTCCAATAACACTTTTTTTTAAAGTATGGTTAAGGTTCAACATAAATAAAATACGGTTTTCCCTTATTAGGGACTTATTGGGTGTACATTTTCGCGTTCCCTTTTTAAGGAAAATTGACATTTGACCTCTGAACATGCGCGTGATCTGCATTTTTATTAAGGAAACCGTAATAAAATACGGTGTTCCCTCAATTCGGTAAAGTTACCGTACGTCCCTTATCTTTAAACATAACCTCAATTAGCACGGATAATAGTAATGGTTGGTTTATTTTTCGACACGACTTTTTAATTTGCATTTTTAGTTTTTTTTTATAAAGAAAAACAGTTGTGAATTTTTAATTTTTTTTTGAAAAAATTAATAAATTGGAGAAACCTAGATGGTTGAGGTTCAGCTACACTGACGATATAATTCTTTTGCGAGAATTTATTAGAGAAAATCCCTACAAGGTTAGAAATTTTAGTTTATAGGAATAAGGAAGGAATAAGTAATGCGACTTCCAATAACACTTTTTTTTAATGTATGGTTAAGGTTCAACCTAAATAAAATACTTATAGAGTAAGGCCCAATAAGCCCCTAATTATATGGGCTCCTCGCTTAATTACTGTGAGAGAAGTGATAGCTGTACCTAACCAATAGGTTTTTTATATACTGGGATTTTTCGTCCATTATAGGATCAATGCTGCACAGTTTTAGCCAGGTTTTTGCAAAGTTAAAGACAAACACACCGAGCCGATACGCTGCCTACTGCGCTGCGGAGACCAGCTAATAATAATAGTATTAAACTGACATCAGGTTTCGATTTAAATTCTATCCTTATTGTCGATTTTAAACCATCTATGATATAAACAGGAAAACATTTTAGACTTTTAGAACAAGATTTTTTTTTAATCAATCAAAATTACCCTATTCAATGAAAGAACCCCCCATTTTCTGATGAGGGGATGTGTTCCGGCTAAATTTTTTTTATATTTTTGTCATGGGCACTTTCCCGAATATTTACAAGGTGAGCTAAAAATTAGACTTAAATTTAAAAAAAAATGCCGTTTTTTACTAAACTTAACCTTCGTTTACGACAAAACTAAAGATAGGATAATAATGATTTCTGCAGATCTGATTCAATATATAACGACAGGCATTTTTGATAATAGTACTAATGTCCGTATGTGTACAGAGTAAGCAAAAAAATACGCCTGACATTGGTCAAAACCCCCTGTAAAAAGCATGCACACAAAATAAGCGATAAACTTTTAATTTTTGTAAGTCTAATTTCTAGGTCACCTCTATAAAATATTAAAAAATAAAAAAAAAATAACCGAAACACATCCCCCATAAGAAAATTGCAGCAGGGTTCTTTTCCATTTTTTTTTCGCATTTTTTCTAGCCATGATTTATTTTATTTTTCCCATTCTCCTATTATTTATTTCCTAAAAAAATTTTTGACAGTAATTCCCAAAGAGGCCAAAGGCGATGGAAGGGTTTCGCTCAGAGAGACCAACCTGCCTAAATGTTTTTTTTTATTTAAACCGCTTGAGGTTTTTTACTTATTGAAATTAAAAAGAGTTTTCTTCCCCACGCTTCAATGTTCAGTAAATTTTTGATTAACAGATCTGGCTCATAAGGTTTTTACTTTTTAATTTTATATACGTTCTTTTTGCTATATATCTCATATTAAATTTCCCTTCCTGTCCTTCACTTTGTCACAAAACTTGAAAAGATTCAAGACGATTAAAAACACGCAATTCAGGTGAGCAAACTCATGCTATATCAGATCGTAATTTTTAAATATCAACTAAGTAGATGGATATCTGATATCTTTGACCATATCGTTGATATTAAGCAATTTTTTGCAATTTTTTTGACGGCACATTCTTTCGCCCTATAATAAGCAGATTTATATCGGTTTATTTAAAACATCTAACGGCATGTAAGGGATTAATTTAAGTAATTAGGGCAGGTTGTTCGCTTGTATGTTCAAAGAAAATTGGTATATTTATGCCTTAATCAAAATTTCCCATTTTTGAATAATTAATTATGGGTTTAAAGTGACGTTTACTTTGTTAGTTATTGGGCTTTGCATCATGCAAGACTCACTCGGTGCTTCTGTTTCTAGAGGTCATTTTAAATTCAACTAACGGTACGGCCATGATGGTAATTTGAGACCTAAAATATTTTAGGGTAAAGTTGTTGGTTATCGAATATTTTTGTAGCTTTTTCTGACTTTTAAGCAATAATGTTGGTCACATTTTGTAGATTTCTTAATATAATATCGATTAATAAAATAAAAAACTCAATTTTTTTTTAGAATTTAAAAAAAGTACTGCCAAAAATATGTTTTTTCTGTAAAAATAAAATATATTTAAGGACATTGTACTAAAAAGTATTTTAGAAAAAGTTGGAAGATAATTTTTTTTTTAACATTTAAAAAAGTACTGCCAAAAATGTGTTTTCTCTGTAAAAATAAAATATATTTAAGGATATTGTACTAAAAAGTATTTTAGAAAAAGTTGGAAGATAATTTAACGCCATTTTTTGACAAAAATTTCGAATTTTCCTTTTTATCATCTGTTTGTTATCTTGAGTGGTGTCGTGCAAATGATTTTTATTTTACCAACTTTATCCAAAAAAGGAAAAAATTGTAATTGTTTAGTGCGTAAAGTAAAAGCATAAAGAAAGACATAAGGTTATTTATTTATATATGAATGTCAGAATGACTTGACAGTGACTTCTTTACGTTTTGGTCAAAATAGCATTGTTAGCAATTGTTTAAATAAATTTTGACACTTTTCCCTGACAGTTTTCCCTGCAGAAAAGGGAAGCTTTTTGGAAGAAAAAAAATGTATAGAAAATGGAGGAAACCGATGAAAATGACGTTCCTGAGGATATCCTTATACGGAAGCGGAAGAAGCAGCGATGCAGATTTTGCCAGAAAAGTGCTGAGATGCTTACGACAAGGAGTTCAAAATGTTTGAGTCTGGTATGAATTCACGGAAGATAAAAGGTAAAGATGAAAATGTTCTAAGGATACCTAGAAGAATCGTACAAAATACAAGTTGCAGAAAAAATACAAGGTTGAATGGGTCGGCGTCTTCCAGCACTATCAGCAGCTGTACCGAATTCGAATAAATCGTTAGCGATATTTGACATTTGTCAGTTTTCTCTGCAGGAAAGGGAAGCTTTTTTGAAGAAAAAAATTTATAGAAAATGGAGGAAAGGAAACCGATGAAAATTACGTTCTTGAGGATATCCTTATACGAAAGCGGAAGAAGCAGCGATGCAGATTTTGACAGAAAAGTCCCGAGATGCTTACGACAAGGAGTTCAAAATGTTTGAGTCTTGTATGAATTCACGGAAGATAAAAAGTTTCGATGAAATGTTCTAAGGATACCTAGAAGAATCGTACAAAATACAAGTTGCAGAAAAAATTCAAGGTTCAATGCGTCGGCGTTTTCCAGCAGCTGTACCGATATGGGAGCATCTGGTTGCAATGAACCAACGAATTTTACAATGACTTCAAATTCGAATAAATCGTTAGCGTTTTTCCTTAATTTTAATATCAATGTGAGTTCCGCGTGCAAGAGTAATAAATAAATATATTACTACTTTATATATGAACGTGAGTGAGATGAGAGTGATTTTAAAATATTGGGTTATAATCCATAACTCACCAGTGAGTTATGGATTATAACCCAATATTTTAAAATGACATTAGTAATGACAGTCATAATTTTCATGTGTTGAATCAATAATGTTAAATACTTAGTTTGTAGGTATATAGTCTACCACGGTGGGATTTACTAAGAGGGTTTAGTCCATTTTAGAGCGGTCCTAAGTTTAAATGAAATTTTTGGTTTTAAGCATTTTAAACCAACCCTCCTTGTTGGACATAGTTTGATTTATAAGAAGAATTCTAATAAATTTGTTTATTGAATAATCATCTTAACACAATCTTTTGCTGGATTTAAGAAGAAAGTTTCAATTTAGAGGAAAAGAAAATTAAAAAATTTAAACCCACGCGGGGTTTAAATAGTAAACATTCTGTAGAACAAATTACCCTTGATAATTCATTTTTCCAATTAATACTTGATGTCACACAACGATTTAGATGGGTAATAATGAAATAAGGAGTGGATTAATTTTGTATTTATTTAAAAGGTGTTTTTATTTATGAAATGTGTTAAAAAACTTAAATTCAAGTTTTGTTTACATTTCTCTCACTGTCGAAATGTCAATTTAAAAATATTAGCTGCGGTCAAATCACAAACAGCCAGTTATACATACAGCTTTGAAATGAGTGGGCTTTGAGTAAGGAAAGTTTTCTTGACTGAGCTTTTAGATAACCTTAATTTTTCAATTTAAGTTTGTAAATAAATTAATATAGTTGTTTAGGGCTTTTTCGTTTGGTATATTTTTCGTGCATAATCAGTGACCTTCACTTATGTGTGTTTTGCCTCGTCGTGCCCTCATAAATATATTTTTTGTGCTGAAAACGGGTTCAAAATATGGTGTCTTTCTGGACAAAATTGGAGGTGTTTTATTGGTTATTGAACAACTAGAAATATTAAATAAGGTAAAGTAATCGTTGTAAAAACGCTTTCTTAGGGAAATTATAAACGAACTTATTACCAACTGCCACAAAAACAATCCTTTCTGAGGGCTATAAATTTAAACCACCCCCATAGGTGGTCTAAAAAATCACCAACTTTATAACCTCAAACACATATAATGAAGCTATTATGTGCCAAATTTTTGGCGTATTCACCATTTGCCATTTTGAAACCTGTCAAAAGAAAATTAAAAGTTTTATCCCATATTTATATAGTATAATGTTTTTGTGTGTCCTGGGGACATTTTTTTTTCTTTTTTGTTTCAGTACGACATTTATCTTGAATTTATCATAAAAGGTGCAGTTAGATATTACTCTTTTTAAATGGTATGTTTCTTAATATATAAGTCAACTTTTCTTCTAAAAACCTATATGGGAAATGTCAAAATCCACTTTTGATGTAACTAAAACGAAAAAAAATTGACGATTCTCTGGCTTCTTAAATTATTTTTTTAGGACGACAATTAATGGTCAAAATGGATGGGAAAAATGAGTGAAACATCCTGTACATAAACATATGCACCTTAACTGAAATAAATACGTACATTAATTATAATAACATGCAAAACTTTATTAATAATAAAATAAGTATCTTATTTTCAATAACGTTAAATGAACCTGTTGGTTACTCATGAAGTCGTTAATCGTTTCCAATAAATATTAGTAAAATATAATTTAGTTCATTTCATCAAAAACTTTATATCTAATATTGACTTTTAATTTAAAAAATTTCCTTAAAAATTAACTTTGGTACACAGTCTTAATTTTTCGGCAGTGTATATAAGTTTTGTCTATAACACAATAAAACGGAATTGTTTGTTCAAGCAGGTTATCTGATCATCAGTCATAAGTTGGAACAGTATAATGGTGGGAATTCCACTCATATCGTTTGCGAAAAATGGTTCCCGAAACATCAAAGGTGCCGACGGGTGCTGTCGTTACTCCTTGGTTTGTTATACTCGGATGTTACTTGTATTAGACACTTAAAGTAAATATTTCAACGCATCCGTATCGGTATACGTAACGCGTTCGAAACAAAGTCAAAATACGCTACATTTTTTACTTGTTTATGCGATGTTTCGAACGATGCCCGCTTTTTTGAAGGGTGCGATGACAGGACTGCTGATTGACATCGTTGCGTACATTCGTGGGTCCGTAACAATACGTATATCCTTCCGTGCGCAACGAGATTCTGTCATCACACCCGTCAAAGAAGCAGGCATCGTTCGAAACATGGCATGAGCAAGTCAAAAATGTAGCGTATTTTGACTTTGTTTCGAACGCGTTATGTATACCGATACGGATGCGTTGAAATATTTACTTTAAGCGTCTATTATGTAAAAAAATTTATCCCAATTTTACCTTTCGATTTACTTTCTAGTTACTAGTTAAGTGGTATCAGGCGTTTCCCAATTTTTTGCTGCCATGTATTATTTAGGTATACGTTATTTTAACTACGTACATATTATTTACGTAAAAAGTAGAGATCTTTGTGCATGGCATCATGCAGAACAAAGTAATCATGTGTTGTAACTTTTAGGTAATATTTATGTTACGGTGTTGGCTGGGGTTGATCGAACTATAGCGAAGATCGAGACATCGATCATAACTTTTCACCCAGCATGATTCAATTTTCATAATTTTGGATGTTCTACAAAACGGAGGCTTTGGTCTTTTAAAGATCAACATTAAATTTGATAGATAATAGATATTTAAGATGGCGGAGAGACTGTCCCATCCAAGTTAACGCAACGCTTTATAAGTCAATACCTATTAATATTATTGCTGTTAACAAAGGTGATTTATGCATCGCAAGTGATAAATTAGAAGAAATATCTTATAGGATTAGCATTAGAGATAGCATTTAATGTTTCAATTAAAGAAATTAAACAAATATATATTTTTAGTAGGTGTAGGGTGATTCATTAAAGTTCAGCATGCACCCCTCTTATGGATGGATGCTAGATAACTTTCATTGTACACTATCTTGAGAGCTTATAAAAAGATATGTTACTTTCTAGTTCCTATACTAATCTGGTTAAGCGGGGTACTAAAATATAAAAAATCACCGCGCGTACCTGTTGCTATTATCCTTAGAAAAACAAATTTCTAAACAAACAGTGGCGGTCCCAGGGGGAGCGATTGCCCCTCCCCTTTGCTCCAGAAATAAGTAGACATTAAAGATTCTGGTGGTAATTCAGGGTCTTTGGAGAAAAAACGAGAAATTGCAGAACGTTCCTTTAAAGATATTCTAGAATCCCTCCACAGTATTTTGCGACAGTTTGACCTTTTATTCGTCACACCAAGAATAAACAAACGGATGACGTACCTATTCTTACCGCGCCAAACACGATATTGGAAATACAGAATAGTAATATATTATAGAGTTCCTATGTATAAACAAGTTTTAGACAAAGACAGTTCACTCAAAATTTTGGATCAGAGGTTAGCAGAAGGGTAGTTTTTTAAAATATCGTTTTTTCGAAAATGTGCAAAGATATTCTGGATAATGTTTTCAGATGTATTACTGCAGACTTTCTAAATATATGCAGATATTCCGTTGTTCAATGTGTTTGTCTTAAAAGCTTAATACAGGCAGGGAGTCAAATAAAATCCAATCAAATTATAAAGTGGCAGGTAAGGGCAGTCACTTCTGAATGACTTGTATTGGTTTATATACCCCATGCAAAAGTAACATGGAGACTTTTGGACATTTTTTAAAAGTTAGAAACAATAATTTTTTTATTGGCTACATTGTGCAGTCTATCTTACAGTTACGATACATAATTATATTTAAAATTTTCTGTTGACGTGTTTTTGTTATAAGATGATCGCTATTGCAAAACACGTTGCAACAAAGTCGGCATTTTACAAGTATATAGTTTTAGAATTCTAGGTTTCAAAAATACTATTTCTTTAATTTTTTTAAAGTATATACAAAACATATTCTACAATAATCGAGTCTCCTTCTTTAGAGTATATTACTACGTTTGTACGGGGGATTAACTGTCCGGATTAAGATTAATTTTGCCTTTAATCTACGGTATAAACGCTTGTGATTTAAGATAATCCAATCCGACAATATTTTAGGATTGACGTATCTTTCGAGTTTAAATACACGGCATAAACGGTTAAATCGGATTTAACGGGTTTCTGTGATTAGTATTGACAGCTAGCCTCGCCCAGCGGATATTTTTTAAGGTTATAAGTTGTTTTTTCTTTTAATTTTTGTTTTAAATAAAAATGAAACTAAATCCAAATCGTAAATCCTCGTCTGATTAATCTTAATCCGGGCAGTTAATCCCCGGTATAAACGTAGTATATATATTGAACGGCTTATTACTATGGTATTTTTTCTACAAATCCAAATGTTTAGAAAAAGAATGCGTAACAAAAAAAGGAAAAATTTGCATGTTGAAAAAATACCCAATGTACCAGTTTTAGAATGGTTTCGATCCACTGTGCGTCATTCCAATTATGTTGCTTTAAATGGCTTTCCTATTTGTCTCTGATTTTTTTTAATTTATATTTTTTATACATTTATGTTTTTATTTCTGTTTGGTCACTGTAATTTCGTTTTTACACTTCTTATTATTAAAATATATAATTTACATTCTGATCCATACATAAGTATTATCTTTTGTCCTATCTGTAATAATATAGTTTTATTTTTTTCCAATTACCACAAAAACCACAAAAATCGCCACACCCATGTCGCATATATGATATGATATAATCATATTTTTTTTGTTGTTTTTCTCTATATTGATGCACCGGAAAAATATGTCAAATTACCCATTCTATTTTGTTATTGGTCAACGCAAAGTGTCGTCTACCGACGAATCGGGGCGGAGCATCTGAACTCGAGTGACGCCTTCCGCTCCGTTCATTGGTAAAAGATCATGCAGTCCAGTGCGTGCAGAAAAATCACTGTTTGTGGTGTATACAGGGTGAGGTGAAAGGTCCGCTGCTCCAACTGTTTGGAAGGCCTTGTCTCCTTTATTAAATTTAAAACAACAAACAATGCATTTTCGGATTCAAAAAATTCTACAAATTTTCATAAAAACGTGTTTAATTGTTAAAAGTCACCACTGAAAAAGGGTATTCTATATTTAAGAATAGCCCTATAAGTACCTGCTTAAAAATATAACTTAATACAAGAATATTTTTCTTCTATGAACGTAAACATTGCCTATTCTTAATTTCAAGAATAAATAAGGTGGGTTTATACAGGAAACAATAAAAGTAAATCACAAATAAAACTAAATTAAAAATAAGAACTTATTTATGGTTTATACCTACAGCTAATATAATTAAAATAAGAATAGTATTGAACGAATATCAGTATTATGTATTATCATGGTATTTTCATTTTTACGGTTTTCTTTTTGTTTTCATTTGAAATCTGTATTTCTTTGCTAGAAATTAACAAAACGCTTCAATTTTTTAGCACCTAAAATCACATGCATATATTATACAGCAGTGTCTTACCAAGGCTGTGTCCTACCAGAAGCTACCCTACAGTGGCGATCGCCCCCCCCCCTTTGCTCCAGAAATATGTAGACAAAAACGATTCGGGTGGTAAGTAAGTAAGTCTTTGGAGGAAAAACGAGAAATTACAGAACGTTCCTTTAAAGACATTCTAGAATCCCTTTACAGTATTTTGCGACAGTTTGTCCTTCAATTCGTCACACGAAGAATAAACAAATGCATGACGTACCTACTTACCGCGAAAACCACGGTATTGGAAATACAAAACAGGATTATAGAGTTCCTATTTATAAACAAGTTTTAGACAAAATCATTTCGGACATAAGAAAGTATTTTTTGATCTGAACATATTCATATCAAGTTTTATATAGCGTGAAATCAAAATCAAGATAAAATTAACTAAAGTCGTTTTCAAATACTATAAACTGTTTGATTAATCCAAAATACAAATTCTTGAACTTTTGTTGGAAGAAGTCAGTATTTTGAAACAATATTGTACAGAAGTAGGCAAAAGCTTAAATCAAAAGATACCTGATAACGTTTTCGAGGCAATGAACAAGTGTGGCGATATTTTTCAAAACTAGGGCATAAATTATTAAAAAAAAATTAGTTTAATTGTAAATCAAAAAATGCATTTTTTAGTGGAATTTTCTTAAATAATTTCGCGCGGTGCTATGATACCATCGATTTTAATTGGGCTCAAAAATTGCATTTCTAATGTAATTTTCTAAAATCTGAGTATCCCCCTAGATTTGAGTCCAAATCCGCGCTTGTAGTTACTAAGTTTTGTTTGCATATATTGATATGTTCCTCAAAAAAACTATGCTTTTATTCTTGTTTTTTTCGTATCGAAACCGCCGCCCCCCCTTTTCAAATGGCTGGGACCGCCACTGCCCTATAAACAAGGTGTGACGGATTTCCGATGGTTCTTCATTGGTTGGATGACTGAATGACTCTTGAGTGACTGTGACGAAAAATATTTAGTGGGCTGCTAACGAACATCAGTTAATTTGCCAACAAAGTTGTTTCGCCAATACTAAGAATCTTCATCTTAAATACAACGGACTGTTGTTGAGCCGTTGAAGAAAAAACTACATTCCTTCGATAGTGGAGCATACATTATTGGCTCACTGAATAACTTTATTTGCATGGTGTGCCAACACAGTTGTTTTGCCAATACTAATTCGATGTTGAATCGACGGAGAAGAATCCTCATCATAAATACAACGCACTTTGTTGTTGAGCCATTGAAGAAAATACTACATCTCTCCGATAATAGAGCATACACGGTAAAAATTTTTGTCTTAGGTCAAAGCAAATTGCTTTAAATTAAAACAATTTGTGCTTTCCTATTCACCAAGAGAATATTTTCTTGATTTAGAACAAAATTTGTCTTGCTTCTCTGTTTTAATGCGAAACAGAAATTGTTTTTCTTATAAAATTGAACTGTTTTCATCTAAGACACCTTTTCCTCTAGAAGTAAAATATTTGCTTATTCAAAACAAAACACTTTTGATTCTCCATCCAAGACAAATAATTTTCTTGACTTAAAATGGAGTAATGAAAATATTTATTGTTTTCTTTCAAGACCATATCCTTTTTTAAAGTAAAATAAGTTTTTTTTGTTCAAATTAAGACAAACCTAAAAATGTATTTTGTTTCAAGACAAATCTTTCTTTGAAATCAAAACAACTGGAGATTTGTATTATTTTCTTCTAAAATATTTTTTTTCTTAAATTTAAAAGAACCCTGCCAATTTCCTATGTAGCGTGGGAACCCGTTATTTTTTTTCAAATTTTAATATGTTATAGGGAAGGGTGAGACAAATATTTTGTATTATTGCCAGCCCTCCTAATAGGTACAGGGTGACCCAGAAAATAGTCAATTTTGCCTTATTTTCTCATATTGAAATTTGAAAAAACTTACCGAATGCCCACGCTACATAAGAAATAGGCGGGGTTCTTTTTACAAATTGAGCTTATTTTCTAGAAGAGAGGACGCTAATTTCATTGGTATATTCGTTTCTCAATACCTTAGCTTATTTTGTTAAAGAAATATTTAATTTAACTATAAAATTATTTTCTCATTTTAAAGATAAAAGTTGGACTTTTTATCCAAGGATAAAAAGTAACAGTTTTTAGTAGAGTATCAGAATGTCGTATAGCTGGGAAAAAACTCGGAGAAAAATTTAAAATGTGCGAAAAATAGCGTATAAACCTTGTGATAAAAGTGGCTTTTTATCCCTCGACGAATTGAACAAACTTTACGTCTCAGGATAAAAAGTGATCCCTAGGTATAAAATATACTATTGTTAGTTAATTATCACACACACATAATTTATTTTTTCGATTAGGAGCTTAATACGCTCTTTTATAAAATAAATAACAAATTTTGTCTATGAAATCAACATTTCTTTTTTCTAGAAAACAAAGTGAATTTATCAAAAAGGTGTAGATAATACCTACCCTTTAATTCATTTTGTTAATTAAAATTGAAACTAATGCAATCCTGACTATGAAATAAAAAAAATATATATTTTTATTTATCGGAAACATAACACAATAAGAACAAAATACTTAAAAGTACTGCGAACGCGAACATCTTTAAGAAACATAGTTTTACATTCTAAAAATCTAAAAATAAAAAAATCATTTATTTTTATTCTGTCGGAAACATAACGCAATAACAACAACATACTTAAAAGTTCTATAGTCCGAAGTAAAGGGGTCCAACCTTGCAAAAAATGATTAAGCAATGAAATTTGGCATCTATACTAAGTCGACCCTTGAGTAATTTTTGAGATATGTAGCTACCATTCAGTCCACTGCAGAAGACCCCGAAAGTAAAACACAAAAGTCGTAAAATTTTTGATTACTTCAGGGTACCGATTCTGGATTTCGTAGGATGGGATCGTTCGCCTGAGAGAAGAGAAGTTGTTTCAACCAATAAACGCCTTTAAAAGCAGTGACCAGACGATCGAAGAATCATCGAAGTATTATGGTCACGCGCAGAGATGCCTCGAACAACGATTTTTGAGCGAAGCCGTTCTCTCGATTAGACCCAGTACACGGAAAAAAGCTCTTCTTGGAACAAGATTATTAATCTTGATCCAAGAATAGCTTCATCTTCGATATCCTCAACTCTAGTTATTCTTTATCCAAGTAATATCCTATTCTTAAAAATAATGCATGACTAGTGTTGAGACAAGTGTAATTTATATGATAATTCAAATAAAGGTTTATTCTTATCTTAAGAGAATGTGGTTTTTTACTTTAAGCGGACGCTATACTTAATTGAAATTCGTTTTAAACACTGCTTTAGGTTGTATTCATGTCAAATGCTATTCGAACGAGAATAACATGTTTTTAACGCAAAAGTAACCATACTAAAAATATTATTTTATACTTATTAAGAAAAAATTATACTTACCTCAAATAGTTCTTATACTTGACTGAAACCGACCTTATATTTCACTTAACACCAATTGTAATTAAAACAAAAGTAGCTTATATATAATATATGCTAATATAATAATGTTATTTTGCTATAACGTAGCGTAAGTCCGTCACTTGCAAAATAACCCTTCTCCTAAAACCATGCTGATTCAGTCCCGTAGCAGAATCAAATCAACACGATTATTGGATACAAATTGAAAAGACTCACATTTTCATAGGCGGATTATGTGGTGTACTTCATAGAGAAAGTAATAGCTACGCGAGAGTGATCGATACTGTGTTATACTTGGGGACACTTACTTATTTAATAATAAAAAGATATGAAAAAGCTTAACAGGCGCAGTTTTTCCATACTTTTTAGTATTAAAAAAGCAATGCATTCGCGAAAGGTTTTAGCTCTATACAAACCTTAACCAGCTTTGTACTGTTCTATGCAGCTAAAAAAACTTTCTTTAGCTTACAAATAGTTTTTTGGACCCTTTAAAAATCTAAAATAGGAGTCTGTCACTTTGACAAGCGGTGGCCAAAACCGGCAGGTACTAAATTAAAAATCTCTGAAATATATTTCGACATTGAAAAATATTCTGTCTATCTTTCATGATCATATAGAAAGAGGTGGATGGGACAAGCATAGAGAAAGTAATAGCTACGCGAGAGTGAACGATTCTGTGTTATACTTGGGGAACTTTGTTTATCGGCAACACGAGCGCAGCCAGTGGCTACAGGGAGTAACTACTTGTAAAGCCAGACGCATAATAAAATACATATATTTTTTGGTTAATTTTTTACAGACACTTACTAATTTTTTTTCCATATTTTTTAGTGTTAAAAAAGCAATGCATTCGCGAAATGTTTTACCTCTATACAAACCTTAACCAACTTTGTACTGTTCTATGCAGCTAAAAAACTTTCTTTAGCTTACAAAAAGTTTTTTGGACCCTTTAAAGATCTAAAATAGGAGGAAGGGGTAAAGGTAACAACATTTTATTATGTTATTTTCTTTTATTAATTGGGAAAAAATCTCAGTATAAAAGTCTTACAGATTTTATAAATGTTTTAACCTATTTTTTGTGGTATTTTAACCTATTATCTTCTTGCCTAACTCTGTATAAATCATCACAATATTTTCTTGAGCGATTTAGTTCGCAAAAATCTGAACTCCAATTTTCGGCACTCTTCAAATAGTCTCATGCACTCTAGCTTTAATGGTAGTGATCCAGCCTGATTTGAATGGTATTTTAGACTTTACAAAAAGTTGCTAATCCACTATATAGCTAATCCCATAAACTTGCGCGATTTCCAACCAAAATAACTCACTTTTTAAAATCTAAAAAAACCGCTTGCCAGACTTTGACAAGCGGTGGCAAAAACCGGCAGGTACTAAATTAAAATTGTGTGAAATATATTTCGACATTGAAAAATGTTCTGTCTTTCTTTTATGATCACATAGAAGGAGATGGACGGGTCAAGGTAGGTGTTTACTTAATACAAGCATTACTTTCACACCTACTTTCACTCTCCGCCGCTACAGGAACGTAGTTCCTGCGCGGCCCTATCTTTCTGTTACTCTCCGTAAGTTGTTACGTTGTCTCTGGGGGCAAGGTAGGTGTTGACTTAATACAACCATTACTTTCACTCTCCGCCGCAATGTGCTATGCGCTACAGGAAGGTAGTTCCTGCGCGGCCCTATCTTTCTGTTAGTCTCCGTAAGTTATTAGGTTGTCTCTGGTGTACTTCCAGTGCCGAGTTTCTGCGGCTCACGCATATATCAGAAAACTTTCGCAAGCTGCCAGCGAGATGGTATGATCACAATTTCGAACCGACCCTCGCGACAGCACGCTCTGAAGCGCTCTTGCAAACGAGGCAATCAAGACCGTGCCAAACAATAGGTGCTTTCGCCACTTTATCTACACTTTTTAACAACCGTGAGTATACATAATGATACTCGGTTTCTCCTATTAATATCAGGGAAGTATTTTACTTTTTAGGCGTTTATAATAATCCGAACCTTTAAACTAAAGATATAGGAGTATAGTTTTACCTATATTAAATGATAGATGTTGAGATAAAAACCTGAAACTGAAGGCCATTAAGTCTTTGTTGCCCCCATACCAAAGAACAAATAGTTTACGGTGCGATTCGATATTGGGATATTTCTTGTTTTTAGTACAGCTCTTCTTATTTTAAAAATAACTAAGGCTTTATAGCAATAATAAAAAGACTTGATCCAAATTAAACCTTTATAGTTAAACTAAGTTTAAAGTATGATTCAATCAATTCGTAACATATTATAGGTCAAGATTTATCTTTTTCTTGTGACAAGTTTTTTTTCGACTTGGTTTTAATACGTTTTCGCTTTCAAAGAATATTTTCTGGTTTTAGTCCAAGTAAACTACCTGTTTTTGAAAGAATAATAAACTCTTATCGGTTTACCTCTAGAAGTTATTTGATTTAATAATAGCTTTGGTTTTGATTTAAGTTACCGCCTCTTCTTATTTAAAGTATATTTGGTTTCTATTTAAGTATAAGATCCTTCGTAGATCAAGAATAGGTAATTGCTTAATTCTAATAATCCCTATTCTTGTAGTAAGAATAATATACTTAAAGCAAATGTAATATTTCAAGAATAGAGCTATTCTTAAATATAGAATAGATTTTTTTCCGTGTAGTTGTGACTTGTAGGAAAGCTTGTGTGAAAAACGTCAGTCGGGTGATTTCAGAGCACGCTATTGGACGAAAACATCCAGTTACCGATCGATATTTTACTCGCTAATGCGCATGCTACGGCAAACTTGACCGTCTTTCAGAGTAGGACGTCGTACCGTGGATCGAGGTATAGGGAATTTTGGACATTTACCTTAACTTTCAAACTTTTCAACTTGTAGTTAAAAAATTGAGTTTAATTAGAATTAATAAAAATATCATCTAGTCAATTTTGGGAAAAAAAATGACACTATGTCAAGATTTGGCATGACGGATCATATCAAACCTGAATTATACAGGTATATAGAGTGTTTTAAAATTCACCGCAAAGATTTTAGGCACGAATTTTCCAGGTCTAAATAAGAATATTTTTTTCCTTGAACATGTCCGCAAACACTTTGTTACTGATCTACGGAGCGTTGACTTTTTCACAATATTTTTAGTTTTTTCTTTATGAGCTTGCAGTTTTTGAGATATTTGCACCAAATTTGAAACATAGGCTACTGTTTAGGGCTTACGTAATCCAAACATACTGATTGGTCGTGAGAATCTATAGGGAGATATGTTTTCAGAGGTGAAGTTCTTCTTTTCCCCCTAAACTTTGTGGTGCGCCGCTGATGTATTCTTAATTAATACATAGATTACCTGTTTAGTTTAGAAACTATTTTATCTTTTAAAGAATGCAAAAATAATAAAACAAAATTCTGCATATTTGAGCATTTTTTTTAAAAATCAATGTGCATTTTAAATTGTTTGAAATTTTGATGTAGGTATACAAAAAAATTGAAAAAAAATGATTTTAAAAAATATAAAAAAAAATAAGTAGGATTTTAAGAAACGCTGTAAAATAGAGAAAATAAATATAAAAAATTGAAAAAAATGGTAAGGTAAATGCCTATTAAGTGTTTAAAGGGTCCGCTCTTATAAAACAATGAAAACAATGAAATATATAAAATGATCTGTAAAAACACGTCACAGCAAAAAGGACAAAAATTAAATAATTCATTGCTTATGATTTAATTAAACCGTCATATATCTCAGTAACAAACTAAGGAAAAAATAGCAACAAAAATGTGAGTTTCAATTTTTTTCTTAATGTCCGTAAAAAAAGTTTTGCATGGATTCACTGTGCGTCTTTTGAATGACCTTTGTGCGATAGGCCGGTCCCAGAATACGGAATTTTAGATTTTAATAGAAGTGGTCACTTCTCAGGGTGTGATCGTTCTATTACGCCCAGAATAGAGCCTCTGGGGGATATCCCATTCTTCCAAAAGTTCACGTATATTTTGAATATTTCTATAGACTAAATCAACATTCCGATACATTTACTCGTTTCACATTACATTAATAACTAAGCGCGTGTCAAAAATCTTCCAAGACAAATTTCTCACTTCAAGACAAATGCCTCAGTTTCTTTTGGTTCAACGAGCCGCATATTTTTTGTTTTCGTTAGACATAATTTTCATTGGGTTGTTTTTGGTGAAAACTCAATTTTCAAGATTTAATTTTTCTTAGAAGAAGACAGAGCGTCGTAGCTTCGATAGAAACCAATTTCTGTTTTATTTTAAATAAAATAAAGGAAGAATTCTGAATGACTTATATGAAGACAATTTGATTTGTTGCAAAATGGGGTGTATCGAAACAAAACAATTACAGAAGAAAGATAAAGTCTCATTTCAAGATTAAACACTGTGTTGAACAAAAAAAAAATATAAAAAAATAAATACAAAATAATTTACTTCAAAACAAGGTAAAACAATTTGTTCAAGAAAAGAACGTGTTTTCATTGTAGACAACATTTTTTACCGTGTACATTATTGTCTCACCGAATAACTTCAGTTGGTGTACCATCACAGTTTTTTGCCAACAGTAATACGATGTTAGATCTTCGGCTTATACATACATTGTGTTAAGCCATTGAAGGAAAAACTGCATTTATCGGATACTGGACCATACATAAGTGGCTCACTGACATCTTCAGTTAGTATGCCAATACAGTTGTTTCACCAACTTTAATACAATGTTAAATTGACGAAGTGGGATCTTCATCATAAACACATCGGGCTTTGTTGGTATTTATTCTTGTGGTAATCCGGTGTATTTTGTAAAGTTCGTTTTTTTGCTATCGATTCGTCATAGTAAAAAAGCCCGACTGGTGGATGGACTGTGTCTAAAACAGTCAGTGGTAGAACTGGTGGAGGAGGCCAAACATTTGGTAAAACTGTGAATGATTGGTCTCAGATTGGCACATATTAGGCTTGAGGGCCCCTAATATGTCCTAAAAATAACAGAACCGAGTTTGTCACTAACTATATGCTATAAATACTACAAAATCACTCTAACTTTGTCGTCATTTGACAAAACACTCACCGGTTGGTTTTGGTTTGATGTTGATTATGCTTGAATTCCTCAAAGAGCCTTGCCCAATCTCTTACAGCTGGGCCATATCAAGCTAGTGTGAATTGTCTTGCCTGTCTTTGTGTGCATTTTTCGTCCATAAATTCCATATTTCAGTGTAGTCTTCAGGAGCCTACATTTAAACTAGCAGTTAGCGTTAATCATCCGTTTCTTAACAGATGGTTAGGGTGTTTATTGGTGGATATGGGCATTTTAAGCCCTTTTATCCGACAACCAGCAAAGAAAATTCTTTACCTCACCCATGAAAATTTGTCAACAGTCAAAAATCCATAGAAAAACAAATACAGAATCTTTCAATTTAGTTCTGACACACTGAAAACTTAGTTCAAATGTACCACGGAAACTAAGCAACATTTCAAGAAAAGCGGGTGGGTTCCAGAATACGAGAGGAAACCTTTCTATCGAGAATGCTCTCACAAGAACAGTTTTCTCTCGATAGAAGTTCCACCTCCTATGACTTCAAAAATCGGCACCCTGGTGTGCCACGGCTTTGCCAAGGGGAAGTCAATTTACTCTAAATTTACCTGAATGTGAAAATCCAGATATACTTACGTGAGAAAATTCATTTTTATATGTAGAGCGATGCAGTCATTTGCCCGATGCATATCTGTAGCAAGTGATTAACGTCTAAAAGTTAAGGAAATAAGAAGGGCTCATTGTTCTTACTCCATTCTAAATATTTTATCATAATAAAATTTATCATAATTCCCAACCCATGTTGTATCTTATTAAATATTGTTTTTCTTCCAAAAGCAAGAATTAAAATTAAGTACTCCGATATTAAATACCGCATGTTTGCCTTGTCTTATTTATGTTTCGCAAGTCAATTGTTTATTAGTCTGACGGGTATTTCAGAGGTGCCGTGGAACGGCCTGCCCCCCGCAGCTTCCAAGTGCCCCCCTGCGGGGGCGCACTTCCAAGGGTGCACTTAAGATCACCACTAACATTTACTCGATTACTTTGATCTGTGTTGATTTTTGTTATATTTAGCTGTAAAAGACGAAGAGAAATGATACCGAGGCAACCTGGGATTAGAATGGAGGGATAGGTTAATATAAGCCAGGTCCCGGTGCTCTTACTTTTAACGGGGATATTAATTAGAGTCATCTCGGTCGATACCGAGAAGTGCAACTGCCGAGAGTTACTGCCGCTAGGGGGCATTACCGTAAATTTCTGCGGGCTAATTTTATTCAAAAACTTTTTACAGTTCATTTTCAGAATATTATTTTTGTTTGATCCAAGTATATATTAATTAGGAAATATTTCTATGTTATCTCGGTCAATTACTTCCTGCAGAAAATGGGAGGCAGAAGTTGTCCGGAATGCAACGTTCAAGCTTGGGGTAGAGCTACCAATTCTATTGTAATCATTGTTTCAACAAACAGAGTTTGTTTTTAGATTTAGGTTGTTGTTTAAAAGTACGCTGTTTTTATCTATAGGCTAGTATTGCGGCTATTCTTTCGGTTGACAACTTTGACTATAAATATGATGTCACATTCCTCCACCGCTCAAGACTCATAAATGAATGAAATGGGTCGCTAAAATGCATTGGTTAAAGAGTAAAGGAAATTTAGTTATATTTTTGTTTTTTGAGACTTTTAATAAATATTAAAACATAATATACTGTTTATTTAAAACACACAACGTTCCAAAGATATTCCAGGAACGTTCCTTCCAAACCTAAGGAACTTTCCAGGAAAAGCTTGAAATGTTACAAGATGTTCTCGAATGTTCCCGAAACGGCAAATGTTAGCAAATGTAACGTTCTTGGGACGTTTCCTTGTAACGTTGATAAAATATTGCTTCAAATAAAATAAAATATATAATTTTGTGCTCGAAAAATCATGTCCTATCACACAAATTTAAAAGAAAAGTGGAAGCAATGACGGGATTTGGACCCTTAATCTCTTGATCGCCAGGCCAATACCGTTGTTGAGACATGCTGGACATATACTATTATGTTATTGTCAACAATAAAGTCTTACAAAAAAGTCACCTTTTCAAGCAGAATTATTTATGTAGCAACAAAAGCAATTGGTAATTTGAGAGAAAAGCATGCAATCTTTGAAAACGGAAAAAATGATTTTAAAGGACGCAGCAAGAAAAAGACAATATTTTAATAGAATCCAGCGACGAAGATTTTAATAAAGAAATTTCAGAGGAATTGAATTGTTGCACTGGGGTAACAAAGTACACAAACAGATACAATTTTTTATTAGAAAAATTAAAAGAAGCAAAAATGGAGGTTAAAAAGAAAACAGAGAGATCACCAAGGAACTTTAACCTGCCATAATTAGAAATAAAAAGGTTTGACGGAAATGTCAAGAATTCGATAAATTTTTCGCCAAACTCGACAGCCCGTAGTTTAAGACGTGTTTTCGCGACCGATGATTTTAAAACCTCTTTCAAAACATGCATAAAATGTTATTTTGGCGACGAAACGGTGACGTCACGGTTCAAAATATTTCAAAGGATTTCGAAAGCGCTTCGACCGCCGTTTCGAACACTGTTCAATATGGCGGCACTTTTCAATTTTTCGCAATAATGAAAATAGGCCAAAAAAGGCTCACTTGTGGATCTAGGACATCCATTTCGAAAAATCACAAAAAAACTTCCAAATCCAAAAAACGAGAAGCCACACACAGCTGATCAATGTCATTCAATAATAGTCATTTTGGCGATCAGTGACGATGGTTCGAAACGGTGACGTTGCGGTTGAAACGGTGACGTATGTTTTCAAAATGTGCTTTCGAAAACATCGGTCGCGAAAAGACGTCTTTGGTAGATAGTTTCTCACCTTCAGCCAACAACTATAAAATAGATGTTGACCAACTCAAAACCAGGTTTGTAAGGGACGAGGTTTTATTTCAGGTTTTGTTAGAGAGCTTTAAAGCCTAGTTTTAAGTCAACATATATTACCGGAAAAATCAGTTATGGCTTTATCAATTTTATGCGATAACAAAGGCAGATAAGACAAATACGCCGCGATGTTTTTACCATTCGTTAAGTCAGCTATACCACACGAATTCCAAAAATGTGGAAAAGGAACCGTTTAACTAATGATAAATTTATTAATGAATTACAGGGTGTACTGTAGTTCCTAAAATCCGAGATCGAAGCAGACGAGCGAATAAAACTTGCACAGACCAGTTTTTCTTTGGAAAACGGAGTCAAAATGGGTCAGGATAAGTGTTCTGTAGAAATGTTGCATGTAAAAAATACTGAAACCAAAGGTAAGCCCAATTTTTCGCGCATATTTTGTAATTCAAACACTCATAACAGTCAGGATAATATGAGCCAAAAAAATGACGTTAGAATAGAAAAAGACAACTGTGTCAAAAAAAAAAATAATGGTGGTAAGGACCAGAATAGCTGAAAAAAAGTAAAGAAAATTGGCCAAAAGGAAAAATGTCTGCCACAGACGAGGCCACACAAGATGAAATAGAAAAGGAGCCAAAAGGCGTCATCAATAAAAATGTAGTGGAGAGTTTGGCAAAAAATAAATTAAATGTCACTGTATAACAAAATTAAAAGAATTATAGGATAGATTTTGAGGTTAAATTACAATTTTAAAAATAAATTAGGAAACAAGTGTTTAGAAGATAAATGAAAAAATAAATTCGAATATTTGAGTACAGAAGAACTTACAAGAGTAGAAATATATATTTTACGAACAGTACATAAATAGGAAAGATTTAAGAAAAAATTTAAAAGGAATATGTTTAATAATAAAAACAAGACTTGAATTTGGCAATTTTATCGAAAATTTTAAATATCCGATCATTCTTCCAAGTAAAAACGAAATTATTAGGAAACTTCTTATAGAAGAGCATGAAAATAGTTGTCAGGCAGGACCAAAAATTTTATTAGGGGTCATCCGAGAAAAGTACTAAAAGGTCGTAAAAAACGATACCAGCGAATAGAATAAATGACGCGGGCATTTTTGAAGTCGTGGGTATTTAGCAGGACCCTTACTACTAAAAGGTGGTAGAATAGTATGGATTGTATTGTTTACGTGTGCAGCCTACAGGGCAGTTCATATTGAATTAGTTAAATCACTTTCAACAGAAATATTTTCATATTCGCTAAGACGCACCATTTATTCTGAAAATGGCTGAAATTTTGATGGTAGTGATAGTTTGTTTAAAAAATTGAATTGGGAGAAAATTAAAAATTTTTCGGCTATTAAAACAATTAAATCCATCTTTGGCTTCATGGTGGGGCGGATGGTGGGAGAGATTCGTACGGGTTGTGAAAGAACTGTTGCATCGATCATTGGAGAGATCATCGTTGCATTACTTTTGACTGTACACTGTGCTTTGCAATTTAGAAGCAGTAATTAACGAACGACCACTCACTTATGTTTCCTGCGCCGATGATTAGGGGGTTTTCAGTCCTGCAGAATTTTTAAGGTCCATACAGTCGAAGTCGGTAGAACCATATTTTTTGGGTGAAGTTGTTGATTTAGACCAGGTAGACGCGGTATTTTGAAAAGGTCGTTTTACTCATTTGCAAAATCTTCGAAATTCGTGCTGAAAGTTTTAAGAAAGAATATCTTGCAGATTTATGTAATGAAGGACACAGATAGAAGACGGAGCATATCAAAGTTGGAGATGTAGATTTGGTTGGAGCAGACAATCTGCAACTGGTACTTTGGCCAATGGGAAGAATATTAGACATTTATAATGGAAAAGATGGAGTAAGCCATGTTGTAAGGCCATTCCAAAGGATTTATCCACTAGAAATAGGAACATTACCAGCATCAAACAAGGAACAAGTTATCCCTAAAGAAAAGGGACAAAAGGTTATAGAAGAAAAGAACGAGAAAAAATAATAGCCGAAAGAAAAGATCAAGGTTTTTTCAAATCTTGACGGTCCCAGTAAGATTGGGCGAGCAATAATAAAGCTTGGGGCTGGAACATGCTGTACATATGCTAGTATATTGTCTTACATTGTACATAGAATTTTTTGGTATTGTGTTATTGGTCATTTTATCAAGCAGAATTATTTATAAAATAAGAAAAAAACTTAGTTCCTTGGATTGTTTATAATCCTTCTGTTATTAATTCTTACCACAGGGTAATTTGACTTCTTTCTTTATGTAAAATACTACCAATGCCACAATCAACCAATAACATGATCCCCCCTTCCTTTGAGCCCTGCGAACTGATCAGTAGCCGATCTTAATATGAAACGTTTGAGGAACGTTTCTCAGGAAAGTTGCGTGGTGGTCATTTAGAAACATTCCAACCACTGGGAACTTCAATGAAAAGTTCCGAGACGTTGTGTGTTTTGGGAGAGGTCAATTTGTGGGCTCATATTACGAAAACATACTATTAAGCAGAAGACTTGCTGTCTCGATGCCGTTGACCTCGATCAACATTCTTGTTTCCATTGTTTACCACTACTTGGTATTTTTTTTCATTTCCTAACCAAAAGATGAACCCAAGTCAGGAGTGTGATCATAAGTGGTAAATACCAAAAGCAAATCAGCTGATTCACTACGTTACAATTTCCCCTACTTTGTTTAAAACCGAAATCGCGAGATACATTGTCAAATACCAGTTAAGAATTATTTCATGCCTAAGATCGCTTTTAAATTTTTCCATTTAGAAGACTTTTCTTGCGTGTAAGTCCTTCATATATTTCTTTATCTATCCTATGTAGTTATTAAAGTTAAAAGTAGGCATAAGAAAATTCTTCTCTTTATGTTTTTTGTTGTATGTATATTATAAAACGCTCCCGTAAAGTGTATATCTGTTTTTGCATGAGTGTTCGTTGATTTAATTTAACCACCATTAAATTTTTTAATTAATTGGCATTCTTAACCATCACGATATTGTTACGAAGCAATTAAACATTTTATCGATCATGTTTATTTCTAATTTAACATTCATTACATACGGTTTGATTTTAATGGTTTTACGAACTTTCTAGGTAGCCATTTGATAAAACGGAAAACAGCTAAATTTTGCAAAGATAAATTTTACACGTTATTCACCGCGGTAAAACTAACGCGACGGCGACGGCCTAACTAAAGTTGATCTTGAATGAAAAGTAAAACGTGGATATCCAATACAGAAAGGACCAAAAAATCAAAATTTTTAGAACCGATGTTAAATTTGACATTTTGTAAAAATCCAAGATGGTGGACGTATTTAAAAAAATTGGTATTTTTGACCCCCTACATATTTTTTTTCTGTGCTAAGCTACATTTTTTCCAAGCACATTGATGTCACATTTTGAAAATTCGGCCATGAATTAAGGAAGTTTGAAATGTTTAAATAGACCAGAGTTTTACTACAAAATTAAGCTTATAATTTAATTTCTATTCAGTTTTGTGGGTTTAAGGTTAGGAGAATGAAAAACAAATTCAAATTTACCGACGTTTCGATGTATTTTACATCATCTTCAGGGTTTATGTGGGTTTTTTTTCAGTGGTCTCTTACAGAATCTAAAAAACATTTAAAAAAATGAAAGGTATGTTTTTTTGGACTTCACAGTTAAAAGAAATTTAAACAAGAACAAAACAAGTTAAAAAACCAAAAATGTTTAAAATAAATTATTTTATATTCTTAACAAAGGTACTCTCTTTCGTACTGTGTGTTTTTTAACTTCACAGTTAAAAGACATTTAAACAAGAACAAAACAAGTTAAAAAACCAAAAATGTTTAAAATAAATTATTTTATATTCTTAACAAAGGTACTCTCTTTCGTACTGGGTGTTTTAAAATTATTAAAACACACAGTACGAAAGAGAGTACCTTTGTTAAGAATATAAAATAAGTACTCTCTTTCGTACTGTGTGTTTTAAAATTATTAAAACACACAGTACGAAAGAAAGTACCTTTGTTAAGAATA
This sequence comes from Oxystoma pomonae, assembly GCA_963921995.1. Classification (NCBI taxonomy): domain Eukaryota; kingdom Metazoa; phylum Arthropoda; class Insecta; order Coleoptera; family Brentidae; genus Oxystoma; species Oxystoma pomonae. The sequence continues at coordinate 29,945,153 of OY998172.1, read as the reverse complement.
TAAAATAATTTATTTTAAACATTTTTGGTTTTTTAACTTGTTTTGTTCTTGTTTAAATGACTTTTAACTGTGAAGTCCAAAAAAACATACCGTTTATTTTTAAAATGTTTGTTAGAATTTGTAAGAGACCACTGGAAAACAACCCAAATAATCCCTGAAGATGATGTAAAATACCTCGAAACGGCCTTAAATTTATATTTGTTTTTCATTCTCCTGACCTTAAACCCACAAAATTGAATAAAAACTAATTCTAAAGGTCACTAAACAATTAATTATAATTTAGTCTTCATAAACGTAGAATTTTTAAAAAGAACAGATCTTTAAATTTATTGAAGCAGCATCAAGATTGACCAAGATCCAAGATGTCGGTCTCATTTGAAAGATAGGCGTTTTTAACCCATTTTTTTTACCAGAATTTCGGTGTAACACTTAAAAAATTCTGCCAAGAAATAAAGTAGTTATAAATGTTTAAACAGACCAGATTTTGCCTCTGTTTGCCAAGTTAATTTCTGGACTGGAGATGCGCGTGGTCATATCTGTCCTAGTATCAGTATATTATATCCACTGTTGTTTAATATCCACAGTAACAACGAGAACCTAAATAGAAACGGCATAAAAATCAACAACCTAAGATATGCTGTCAAAAATGCGTAATTTGGATTTATTTTGAATGTTGAAGAAACAAAATGAATGATTATATAGCCGAGGAAAAAACGTTAGAACCATACTAGAAGTAAATGGCAAACAAGTCGAACGCGTTGTCCGTGCAAGAATTAAAAAGGTCAGATTATCTTTTATTAAAATGAAGTCAGTACTGGCTAGTCGCAATCTTAATGGCAGTCTCCGAATTCGTGTGCTTTGGTTTGTGTTTAGCATTTTATATTACGACGTAGAAGCGTGGACTGATGCCTTGTGCAAAAAATTGGAGGCATTCGAGATGTGGTGCTATAATAGAATAGGAATGTAGGATTTCTTGTAAAGACAGAGTACGTCACGTGGACGTTCTGCTCTGATTAGATATAAAAAAACCATTAAAACACCTCTAACTCGGGTCCCTTATTTAGAATCCGTAATTAGAGGCCAAGCTGTGATCGGCTATAATATTATTGTTATAATTTTTATCGAACTTGACCCACAATAAAAATAATAGCAATCATTATTTTTGTGGACCCTGTACGTTATGTCGTTTTAACCCAAGATTCTTTAGAACTGATAAAACAAATTGTTCATACTTAACTGGTACGATTTTCTTGCTATCTGTCAAACTGGAACCACTACCATTTAGACCTTATTTATTCTCTTTTTTTAAAGGTCGTTCCTTCTTTTTGATATTGGAATAAAATTTTGGTCTGCTGAAAAATCTTAATCTCGTGGTTTAAATAAGCAATCTAAGGAACTGCCATCAAGAAACTTATTTAACACAATTGTCCATTTTGTGCTTATAGACAACTGTGAAAAAATACTCCCCCGTAGCATTCCCCGGTTGATTTTTGATCCCGAAAGTAGTGTGTTTTTTCGGTTTTTAATGTTACTCACAGTACACACACTATACAGTGTGATTTTACTTTATCTTCTATGTTTATGGCAGGCATTTATGCAAAATAAAGTTATTTATACAGAGAAAAACAAATACCTCTAAAATTTTTGGTATCATTCAGAGAAAGTATCTGCCTTGGCATTTTCACATCTTAATAACTTTTCGATTATTAAAATGCCATTAAAAACGCCATAGGATTACATTTTTATTTTGGTCATATTTTTTCCTACGAGCGTGCAGAAAAACACCTTTATCGCACTCATTTTGCGTGTGCCACTTTTCCGCACGCCGTGCGTGAAAAAAAATTATAAACGAACTGACTACCAATCGCCATATAACGATACTTTCTGGGGGCTATAAAATTAAACCAACCCCAGGAATGGTTTAAATATCCACTAACTTTATAACCTCAAATACAGATAATGAAGCTATTCTGTGCCAAATTTTTGGCGTATTTACCATTTGCAATTTTGAAACCTGTCGAAAAATATTTCTTTTAAGGCATTTTCTCCTGAAGTAGGATATATTTTAATTAATAAATAATCAATTACTTTGTGTCTTTTCTGTATAAGAAAGGTTTTTTGAAAAATTGGTTTTAAAATTTAACAACCTTCAAAGGTCTAAATATTTAGATCTTTGGGGCTACTATTTTGGGTCTTGGTAAATCCCAATGTATAATTTTAATATAAGTTGTAAAACTAAAGGTCATAAGGGGTTGGGTTTCAAAACCTTAAATGGTATAGTGTTAGTACTAAGACACTTTTCAAATGGGCAGTAGATAAGGCGCAAATCGCGATGATTATAACCAAGATTCAAAGAGCATGGAATTTAAAGAAGAATAATTAATAGAACGGGGGCGCTAAACCACTAAAAATTCATTGATATTTAACACTAATCCCTTTTATATAAGGTTGACCCTACAATTATAATAATAAGGTACCTACACTAACATAATATAACATCACCCACATCAATAAGTGATATCCTAATTACTAGATGACCTCTTGACGTCAGTCAAGCGGCTAAATAAAAAGACCAAATTCGTCACTTGTTTCTATGAATAAACCAGTGAGATAAACAATTGAATAGTGGTGCAGTCTATCATTATCTCGGCCGCCTCATTATTCACTGACAGTGGTTACTTAACCAGGTCACGTGAATAGTTTTAGATTTTCTCTCACGGCAATTTGAATTTGTCCACTTTTGTTGATATCCCACGCTAAAATTTGCGTTTGTACAATTTTTTTACCATTTGTATATAGCTATAATATTGCTAATTTGTGTTTTTGATTGATATAGATGTTTCGTGCTCTGTAACTTTGATGGTGCTGCGGAAATGAAATGTAAGGTAACCATGCATAATACTTAGATATAAATTATTTTGTTTTAAATAAAATTGAAAAAAATCAGACTTGTAAAACGGGAATAATCCTTTTATTATAATACCCTGTGTTGTTCTGAACAAGAATTAGTAAAATATCATTTTGTAAACTCTTTGGTTTCAGAGATATTTTCATTTAAAAATTGTTAATATTTTCTGGGAAGCATCCTTTACTACGTGGTAGAAACATCGATTTTTGAAAACAAAACTTTGACAACTTCAAAATGCTTGCCAAATACCCTAAAACATGTCATTGTCAGCACACGTAGACTTGCTTGATAAATTATTTTAAAGGCGATTCCCAAAATAGGTATTTACGTCACTAGACCAGAAAATTGGTGTTAACAGGTCAACGCAGGAAATTTACAGGGCGAGCCGTAGGCGAGTCCTGTAAACCTGCGGAGGAATACAAACTGGCGCGTAGAATATTTTAAAACCATGTAAGAACTCGTCTACTTTTGTAAGAACTTACGTGATATTTTTGGCAGGGAGACAAATTTTTTTAAAAAATTATACTAAAATTCTATTTTTTACGCGTTTCGAATGTTGTTTACAAAGAAATTGCTTAAAATTAAACAAAATTGTAACAATATATTGGTATAGCGCCGCCGGCGAAAATATTGACAAAAAATTCTTTCAAAATTTTGACCTCATAGGTTTTTGTTGTGAAATATTTTTTAAAAAGTAAATTCAGTTAGATCCTAAGAAAAGATAGGTTGCGGTGGTGGTATATATCGAGGTATATATAGATTACTTGCCGCCAAATCATAAATGCGCCGCAGATGAAAACTTTAAGAAAAATTATACTAAGAATGCCATTTATTACACGTTTTGAATGATGGTGATAAAAATTCCTTTATAAATTAAACTAAAATTGTAACAATAAACCGGAGTAACGTGTCAAAAAAGTGGGGGTGCTATAGCTCTCCCTGTGTCCCTTGATCATGATTAATTTATCTTAGAATGGGTTGCACCTCTTGGGAGGGGTTTAACCCCTAAAACCCCCCTGGCTCCGCCACTGAAAAAATTCATGAAAAGCAGATTTCTAGGATTGTCCTTTAGTTATTTGTAGAGTATAGATCCCACAAGCTTGATGATTTTTTCCGAAAAATATTCCACCAATACGTCTTCATGAATTTTCCTAGCATTTTTTAATTCGCACCAGTTTATAAACGCTCCAAAGTTCCGCTGGTAGGGCTCTTGAGATTTTTCAGGCCGCAATCGACGCCAACGTGACATGACTCTTGAAGCAGCTTCTATTATTTCTTCCGGATTCAACTCAATTTCTGAGTCAATTTTTGTTACCAAAACTTTTAAAACAAATTTAAAAGAGCTTTTTTAGAAGTGTCAAAACTGCCAAAAAAAGGTCGGTTATTATTTTAATGCTACAATTTGTTGCTCATTTGTTGCTGTTTTGTTGCTGCAGCCGTTTTCGAGAAACCGTCGTCCCCCTAGCTTAACAGTTAAACTAGGGGGACCACCGATTTCTTCCGTTTGGTTATCGTTACAAAATTGATTTATATGCCATAATTTGTTGCTCATAGGGTCCGACAGCAATCAAAAATAAAAATTATAAAAAAATGTCTTGGAATTTTTTTATGAGCAAAAAATGTATTTTGGAAATATTGCTCATTATGTTGGTCCAAAAAGAACCTAAAGTTGTTTAAACTTTATAAAAAAGCCTCCTCGAATTTGTTGCGGCAAAATAAAATTTGTTGATGTTGCCGTTTGAGAGAAAATTTAAAAAAACTTAGACACGTGACAATTTAGCGCCAATTTCTCGTAAACTAACTAGGGGGCCACAACGTCTTTCATGCAGTTCGATAGAGCCTGACCGGTGCTAATTTGTTGCGGTAAAATAAAATCTGTTGCTGTTGCCGTTTGGGAGAAAATGTAAAAAAACATAGTCACGTGACCCTTTTAGCGCAATTTCTCGTAAACTAACTAGGGGCTACGACGTGTTGTATGTCATTCGATAGAGCCTTACTAGTACTAATTTGCTGCGGCAAAATAAAATCTGTTGCTGTTGCCATTTGGGAGAAAATCTAAAAAAACCTAGTCACGTGACCCTTTTAGCGCAATTTCTCTTAAACTAACTAGGGGGCCACGACGTGTTGCATGCCATTCGATAGAGCCTGACCGTTACTATACGTTAGTTTACGAGAAGTTGCGATAAAAGGGTCACGGGACGAGGTCTTTTTCTCCCAAACGACAACAGCAACAAATTTTATTTTGCCGCAACGAATTCCAAGACATTTTTTTATAATTTTTATTTTTGACCCTGTTCTGTATAAATATCAGTTTACTTTATAAAAAAACACACACAGCAAGACGACGACGAGTTTTGACCATTTTCGCTCTCACAAAATTAAAAACAAAAAACTCTAATCAAGAAATTTAGCAGTGGAAATAATGAAATCTCGAGTATGTCGGGAAATATAAAATGTTTGGTCTGGAAATGCTTCTTTTGTGTATCTATAACATGACAAAAAAGAGGCAGAATGAAAAAAAAGGCGATTTCTACGTAATCCTCGGACATACCTCTTTTTGACATCGCTACCCAGTAAAAGGTCCGTTTTTGCGAGCTTAACACTCTTCAACCCCGCATAACAGTCAGAGGTAACTATCTTAAGAAGATAGTTAGATTGCGTGGTCGAAGGGTGTACAGGCGGGTAGTTCCCTGGTGTGCTGAATCTCTCTCATATGAATGCATTTAGAAAAAGAGAACAGCAGTAACTATGTTAAGCTCGCAGATACGGACCTAAAATAATATATAATTTAACGAATTCTGATAAATTTGACAAAATTTGCACTATTTAGCACACGAAAACTATTAAAATAAATAAAAGTAATAGTTCTAATCAGTATCACAAATGATTTTAAGAATAAACTTCAAAATTGTTTAAAAATACGTTTTTTAGTCGCGTGTCAACACACCAACGCAATGTTGCGGAACAAACCGCAACCATGGTCTTAATTCAAGAACCTAGGAGGGTTGCCCCTATTCAAGATCATAAGACTTGGACTTAAGGTATCTATCCTTTTTTCAGCGTTTTATTTCAATTCCTATGAAGACACATTTTATTGTTTGCTACTTAACAGGCAGGGAAACCGGAAATAAGGGAAATTAGGAAAATGAGTGTTTGTTAACACCAGTAAATATAAAATATTTTAGTTTTCAAAACTTAAAAAAAAACTTTTAGAAACTACATTTTTTTTATTATCTAGTTCTTCAGAGTGAAAGTGGCTTCAGCAATAGCATAGTCTCACATACCCATTTTATTATAAGGAAAAACCCCATTTTTACTAGTAAATAGTCAATGGTTCTGGGGACTTAGAGACCATAAGCTCCCCTTTCCCTGCATGCGCTACTGTAAAGCTAGCTAAACATATTGCAGTTTTTTCCATGCATCAATTTAACTTTTTTCACAAGATAAAAAAATAACTAAAATCAAGGGCATATATAAGGGGGGGGGACAAAGGGTGAATCTCCCCCCCCCCAAACCGGTGTCTGAACCTGCTAGTCTCTCGCATGAAATATGTGAAAAATACCTATTTTTCAACTTTTCTAAAAGTTTATTTTCTCTATTTTCATTCTATTATATTTTTATCCCTTTGCCTACTGACTATTTTCGAGAAATTGTGAAGCCGCGGCGCGCGCGGGCGAAGATTCTACGAGAATCTGTATAATATCTTGGCTCAAGAAAAATTCTCTTGAATAGAGCCAACCCCCCTGTGTCCTTCTTTTTTTCTCTTAGAACAAGAAAAATTCTCTCGTTGCATGCAATTTTCTTTTGATTCAAGATAATTACCTATGATATTGAAATTGAATATCTCTTCACTCAAGTAATGCTTTTTTTTAGTGTAGAATTAGTGCCAGTTCCCAATCCAGTTTTTTTATATTTCATAAAAAACTTATGAAAGATCAAAATTTTTGAAGAATATTCTTCTTAAAATGCAATACAATTTTGCCTGCGGTGCTATGACACATTGTTTGCTGCAATTTTAGTTCAAGTTATTAGTATATTTTACAAAACTTTTGCAAAAAATTTAGAATCAAGACCAGATCCCAACCCATTTTTTTTTATATTTAATAAAATATATCAAAAAATTTTGCCTGCGGCGCTATAAGCCATTGATTACTACAATTTTAGTTTAATCTTAGACAATTTTTATCAACGGCATTTACGTGTTAAAAAATGCGTTATTACTAACAACCAATCTAGGTTGAGTGAATTTTTTTATACTGTCCCCTAAGTAAAAATCGTGTCTATGGCCTTGCCTAAAATTAGCAAAACTAATGCATGAAAAAGTGACTACCAGGGATAAACAAATTTAGCTGATTTTTTAAATAAAGGTTTACATATTAATACTATTAAAAGGGATAGACAACCAAAATGTAATAAATTAAATCGAGGCTCTGCTTATAAGCACTTATATTGCAAGGTAACTGTATACATCAGAATGAAAATGATCTGAAAACAGCCGTACCGTATATTAAAGGAAGCTTTTAAATCAGCAAGCGCCACTGCTTGTAATGTGTTTTACAAGGTGAACAATATTTTCGATAAAGAATGTCCTATAATTCTTAATTAAATTTCGTGCAGCAAAAGTATCTTCCCGAGTTCTTTTTTCAAAACTAATCCATTGGATGGGGTTGTATGGGCTGCGCTGTAGAGGTAGTATCTCTTGTTTAAGACGGTTGCATCGAGAGTCATAGACTGGAGATGGTTTTGAACAATTGGTCCTCACAGGGCGGTCAGCTCTCACATATGGCTCACCCCAGTAACTGCATCAACCTGCAGGCCAAGCTATGTGATGGTAGCCACATATGGCGAGAAAATTAGTGTTGGAAAGCAGTAACACTAAAAGTAATTGTTCGGCGTACTTCTAGATATGGAAAGAAAAACGGCAACAAATTACATAGTTAAAGGCGTGAAAAGGATTGTTTTAACGGTTTTAATGCTGCGATGAGGAAGGCAACGGGAAACCACCTCATTACCGTCCCCAGGAAATATCATCATCATGACTGGAAAACCAAAAGCTCAGGCCCTCAGTCCCCGGCAGGTCTTAAGTGACCAGAGGGTGCTAAGAATATCCGGACCAGTCATGAAGAAGATTACTACATGGAACGTACAAAGTATGTTTCAGGCTGGAAAAGTCCACAATGTCATCAGAGAAATGGAACGATTGGACATAGAGATCTTGGGAGTTAGCGAGGTTAGATGGCTTGACTCAGGTAAATGCCAGATAGACGACTACCATGTCTATTACGCAGGCAATGACGGACAAAACCACTATAATGGCGTCGCAATCATTTTGAATAAAGAAATTAAAAAATCCGTTAACTCTTTTCTCCCTGTGTCGGATCGAGTCATATTTTTTCAGCTAAACTCTAAGCCTTTCAATGTCAATATTATTCAAATATAGGCTCCAACCAGCAAATATTTAGATGACGTAGAGGCATTCTACTACCAAGTTCAGACTGCCCTTAATTTTACAAAAAAGACAGAAATCACCATTGTTATGGGAGACTTCAACGCAAATCTTGGAAACGCCCCAAGAGAAGACATTGTTGGGAGATACAGTCTTGGTACATCAAACGAACGTGGAGATCGCCTTTTCCAGTTCTGTCAGGAAAGGGATTTTATCGTGACAAATTACGGATTATTTAATAAAAGACAAGCTGGAATCCTTGTAACAATCAGTGCAAAATCATACCGGATACCAAAGAAAAACTAAAATAATGGGGTAGCTATATAGAACATCCCTCTACCGATAACCGATCCGAACAGCAAGAAGAATTCCCAAACCAAGGCATAGATATAACACCAGAGGAAGTAAAACACGCAATATCTTCAGCTAAAAACAGAAAAGCGGTAGGGCAAGACGAAGTATACACTGAGGTTTTAAAGCTAATAAAAAACGAAAATTCGCTAAATACGCTGGTCAAACTTTTTAACTTGATTTATCGTAGCGGTAAAATCCCTGCTGACTGGCTAAAATCAACTTTTGTTACGCTGCCTAAAAAACATTCAGCAAAGAAGTGCAGTGATTACCGCCTAATCAGCCTAATGATTCATATGTTAAAAATATTTCTAAAGATTATACACAAAAGAATTTATGGGAAATGCGAATCCTTTATGGGCGACACGCAGTTTGGATTTCGTGGTGGGTTCCGGACAAGAGAGGCCTTGTTTGGCATTCAAGTCTTAGTTCAGCGGTCTAGGGATGTGTCGGTGCCAGTATATGCCTGTTTCATAGATTAAGAGAAAGCATTTGATCGAGTCCTACACGAAAAGCTCATAGAATCGCTAAAAGAAGTTGGTCTAGATGACCGAGACCTAAAGATAATCGCTAATCTATACTGGAATCAGACTGCTCAAATAAAGGTCGATGGCCAACTGTCCGAAGAGGTCCAAATAAGAAGAGGAGTACGCCAAGGTTGTATATTGTCTCCGCTGTTGTTTAATATCTATAGTAACAAAAGAGTAGAGAATACACTTCATAACTTCGAAGGGGGTTTGACCATAAACGGCATAAAAATCAACAACATACGATATGCCGACGACACTGTCATAATAGCAGACACGCTGGAAGGCCTTAAGTTGTTGAATCAAATTGCTGGCAAAAGTTCGCAATTCGGGCTTAACTTAAATGTTGGGAAAACAAAATTGATGGTTATATCTAAGGAAAAGAACATCCGATGCATGTTAAAAGTAAATGGGCAGCAAGTCCAACGCGTGGATTCATACAAATACTTAGGTTGTCTCCTCAATGAGAACTGGGACAACATACAAGAAGTTCGTGCAAGAATTGAACAGGCCAGATCATCTTTTATCAAAATGAAATCAGTGTTGTGTAGTCGCGATCTTAATACCACTCTCCGAATTCGTGTGCTTCTGTGTTATATTTTTATCATCTTATATTATGGCATGGAAAAAAGTTGGAGGCATTCGAGATGTGGTGTTATCGTAGAATATTAAGGATATCTTGGATGGACCGAGTAACTAATGTGGATGTTCTGCTTAGAATAAATAAAGAGCTTAAAGTTTTATTTACCATTAAAAAACGAAAACTTGAATATTTTGGCCATATTTTGAGAAATGACAAATATAAACTCTTAAAATTGATAATAGAAGGCAAAATTGAAGGCAGAAGAGGTCCGGGTCGTAGACGGATATCATGGGTTAAAAATCTTAGACAATGGTATGGTGTTCGTACTACAACACTTTTTCGAAAAGTTGTGGACAGGGTGCAGATCGCGCTAATGATAGGCAACGTTCGAAGAGAGCATTTAAACAAGAGGCTTGCATCTGGCTGCTACTGCATACGTACAGTGGCAACCAACTTGGGTACATCAATTGCCAGGATGGTTTTCTTCTCAGTTGTGCAATCTTATCTCTTATGGTCTACCATTTTGGGGTTGCTGCAGCCAGCAATTGTTCGAATCTGTTTTTAAACTTCAAAAACGTGCTATACGTTACATTGCAAGGGCCTCTCCTAGAGATCACTGTAGGCCACTTTTCATCAGTTATGAAATTCTTACACTTCCATGCCTGTTTATATTAGAGACTGCAAGTTTAATACATAAGCACATTGCTGCATTCCCAGTTCATCAGACAGCTTATTCTACTCGCCGATCCCATGACATTCCTCTTCCAATACCAAATTCCTCTCTAGTCCAGAATTCCATTATATATAATAGTGTAAAGGTATATAATCACCTACCCCGAAATTTTAAAATCATAACCAATCAATCAAAGTTTCGCAAACTCTTAAAAGAAGCACTAGTAAAACAGGCTTTCTACTCGCTTGATGAACATTTTAATTTTTCTTTTAGTTAAGAGATCTCTTATCAATTACCAGTTATTTGGTCGCTTTGTTACCTTCATCTTATGGTTTCCATTGGACGAAGGTGACGGTTGTAACCTTTGTCTGCTTATATATGAACAAAAATCTATTTTATTGTACTTAAATAAATTAAAAATTTTAAACACATCTCTTATTGTTTTTTTTTTCTAATATGTTAACATTTTAGCTTTGCTTAACTATTTTGTTCTTGTTTCTTTATTTGTACGCATGTGTGTATTATTGTATACTGTTTTAAATTTTAATATGTTAAAAAATTCGTTCTATTTTAATTTCCTGATAATCAAGAAAAATATTGACTTGGATCTATTTTAAATTTTAAATGTTAAATGTTAAATGTTAAATTTTTTGTTATGACTTTAATTAATAGAGGATAGTTGACTATTTTATATTTGCCATTTACTTCTATTTTATTAAGAAGGAAAATTTTTTATATTTTTGTTTTAAAAGGTAGCTATAAAAAAAAATATATTAATAAAATTATATATTGCAGGTATGCTAGTCGCATAACTTTTATTAGGTGCTTATAGATATTAGATTTTAGATTTAAATCTTTGGCTTTGTCAACAAGATTGTATTTTCTTAGATAATAAAGCATGCACAGTTAGCAAAAACGACAATTTCAAAACAAAAAATATATAAATTTTCCAACCCTTGAATTTTTAATTTTTATGGTCCCTTGATAAAAATGAAGTAAAATATAAAATCCTGTATGTACGATTTTTTTGTACAGTCGACAAAACAATAAACGTTTAATTAAAAAATACTTTATTTTATGAATATTATTGGACTTTATTAAATATTCTGCGCTACTTATATTACCGCTCAAAATGTTTTTTAAATAATCCCCAAAATATAAAATAAAATATGCGATTTTTGAACAGTCGACAAAACTATAAAGTCCAAATAAAAAAGCATAACTTAAATAATAATTTTTTTGTAACCAAAACTAATAATAATAATAAAAATTAAATTAAATTAAGTGTTGGCTATTATACGTTGAAATGCACCTAACTAAATTAAACGAATAATTTTTAGCGTTTTTGTTTAAATGATAGTTTTTGGAAAATTTTTTAAATGAATGATGAGATTGTTCGCTTGCTTGTTCTGAATAAAAGCCTAATGGTTTTTGTGTCATTTCAATGAACTCTTGAACATGATGCACCACTGTATGTATGTACTTAAAGTTTGCTTTGTTTAATTCTTCTTTGAATTGTTCCATATAAATAACATAATTTGCATCCAAAGAGGTTCCAAAGCAACTGGCCACTACTTTGTCAAAACTTTTTAGAACTGGTATGTATACATTTCCTAAAAATAAGGTTATCAAATCATAAACGAATCACAGCTTATTCTAAAATGACACTGCCTGCCTGCCTACATGATTTAAAATTTAAAAAAATAATATAAATAACCTGATGAGCATAAATTTTCCAGTACGTATACATGTTTAAGTAATTTCCTTGCATTGTTGCCATTTAACTTTTGATAATAATCCAGCCTTGCTCCAGATTTTTTTAACCAGGTGTCAACTATTTCTGGCAATTCTAGTTTTATGGAATCAACTATTTTTTGAACTACACCCATAAGCAGGTGCAGCTCAGATGGTGGAATATATTTTAGTACAGGTGTATCCTCATCCCCGATGATAAGGGGGATATTCACACAGTTCTCTAAAAATATTACCAAAAATAATTAAATTAAAGAATAAAGAGGGAAAAAAGCGGAAAGGTTTTGGAAAAAGAAGTTAATTATATTGAAGAAAATAGGCCTGGCTCAACTTATGAATTTATAAGTTTCACGACATGAGTCATAATAGATCATTGAGAAACAGAACCGAGAGGTGACTACAAAAAACATGGTCACGTACCAAAATGCTTGGCCTTTGATGTATCCTTAAGAGTTTCTTGTTGCCATAAACTACATTTATTGGTGATGCTTTTTATTGTACGTGCCTGACCTCTCTCTTTTAGTTGTTTGTGGAAACCCAGCAAGAGTTTTTCCTATTCTCACAAGGTTCAAAATCCTCGCTTGGTAACACCGATAAACAAAATTTTAAATATCCACCCCCACTGTCAATGCCAATCTTTAGGTTGAAATCATTTGTGTCCATATTGCGCTTCTCCAACACATGAACGAGAAATTATTGCAATAAACAAATGGTAGCGAATGACCAATTTTGTTTTTTTCAATTTCCAATTCCTTGCAATAAAAAAATGTATCCAAAGAATGTGATATTTTAGTTATTTCCGCCATTGCTTTTTTTTCCAATATGTTCTTGTCGAAATTTTTTAGGCGTTGAGTAATTTTTTTCATTGAGTTCAAAGAAAGGTTGCAATCTACCTGGATTTCTCTAAGGATATCGCTTGAAATTTTCGATGCTGGTTTTTCATCTTCTTTTCGTTCTATTGAAACTGTCATGTGGATTCCCCTACCTTTATTTAAAGTAATGGAATTAGAGGAACTACACTGGTGCGATTCTTGTTCAAGCAAGATCTTACTAGCCACTTGTTCATGACATCCTTCAGCTAACTGAAAAGTATTTTCCACTTTGGTAGATAAATTACAGCTATGTCTTTTTCCTCTTTGTATTCTTGAATTACAAAATGAACAAAGTGTTTCCGGCTTTATATCATTACTTTGAATGGTAATAAAATTAAATGGTAGATTTTTGCTAGGTTCCATTGGACTGGGTTTAAATCTAGCCATTTCGCAAAATTGACAAGTGCATTTTTCGTTATTTCGCGAAATTATTATTTTAATTTTGCTGTAATTTAAAAAATTTTCTAGTCGGTTTTGTCTTAATTTATTGTAGCAGCTGCTACAAAGCACCGTTGGCGTCGTGGAATTATTTTTATCGAAATGTGGAACTATTTTCTTAAATAATATTTTTGTTTTACCGCTAATATGAAACTTGTTTTTTACCTTATTAAAACAGCAGTAGCAAACTTGTGATTTGGACTTTAAATGCTTCGCAGACATGCTTAAATATTTTTATAAAAATAAACTGTTTTACTTGATGGTTACTTTGATGACAAGACTGAGTATTTTTCTGTCAAAATAAGCAATTGTTTTTCACGCTTTTTGTCATGGTCTACTATTGCTAATATTCTACTTTGTAAGTAGGTACGTACCAGAAATCATATTAAATTTGTTTGTCATTGCAAACTAAGTACCTAAATACTATTACCTTACCTTAAAAATTATATTTTAAATATTTTTGGGAAAAAGTCCCAAAATATTATTTTTTTTATTCAAAATAAATTATTGCTTTTTTTTAATTGAAAATATATTGTTTTGCCGACTGTACAAGAAATCGCACATACAGGATTTCATATTTTGAGCCAATTTTGCCAGGAGACTATGAAGATTAAAAATTCAAGGGTTGGAAAATTTATATATTTTTTGTTTTGAAATTGTCCTTTTTGCTAACTGTGCATGGTTACTACTACTACATGGCACTTGAAGAATCCATTGGATATTCTTTTTGGAGATTTATTCCTGAATAATAGGAATTTATTGACTTGAAAAAGTTACTGGTGTCTTTTTGCTGTGCATTATGCCTACTTCGGTAAGCAATCTTTCAAAAAAATCGCCTACTTAAGTGGAGACAAATGCAAATTTATATTGCATGTTGTTTGGGGAGGGTGACCAGTGGAACTCCCAATGATCCCACGCTGGTAAGGATACGTAACCAATTTTGAATTTTCGTTGTTTCTAAAGCTAGTGATTTTTTTACAAGGACGCAACTTCAACCATCTAATATCATTTTCTTACCGAATGTTGGCAACAATGTCGTGTCAACCAACATGGTCATCCGGGGCCAGAATATCAACAATTACCTATTCGAACCCAACTAGCAATTTGTCGACGACTCAACGTTGTGCAACCAATGCCGAAATTTATAACCAAACCGCAGTTTACTGTGAAATATGCAGATCTTAGCCCTAGAAACATACACGCTTGCAACTTAAAATGATTTTATGAAATAGAAAAGATACACTGAATTACACACATGTTGTTTAAGCTTCCTAAGAACCAAATACCAGCTTTTACATGCAAAAAGTAACGACTTTTGGGTAAATGTAAATATTAAAATCATGAACTACTATACTGTGTTTTAAACGGCTCTTTGGCTAACAAACGCGAACATGTCTCAATTTTAACCAATGGAAATTGACACAGTGCAGTGCTCCGAAGATGGTTAGTTGGAAACATAACATGAAAATTGGTTAAATAAAAATAGTCGCGCCCGCTTCTCCAACAACCCGGTCAGAAAACGTTGCCTTCACAACTAAGAAACCGCTGACAAAATGGTTAATAAAACAGAGGTCATATATAGTTGCGATCAACGTTTAATCGTCCTAACCTTGTCTACGTCGACTTTAGTTTTCAAGACAACTACCCCAGACAGCAAAGTTACGTACCAGGTACATACCTCGTACCTAAGCCGCGGACGAAGAGTACGTACACTAACTCCATATGTACGAACTAGGGACGTACATATTACGTGCATTTTCCAACGCTATGTACATCCTTGGGATATGAAAAATATGTACAATTTACGTACATTCGTGTACGTACTCAGTACGTACTTTGTATGTCCTGCGGTGAACCAATAAAAGATGTGAATTGGACGTAAAATGTACGGTGTACGTACAGGGGACGTTTTTGGTACGTACTTTGGAGGACGTCGGACGTAAATAAATAAAATAAAAAATATTTTTTTATGTCTAGGGGAGAGAAGGGCAGCGATTTTAAAGCCCAAGAACTCCTCAGCACTTCTCTCTCCTGGTTGACCCTCCAGGAAAGCATTCCTGACGGAAGAAGAATGTCAGAAGTGAGATAAATTTTACATAAATGAACTACGTCCAAGTTATGACAACACACTTTTGGACGTACATCGTACGTATCTGGTATAGGTTCTGGGACGTAAAGACGTAAAATGGATGTAAAATGTACGTCCTTGGGATGAATGATGCTGTCTGGGACTATTTTCATAATTAATAAAAGCTCTCTGCAGCACATTTGGAAGTGAAATTTTAGGCTTGTATGCAAAATCTCATCTCTAGTATTCTTCATTTGGCTATAATTTCCATAAAACAAAAATTGCTATTTTGCACAATATGGCAAGCACTGTTTAAGGTATCTGAAACACTTAATTTTTATTTTAGTTTCTAGATTTGAAACTTCAATTTTTAAGAAAATTTCTTATTTTAAATTCACTTTGTTTGTCTACACTTTAATTGAAACTTTGTCTACACTTTAATTGAAACTTTGTGAATAAAGTATACTTAGTTCTGAAGGTGTCACCAATGTGGCAGACATTTTCAGTGCGACTTTGTCAGTGATGAATAAAATAACCTAAATGTTAATTTTTCAAACATACGTTGCCATATTGTGGTTGTGCTATATAGTGGGGTTCCCTTCTCTTAATATAATTAGTCTTACATAATATATAGAAAAAGAATAATCATTTCTCAAATATAATCGTTCAGGTAAGAATTTATATTAAGTCAGATATTACAAAAGCTAGTTCACCTTGTATGCATTTATAAAATGGTTCATGCCGAGAAGATCATGTCCCTCCACCGCACACAGAGTGTTACCAAAGGCTCGTAACTCGCGTCCCTCGGCGAATTATGGCAAACATTAGGCAGAAATATTGCCGATATCTTATTGCATATTATACGTTTTGGGTACTACAGGTACTACACGAGCCTTAAATAATACACAAGCAGTAGTGTCGGATAAGTTTGTTTCTTGGTGGTGTATAACATGGCAAAACAAAATATAATTGACTATGATTCCTTTTTATTCTATTGTAATTTTTAAGTCTATCTACCATTATAATTTTTAAGGTTATCTTAGATTGCAAACCTAGTGAATCAAGTTATAATGGTAACTCAAGATAGTTTGCCGAGGTTTGATAGTTGTAATGGAAAAATGTTATGCAAAGAGGTTTTTTATCTCGTGCAATGAATTGTTGCTACGAACAGCAAAAAAACAATTGAAATTAACTCTGTGTTTCGGACTTCCATTGTCAATCATACATACAATCTCTGATCGTCTTCAGGTGCAAACCACAATCAATTCCTAAGGCTACGTATTTATATACTGTGAGAAATCACTCAACCTTGAAGTTTAAGAAGTTGGCTCCGCCCAAGGAGGGGCTTCCAAATATTTGGGATTTCAACACTTCTTCTTCTTCAAGTGTCATGCTCTCTTCGAACGTTGGCTATCATCAGCGCAATCTGCACCCTGTCCACTGCTTTTCGGAAAAGTGTCGTAGTACTAACACCATACCACTGTCTAAGATTTTTTAAGCCATGATATCCGTCTACGACCCGGACCTCTTCTGCCTTCAATTTTGCCTTCTATTATCAATTTTAAGAGTTTATATTTGTCATTTCTCAAAATATGGGCAAATTATTCAAGTTTTCGTTTTTTGATGGTAAATAAAACTTCAAGCTCTTTATTTATCATCCACATCCACATTAGTTACTAGGTCCATCCAATATATCCTTAATATTCTACGATAACATCTCGAATGCCTCCAACTTTTTGCACATGGCCTCAGTCAGTGTCCATGCTTCCATGCCATAATATAAGATGCTAAAAACATAACACCGAAGCACACGAATTCGGAGAGTGGTATTAAGATCGCGACTACACAACACTGGTTTCATTTTGATAAAAATGATCTGGCCTGTTCAATTCTTGCACGAACTTCTTGCATGTTGTCCCAGTTCTCATTAAGGAGACAACCTAAGTATTTGTATGAATCCACGCGTTCAACTTGCTGCCCATTTACTTCTAACATGCCCCGGATGTTCTTTTCCTTGGATATGACCATCCATTTTGTTTTTTCAACATTTAAGTTAAGCCCGAATTGCGAACTTTCGTCGTCGGCATATCGTATGTTGTTGATTTTTATACCGTTTATGATCAAACCCTCTTCGCAGTTATGAAGTGCATTCTCTATTATTTTGTTACTATAGATATTAAACAACAGCGGAGACAATATACAACCTTGGCGTACTCCTCTTCTTATTTGGACCTCTTCGGACAGTTGGCCATCAACCTTTATTTGAGCAGTCTTTGTCCAGTATAGATTAGCGATTATCTTTAGGTCATCTAGACCAACTTATTTTAGCGATTCTATGAGCTTTTCGTATTGGACTCGATCAAATGCCTTCTCAAAATTTATGAAACAGGCATATACTGGCACCGACACATCTCTAGACCGCTGAACTAAGACTTGAATGCCAAACAAGGCCTCTCTTGTCCCGAACCCACCACGAATTCTTTTGTGGATAATCTTTAGAAATATTTTTAATATATGGCTCATTAGGCTGATTAGGCGATAATCACTACACTTCTTTGCTGAATGTTTTTTAGGCAGACTAACAAAGGTTGACTTTAGCCAGTCAGAAGGGATTTTACCTCTACGATAAATCAAGTTAAAAAGTTTGACCAGCGTATTTAGCGAATGTTCGTTTTTGATTAGCTTTAAAACCTCAATGTATACTTCGTCTTGCCCTAACGCTTTTCTGTTTTTAGCTGAAGATATTGCGTGTTTTACTTCCTCTGGTGTTATATCTATGCATTGGTTTGAGATTTTTTCTGGCTGGTTGGTTTACTGAAAATACCCTGATTCTGCCCAATAAAGGCAGCTTCAAGGAATTTTCGTTTCTTCCAGTGTGACTCCTTGTGCAAAACCTTTGCTTCTGCCCAGTTCATTCGGTGCTGTTTTGACCATGCATGTTCGGCGATTCCTGATTTCGTTGTTTCACCTTTTTGGGTATTCGTCTGATGTTCCTTAAGCCTAACAGATAGTGGTCTTTTAGTTTCGCCTATATATGATTCACCACACTCACAAGAAACTTGGTAAATGCATTCCTTATTTTGTTTGTTCTCTGGTTTTGGTCTTGCAATCTCTGTCCTGTTTGTCGAAATTTAGAAATAGTATCTGTTATAAGTTTAAGGCTGTAGCCATTCTGCTGCAGATCCTTCTTAATGTTTCTTATTTCGATTTCCAAGTCATGAGAATTGTTACAAATTTGAACGGCTCTGTTATACAAAGTTTTGAGTTGTTCGAATTTTCTCTGATACTCCTTTAACGTATTAAGGAACATCAGACGAATACCCAAAAAGGTGAAACAACGAAATCAGGAATCGCCGAACATGCATGGTCAAAACAACACCGAATGAAGTGGGCAGAAGCAAAGGTTTTGCACAAGGAGTTACACTGGAAGAAACGAAAATTCCTTGAAGCTGCCTTTATTGGGCAGAATCAGGGTATTTTCAGTGAACCAAGTGTTGAAATCCCAAATATTTGGAAGCCCCTCCTTGGGCGGAGCCAACTTCTTAAACTTCAAGGTTGAGTGATTTCTCACAGTATATAAATACGTAGCCTTAGGAATTGATTATAGTTTGCACCTGAAGACGATCAGAGATTGTACTGATCGAAACGTCGTGAATAAATAAAATATAGACAATGGAAGTCCGAAACACAGAGTTAATTTTAAACACATCATTGTCTCAAACTTTCAAACAAAAAAAACAATTATTGTCAAATGTAAATCTCTTTTTTTAAATATAAAAATTAAGTTCCTGAAATTTTTCGGAACAAGTACCTAGTTGTCGTGGTACTTTCGAGACTCGTTTGGATATAGTTTTTGGATTGCAAAATACGGTTTTCAAAAGGAGTTTCTTAAATTAGGAAAGAAGTAAAACACACGGTCTTCTCTACAAAATGATTTATGTAGTAAATCAATTACTTAATTAAGTACATGTTTTGAGTTCGGCAGAACCCATCCTCAGCTCTCAAATAATAAAATTATAAAGTTACGCGTGGGAATATTTTACTGGTTCTCGACATTTGGTACGATAAGTGGGGAGCCTTCTCTTAATTTAAGTATACATTAAGGTAGGTTAGGGCCACTTGCTCATTCTTTTACTTGAGTTCTAAGTTCTACTCACTTTTGTTTTTGAAAAGAGACAGAGTTAAGTTCAAACTTAAGGTGTTTGTTGGGCAAGCGCGCATTATACTCCTCAAAAAGTACACTTAAATTAAGAGAAGGCTCCCAATTTTCGTACCAAATGTCGAGAACCAGTAAAATATTCCTACAGGTAATTTTATTATTTTAGAGTTGTTAATGGGTTCTGCTGAACTCGAGACATGTACTTAATTAAGTAATTGATTTACTACATAAATCATTTTGTAGAGGTTTGGGGTTAAATACCCCCCACCCGAGAGACCTGGTTATATACAATTGGAACAATCAAATAACAGCAGAAATAAAATAAATAGGTAATAAAATACAAGAGCCTGGAATTTAATTTTTAACAAAAATCTTTCAAAAATCATCAAATTGCTAAATTTTTCGCCTGCGCCTACTTGATTGACTACATTTTTACGATTTTGTTCATTCATGTATGATTTTTTTAGTTGTTTTCAATTTTGTTTATTTTTATTTGGTGTCAAAAATGGCTTCTAAGTTTCATTTCGCAAAAATTTTCGCATGCGGCGCCTTTTAGCATATTTACAAACGAATTAAGGGTAAATAAACAACTCAAATTCCCAAAACCTTATCAATATTTACGATTTTAGTTTAATTTTAACTCAAAAACTGCAGTTTAGTGTTATTTTCTCAAAAAAATTTGACTGCAGCACATTGAACCATGATTTTGACATCAAATATTGGATAAATAAACAATTTTACAACACCCCTCCTCCCTAACATTTTTACTTCAAATTAAGTTTTTTTTATTATTTATCCTTAACCCCCCCCCCCCCCAAAGCCAATTCCTGGGTGCGCCACTATTTTTAACCTTAAAATTTTAGAACTAAAAACTAACAAAATAGGATTGCCTTAAAATTTTTAGGTCCCAAAAATATTTTAACTCATGTCAAAAATAAAAAAGTATCAATCATGTCCTCTATTTTTTTTAAATTTGGTGACCAACTTTTATTTTTATATTTAGATTCTTTAAAAAAAATCAATCCATAAGTTCGCAAGTTATTACCTCTTATAAATTTAGTCAAAGATAAAGCAATCACATAGTATAACACAGGTAAAACAAAAAGTTAATACAGGAATTTTGACTGATTGATGGACTGAATCGTTTTGGCTCCCGCATTGACAACAAATATATCAATTGATACAAAAACACCTATCCGAGTGGTTGCAAATATCCGTGATTGTTTTATTTTTACAAAAATTTTAAGACCTAGAATGTTGTGATTTTTTCGTGTTATTTAGATAATTTTTCAAATCAAATAAAACAATTTAAAAAAATGGAGGACATGACTGATAAAAAAATAAGGGGCATGAGCAAGGTCTTTATTTTTAAGCATACAAAAACTACAACAAAATACTCGGTTTACTTTTGCCATTGGGCAAACATTTTTTGGTCTCTGAAAATGTTAGAGCTCAGTATTATAGTAGGAATCAAATTTAGATCAGCCCAAAAGCTGTTTTTGATTGCCTTTTTGCAAGCATTATTTTTTATTTCTTATTTTTTTGTTTGAAAGTTCTAGAGTTAAGAGCAGAGAATCTTTTGTTTTCTTTCAGTGACGTTAGCTCAAAAAATGTCGAAGCGACGCGACATTCACAACGGGTCATGTAATATTCATACTTTTTGGAGTTAAATAAACATCAGAATTGGCTGAATTTTCAATGGAAGGCACGTTTCGTAAAAACTAAGACACGGCTTGCAGTATTGTTTTGATTTTTTTGCCGCATAAGTTAAAATTTCTTTTCACAAAATCAAAAAAGTGCTCGGAGCCCTTTCTATGTTTATTTGACTCCAAAAAGTATGGCAGTATCCGTTTTGAACGTCACTTCTACATTTCCTGAGCTAATGTCACTGCCATAAAAAAAGAATCTTTATCGTTAAAAACAAATGCTCTCGAAGGGGTGTCTACATTTAATTGATAGGACTGTTCACATTCACATTAAAAGTTTATTCTATTTTCTTTTCACATTTAAAAATAATTCAGTTCAATAAAGTTTAAACTTTTTTTTATTTATATTTCTTTTTATAAAATTGTCTTAATATGCCTTGATGAGGGTGTCTTTCCATAAACATATACAGTGGCGTACGCAGAAATCATTCCTAAAGGAGGAGGGTCTTAAAAAATAGCATATTCGCAGATAACCATCTTATTCTTTTGGAAAATTTTCTTTAGAATTCAATATTAATGGTTGGTTCTATTGGGGGCGGGCCGGTTAAGTCCCTAATGCCCGTGTGCACCACTTCCCCTTACTTTTTCCATTTCTCCGCTTGAACTGAGGGTGACCCCTGAGATTTACTTTGCAAAAATTCCGAAAAAGTAAGGAAATTATTGGCAACATGGCAATTATCTGCATTTTTTTGTATTTTTTTGTGTGATGACCATGATTACTACTTGTCAGCTGTCAAAAAATAACATAAAATTTTTAAGAAAAACAAATTTTATTAATTATTAGAGACATTTTACACCTCTTATAAAAGGTCCCCATTATGTGACTTTATCGCTTAATAACGCGTTGTGACGTAGCTAACGTCACGTTATTTTTAAGACAGCATTTTTAGTTTTTGCACGCCGCCTTTGATTTGTTTATGGCCGACTTTATACGGTATTTATTATTAAAAATATTTACAAAAAGAATTTGTCCAATAATATTTTTCATTTAGAATATCTTATTCTTGTGATTTTTACGGTGAATTTTAATCATTATTAATTAAAACACAACAGAGTCAACGGAGGTTATTATAAACAGATCGGAATTACTTGTCATAGTTGAACCCAAAGAAACGATTAAACAAAAATTGACACTAATCTTTACAATTAATTAGTATTCTCCCGCAGGTAACGTCAAACTTTATCGGTTAGTAAGGGATTCCGTTATTAGCTCGTAACTGCGCATGCCCGAAATAAGCGATAAAGTAAAAAGGCATCAAAATTATAGGTGCAAAAGGTTTTATGATTATATCGAGGAAAACGCACATAAAACTATTATAATTTGTTAAATATAAATGACTATTTATTATTACACCACCAGTTTTTTGAGTTTCTTTTCAACGAATTTGCGAAAAAAAGGTGAATTATTTGCTTAGCAGAAAAGTTTGCTTTTAAGTATTGTGCAAAGTTTTAAAAGCATTATTTTTTTTTACATTCTAAACCTTTTGCAAAAGGTATCTTCATCAAAAGTGTTGAAATAAATTCATTCTTTGAAAAATCCTTCTTAGTATTTCATTAAGTACAAAGTCTAATTCTTGGTTTTCGTCATCGTTCCAAAGAAGTTCCATTTTAAGCACAGACCACTAATCACAGAAAGATTTTAGGGCAACGGAACAATTTTAAACCTGATAAAATTAAAGGCTTTTCTTTTTAAACATTACCAAAAAATACCTAACATAACCGTAAAATGCGCTTAAGCCGAAGTAATTCTACGGCTCATCTTAACTGCAGCTTAAGTGCCACTTACAAGATATTCCACACCATTGCAAACCAAAACTCGGCTTACATGTGAAGCCGAACCTGTGCACACGGACATAAGCCGAGTACGCCACTTACTTTAAAATATTTTAATATTGGGGAAATTTTGGAACACTTATTTGATGCTTCGTAGTGGTTGTGGTAGTTAGTGCGTCTGCGCAATAGCTAAACGTCATGTCGTTGTGGGACTTAACTGCCGTAAGCTACGAATCCATTTCGTTGGCGCAATTAATTTTAAGAATAATAAAATATTACCGGGTTCCAACACATAAACCACTAATTTTGTAAAATAAAGCACAATTTTGTATTTTTTCTCACATTTCTAATTCTTTTTAGAAATGACAATTTTTAATGTCTTCCAAAAACTCTGGTAAAATTGGCGCGTGGTAAGCGTAGTGGTTGTTAAACACTAGCATAACTTCTTTCAAAGTTGTCAAACTTTTAAGCGTTCCTAAATTTTCCTATTAATGTAATACTTTTCAATTTACAACTCTGTTTTAAAATTACTTCTTACTGCTGCACTTAACTAGCTTCTGTATATGCGAAACCCCATATAACCTCGCGGTAAAATTACTTTTATAAACTAAAGCAATTTTATTGTCTTGATCCTGTGAAACATTTTAAAATGCCCGGCCTACCGCTGGGCTCCCCGTTTCGGGCCTTGATTTACATTTTCAGTAACATGTCCAGGATTTAAGGCAATAAAACATTGATGTTTGCCTCGCGGTCTTGTGTTCGCACATTTATAATTAGCTAGCGGGTACAAGTTTTGTTAAAGTTTTGCTGATGTCCGGAGCTTCTGATTGTTAAGTAGACGCAATTGAAAAATGCACGCAAAAATGGCAAAAACAAAGAAAAATTAAATAGTATATTATAAACCAATAAGGGATAAAAGTGGCATTTTTTATTCCGAGGAAATGTCTGTAGGGGCATAAAAAGACACTCGAATCACGTTAAAAACTGGGAGAAAAACTTTGGGAATTATAATTATTTTACTTTTCGTTCCTTTTTTTACTTTTTATCTCTACATTACTTTTATTTTTTATTTATTTTTATTTATTTCAATACAGTGTGCAGTAACAGGGCTCCAAATAGCACAATACCTATAAAACATCAAGAAAAAGAATATAGTCACCTAAAATTAACAAAGCAAGCCTTAAACTACTATGGTGGCTAACATTAATTAAATAAGTCATACAAAAAGTTTAAAACTTAGACAAATAAACAAGGACAACAGATTAGAATAAAAGAAATTATTAAAATTCCAATTTTGTGTATTTATTAGGTAGAAATTGTAACGTTCCAACGAAAAATATCTACATTATTTTATCCAATTTAGATTTGAATGAGCTAGTGCTGCAATTAAAAATATCTAGATCGTCTGGCACGTATTTGTTAAAAACAGTGACATTATCCTAAATTCAATGCTGTTTCTACCAGCATGTGTTCTATTTGATTTCAGATAGAATAGGTGGTGTCCTCTATTTTGCCGAAGAGGGACATGGAGACTTAGAAGTGATAATAAATCAGGACAATTGATTTTATTTATTATTATTTTATGACCAAAATTTAGTGGTAATTTCTTTCGACGTGTAGTAAGGCTATCGAGGTTAAGTAAGGATAGTCTTTGCTCATATGGAAGTTGTGATTTGTCTATGTTTAACTTGTACAGCAAAATGTTAACAAACTTTCTTTGCACTCTCTCAATTCTAGCTTTATGTACCTCATAGTGAGGTGACCAAATAATGCAGCAGTACTCCATTTGGCTCCTTACCATAGAAAAATATAGAGATTTCAACAATTTAAAACATTTAAAACTCTTACAAGTCCTAAACACAAAACCCGCCATCCTAAAAGCCTTGTTGATAATATTATCTATATGTTTATTAAAAGTAAATAAAGCGAAACTCAAAAATAACACCTAAATCAGTCAATAATTCTACGCGAGAAATATTTGTAGAGTTAATGTGATAAGGATAGATTATTTTGTTAATCTTTCTAGAATATGTCATTACATTACATTTAGAAAAGTTAATATTCATTCCATTTGCAAACAAACAAGAAATATGCTTTTGAAGATATTCACAGTCTGTTTTATTGGTTATTCTCCCAAAGTTTTTAAAATCATTAGCTAGTTGTAAACAAATTGAATTTTTAAATAATTTTTGAATTTCATTTGCAAACAACGCAAAGACAAACGAAGCTAAATTTGATCCTTGAGGCACGCCTAATGTGACTTTAATTGGTTAATTTTTACATACTGTTTCTGCCCTTTTAGGTTACTGGAACACCATCAATTTCTTCAAAAGTATAGGTTGTAAGTATATTACGTCTACTTGAACAGTTTCATCTAATGCTTTTGATACATAGCTGGAAAAGACTGATAAATTGGTTTGAAAAGATCTTCCCGGGTAAAAACCATGTTGCTCTTCTGAAATTATATTTCGAAAACTGGCAGTTAATTCGTCATTGACAATTATTCAAAAACCTTTGCTAATATATACATCCATTAATCCAAATCCAACATCATTGAACCATGCAGCTTGTAAAAACAAAAGTGGCAATGCGTGCAAATTTACAGAGATTTCGTTTGTTGAAAGCGGTATTTAACAGGCAATTGATGGAGTTTAACATGCACTTCTTTCTGTACTTAGTTTGTTCCTATAGTGATTAATAAAAATGTATCATTTAATTAATCAAACTTTTGAACCACTTTGGCTCACGGCTCACAGTGGGGCAGATTATTTATAGTTAGAATCACAATTGCCACATTTTTTTTAAGTCAAAATTTTGAATGTACCGTTAACAGTATACTCAGCAAAATAGCTCATTAGTTTTGGGAAGCGCTTAGCGGTTTTAATTAAAATATGGAGATGCCGCAAACAACGCTTTTTATGAAAAGCCGCCTAAAATATTTTTGTCAAATATCTCTTAAAATATAGATGTTCTAAAATATTTTAATGTTTTTAAAGTAGGGCAGGTTTTTTGTTAATTTAAAAAAACTTCAATTAAAATAAATTAATAGTAGCTTATGTCTGACATACTTTACAATTACTGCATATGCACTACACCGTTCAAGATGCCAGACAGATGACGAAATCGAAAATTCTAAATTTTTATCAAAAAATGGCATTATCTTTATCTTTCTCTAAAATACTTTTTTTAATACTGTTTTCTCTTTTCAACGTCCTTAAATATTTTTTTTTATCAGAGAAAATAGAGGTTTTCACAAATAGTGGCTAAAATAGTGATTTTTTTTACAAGGGTTGGTTTAAATAACGAGCGCCGCGAGGTATTTAAAAACGCGAGTTCTTTAGTACCTTTATCCAAGAAAAGCAGGAAAATACTTTTAAAAATATCGAACGAAGAGCACTTTTCGCAATATACCATCTTTACACTATATGTATGTATATCAAGGCGGCTGTTAAACGAAATAACAATGGTTATAGTCATGTGTGCCTTTTTACTCGGTGACGTTCATTGTTGCGACATTTTAATCTTTGACAGTTTGATATTTTGACGATCTTTTTAAATGATTTTTAACTGGCGGAAATGAGTTAATTTTTAGGCAAGAATAATTAGATTTTTTCAATATTACTATTTTCCGTTATTTCTCTTTAATTTTGGGTAAAACTGGACAGAAACCTTTTTTTACACCCGTGATCAAAAAGAAGTTTTTTTGCACCCGTGATAAAAAAAAATGTTTTTTTGCATAGGTAACCAAAAAATTCATGCTTTAGTTATCTGCAGACAGTTATTAATATTATGTTTTTGATGACGTGAACTTTTTATTCTACGAATCGACATTTTGGAAACAAAATCATAAAATGTGGCTAAAATTATAGCTTAAAAATGTGAAAGACCTACAAAAAATCCGATAACCAAAAACGTTAGCACCTAAATTACGCTAAAATATTTTAGGCCTTAAATTACCATCATGTCCGTATCATTAGATACCCTGTATGTATGACAATTATTAAGAGTATAGTCTTCGCTGCCATCTTTCGTTGTCTATAATAAAGCAAAATTTTGCTTCCTTGTATTGAAATTTTTCAAAAAATTTACTCTCATTTTAAAGATAAAGCCTGAATCTATAAGGGTTCTCTAGTGGTTCAGCCCGATTCTCGTGTCCATTGAATATTAAAAATTGAATACTGCTATGTTTATTTAGTTTCGCAACTTGCAATATTCAAGAAACAAGAAATTGGTAATTGAATATTGATATCGAAAATTTTGACTTGACGTAGAATAACAGCATCACAATGATGTTTCAGACCGAGTTTTAGACAAAAAGGATCCAATTTCAGGAGCGGATACCGGAGATTTCAAAGAAGGGGTGGGGCGGTTTATAGTGGGTGTTGGGTTCGATCAGGGTGTATGCAAAATTATTAAAAATATTCCGATGTCCTAAATGCGCTTCAGGAAATTTTGACTAAAACTGCCAAAAATTAAACTAAAAGTTGTGGCAATCAATAATATCAAATTCTTCAAACATTTTGATATTTTTAGCATTTTTCATGATACAAAAACTGGTTTGAGATCTGGTCTCAATTCTAGATTTTTTGCTAAAATTATGTCATAAATGCGCCGCAGGTCTAAATTCTTAAAAAATGATACTAAGGCCGGTATTACACTATAAAATTTAGTTGTCAAAGATCTTTTATAAAATATATTTGATGAAACATTTTACAGTGTAATATACCATATTTTATGAAAAAAAAGAAATATTTCTTCTGTCAAAAATTTTTTATAAAATATATTTGATGAAACATTTTACAGTGTAATATACAATATTTTATAAAAATAAAAGAAATATTTCTTTTACAAAAGATTTTGGAAAAATAAATTTTATAATGTAATACCGACCTTATGGTACTTTTTACACGTTTAAAATACCTACCCTTGATAAAAACTCCTTAAAATTAAACTAAAATTGTAACGAATTTTTTGCAGTTTAAGCAGAACATTCTTCAAAAGTTTGGATCTTGTTTGCGTTTTTTTTTTATGAAATATTAAAAACAAAACTGGGTTGGGTTAGCTGCCAAGGGTGCCTGGGTTGGGTCGGGTCTGGTCTCAATTCTAGATATGTAGCTAAAATGATGTCATAAATGCATGTAAAAAATATACTAAAATGGTCGTTTTTTACGCGTAAGTGCCTCCAAGAGAGCGTGGCACTTGAAGAACAAAGTACTCCTCATTCCAAATTCTCCGGACCAATTTCAACACAGCAGCGAAATGGAACCGTCGTTGTCAGTGTTAAAAAACTGATCTGCAATTTCGAATGGAGTGTACATGGTCTATATTCAGAAACTGTAGGCTTATTCGTCAATCGGGTAAAGTTAGGCCATACTTGGTCGAATGTTGGATACCTCTGTACACGTTTATATCATGTAAATGTTCGAAACCAATTAACTTCTCTCAATCAGTCGATCTTGTCCTACTTGGGTCTTTATGACACGAAATAAAGTTATTTGCGGCCTTAAGTGGGCACAGCACTATACATATATACTAAGATTTTGAAGACTAAATTAAAACTTAATTTTTTGTCATCAAATTTGGAAAGCTTTAGTGAAAGCGACACCTCTGTGTGCGCCCCATAAAAAAAAACAGCTAAAAGAGAAAAAATCAACCACATACTACCATAAAAACAATCACACTACTCAGGCATACATACACAAAAAAATTCTCTTCCAGGTCAGGGTTGGACGGGATAGTGCCTAACACGCTTGACGCGTTTTCTTCCTTTGGGTTTTTTGCGTTTTTAAATTTAATTTTTCCACAGATCTCAACACAAAAAGGTACAAAAATAAATCCATCTCATAAATCTCCGTATTTAGAAAATTTTGCTTCTTTACCCTGCTCTGCTGCCCCCCACCTCCAGCCATTCTTAACGTTTTTGAAATGTAGGACTCGGCCATCGTTCCCTTGCAGGTATCATCCCATAAAAAAGCCCTATCGGCCCTCCACGGAACCAGAAACACTCAGTCAACCCGTTTTCCATCACTCCTACTAATACCGGAAGGCTCCAATTGGGAAGGGAATCCAGCAAGGGTCAGAGCGCGCTTTAAAATTTGGTAAATTTGGCTGTGGTGAGAAAACTAACTTCTAGTTGTCCGACTTAATTCAAATTGGGTATGCGATTATAGTTCCGGTGACAATACAATAATATGGTATTAATGGGCACCCGCCTCCCCCCTACGAGGGGGAAAAACGCCTACGTATGTTAGATTTCAACCAAAATTGGTATATACGGGGGTTTTTGGGGACAGGTAATACGAATCAGTTTTTGAAAATTAAATATGGTGGATTTAAGATGGATCATTACTGGTCATGTTTTGCTAACCAATTTTAGCTGATTTATACATCTAATTGTGTTCAAATTTGCTATGGGTTTATTGTTCCGGTGACAATACAATAATATGGTATTATCAGGGACCACTTCCCCCGGCTCCCCCTCGTAGTGGAGTTGGAAAAATATTTAGTTTGTTCGATTTTAGTCAAAATTGGCTTACAGGGGTTTTTAGAGAAGGGGATTTTGAATTTAGGCTACAAATCTAAAAGTTAACAAAAAGTAATTTTATACAAAAGAAAAATATAAAGTGCACTAAAAAGTAGAAAATAGCATTCTGATATCTTAATAAAAAAAGCGAAGGGCGCAAATTAAAACTAACAATGTCCGTGTATATATTAAAGAAATGCTAGGCTAGGTTGGGTCGAGTTTGGTAATTTCCTTACCCTTGCATTTCTCTGCTTTATAGTTAATTCAGATTCTTGCGAATCATATTATAATCAATAACATAAATTTATCGAGTCAACATGGCCAAACTTCCTAGAATGCTAAAAATTATTTTCTACTTTTTAGTGCACTTTATATTTTATAAAAGCTTGTATTTGAAAAGCTTTTTTCTAAAATCCAAAAAAGTAAATCTTATGTTCGCAAATAAAAATAAAAGGAACACTCGTGGCA
Organism: Oxystoma pomonae; assembly: GCA_963921995.1. Classification (NCBI taxonomy): domain Eukaryota; kingdom Metazoa; phylum Arthropoda; class Insecta; order Coleoptera; family Brentidae; genus Oxystoma; species Oxystoma pomonae. Next base: position 29,914,906 of record OY998172.1, on the reverse strand, counting down.
TATCGGACAAAGCGTTTTTTGTTTCTCACTTCATTACGATCAAGCCTCCAATGTGTAATGGAGAATCTAGACACTTACAGACCTGTTTCATCATTATTAGGAATTATCAGGGAGTAATAGGATTTTACCTGGCAGTTGAAGATACACAGGCAATCACGCATACCTCTTAAATTTAAAACAAAAAAAAGTTTGGAATCCGCGGAGACGTGGTACGTGTGTGAGCCACCTGTCGAATAAAGCTTTTCTTATATAAAATTATTTGGGGTACTTTTACCCCACTGTGCGGTTGTTGGTGTTGTTGATAATTATGTCGGGGAAAAATGGCGGGCAAAATGACAGAAACGCCTATAAAGTCCTAGATTTTATACTTCGCAATTTACAGCTTAAATATTCATAAATATTGCAAAAAACTAGGGGCTGATAAGAGGCAATTTTATGTAATGAAAAGTACCTTGGAATATATTTAAAAATCAGAGGCGTACACACACAGTTAGCATAAAGTGCAAATTCAAGAACAAAAATATATAAACTTTGAACTATATATTTTTTTGAGATAGATAGAACCCTAGCTTTAATTAAATATAAAAATAAAAATCTTTGATGTAGCTATTTTGTGAAGGGTTATTTTTGGGCGAAATTCTATTTTTTTTGTGCAATCTTCTGTTTCTGATACGAAATTTTAAATGGTAATAAAATTTGCTTTTTGAAGATATTGCATGTCTAGTTCTCGAGATATCTGGAATCAAAAATCTTTAAGTTTCGATTATCTCACAAAGTAAATAAGATACCCTATGATGTTGGATGTCATTTTAAAGGATTTTTCTAAGAGAATCTACAAATAGTAACATTTTTAAAATTAAGCGTTTGTATCCACACTTTTTATTCTTCTCTTTTTAAAAAAATTTAAATATTAAGACATTGATTGCAGGCACCGCAAAAACTAGATGTTAGAACCCTATGATGCAATTTTGATTTATTATTATTTCAAATTTTGTATGAAAAACAGGAGATCACAAAAAAATAGGACTGCTTCCAAAAATGCCCCCTAAAAAAATAGCTACGATTTTAATTTTTCTACCGAATTACAGCTAAAGTATCTCTATCTATATCTATCTCTATCTTAATAGGACATAGTTCAAAGTTTATAAACTTTTTTCTTGAATATGTAGCTTAGGCGAACTGTGCACACACTGATGGTCTTGAGCTCTTGGGTTTTCTTATAACACAAGATATTTTCGGGATAGTGTTTAGCAATTTAATTTTTAATAGTCCTAGAGATTAACAGACAGTTTTAGAGATCTTTCAGCAAGGTGTCCTGGGCCTTTATTCTTGATTTGAAAAAAAATCGATAGAAACGAGTACTTGCGTAGATTTTCACCAATCGCAATGCTGGACGCTGTCAAGAATTATTTGAAAGCCTATGAAACATGATCTAACACACGCGCTTGCAGTGTCGTTCTAACGGGATCATGCGATCTACTGTTTTGTACTAGTAGAGAAGTTTCAATCGAAAGGTGGTGAGTCGGGTCGTGTTTATTGGTTTTCGCACTCACGAAAGGTGTTAGCTTTGCGATTGGTGGGAATTTGCAAGAGAGCAGTCCCTTTATCGAATTTTTTAACAAGAGAATAGCCCTGAAGTAGATATTTGATATAACTTAATATAGGATTTCCTCATTATAAAATATCAGTTATTTTTTATAAAATATTTTTATTAGAGAAAAAGGGCTGAAAATTTGGTGTTCTTAATCATTTTATCAACAATCAAATTTTCATTGCAGAGTCCATTGCTGATTTTTTTATCGTCTCGCCAGTTGAAAGGCTCGACTTTTAGGAGATTTGGATGTAAAAAGTGTTTTTGAAACTAAAATTATTTTTTTTAGCTTTTTAACCATGAAGCTTTAATGTAAAATTATTTTGGATAGATAGATAGAAAAAGCTTTTGAGGGAATCTGCTACGTAAACTGACTCTACTTGGCTCTATTCGCGCTGCCTAATGCTTCTTTTTTACACAATTTGCAACCATTCAATTATTTTATTAAGGGTGTGCCAAAAAACGCACATTTTTAAATGAATATAACTAAGCGAAAGACTGTCCGATTTTCGTAGAATTAAGCTTTTTAGAAAGCCAAGGCATGAAAATTTAAAAATCCGATGTCAAATTTGGCATTTCATAAAAATAAGATGATAGATAAAGATGGCGGACCTATTTTACAAAATTTTTAACAGGATAGATATTTTTTTTTTGTGTATTAGATCGAAATAAATAAGGAAGGCTGAAGTGTTTAAATCATATAACTATTAGGTATATAAAGGCCGGATGCGAGAAAATTGTAGCGTCAATACTCAAAATCTAAATTGCCATGACATGGCCAATGGGATAAAGACGGCTCGATCTGAGCCTGCGCGAGTTTGTAACGTCGAATTACCTCATTTCTCGTTCAGTGCATGCGCATTGGACTCGGTCATTAATTGGCCAATTTGATATTTCGCAGGGGTTTCCGCTACACTGAAAAAAATATCGTACATTGTATTTATAATAGGCGTTTATTAATTTTTTGTAGATTTGTACACCAAGAACACTTAACTGTTATTAAAAATTATCATATACAGTAATTAAATTAATAAACGGAAGTTACGAAATGAATGAAAAATGCTTCTTGATATTTTATATCATATGAAGATAAAAAAAAGAGCATATATATAAATAAAACATGTTGACGGTTTTAATCAATGCCCTAAATATATTTAATAAATGGCGATATTTGACTGTCGTTTAAAAGTTTTTATGGAATGTATGAACAAATTTATGAAAATTATGAACCGGGCATACAAAATACATAAACAAGGTTATGAAATTTATTTACGTTACTGTTTTTTACTAAATTCATTCTTAGTTGTAACTAAAACCTATGAAAACATATTTCTTAATCCTTGATTTCATAACAGCTTTCATAAAAATCATTCTTAAAGACTTTTTTTTGAAACTGTGGCTTGCAGCAGTAAAATGAATAACTTGTTTTGGCTATAAAATTTATGTAAACTTGATTATGATATTAATAAAACTTTACATCGGCATCGGAGAAAAAATCTTATACCAAATACAATGTATTTTTTTTTAGAAAACGGTGCCTTTTTTGGTTCAGTGTACGCTTTTTATCATAGAGAAATACACGGGCAGGGCCTTTATAGTATCTCATAGATATATGGTTTCAATCCAAGATAGCGGGCATATTTAAAAAATAGGCATTTTTGACCCTCCTAGAGAAAACTTAATGTGTAATAATGTATCATTAGTTACAAAACCATATTCCTTCCAAGTATTTCAATGTTACATTCAAAAAAATTGTTTAAGAAATAAGGTAGTTTTAAATGTTTAAATAGTCCGGTTTCCTTGCAAAAATCTAATTAAAAAATGTTTCGCCCTCCCCAAACATCATTCAACACCACCATCATACACTTTGATTTCTGACTTTGAATCACTTACAAATAGGCATCGTTCCGCACTTGTACTTAATATAAGTCATCTGATACGGGTTCGTCCTGGCGTGTTAATATGTCCAATAGGCATATGCTCCTAAAGCAATGAAAATAAGGGAGTAAGAAGAAAAAGAAGTTAAAAAATCTCCGAATCAGGTACTTCAACTGAAAAGAATCTAAAAAGAAAAGATCTAGGTTGAGAAACGACAATTCAAAGTTGGATGGGCATCACGCTTGTTGCTGTTGTTTAAATATTACCCAAAAATGTTGTTATAAGGTTCAAATCTTTCAAAGCTACAGTTTTCGAGATATTTTCACTTCCTTTTTGTTGTCCAAATTGATTGTATGGAGGAGTATCCGTGCTTTCGAGCACCAGTTTTTCATCAGTCACTCTTGCACCGAAAAGCCGCATATTTCACCGTTCTATTCATTCAATCACCGATTTGGATTAAATTTTCTAAGATGAGGGTGAGACCAGGATTAAAACAGAGGCTACATTTATTTGACATTTCGCTCAATAACATTGTTTTTGGTTATCGCGGGCACCAACCACATAAAAAAGAAAATTAAATTATCTGCAAACGCTAAAATGGGACCAACCAAATGGCGGCCCACCAAAAGTTGGCTTCACTTTCGTCTCACGGCGATTTATCCCGAGCAGCTTTTTCTGTCGCGCACGCATGGCAATCTTCCATACTCTAGTACATTACTTGTATTTTGATAGTGGTATTTTGTTATGGACTTCACTGGTTTAAAAATGCTTATACAAAGTAATTATTGTTTGCCTTTTTTAATCGCAGACTTTTTGTTGCATTCTAAGGCGCTTAAAAGCAATATTAATGAGGCAGAGTTCTCTAGAGTTACGAGCTTAATCTCGGAATATTTAAACAATTTTTTGCACTCATCGTCTGCATTTTTATACAGCCATCAGATTTAGTATAATCGGCATTTTTTCCATATAATAAGGAAAAAGTAATTATTAACTATGTAAAACTCTGGTGAAAAGTTATCAGTGTTGAGCGGAAGCATTTTTTTCCACGCGCCGCGTGGCGCGTCGGCGTCGTTCAGACACATTTACGTTATTCGACAAAATTGAACCTAAATTTCTCAAATAAAAAGGTTTATGGGTACTAATTACAGCAGGATGAAAGTGAGAACTGAGAATATGGCGGTTAAAGTTCACCTAAACAACATGGGCTTGTATCACGGAGATCTGAGCTGCAGATTATGCAATCACAAACCGGAAACAGTAGAACATGTAATATGCCAATGCGAGGAACTGTATCGCAAAAGGCACCTAATATTTGGGAAGTTGAACTAGACCCAGTATTGACTGGGGACTACTTCATCAGGGACCTGTACAAACTTGCACAGGGGACAAAATTAATGGAGTGGTTAGCCTAGGAACCAAGAGGGTGCCCAATAAGTCAGAAATGGCTGCAGTGCAGTGACTGTAGCTTGCCACCAGGCAGGTTGGTGTCACAATCGAGTTGTTTTAATCGGTAGGAATCCGACACTACCCGGGCTCTCCTGGTAGAGGAGAAATGACTCTGGCAGGAAAGTAGTTCGGGCGTCTTATGCAAGATTTCCCCTTGAGAACCGTTCGAAAATGACCGAGATGAAAGTAATGACGTCATACATCTCCGTTCAAAAATCAAAAAGGTGCGAAGTGCGTCAGAATCGCCGCGGTCTTGAGCACGGTAAGAGTTACCCGCGTCTGCGCAATAGCGTTTTAACATTTTAACATTTTTGGTCTGGGTAAACAAAAACTGTGTTTAAACAAAAATAATGCACTAAAACAAAATTGATTTTCAAAACAATTCGAACACCCGCGTTCGAAAATTCAAAGCAATATTCACCCCACACCCGCTGATTTTATATTGATAAATATTGCCTTACCGTACCCTCGCCTCACCATCACCTTTTATTTTCAAACGCACCCCAGTTATGAAAAAAATTTAATCATGATATATTTTAACCTTTTATTTTGTTAAAGAGTACTTAAACATATTAAAATTTCACGAAAAGCATTTGTTTATACCTTCATCAAAAACACGATTTTAGTATATAGCTGTCCGCAGACTTTTGGTTTACAAGCAAAATACTAGTTTTAACAACTAGTGGCTAAAATAATGCTTTTTTTATAAGCGTTGGTTTAAATAACGAGCGCAGCGAGGTATTTAAAAACGCGAGTAAAAAAAGCACAGTTTGGCCTCGAGTTGTTAACACTATTTTTTTTAATACCTTTATAAAAAAATCCAAGAAAAACAGGAAAATACTTTTAACAATATAAATCAACGCGGCTGGTAAATGAAATAACAATGGTTTCCATAGCGATGTGCCTTTTTGCTCGGTGACGTTCATTGTTGCGACATTTTAATCTTTGACAGTTTGATATTTTGAGTCGTATTTTGGCTTAATGTTTAGGCAAGAATCATTTTTTCAATATTACTATTTTCCGTTATCTCTCTTTAATATTGGGTAAAAAACGGACAGAAATCTTTTTTTGCAACCGCGTGATCAAAAAAAAAAGTTCTTCTGCATCGATAACCAAAAAAAGCCATGTTTTAGCTATCTGCAGACAGTTACCTAAATCATGTTTTTGATGAAGGTATAAAAAAATAGATTCATTTGGAAGAGTAAGGTGTTATTTTACATACTCAAAAACCCATTTTTTTTTTAATTTTTGGCTAAGCAAGGACTAACTCATTTGTTTGGTTATAGTGGGTCAAGGTTTACCAAAATATCAATTTTTCTCTTGTCCCTTTTGTCTATTACGATGATATATACTCTATAAAACGACGACTCTTTTTTAGTGGTATTTAATTGATATCTAGTAACTTACATATTAGGTGTTAAAAAAAAGCCATTTTAAATAGTCGTTCTTGTAACCTGTAGCTAAAATAGTGCATTTTTTACAAGGTGGTTTTAAAGAACGAGCGCAGCAAGACTACACAACAACTTACTATTTTTATTCAACATTGGTGTACAATTTTTTGGACACCACACTTTTTTTGCATAAGAGAGTAACTAAAAAAGCCATGGTTTATTTATTTGCGGACACTGAGTAGAATTCTCTTTTTAGTAAATCTATTATAAAATAGTACATTATAAACTTAATGATTAATTAAAGGGATTAAAAGACGCTTTTAATTATTGTTCAAATCACGTTATTTCTACGCCAAATGGTTCGTCGACTACAAGAAAGGTTGCTAAGGATGAAATCTTGGCCAAGAGCAAGTGTTGTTTGGTACTCGCGATAAATTTAATTACAATTTTCCGGGGATTATTTTTTTTTTTAAACTTTTTGGAAAAATCAACCAAACGCCAAACAAAAAAACCGGTTTCAAACCTATTTTTGATCTCTATAAATATACATTTCCAAAGATAAAAGGAAAAATGCAAACATTTTAAAAACACATTATTTTCTGCAACAAAGTACAAAAATTAACTTGTTGAGAGAATTTTCGTGGCGTGGACTGGCATTGACTATACAGTAAAAAATGGAAATTTTGGTTCACTCAAAGGCCTTTGAGTGAAAAAATATCGCACTGAAAATTGAGTGAAACTGAGGATTGTCTAAAAAGTTTATGACATTGACAAGTTCAAATATTGTGTCAACAGCGTTCACACAAATTCTTTTTAAATGTCAAAAAATTTCACTCAATTTTTCGTGGCCCTGTTTTAACGAAATTTTTTGTCCATGAGTGAATCAAAAATTTAATTTTTTACTGTGTAACGTAAATATTAAAAATATAAAAAAAAGGAATTTACTGGAGGAAAATATAGAAAAACAAGTTAAGAATAAACTGTAGACACGTGTTTCGTATTAGTGGTGCTCATCAGTACGGTCGGTGCAACCACAAATTCTTTTTCAGATTTTTTCATCATCATTTCATGTCCTATCACCATTAGGTGCACCGTACTGATGAGTACCACTATAGTGTGAAACACGTGTCTACGGTTTACCATTGCCTTTTGTTATTAAAAATATCATTTAAAAATACACCACTAACAGTAAGATAAAATCAAGGAAATTTTTCTTATTAATTAGTCTTAGCATTTTAAATACGATAAGCCTTATATTTTTAATTGAGAATTAAAAAATTAATAAAAAAAACCACCTGCAGCACATATAATTGGCACACAATTCGCGAAACAAATAATAATTATATGCGGAAAAAATGACACAAAATTAAAAGTTTCAGTCTGGCGATCGCAAGATCAGCTGTCATCTTTTTGCATAATCGGCGGTTATACTTGTGTGGCACGCTAAATTTGGATTTTTGTAGAAGTTAATAATTATCACTTGCTCTCTGTACTTTTTTATAACAAGGTGGATAAACGGACGGACCCGACGACGCTGACAAAGACGTGGCCGCCACTCGCAAATTTATTCGCAACGAACAACGAACGCCAATAAAATTCTGGGAAATTTGTGTCTATAATATGATCTCAAGTCTTAAGTATTATACAGGGTTTCTAATAGCAGTTGCGGTTCCAGGGGAGGGGGCGGGGGGGCAATCGGCCCCCCGCCCCCCTCCCCTTTTTCTCCAGAAAAAAGTAGATAACAAAGATGCTGGTGGTAACCTTGAAGCCTTTGGAGAAAAAACTAGAAATTATAGAACGTTCCTTTAAAGCAGGGTTGGAAAAAACCCGGGTTTTTTTTTTATATAAAACCCAACCCACTGGGCTTTTTGGGTTTTATAAATGGGTTTTATTGGGTTTTTTTGGTTTTCTTTTTATATTATATATAGATTGTAGTTCTTCTTTAAAATTAGGACTTATTCTCGTGATCGTTTATCAATAGGTGGAATACAGAAATCGACAGTTTGTTTGTTTGTTAATAAATCAAAGCAGTTGTGGTTTAGTTTGACCAGCGCTTTATGCGGATGCGATGTTCGTATCATATTTTCTTAATGTAAACAAACCTAAAGAAAATTATTTTTGGAGTTTGTGTATTTACTACACTGTAAGTACCTGCTTACTTCGTATGATATGATAGTATACGATTCAAGTTTTCGTTTTTTTTTAAGGATATTAAATCAAAACCATTCATTAAAAACGAAAAAGGTTTTAGAATCCAGTAATAAAAGTAGATTTTGCAAATACTGAACCAGAATCGTTTTTTTTTTTATAAATTGCATTGTTGCCCAGCTAGTGCAGCATTCATTGAAAGACATTTCAACTTACGGTCTTATTTGGAATAATAAAATAAGAAATTGTTTGGGATTAGAAGAAGCTTTGCAACACAAGTTTGAACTTTACGATCAGATTCAAACGACTGGTAATAATATACCTTTTTTGCGTTTATTTTATTAATAACGAAAAAACCCACTTTTAAGAAAGCCCTACATATTTTTTTTAAGTGGGTTTTACCCAAAAAACTCAGTGGGCTTTTTTGGGTTATACACAGGGCAGCCAACTATGCTTTAAAGACATTCTATCTAGAATCCCTTCACAGTATTTTGGGACAGATTGACCTTCAATTCGTCACACCAAGAATAAACAAACGCATGAAGCACTTACCGCGAATACCACGATATTGGAAATACGGAACAGTATTATAGAGTTTCTATGTATAAAAAAGTTTTAGACAAAAGTATTTCGGACATAAAAAAGTATTTTTGACCTGGACATATTCATACCAAGTTTTACACAACGTGAAGCCAAAATCAAGGCAAAAAGTCGTTTCCCAAATACAAACTGATTAATCCAAAACACAAATTCTTGAATTTTTATTGGGAGAAGTCAGTATTTGGAAACAATATTGTTCAGAAGTGGCAAAAGCTTAAATCAAAACATATTTTTGAGGCAGTGAAAAAGTGTGGCGATATTTTTCAAAAGTTGGGCATAAATTGCGGCGCTATAACACCTTTGATATTTACGGTATTAGTTTAATTTTATGTTAAAAGTGGCATTTGTAGTGTCATTTTCGCCTGCTGCGCTTTGAATGATATATTTTTATTTAATTAGTTTAATTTTAAATAAAAAAATGCAGTTTTTATTGCAATTTTCTTAAAAAACTTCGCCTGCGGCGCTATGATACTATTGTTATTCACGATTTTAGTTTAATTTGACTCAAAAATTGCATTTTTAAAGTAATAGTCTCATAAATTTTCGGTGCATTTAAACATTTTTTAAAATAAAAAATGTATGAAATAAACATCTTAAAATCTGAGTTGCCCCCCCTAGATTTGAGGCCAAATCGACGTTTGTAGTTATTAAGTTTTGTTTGCATATATTGATATGTTCCTCATAAAAGCTATGCTTCTATCCTAGTTTTTTTTTCGTATCGAAACCGTCCCCCCTCTTTTCAAATGGCTGGGACCGCCTTATTTTGATAAAAAAGTGCACTACGTTTGCGCCACTGTGCTGTGTTCTTTTGGGAAAACTAGTGCAGGTTTTTGTTTGTTTTTTTTATTCCTTTTCGCTTATTTACATGGTGTATAATCTTTAGGAAGGGGTAAAGACTCGGGCAAATATGATCCAAAAAGTCATTTCAGAATATTATACAGAAATAAAATCAAATAAAAAATTTAGCAAAATTTGTTGAAATTTTTTTCTTATTATTTCGTAGGTCGGGGTAAAAATGAGATACAATTTTTTTTAAGTATCCTTAATGATTTCTTTAGATATGACTTCCGCGAGTTATTGTTCAACAAAGCCTCTATAGGGTAGTATATTTGTAAATTTTAAATTTGAAAATAAAACTGTCAAAATGAAAAAATTATACAAACTATATCATTTTTACATCACTTCACCATAGATATTTCTGTATTTCAGGCAGGATTCGCTGTATGTATGTAATTAATTTATTTGCTTTTAACGCTCACATATAAGATAATATAAATGTTAATTATAATTTGTTTATTACTTATGCAAGGCTTTTTTTTTATGTTTGCGATATTGTCAAATTTCTTTACATATTAAGTGTAAAGAAGTGTTTTGTGTCACGATAATAGTTTACAATGTACCTATGTGTGGTGTTCTCATATTAATTTGAAGAGGGTGCTCGCTCTTAATTTTAAGCTATTACTTTTTTTATGAACTTGAAAGAAAACTCCTATTCCCTATTGTGAGGAGATCTGTTTAGCGCTTTCAACATAGTTTTTATTATATGTTGAAGTAATCAAATAAAACAAAAGAGGACCGGCTGAATATTGGGTGTATGATTAAACACATGAAGTTGTTTTAAAGTAGGTACCTCCGTTTTACGTTACAGGTAGTTTTTCTTGTTATAGCTATTTTTAATTTCTTTTTCTTTTTTTTTTTTGTCTCAAAATATTTCCTTAAAATCCTACAATCAAATTCACCCTTATAATAAAAGTTTCAAATATAATTAAAGATTCAAAATAATGTCAAAGCTACTGCACACAAAATACAAGGCTCCGGAGTGAAACAGCGATGTATTATACTAAGTAGCGAGTAATAAAATAGCGGTAATAAAAAAGCGACTATAAAAACAGCGAAGTAACGAGAGAGGGACTAATCAATATAATAACAAAACAGTAATTATGTTATGAAATAGCGATGTAATAGCGCTAACCCAGTTACCAAACTTCGCTTAAATTTTTCTGTCAAGTGGGTTTAGGTTTAGGCCATTTCAAGCGACCTTACCTGTCCAGATCCAGCACTGTTTGCATGATTTTTTAATAAATTGAATTGCTATATCTAAAAGATTGTTTTACCCAATAGCAGAGAGACCAGTCTTAAAAGTATGCTAAAAGACAGAGTTAGATACTCTCCCTATTTTAGTTAGTAAATCAATAAAATTTGGTGTGCACGGGAAACATAAATTGGCACAAAATTGTATTTCTTGAAACTTTTTTTGCTCAATTACTTTAAAACAATAATTATAAAATACAAAAAAAGGTTTAATCATCATTTTTAATATCCGCAGAGGAATCAAATAAAAACTGTATTAAAAGACATTTTATAGAGACCTAAAATCATTATTTGAAAACTCCAGAAGGTTAATTATCATTTTAAGTCAACCGACGCCTTTCGGGACACTTTCCCATTTTCAAGGTTTGAATGTCAAATGCGAGAGATTGATAACTCATCAGTCATCGTTCATACGCGTCGGTTGACTTAAAATAAAGAACTTTCCTCAGATTAAATACAGGGTTAACAACAAGTTATGTTTTTTTCAAATATATTATTTTATTTTCTAACTCTCCAAAAAATTAGCATTTTAATATAGTATAAATCTGTGTGTTACCGTTTTCGAGAAATTTCAAATTGAATTATTAAAGAATTTGTATTAATTACTGAATTATAATACAACCTAAGTATGCCATGACTTAAAAATATGCTAACAATCACATAAACTTTGGTGTATTATATAATTAATATAAAAAATTATGATATGGCCTACTAGGATTTTATTATAATACAATGTTAAAATTTCTTTGATAAATTAACTTGAAATTTCTCAAAAACGGTTGCACAAAGACCTATATTATATATAGTAAAATCAATGAATAGCAAGCTTTCCCTCAAAAAAGGTAATGGTAACCGTAGATCCGGATTTCGCACTTGTGGTGCTCATCAGTACGGTGCTAGGAATTAGGAGATGAAATGATGATGGAAAAATATGACACAGGATTCATGTAAAAGACAACCATCTGTCAAATTGCAGAATCGGCAGATGTACCTTCATTTTGAAGGAAAATTAAGCGTCTCTACGGAGACAGATATAATTATCTTTACATATATCCTAAGCTCTGGAGTTAATAAATTTAAAAAGGTATTTAGTGAGGGTGAATAAATAACAAAATCAATGAATAGCGAGCTTTCCCTCAAAAAAGGTAATATTAACCGTAGATCCGGATTTCGCACTTGTGGTGCTCATCAGTACGGTGCTAGGAATTAGGACACAGGATTCATGTAAAGGACAACCATCTGTCAAATTGCAGAATCGGCAGATGTACCTTACCATTACCTTTTTTGAGGGAAAGCTCGCTATTCATTGATTCTGTTATTTATTCACCCTCACTAAATCCCTTTTTAAATTTATTATATATAGTATTTTTAAAAAGGTTTTTTGGGGAGTTCAAAAATAAAAAATATACAGGGTGTCCATGAGGACAAACATATCATTTTTTAGATCTTTATAAAAATAAAAACTGGATTAAACAACATTTTATATATAAAATTTTGTTTAATTCAGTTTTTTTTATCCCTCTGCGGCTATTAGAAAAAGTTATTCCAGGAATCAGTTACAACCGATCACCTTGTACATGAATATTTCGTTGGGAAGTGAAAATATTATAAGTAGACCTTGGATAATTTTTGTATTTAGTTGGCAACCCTGTCAACTAGAGACTTTATTATTGACAAAGAGAGCTTGAAAAAACAAATTGTAAATGCGGTTGAATTGTCAGGGTTAATTACTCCCAGTATTAAAATTCAACTGCATAAAGCGAATGAGTCAACTTCTTATTTTTAGATCTTTATAAAAACAAAAACTGGATTAAACAACATTTTATATATATAATTTTGTTTAATCCAGTTTTTGTTACATGAATATATCGTTGCGAAGTGAAAATATTATAATGAGACCTTGGATAATTTTTGTATTTAGTTGGCAACCCTGTCAACTAGAGACCTTATTATTGACAAAGAGAGCTTGAAAAAATAAATTGTAAATGTGGTTGAATTGTCAGGGCTAATTACTCCCAGTATTAAAATTCAACTGCATAAAGCGAATGAGTCAACTTCTTATTTTTAGATATTTAGAAAAACAAAAACTGGATTAAACAACATTTTATATATAAAATTTTGTTTAATCCAGTTTTTGTTACATGAATATTTCGTTGCGAAGTAAAAATATTATAATGAGACCTTGGATAATTTTTGTATTTAGTTGGCAACCCTGTCAACTAGAGACCTTATTATTGACAAAGAGAGCTTGAAAAAAGAAATTGTAAATGTGGTTGAATTGTCAGGGCTAATTACTCCCAGTATTAAAATTCAACTGCATAAAGCGAATGAGTCAACTTCTTATTTTTAGATATTTAGAAAAACAAAAACTGGATTAAACAACATTTTATATATAAAATTTTGTTTAATCCAGTTTTTGTTACATGAATATTTCGTTGCGAAGTAAAAATATTATAATGAGACCTTGGATAATTTTTGTATTTAGTTGGCAACCCTGTCAACTAGAGACCTTATTATTGACAAAGAGAGCTTGAAAAAAGAAATTGTAAATGTGGTTGAATTGTCAGGGCTAATTACTCCCAGTATTAAAATTCAACTGCATAAAGCGAATGAGTCAACTTCTTATTTTTAGATATTTAGAAAAACAAAAACTGGATTAAACAACATTTTATATATAAAATTTTGTTTAATACAGTTTTTGTTACATGAATATTTCGTTGCGAAGTAAAAATATTATAATGAGACCTTGGATAATTTTTGTATTTAGTTGGCAACCCTGTCAACTAGAGACCTTATTATTGACAAAGAGAGCTTGAAAAAAGAAATTGTAAATGTGGTTGAATTGTCAGGGCTAATTATTCCCAGTATTAAAATTCAACTGCGTAAAGCGAATGAGCCAACTTCTGTGTTATTGCAGTTATATATTCTCATTTAACTATGAGATACTATAATGGCCCAAAATAATTAAAAATCAGGGTTGGTGCCGGGTAAGGCAAAAGGCGAAAAATCTGACGCAGTCGACTCGCGCCCAAAAGAGTTTTTTTTATACCTTCATCAAAAATATGATTTTAGTAACTGTCTGCAGATAACTAAAGCATGACTTTTTTGGTTATCGATGCAAAAAAACTTTTTTTTTTGATCCCGGGTGCAAAAAAAGATTTCTGTCCTTTTTTACCCAAAATTAAAGAGAAATAGTGGAGTATATTAATATTGAAAAAATCTAATTATTCTTGCCTAAAAATTAAGTCATTTCCGCCAGTTTTCACCAAGTATTTACGAAAAAATCATTTAAAAACATCGTCAAAATAGCAAACTGAGTAAAAAGGCACATCGCTATTATTTCCTTTACCAGCCGCCTTGATTTATAGTGTAAAGATGGTGTGTTGCGAGAAGTGCGCTTCGTTCGTAAAAAGGCACATCGCTATTATTTCCTTTACCAGCCGCCTTGATTTATAGTGTAAAGATGGTGTGTTGCGAGAAGTGCGCTTCGTTCGAGATTTTTAAAAGTATTTTCCTGTTTTTCTTGGATTTGTTGATAAAAACATTAAAAAAAAATCTTTTTAAATTCCTCGCTGCGCTCGTTATTTAACCCAACGCTTATAAAAAAAGCACTATTTTGCTTCTGAATTTTTTCCAGGCTTATTCTTGATTGGGAGAGTAACTATCGGTACGCCTTTTTTTTCGGAAAATACAACGTGTCCTAAAAATCCGATTCCACCCTAATATCTTCAGAACCAAAAGAGACATAGAAGTAAAATTTTACGCACTTAGATGGTTTACAAAAAAGTATCTTTTCGGATGGTAATTGCGCTGCCATTCATTAGGGGCGGATCTAGGGCGAAGACAATACTTTTTCTTAATTGACATACCCTGAATATTTTCTAAAAATGAATCTCTTCATTCTATTTTCAAAAATATATGTTACCTTTTTCTCTAAAGGTTTTTAAATAAAATGAAAAAAACTTTTAAACAAGAGCAACGATTTAGACAAAGAATCACAGAATATCTGTATATCTGTCCCGCCTTTTTAAAGGGAGTGATCCTCGTGATCAGCAATTAGAATGCGCACTTTTAAGGGGGAAATAAAACATATGGTTTGGCTTATCTACAGGGTATGCTATTGAAGTTGTGGTGACAATATTAATTATTCTTTGACGCATTGGTATCTGTCAAAGGCCTAAAATCATAAGCAGAGATAAAGGAAAAATAAAGAGATAGTTTAAAGTATAGGGAAACACGCGCAGTTTGTTACGGAGTCGATATGTAGCGCATGGAGGCGCTGGTGTTTTTGAAACTCTATTGACAAGACGCGACAGTTTTCAAAAAATTCTAGAACAACAAAAAATATAAGTCAACAAAATATGTCATAAAATATGTTTTTGTGATATGGAAGCAGAGATTACGGAAGTGCCTACGGCATTCAAGAATCAATAAAAGCTAAGTTTGTTTTATAGAACTTGGAAAACTTAGGAGTTAACAACCTCTGGCTTATTTTTTAATGTTTATTGATATTCGATTGACTATTTTTTTACAACAAAATAGCGTAAAAACTGAGTGCATTTAATATTTCAGCGTTTAGCAGATGTGATTAATGCAAGAAGTAGTTTTTTGTGTTGTTTCAAAGAAATACCGTCTTTAAACCAATAAGTCCGGGGGGTTGCATCGGGCACTCTTTTTTAAAAAAATCCTTTTTTCAGTGTAATTTTTCTCCCCACTTCTCTTATGTTGTATGAAAATCTATTACACGGCAAAAAATGAGTAAAACTGCTTAAGTAGGGGTTAACCTTAATTTTAAAATTGAACAAAATTAATTCGTCATTGAGCAGTTTTAGTAATTTTTTGCGGTGGAACTATTTTGTTATTTATTCTGTTATTTATAGAATAAATATAAAGATTTTTTTACCAAAAAAAAGACTATTTATTCATTGTGATAGCAAATACTTTAAAAACAATGAGCTTAAAAACCAAACTAAAACTACAAATAAAAAGTAGTAAAATAAAACAATTTTATTTGCTAAATTGTATATCTTTATTTTTATAGTTTTAGTTTGGTTTAAGGAGAGCATTGTTTCTTAAAACAAAATAGGTTCACTGCATCACGAAAACTGCGTCTTCTTTCGCAGTTTTCGTGATATAGTGGCCCTAAAACAAAATTTTAAAAAGCCTGCCATAAAAAACGACTTTTCTTTCTCTACGCTCTTAATAGAGGTGCAGCATCAAGCCCTACATTTTTCTTATAAAAGTTGAACCATTTTTTAAACAATTCGTTGTAAACTTATTTTCTTACAAAAATATTGATTTCAAGTAACTAGGACTTTTACAGGAAGAAATTACTTAATTACGAGGGAAGAATAAATTATGTCCCTCAAAAATATTGTGCAAACTCTTAAAAAAGACATTTTCACCGGTTGTAGTCGGATGTAGTACATAAGTAGTTGAATGTTATCTTAGTTTTGTAAGGGACAGCTTTTTTAAAGCCTTTCTTGGTTTTCAATACCCCTATAAAACTTAAAGTGCTCTATCTTTAAATATTTGCTAAAAACACCTTATTATTTGGATTATCGATTATGTCTGATTTTAATGAGAAAATAAATCTCTCTTACCTTTAAAACAAAGTAGGATCATGGTATGCCTTCTACGATTTTGTTTTATTTTTCACCAAGAGCTAAAGCACCCACTTCCATAATTAGTTCAACACAATCCAGGAATCACTTTATAAGACAGCCACATTTCTGTTGGTTTCCTTTGACACATTTACTTAAAAACATCAAGGGTTTAGCACATAATGCTTATAAAGATCATGGTTTTAATAGTTATGGTCCGATTTCCCAAGCACTTGCTGTTCTTGACCTTGGAGCAGGGAATCGTGCAGGAGACATCACAGTCTGTATGTAAATGAACCAAAACATTCTAATAAACGCTCATAACTAAAGAATTTTTAAAGAAATCCAGTACGTAAACTGGATGTAGGAGTTGGTCCTATTTTGCGGTGCCTATTGCTGTAAGTCTCCGACAAAAGAGTGCTTCTAAGATCTTCGAAGTATATGATATTTCAGGCCAACCGTCTGACCATTTGCCTTTTAATATTATCTGTTTTATCCAATTTCTTTTAAAAATTTAATTGCGCATAGTTTGTAAAAATTCGGTAATTACAACGAATGTTCTTATTTTTAAAGATATAACAATGATCGTCGCGGCACCTACTTCTATATAAAAACTTTTCATAAACAACCAGATTTTGTTATACTTCTTCAAATTTTCGGCACTTTTTGCAAAGTTTTCGACTTTGCAGACATTTTGCTGTTGCCCTCAACCGAAGACTGCTTGCTGGGGTACTAAATATGTCATTTTAGCTATGTTAGGCTCACAGTCTAGCTATTTCCGCAATAGTATCTGTCTTATTCGTGTGCACAATTTAAAAAATGTTTATTTTTTAATTTGATTAGAGCGTGTGTCGTTTCCTTAAAGTGAGCAATGGTTATCGCGGACATGCGTACCAAGTTGTTTATAAAAACTTTATAAACATTCGGATTTTTAAACTTTGTCAGGTTTTCATCACTTTTCGTGTTTTCTAGCAAAGTTTCCAACTTTGCAGACCTTTTGTTGTTGTTCTCGACCGAAGAGTACTTGCTGGGCTCCTAAATATGCTATTTTAGCGACGTCAGTTTCATACTCTAGCCATTTTCGACATATTATCTGTCTTATTTTTTTTTTGTTAGTAGTAGTCATGCACAATTTGTAAGAATATTATTTTTTAATTGGATTGGAGCAAATGTCTTTTATTTAAGTGAGCAATGGTTATCGCGGCCATACGTACCAAGTGCTCTACATAAAAACTTTGTAAACATCCGGATTATTAAACTTTATCAGGTTTTCATCACTTTTCGCGTTTTCTTACAAAGTTTCCGACTTTGCAGACCTTTTGTTGTTGTTCCCGACCGAAGACTGCTTGCTGGGGCCCCAAATATGCCATGCTAGCGACATGTACCCATCATGTTGATCGTCGGTTATCCTCTTTTGCACGCCCAATTGCGTGTAGCACGCGGGAGGAAATAGTTTTTAGCGACCCGCGACTGTCGGCAAACACGCATATTTTGTCTCCGGTGTGATTATTTCAAAGTCAAGGTTGAATCCGAAAATCTTCGGAATAACATCTAACCATATAACTCTGAGTAACGACTCTGCCCATGCAGTTTTTGAAAAAAGCCGTAAAGATAACAGCTCTTCAAATCAAGTTCGCTTGAAAAAATTCAGAGGCAAAAATTCTAGAGTGGACATGCACGTCAATTGCGTCAGTAGTAGCATCTGACAACCATGATTCTGACAGTTAAAATTAAGAAAGAAAAATAAAAAGAAAAGATCGTGGCATATCGGACACATATTTTGCTTTTCAATTCATTACTACCAGGCCTCCAGGATCTAATGAATAGTCCAGAAACTTAAAGGCCTGTTTCATCATTTTTAGGAATCATCAGGGTAACATAAGACTGTTTTCTTTTTATTAAAATATTAGTTGGGTAGAATAATATTTTGAAATAATCAGCTTTTCGTAGGTACGCAATTAAAGGTAGTTTTTCGACATTTTGTGACAACATTTTAAAACGAATTTTTTTTTTGATACAGACCTGTCGAAATTGCAATACGGTTTGGTTTTGATAGTTGGGTTGCAATTGTTGCCACAATCGTCTTTTGGACGGGAAGTAGTGCGACCGACCAACACCTTCTCAACTCTTTTTCGATTTAGAATCCTTTAGCCTACTATAGCGGAAATATTCACACCAAACTGACAGAAAATCTATGTTTTAACTGTTAATTTGGTTATAAAAATGGCAATAGTAGGCCAAAAGACACTGAAGAAATAGAAGTTAACTGGCTTTTTAATTGAGAACGGCGTTGGACAGACCAGCCTTTAGTATCTCATACCATAGCATTTTCCTTTTACAAGGACTTGAAGGAACAAGAACAAAATTTTGTATTTTTTAGAAAAAGTGTCTTAATCACCGGATTGGTAAAGATTCTTCTCATTCTTCTTTGTTCGAGTGGGTAAGGTGTAATATGAAAAATGTGTAGGGTGGGGTTTAGAATATTATATATATCATCGGGTTGGTATAGGAATTCCCTTCATTTTTCTTTGTTTTGCGGGTAAGGTGTAATAAAATAATTGGTAGGGTCAGAAATTTTTAGGTTAAATAAATAAAGTTTTTATTCAAATCTTGTGGGGCCGAAACATCCCACGCCGTAATATCTTCGCGCCAAAACGACTCGGCATCAAAACAGCGGCGCCGAAACGCCCAATAGGAGTTTTCACCAATAATAACAGCACGCGCCATTTTAATCAAAGATTTGTTGTAATTAATTTAAAGCGATTGTCATAAAACAACTCCTAACTGGCATTAAGGCTACTTGAGTGATTTTTCTGTCCGCGGATTTTTTTATCAAGATCCACTAAATGTCTGAACGTTCGGGAGACATCATGATTCCTTTATCAGATTTCCATTGGGTACCATACTGATGAGCACCAGTAGTCCCAAACTCGATTCTGAGGTTACCATTACCTTTTTTGACGAACTGTTTGAAAATCTGTTATTTTTGTCATCCAAGCATTTTCTGATTTTCAATTATACAGACTTGCAGACCAGTTCACAATCTGGTTATTACGAGGACACGACACACGGCGAAACTGTCAAATCGTTTGCGACTGCGCAAATTTTACAGCGAGCAACAACTTTTTAACTAACTCTCGAACGGAATTAAGCAGAGAGGCGACGGTCTGCTACATGGATGGCTCTAAACTGTCAGCCAGGCAGACAACAGGCGCAGGAGTGTACGCGGAAAGCCTAGAAGTTAAGAAGAGTTATCCACTTGGAGAACACGCTACGGTGTTTCACGCGGAGGTGTATGCCATTATCATGGCGACAACCCTAGCCGAGGTCAGAAATGCCAGGAGGAACATATACATATGCTCCGACAGCCAGGCTGCCCTCAAGGCTCTAAGTGCACCCAAAATAGTCAGTAGTCTGGTGGAGGAGTGCGCTGAAGCACTGCAAACACTGGCTCAAGACAAAAGGGTGACACTGATGTGGGTCCCAGGTCATGAGGGAATACCAGGGAACGAGAAAGCGGACGAACTTGCTAGACTAGGGACCGAAACCCAATACTTTGGACCGGAACCTCTTCTGGGAATAACAAGGAAACAGGTACAGAGTGAGCACAACAAATGGGCGAACAATGAACTGAAGACCTCCTGGAGGCATGAGTCAAAGTGCAGAGAGTCCAAGCTATTTGTGGATGGTCCGAATGTAGCCAGAACTAAATGGCTCTTAGGCAAGACCCGAAAGGACATTACACTGCTGACAGGGATGCTGACTGGGCACAATCGGATGAACAAACATCTGACGCAAATAAGAGTAGCAGGAGATCTCGTGTGTCCCGCTTGCGGGCTCGAAGAGGAATCGGCGCAGCACTTGTGATGCATATGCCAGATCAAGGCAGCTGAAGTGGGGTTTTCCCATGATAGAGGAAGAAGATCTGCACTCGCTCAAATGGGCCTACATACTGAACTTCGTAAAGAAGACCGGGAGGTCCGGAAAAAGAGGTGCAGCGGAAGTAGTGGCATAGAGGTATGGCAGAAAGGACCTCATAATTATTGTATATAATCCAAATGGATCTGCATTTTTTAATGATAATGGAAAGTTTGTCCTAGTATGTAGGGTAAGTGGTAAGTAAATATTTTTATGTACCTAGTGTGTCAGCGGGAGGAGTGGCTCACAAATGATAGTTTCAGAAAATTATTGAAAAAATGCACCTCAGGCAAAACTGATAGGGTAATAGCAACAAATATTGAGGTTTCGGTCGACTATACGGAAACACGATTTCGACAAAAATTTGTTTTGAAACTTAAAATGTTAAACTGTTTGATGGGTTATTCAAAAAATTATGTAGATGGAATGGTGATCCAAATACCTTCCAAAGAAAATGCCACATGACTTATGTTTCGTATTCAAAATTTAGGGGTGACTCTTACTCCTCAAAGGCGGTAAGGTTTACAAGAAATATCAAAATAAGTACTAGATGTTGTTCTCTGTTGTCTTAGTTTGAAACTTCACAAAAAAAAACAAAAAAAAGGTAAAACCGCAAAGAAATAGGTTAGGGAAAAAATACAAAAAATTTGAAGGAAAAGGTTGAGTTTTATTCCGCAACGTTGCATTGGCGTTGGATAACGCGAATGTTTTTTTTATTTGGTGGAATTGAGATGTATTCACCCGCGACTAAAAAACGTTTTCAAGTTTATTCTTAAAATTATTCGTGAAATTGTGACAAAACTATTACTTTTATTTATTTTAATGTTTTTCGTGTTTTCTTTATTAGGGAAAATGTTGTCAAACTTATCAGAATTTATAAAATTTTATGTGGATCAGCCTTTATTATCCTTTAATAGGCGGACTTCGGAAAATTACACATGGGACGGACCGGGGTCGAAAAAGACCCCACTTCGTTTTTGATTTATTAATTTGTGATACTGTTTTGTTACTATTTTTTTCTTCAATAAATTAAGTAAGACTCAGTTTTGACACATATATTTTCAAAAAACAACATACCTAAAAATAATAATATGCTGTTAAACTAACATTTTGAAAATAAAGTTTAACTTAAAATAAGAATTCTAATCATTTAAAATATTTGAACGAAATTTTTATTCATTTTGGCAGCCGGTACATATTATTTGAATAAGAGAGTGGTCTCTACATAGGTATTTGTTGCATTTGGTACACACATATAATTTCTTTCTTGTGATCGTGAGCTAACGTTTCACGTGGGTTGATTTTCAGTCACTTCAGCCTGATTTTCATCTTCTCGGGATGGATCGGGAAAAACGGCAGTCATATATCTTTTCTTGGCTATTTGAATCTGTTTGTTACTGTATCGCCGAGTAAGATTCTGTTTTATGAGCTCCCAAGTCTAGAAGAAATTTAAGTCTCTGCGGTTTCGCTTTATTCCAATCTGGAAATTTCATCAGCCATAATTTCAACCCGTTGATACCAGCAACATTTAGAAGATGTGCAAATATTACCACAGGCACGCGATTAGATCTTCTTTTCACAGAGTACTCGCCTTCCAACTTGTCTGTAGTGTCCACAGCTATTTTCGTTGTGTTTTAATGAAGAATAATCTCGGATCGATACCTCCGACATGGAGGCCAGCCAACACCTTCCGTTTTAGTACCCTTTTACACGTATTCCGCCGCCATTTTTGACACTGTTGACAGTTATTATGTTCAAAGCTCACTAAAACACGAGTAGATGGAAGGCCTATTAAATATCGGAGGCATCGCTCGGACTTATTGCAGAATTCTTCACCAGATACTTCATCCTTCATATGCTCAGTCGAATAACGGCTGCATTTTTCTGCGGGACATATGACACCAAAGTGCAATTTTTCTTAAAAGCAAACATACTTGAAATTTATATTTTTATGCGGAGCTGGTGAAAGTTCTGATGGTATGAAAGTCTTGTTTTCTCGAAGAGTTCCACACAAAGTTAGCTTTCTCCAAGTTCCAAACTGGTGAAAAAATTATCCGTCGTAACGCCATAGCCACTTTCCAAATGACTGACCAAATCCATTACTACTTTTTTGGATTTTTTTGTTGTTTTCCTGACACAAACAATCGCTTTTAGCAAAATAATTACACCACAGCAAGGACTATATTTTTTAAGATAAAAACTCATATCTGCATGTGAACCAGGTGTCCCAGTCGACCAAAGCCCATACTTTTCTGGTTTGCTTTTCATATACACTCTGAAAGGCGCTCTGCCTCTAAAAAGAACTAATTGCTCGTTAACGTAAACGTCAACGCAAGAATGACTACTTGGAGGAGCTAATTTATCAACGGCTTCCGTGCTGCTCTTGTTTCAAAGTTGTCAAACCTCAGAAAAGATTTTGTTTCTTTGAAACGGTCCCTGGACATCGCAACTGGGATTATGGGACGACAATAAGCTTCCTCCTCACATAAAAGGGAATCTATGGACTCTTTAGAACAGCGAAGGGCACCAAGTGTTATCAAAAAGTCGAGGTATGCCTCAATCTCTGAAGCATCAACAGATGTAAATTTTCTTCCTTTGTCTGGATGATCTTGATTCCATTTATCAACAATGGCTTGTTCTTTTCTGTTTGTCTCAACAACTAGTTTTGAAAGAGTATCTGGAGACATAAAAAGTGAAAATACTTCTTTTATTGTTGAGAAATTGCCACTGTAAGGGGTAAGTCTCAACTTTTTAGTCAATATATTAGCCTTCTGGCGCTTGACTGGTTGTGTTTCCACTGGATGCTTAGACCATTCTGTACCATTCTTCGCTACATAAATTGGGGCTTTACGATTATCAGCATTATTTGGGACGGAATCAGAAGTATCAGTATTACGGTCGAATTCGATCACATCCTCCGCAAATTGATACTTTTAGATAATATTTTTATCTTCTAAATCCCACGTATCAAATTCTGGGTCGTCGTTCTCAAGAAGATATAACATCTCCCTATCCGTCAACGGCCTGTGAGTAGACAAATTTATACTCATTTTTTAGTCGCATGTGCTACGCACTCCAGGACAGATACAACTAAACTCAAACGTTTGGATAACACACTATTTATAACAAATGGATGGGATTCCCCGTACTAAAAATAAATGTGTCAAGTACTGAAAAGACATGGGATTCCCCGAACTAGAAATAAATGGGTAATATACCACAAAAAGTTGAGATTTTTCTACGCCATGAACCGAAAAAAATGTTTATAATTTATAACATACAAGGCGGACTGGGGTTATTAAGGGACCCCAATAACAAAAAATTGACGACGGATGTCAAAATTCAAAATATACAATCCATAGTAGACTAAAAAAATAGACGAATTATCCACAAAATACACATCGTGGGTTCCCAAAAGACCCCAGTCCGCCTATTAAAGGTTATTATGGGTGCCGATGTCAAAAAGAGGTAAGTCCGAGAATCACTGAAAATCGTCGTTTTTTCCATTCTGTCTTTTTTTGTCATGATATTGGTAAAGGAAAAATGCATTTACCGACTTCAAATTTGAAATTTGCGGACACTCTAGCGTTGGTTATTGCCACAAGCTTTTAAAGTCGTTGGCATTGCGGTGGATGTCAAAATTTTTGGTTAGAATTTTTTGTTTTTCATTTTACAAGAGCCGTGCGTTATGTGGCCAAAATGGTTGTCGTTGTCTTGCTCTTTAGAAGATTTTTATTCTGAAGGGACATTAAGAGTGGGATTTACTAAGATCTAAAATAGTACCCCCCACAGGTCTAAATATTTACACCTGTTACACAAAGTTATTCATTATTTTGTATTGTTATGGCAAAATACCAATGAAAAACTGATTTTTTTTCTTAAAATATACCATATTTTAGGAGACAATGCCCTAAAATTATTTTTTTTTGACAGGTTTCAAAATCGCAAATGGTGCATAATAGCTTCATTATCTGTGTTTGAGGTTACAAAGTTGGTGATTTTTTAGACCACCTCTGGGGGGTGGTTTAAATTTATAGACCCCAGAAAGGGTTGTTTTGTGGCAATTGGTAATAAGTTCGTGTATAATGTCCCTTAGTAGTTGTTTTTACAAGGATTAATTTACCTTATTTAATATCCCAAGTTGTTCATTAACCAACGAAACACCTCCAATTTTGTCCAGAAAAGCGCCATATTTTGAACTCGTTTTCAGCACAAAAAATATATTTATGAGTGCAATACGAGGTCAAACAAACATAAGTGAATACCAAAAAAAAACCCAAAACAACTATACTAATTTATTTACAAACTGAAATTAAAATAATGAGGTTATCTAAAAGCTCAGTCAAGAAAACTGTCCTCACTCAAAGCCCACTCATTTCATCAATAGACGCTATTTTCTATCTACGATAGAGGTTGGTGCAAAGCCAAGGTACAAGCAGAGGTAAGAAATCCGAACTCGCTGTTTGTGATTTGAACGCAGCTAATATTTTGGAACTGACATTTCGAAAGTGACAGAAATGTAAACAGAACTTGCATTTAAGTTTTTTAATACATTTCATAAATAAAAAACACCTTTTAAATAAATACAATCTATCTATCCTCATTTTATTATTACCCATCTAAATCGTTCTGTGACATTAAGTATTAACGGGAAAATTAATTAATAAGGATAAGTTTTAATTAGAGTGACATATAACCCCATTTTTAATTTGTTCTACAGAGTGTTAACTATTCAAACCCCGCTAGGGTTTAAATTTTTTAATTTTCTTTTATTCTAAATTAAAATTTTCTTCTTAAATACACCAAAAGATTGTGTTAAGATTTAGGGATTATTCTCACTCCTCAAAGGTGATTATTAAAATTCTTCATATAAAACAAACTATGTCCAAAATTCAAGGAGGGTTAGTTTAAAATGTTTAAAACCAAAAGTTTAATTTAAACTTAGGACCGTTCTAAAATGGACTGAACCCTTTTAGTAAATCCCACCGTGAATTTTTATTAAAGGAGCCCAACAAGTAGCTCATAAATGGGCTAAATCATTTTATTTTTTTTGTGTTTTTTAATAAAGTAAACTTACATGTACCATAAAACACATGTGATTCATTTTTTTTTAAATAACATAATAAAGAACAAGTCAAACAAATATAGTAATATCTTTATTTTTGAAACCTACAATAAACAAACAAGCACTACAAGTTGCATATCCACTCGTTTCAATCACAATTACGTTTACATTTGAACGCATAAACCTTTTCCATCGCGCCAGTACTGTCACAACCTCATTGCGTTTTTAGATATAAATTAAAATCTATTTTCAACTTGCTGAAACTGCATATATAAACGTATTTTCAAACCTGTTCACCATATTTGTAACTTTTGGTGTTGGTTTAGTGGAGTTTTTTTCTACCGCAACGTTGCGAAAAAAACCGGAACTAAAATGTCAATATATCACAGGGTTGGTAAAGATTCGCTTCACAGATCTTTGTTTTAGTGGGTACGTGTGTAGTCCCTGTAGATTTGATTTTTAAAGAGTCGAAAATCGGGTGCATAAAGGTATAACTAAAATAGAGAAACTACGTTTACCACAGTTGCGATCAGACCGTAGATAGAAAATACTTAAGATATGTAACTGATAAGTGGAAGTGAGAATAGTCCGTTGCACTTCCACTCGTTATAAACCCTGATCAGGCAAGTGGTGCCCCCCATTTACCGTGCGGAAAGTATGGAAACCAAAAATTTTGTTTTGCCGAGTAACTGTTAGAGGGCGCTAGCGGAGACCGCAATAAATAGGTAGTGCAGTACCCTCTCCAGATAGGCCGATCAACTCATACCGATTTAGTGTCCTTTTATCCACCTTCGCCGCCATTTTCACTCAAAAGTGACAGATAATCCATTAGTTTTCTGTCAAAATGGCGACGAAGGTGGATAAAAGGACACTAAAACGATAAGAGCTGATCGGCCTATGTGGAGAGGGTAATGGGTAGTGCTGGCAACGAGGATACACGCTAATATCCGACGCAAGCCGACGGTATCCGAACAGCCAGCCAAGCCATGAAAGGGGAATTATCGCAAGTTTTTGATTCTTTGCTGAATACCGGTTTATCAGTGGCATAAATGAATGAACTTGTTGCTAAGGGAATGGGAGCTCGTAGAGAGATCATAATATCAATTCATGAATATGCTGAATGAAGCAAGACAGTTTTTATTATTAATAAACGATTATATTTAACTTTACAGTCTGCCTGACTATCAAATTTTGCGATTCGTTTTTGACACACTTCCCGTAAACCGATTTTAATAAAAGCACAGTAGTGTAGTTCGGATGATAATACAATATTATGAAAAAAAAATTGGTGGGTTGGGTTGGGTTGGGTTGGGTTGGTTAAGGTTTAAAAATAAGGGGCTAAATTCATTGACACACTTCCCGTGAACCGATTTTAATGAAATTTGGCATAGCAAAGTAGATCCGATGACAATACAATATTATGAAAAAAGGGGGGGTAGTGGGTGATTGGGGGGTGTAAAGGAGGTAAAGTGGTCTAAAGGGAGCAAATTCAGAACTTTGAAATGAAAACAGATACGAACATGTGGTTTTCAGATTTATTATTGAATCTGGTGACAATACAATTTTATAAATCAAAATCGGAGGTAGGGAGGGTAGTTAAGGGGTGTAAAAAGGATAAATTCAGAGCTTTGTAATGAAAACAAATACAAAAGTGCGGTTTTCAGATTTATGATGATAAACACAGGGCATTTAAAATAAGAAAGTTGCGTCAAAATTTCACATTTGACAACTTCGGCATACATACTCTGAAAAGTTGAAAAAAGTTATACAACTTTTGTATTTAAAAGTTTTTCGTAGCATGCATAATATTATAAATTGTATGCTATGATTTTGCTCACATTTTAAAAATTTTCTTCCAAACTTTCGATTTCTAGAATAAAACCTGGAATAAAACACTCAAATTTTTCAAGCCTTCACCGGTTTTTTAGCGTTCAAAAAAGTACTGCAAAAACATCTTTCCTCTGTTAAAATGAAAAATATTTAATGAGAGAGGGCAGAATTTTAGAGGTAAATGGAGAGATAATTTAGTAAAGTGCAAAAATATTAAGGCAATTGTGTACTAAAAATTTTAGTTGTCATCTGTCATCTTTAGTGGTGTCGTGCATATGATTTTATTTTGCCATTTTATTATAAATTCTCCTCCCTATGACAGTTTGGATTGAAAGTTCCTTTTTTCCAAAAATTTAGTTTTGGGATACAAGAGTGTTGCATTTAAGCATTGCAAAAATATTTCGGAAAAAATTATTTTATTATATATTATATTAGTTGATGAGCATAAATATAATAAATGCTATAATCTTATTTCTATTATAGGTATTTATTGTATTTAATTTTTTTAAATATGCTTTTTTATTTTAACTTAACAACAATTTGTTTTCAAATTTAAATATTTAGCGGCCACATGCAATTATTTTAAGATGTGCTAAAATACACTTATATACACGTTTTTTGGTAATTTTAAACACTATAAAGAACTTTGATTGAAAGAAATTAATACCACCTTATGACTTACACGATAAACAATTACAATATTTGTCGTTTTTTGGATAAAAAAAAACACTCAAGATGACAGACAGATGACAAAACAGAAATTTTTAGTAAACAATTGCCTTAAATTATTTCCATCTTTCTCTAAAATACTTTTTAATAGCCTGCTGTCTCTCTTCAACAACCTTAAATATTTTTCATTTTAACAGAGAAAAATGGTTTTATTGCAGTACTTTTTTGAAGCTAAAAAAAAAAGTGAAAACTTGAGAAAACTGAGTGTTTTATTCTAAAAATCGAAAATTTGGAAAGAAGGCTATACAATGGGAACAAAATCTTGGCATAAAAATTTCTTAAACAAAAACGTTACGTTATTATGCTAAAATATCTTAAGCCAAATTTATTTATATTTAATATTTTGTTTATCACTGAAATTTTCTAGGAAATTCCCGAACTGCCCGATGTTTTTTTTTTTAAATAGTTCCTACCTACTTAATTATTAATGCGAAAAAACGGTAATTATGCAGTATACGGTTTTCTGCCATTTTTGATTTTTTATGAAAAAATCTTTATGGTGGCACCTACTAGAGTCCCTAGGACTCCAAATCCGCCTGCGCCGGTTGTTTTTTTTTTATTTTTTTTTTATGTTTTTTTCACTAAAACCACCCAATCCAACACAGTCCAACCCAACCCAACCCAAAACAATCAGAAAAACATTACAACCCCCCCCCCCCCCCGGGCACCCTTTTTTCTCTTAAAAAAAAATCGGGCGCAGGCGGATTTGGGGTCCTAGGGACCCTAGTATAGGTGCCCCCATAAAGAATTTTTCATAAAAAATCAAAAATGGCAGAAAACCGTATACTGCATAATTACCGAGAAAATATTTACCAACAGTTTTTTGTTACTATAAAATAAAAAACATGCAAAATAAGGAACACTTACTTGTAAGCGTTAATAAATCACAAGAATAAAACTGTTTTTGTTTCAAAAATCACAAAATCAACAAGATAATATTCTTTTTTTTTTCTAGCACTAAAAAAGTACTGATAAGAACAAGAATAATATTCTCTATGTCGTCATAAAAAGTTAATTTCAATGATATATGGTTCGATTTCCACCAAATCTAAACAATGGCAGCGATATTTCTATTTTCTACACTATCTAGCGCAGGAGGAATGTTAATGCTAAGTTAATAGCGCCACCTATACGAAGTCAAGTGAAACATTGGAGAGTTATTACAGATTGCAAAGGAAAATTGATTATGTCTTATATGCTTACAGATTTCGCTGCGGCGAAATGCACTGGGTTGATGACAGTCGAGTTGTCCAAAAGCGACTATGCGCGCTCTGGGGAGTTATCCACGAACGAAATTTTTGCTAACATTTTAGCCCGTAAGGTTACCCATCTTCGGTATTTCCTCTATCTACGATCAGACATAAGGTAAACAATGTGACGACGATGCCAGATTGCCCTGAAAGTTGTATCCCTACAGGTAATGTTTTTACAAACATATTGTTTTTTATAACTTTTTTATCATTTACCTGCAAATATGCAAATTCTCTGGTTTGCTTTTCAAAACATGGAGAATTACCTTATTTGTATTCAAGACGCCTATACTCACAGGTGAGCCCAACATTTGACTGTTCGCCATATTAAAATGGTACCCGGGTACTACAAACGCTTTTTATTAGCAAAATGATATCGCCATTTTAGTTTTTTTTTTAAATTTTTGTTTGTCTTGTCAAGGTTTATGTATAAAAATTGCAAAAACTTATTAAGCAGTCTGTGCCGGAGAATCAAGAATCAAGAATTTTATTTAACCACGTTTTGTACACAAATACAATTATAGCAAGTCAGACAAAGAGAGAAAAATATATAATATAGAAAAGTTCAAAAATAATTGAATAAATAACAAAATACAATCAAGTATATAACAAACGAAATACACTTGTAGTAAAACTAACAAACATTGCTAAAAAAAGGAAAAACAGAAAACTTAATTTCTACAAGTCTTCATAAAGGATTTGTATTCCTGTACAGGGTGCTTATTCTTGACGGGTAGGGAGTAGAAGAGGCGAGAGAAGTAGGCGGGGTTTACTTAAAATTTGACGACACTGTATTCTTGAAAAAAAGTTAAGAGAGGGAGCTGCTCCCGAGAGAGCAGCCATGTTCTCTTAGTAAGACCTAGTAGTAGAGGCCGATCCCCGGGTATTCTAACCTAATTTTTATATTGATTTTATCTGTTTTTGTTTTTTCTTAGTAAAAGCGTAATAAATGTTGATGACTTCAACAACATCATTTTAAATGATATGGTAGTGGAACATGCTCGGGAAGACGTGGAAGATGCAGTGGAACAACTAGGGGTTCTAAGGGATGTTTTGGACAAAAGAAGCCCCTTTGATTTAATGGAACATAAATATGTCCAATTATTCGGATATTTCTTTCCATAAAAAAACGCTTGTCGCACACGTGAATGTAGCAGAGAAAGTTCCCCTGTACATATTCAGTCTAGCGTAGGCAAATTCTATAAGCAGATCTTTTTGTTGGCTCGATAAAGGCCTGGATTAGTCCAAGTTTTCTTTTCCAACTTGTTTCTTCATTTTGTAAAAAATAACAACAAACGAAAAACATCGTTATGTACACTGAGAAAAATGTTGGTTGGTTTGGTAGGTCAAAATATGTTGTGTTTTGATTGGTTGCACAAACTGGCAACAGTGTTCCCAGGGAGTAGATTGAACCGCCCACTCCCCATATCTCAAGAATGCAGATATTTTCTGCTGGGGAGTTGAGAACGGTGTTGACCGAAGACCGTGAGCTAGGGATCAATCCCTGGGAGCTCCCCGGGGATTCTCCCATCTCTCACTTGCACCCAGAGCAGAATGCTAGACTCGCCAGGATACTCCTAACTTTAAGTTTAAAATTTTTTTTATCTAAGGTTTAATTATTTTTAGGTAAAATATTATAAAGTCGGGAGAGAACCTGAACTACTTTTTTAGACAAATCGACGATAAACTTTATTGTGGAAAATGAGCAAAGAAAGTTTTATTTTTGCAAAAAGTATTAAAAGCAACATGACGTCACAACGCCATCCTGTAAATGTTGGGCTCACTTGTGCAGGGGCGTGTCAAACGCCCCCGTCACCCCCGCAAGGCAAGGGGGCCCACGGCATATTGAGGGCCTCTTCGCCGTCTTGCCTTAAAAAAAGCAAAAAAAAAGAATATAATATATAAAAACAAATACGCGCACAAATACCATACTTTTTGAATACTAATATACAGAGAGTACATGAGACCCATTAGTTTGTTGGTTTTCTTTATAGGTAGTTTTGATATATATTATAAATATTTGTAATAATAAAATATAGGCTAAAATATCAGGGCTTCACATTAAAAATATCCTCCGCATTAATTCATTAACTTTCTTGTTGTTGAAAAAAACATATCGAGTACAACAAGGGGAAATCCCAAAAAAATTTGCAGGGGGGCCTTAGAACCTGCACTTGTATAGGTGCCTTGACTTAACAATGTAATATTTAGGTACACATCTGTTCATAAAAAAAGGGTACACATATTTGACATTTGAGTACGTAATGCCCCCGTTTTTTTTTTAACCCAAGTGTACATATTATGGTACACATATATCCCTCATTTTTTCAGTCGAAAAATGTCTGATATTTTGACCAAAAAAATAATTATTTTAATTTTCCAATATATATTGGGAATAAAACCTACACATTGTGACAACCTCGCACTTCTAGCAGGTCACTGTGTACTACGCTGACTCATTTATTATTTGTCATCGGAGTTGCCGCTTTAGTAGAATCGAAATGGTAAACGTAAAGTGGACGGAGCATGTGTGAGGTGAAACAAGCTTGGTATTGCTTGATGCAGCTTTGCCAGTGGAGAGGACAATGGTTTTCCCTCAATCTAACGAGTGATCGCCTTTCAACGCGATTTATGAGTGACTTCATGGGTCTATTTTAGTTGAATATCTTTGATCGGTTATCACAGGAGACAACATAATAACTTAAGGTTGTCACTATTACTTTGACATCCCAAAATAGATTGGCATTTTTCAGTGTCAAAGTCATTGGTGCAGCATGCAAAATTTTAAATATATCAAATATATGTCATAAATCAGAGTCAAAAAATTGTTACAACTTTTGTTTTCCTACGTTTCCCAGCCCGACGCGACGGGACAGGATGAAATTTAAATTTTGCTTTAAGATTACTCCAAGGTAACAATAGGCACTAAATTTCGACTATTTTATGGTAAAGACATGATGGTAATTTAAGGCATAAAATATTTTAGCATAATTTAAGGGGTAACGTTTTTGATTAAGCAATTTTTACTATGTTTTTCATATTTTTATGCCATGATTTTGCTCACATTTTAAAGCTTTTTTTCCAAACTTTCAATTTCTAGAATAAAACATTCACTTTTTTCAAGTTTTTACTGCTTTTTTAACGTTCACAAAAAGAACTGCCGAAAAACATTTTTTCTCTGTTAAAATGAAAACTATTTAGAGAGAGAGGGCAGAATTTTAGAGGAAGATGGAGATATAATTTAGTGACGTGCAAAAATATTTAGGGTTGTTGAAGTGAGAGAGCAGGCTTGAAAAAATCATTTTAGAGAAAGATGAAAATAATTTAAGGCAATTGATTAATAAAAATTTCTGTTATATCATTTATCTGTTGTCTTGAGTGATGTCTTGCATTTGATTTTTATTTTGCCATTTTTATACCAAAAACAGCAAAAATTGTAATTTTTCAAAAACATAAAGTGTGTAAGACATAAGGTGGTATTCATTTCTTTCAATAAAAGTTCTTTATAGTCTTTAAATTTACCAAAAAACCTGTGCTACTAAAAGTATATTTAAGTACATCTAAAAATCATTTAACAGGTAAGATTTAACTAAATTATTTTAAGGGTCATCGTGGCTTTACCATAAGGTAAGCTTTTCTCGAGTTAAACACGCAATAGTAAATAATATAAAGTCCTCTTGAATGAATGAATGAATGTGGAAGTTCGCGGGTATTATAATTTCTGGTTTAGTGTTGGACTATTTTGATAAATAACGGTTTGATTAAAAACGGATTTTACAAATTCGAAGTGGAGATTGAACTGGTTTGAAATATTAAGGTTGGGATAAAAAAATAGGTTTAACAAATTCTTGTTTATATAGCAAATTACTGATAAAGTTTTAAAACTCTAAAATGTTTTAAATTGTATTCCACAGTCTGGGCGGCAACCCAGAATAAATACTTTTTCACATAACTTAGACAAAAACATTCTTGAGAGCAAACTAGAGTTGCGAACTTCCATTGCCTTTATTTTTTATTTTTTCTCAACATTTCGAATGTTTATATTTTAACTTTGTGAAAAAAAAAATGGAAGTTCGAAAGTCTAGTTTACTCTTAACATCAACATTGTCTTCACAAAAACATTCTTATTATTTACTTAATTACCCAAGCTTTTTTTTCATTAAAAAACTTACTAAAAACACTTGCACAAAACGACAACATTTGCACCACTAGATGCTTTAGTGACAGAAATGAGAGGCGGGGATCCTCAAAGCACCTCGCTATGACGTGACCAATTTCCATACACAGTGCAAATTTACAATATAAAGTAGTTTTATGCACAACCGGGCGTTAAACCGGTACTTTGACGACTTCGGGCGTTAAAACTTATTTTAAGGTCCGCATGTGTTAAATTTAGGGGCTTTTTTAATTACTTATGAAAAAAAAAATAATAACTTTAATAATAATAACTAACTATAATAACTCCATAGGGAAGACGGCTTGTGTTGTTTCACTGTTTCGTTGAAGTATGCAAGTAAGGCGTCTTATTTTACGACTAAGTTGCTTTCCGGACACAAAACATAATCTTTATAAGTTTTTTCGTATAGTTTTCTTGATTTGGCCGGCAAAACATTCATCTTCGTCTCTTCATCGGCCTCCAGTATATCTCTAGGGATTACTTTTTCTTCAAATTCCATAATATGTTACAAGAAAAACGGCAAAAATAGCGATTAAAACGAAACATTATTTGTAATGATGACTTTGTTGATATGGTTGCTAATGACAGAAATAACCATACAACAGATCACTTTCGAATACTTAACTATTTGTCAACTGGTGATTTATCTATTGTCTCTCGCCTCGCGGCTCGTGTTTTTATTTAAACGCCGCGGGCGTTAAACGCCTCCTTGATAACCTAGATACATAAATAGCTATTATGCACAACCGGACAATAAATGCACTTTAACGCCCGCATTTTAGGGCTAATAAAGCACTTTAACGACCGTGGGCATTAAAACAGTACTTTACCGCGCGCGGGCGTTAAAACTTATTTTAAGGCCCGCATGTGTTAAATTTAGGGGCTTTTTTTAATTATTCATGAAAAGCAGCCATTCTATAGTTTTTTGTAATACTCTTTTCTTGAATTTGTAGAAGAAAAAATGCAAATTTTTTTTTCAATAATTTTTATTAAACAAACGCTACAATAAAATTATCTATAGTAAAAAAATAATAACTATAATAATAATAACTAACTATAATAACTCCATAGACGGCTTGTGTTGTTTCACTTTTTCGTTGAAGTATGAAAGTAAGGGGTCTTCTTTTACGATTAAGTTGCTTTCCGGAATGTTTTTACCAGTACACCACAAAACATAATTTTTATAGGTTTTTTCGTATAGTTTTCTTGATTTAACCGGCAAAAGATTCATCTTTGCCTCTTCAGCGGCCTCCAGTATATCTCTAGCGATTACTTTTTCTTCAAATTCCATAATATTTTACAAGAAAAACGGTAAAAATAACGACTAAAACGCAACATTATTTGTAATGATGACTTTGTTGATATGGTTCCTAATGACAAGTAACTGTTTGTGTCTCAGATTGCTTGATTGAGAATGACAGAAATAACCATACAACAGGTCTCTTTCGAATACTTAACTATTTGTCAACTGGTGATTTATCTGTTGTAAAAATATTAGACAGATTTTGACACCAAAAAAAAAATGTGAAAATATTTATTTTCCAAAAATCAGGCGGTTGTGCATAAAACATTGTATGTATCTCAGTCATAAAATGCGTTTAACACCCTCAGCGTGTCAAAAACCTCTCCTGTGACCTAGATACATAAATAGCTATTATGTATAGGGGCTTCCATTGGTAAAATTGGTGCACCACTCGTAGTGCACTAACACTGGCTTGATGCTGTCAAAAAATTGCGTCAGTGCAGTCTGAGCGCAGATTGAATGTAACATGAAAAAAACTGCACCCAAACCAGAAAACTCGTTTCATTCAAACACTCAACTCATTCTATATAAAAGTACCTAAGGACCACCAAATGCACTTTTACGCATGCATTTGCGTGCAGGAAGTTTCATTTCCCGCACGCCGTGCGGGAATGGATTTACCCTGTGTCATTTTCCGCTCGCATTTTTTTTGAATATTTAAAATAAATTTTTTTACCCGACATGTAGGAAAAGTGTCTTTTCCGCTTTTGACGGCTTGCCCTATCTCCGCTGCGCGTCCTTCATGCAACTGCCGTCGTGTGCGTTAAAGTATCACTTTCCGCACTTGTTAGGTAAATAAATAATTGAGGTTGTTTAGTGGGTTTTGACTTAAAATATAAAGGCGGGAAAAAGTCAGGGCCGTCGCGGAAAAAGTTGCAATTAGTGCCAAACCGAAATTTGCCAATGGAACTGAAAACTTAAAACGTGCACCCGAACAGCAGCACCGAATCAGTTGTGCACTGGTGGCGCACCAGTTTTACCAATGGGAACCGCTAGTAAATAAAACATAGTTTTTTTATACCTTCATCAAAAACATCAAAAATTTTTTTTTATCACGGGTGCAAAAAAAGATTTCTGCCCGTTTTTAACCCAAAATTAAAAAGAAATATGTAAGAAATGTGTATGTAAAGATGTGTTGCGAGAAGTGCTCTCGGTTCGAGATTTTTAAAAGTACTTTCCCGTTTTTCTTGGATTCTTTAATAAAGATATTAAAAAAATAGTGTTCATAACTCGCGGTTAAACTGTGCTTTTTCTTAATCGCGTTTTTAAATACCTCGCTGCGCTCATTAGTTAAACCAACGCTTGTAAGAAAAGCACTATTCTAGCCACTAGTTGTGAAAACTACTATTTTACATTTTAAACACATATTGGAAATTTTAGACCTTTTTACACATATGTTTTAAAAAAATTGATGCTGATCTATAAATCGTATCAAATCGTACATTTTCATAGTTTTTTTTATCAGTGATAGAATGATAAAAAATGGTTTGATAAATTCCTGGTTTTTATAAACCATGGGTGTACCGTTTGAATTTGTAACAATTTATATGATGCCGATGTCGCAATAATCGATAGTTTGTTGCGACATCACCCTGTAGACAAACTAACAATAAGAAAAAATAGAACTCTCCAGACCCAATCATGTGTATTATCGTCGTCGGTCTGCATTATTTCCCCGTGTGTTTAGAGTCGAAAAGGCAAATTACAGGGGTCGGCTTGACATGACTGTGACAGGCAAATAAGCCTCGGTCGGTTTCAAAAAGTTCGGGAAACACTGAAACACAACACACAACCTGGCTGCGATATGCAGCAAATTAAACCTAATTTTAGAGAAAATTAGGGTGAACCACTGCACAAAATTGAGCAAAGAAGTTTGGTTATGTGAGAAATGTTCTCATTAGGCCAATAGCAGAATAAACCTAAGAGGATACGACATTAGGTAGCAAAAATAAAATCTATATGTTTGCTGAACCCACATTTTTTTTCGCCACCAAGTTAAGGACATTTCTCAAAAAATAAATAGTTCTAACTACTGGAATCTAAGTATACTTATCTGACGTTTCGGCAGAAACTCTAAACTGCCGTTATCAAAAAAATTGGTCTTTTCAAATTTTTTTCGATTGTTTAGATTTAGTATCTATTTTTTCATGACTACATTTTTACTTATAAGTCACAATCCCCCATGGCTCCAAAAATTAAATTGAACCCTTCTATCCCTCCCCCCCCCCCCCGCCAACCCTTCATCTGGAAGCAGGGATTTGTTTGAATGGTATATTGGTATATTAAGAAGCATCAAAAAGCACTGTTCAGAAAAAAACAAAACCAGAAGTTAGTTTACTACTAACGCCAGCTAAGGGCTGTAATGGAAGCGCTATACAGGGTTCCTAAGATTTTCCTTAGGGATACGATTTCAATAAATCAAACAGAAATGGCATAGAAAGTTCTGCACGCACCAAAAAAACACGTATATTGAGCAATGGTGCCAGTTTGTTATTATCTCCGGACTGCTTTCATGAGAAAAAATTGTCGCCACTCTTTCATTGTGAGCATAAATCATAGTTACAATAATAACCGTTGACAATTTGTCGACAAATTCCGCTATATGGCGGCCACACCATCCACAATCACCAAATTAGATGTTTTCAGGTCCAAACCACAGCTTTTTCTTGCTTAAAGGAGGCGGCAGGGTCCATTATTTACGATACTGAGCGATAAACTCGTGAGGTTGTTAACATTAGAAAGAAATATCTTCGCTTTTAATTAAATTTCTTTCCATTATGTTCTACTAGTGACATCTATCCGGAAACGGCCAAACCATGCAGCTAGCACTAGCAGCCAAAGAAATCAATAAACGGCGCTGTTTTTCCTGCAGAGCTTTTTGCTTGCGACATTATTGATTTTAAATAAAGCTGGCTCTACACTACATTTGATATTTTCGAGGTGTTTTATGACATGATCTCGAAACATGTAGCGAACCAATTCTTCAAAACTAGCGGGAGGGTAAAAGCGAAAAATAAGGGGCTGCCAATATTTGTAACACCCAAAAAGGGGTGAAAAGATTTATTTTGCTCTGTTTCTTTACAAAAAACGTTTTTTTTTGACGAAAAACTTGAGCTCTGCCACTTTTTTTATTTTTTTCTTCAACTTTCTCGAAATTTTCGTCATACCGTAGAAAAAAATTACTTCCTCCATGGTCATACTCTACTTTTATTCGAAAAAATTTAGAAACAGAGACGAGATCAGTTTTCCTAAAACGGGGGATCTTGGTTTCGAGTGAGAAGATAAAGAGCACCGCAGGCAAAAATTTTTCAATTAAATTAGCCGAACGCAAAAAGTTAGAAAAACAAAGCACGAAATAAAAATGGCGCCGCTTACTTTTTTTTTCAAAAATTACGTGATTTCGGGAACGCAAAGAAATAGGTCTAAAGAGTATAATTTTTAAGAAAAAAATATCAATTTTCTCGCCCTCCTCCACTGGGACTACAGGGGCCGTGCACAAATTACGTAATGGTCATAGGGGGGAGGGGAATTACAAAGCGTTACGTAGGGGGGAGGGGGGTTTTCGACAGCGTTTTCATTTGTTTGAAACTAAGAAAATTTGGAATGAAAATAAGTGAAAAGTTTTTTTTTTTGGGGGGGGGGGGGTAGCGGTCTTGAAATCGTTACGTAATATTAGGGGAGTGGCGTGCCAAACCGTTACAAAACATTACATAGGGAGGGGGTCAAAAATTGGTAAAATCACCGTTACGTAATTTGTGCACGGCCCCACATCTGACTGTTTCTCCTTTTTGATTTCGAATCAAAGTGCAAAACCCGGGTTGGACGTTCGAAGGCGTCAATCCGTCCTATTTGCTTGATAAAGTTTCTACGGAAATATCTCAGTCGATTTCTCCGGCCGTGTATGAACGCTTTAGGTTAGGCATTTGCATGTATCTCAGTCCCCAGCCTGTAAACAGTGCGTAAGGACAATGGTTACAAAATGAAAAGCCGAAAAATATTTTTTTTACGATATCTTTCATCAGTTTGGTATTAAAGTCGGGCAAAAACAATTTTTATTCCAGTCCTAAAGGTATGAAAATGGAAAACATTAGAAAACAACAACCTGGAATGGATTTACTACGTGTAAGATGTAGTGACAACATCGCCCCATGCCCACCCTTTTCTGCCTAATGTGCTTTTCCGTTTGTCTGCGTCTTATACACGGCTGCTTGGCCCCCTAAGGATTTGCTTAGGAACCCTGTATTTGTATGGATTACTACCAACCCACTTGCATGTTAATATTATAATCT
Source organism: Oxystoma pomonae (assembly GCA_963921995.1). NCBI lineage: Eukaryota > Metazoa > Arthropoda > Insecta > Coleoptera > Brentidae > Oxystoma > Oxystoma pomonae. The sequence goes on along the minus strand of OY998172.1, from coordinate 29,875,597 downwards.
CTAATCTAATATATTTGTTTTTTAATTATTATAAATTATATTAAAAATATAATTATTTATCTAAACGAAAGAATCGTGTTTTGCTATCTGCCAGGGTTTACATATGTTGAAATCTCTAAAAACTGTCAACGAGAATTTTCAGTCTGTCGTTTACTTTTTTATTTCTCCCTAGATTCTTGGCCATATGGAGAGGGCCTCATTCAGAAAATTTTCGATTTTGTTTAGTTTAAATTTTATCACGAGTATTGATTATAATAGAGGGTTTTTAAACAATTTTTTTGCCATTTTGTTATGGTTATCATAAGACAATTGATCACAGTATACTAGATATGGCCAGGGCCGCAAGTTTTGATCCAATACATAAATGTAAATAGTGCAAGCTCTACATTATAGAAGGGGCTGGTTATGAAATAACAAATAAATGAAGCCCAGACATTAATTGGGGCACAGGCATGGTGGACGGGTAGAGGCACCTTAGGCAAATAGCCGCAAGACTAGCAAGATAGAAATCTGTTTCGTCACAATTCCCTGTAATATTAGGAAGTAATTTGGTATTTCAAATCTAAGAACTGCATACTCATAGCAGCCTAAGTTGTTATTAATTTACATCACACCCTCACCAAGCCACCAAGCTTAAATTAATAAAACCTCAGCTTTGGATCAAAACTTTACTTACGACCAATAAAAATGTCATCATAAATATCAGAAATTATTAAAAATATCAAACGCGAACACTGTTAAGTCAACAACCTTCATAACCTGAAGTTTCAATGACGTTTTATCTAAAACGTCAAAACAAATAAGGTTACTAAGGGACTTTTCATATATCTTTTTAAAAACAGGGTTTTTTTTAAAAAAAATGCGTAATATGACTTAGTTTTGGTTAGGTACTAATATTATATTGGATTTATTTACGTTTAATAAATATTTATTTTCCCAAAAATATAGATACTAATTCACAGTTTAGCGTCAATTAGTGCTCTTATAAAATAAAGTTTTGTCGCTTGTCACCCCATCTTGTGGTTTACGTCTAAGCTTCATTATAATCATAGGACCGTAAATGAGCCATTAAGATGGTTGTAAAATTAGTATTATTCGTTGGTCGTAGGTAAAAATATTTTTTTTAGCCACAAACCCTGAAAAAAATCGCTTTGCATCGGTTTTGTTATTTGCAGGCAGTTAGTAAAATCGTGATTTTAATGAGGGTATAAAAACGTATTTATATTGGACGAAATTACTTTATATGGGGAAAAAAACTAGACAAGTTCTCCGTCATTATCAAATTATCTTCGGTAAGGTCTTTTCTTCCTAGGCGGTGGAATTTTCAATACTAAGTAGAGGTCCAATATAATTCTATATAATGATTTAATAAGCATTTATCAATAGCGTACACAAAGTTTGATTGGCAGCTAAAATTATTGGAAGCTTTTTTTTAAACTTAAGTATTTAAGACTTTTGGCTCCAGCATATACACAATGTTTGATAATTGTATGGTGCACCTTTAAGGCTTTTTTATCAAGACAAAATATTGGCCAGTGAAGTTTATCTCCAACTTCCAACTAATAGATTTTAAGAATTTGGCAAAACCTTGATTTACAGGAAATTTTTTTGCTGTTGATTAATTAGAAAGCAATCAGTGCAACTGCTGGAAATGCAAAAAACTTTTTCTGCAGGCCAGTCAAGGACTTTCGATTTAATGCCGATTCTTGAAGTTGAATTATCTTTTTAATTTGTTTAAAACGTCCCCCAAAGACGTTTCTAAGTGTATTTTAAATGATGCACCAAACTTCAAGGGGTTATAGTTTGGGTCAAAATAGGCAAAAAACTCCCTATAAATGTGGGTCCTATTTGCCGCCGTTTATGAGTAATTAATTAATTAATTTAAAAAATTTAAATCTTATTTTCTTACATTTTTGAAAAGAAAAGTTAAAATATTGATGACAGGATTAGACACAAAGAGATTAATTATATAAAACACGATTTACATATTTTTACAAACAAAGCAGATATTCAAAAAAACTAACGAAAAAAAGTCCAGTATTTTAAATAACTGAAATCTGGAAGTTACCGCCCTTTTCACCGAACGTGATATCCCAGTTTATTTAAACACTGTGGTGATACCTGCCCGTAAATACAAACGCTCGCAGTTTCTAATACTATGTATCTGAGGCAGAGCAAGGTACAGTGACATTCGAAATAAATAGGAGCTGATCATTGAGCTTAGAAATAACAACACGTGCTCATTTACTAGTATACGTTTACATGTGGTCGTACTTTTACAAATCAAAAAGGATCCCAATAAAGTTGAATAATATGACTCATTTTGGAGAGTTTTAATAAATAGCATTTTCGTGTACGTGACCGTATTTTTGTCTTCCAACCCTTCCTTTTTGCTCCTTTAACTTGAATCAGGTTTTAATATGTTAAGTAAACGTGGTCAAGATTAAAATTGGTTTTATTGGGGCTGTGACAGATTTACAAAAAATTTAAAACAAATTTAGTGGATCCAAAAATTAATCGTTAATTTTACTTCATCGTTATACCTTCGTTTAGAAGGGTGTTATTTGCATAAAATACACAACGCTTCTCGACGCATCTCCAGTTTCTTTAGTTTGTAGTTTTGTGAAAGTTTCTTTAGTTTGTAGTTTTTATTTTTATGTTTGTACTTTGTGTGTGAGTGATTGTTTTGTGCCCAATATTAGTTTAGTGGATAATTTTAGATTTAAGAACTTATTTACTTTGCATGAGTACGCGGACATGTTGATAATTTACGGGGCGGCAAATATGAACATCCGACTGGCTGTCCGGTTATACCAAGAAAGGTACCCACATATTCAGTTGCCTTACAGAAGGACATTTGTGAAAACATATCAACGGGTGCGTGAAACGGGATCGGTAATTCCACGAAATGTAAATCGTGGTCAAGGGAAATGCCAGTACAGGACGAGGATATTCTACATCTTATAGAAAATAATCCAAATTTAAGTACGAGAGAGATAGCACGAATGACTGGAAGGTGTCACACAACTTTGTGTTACTGCTTTTTAATATTTAATATAATTGACAGCTCTCCAAAATATCTATATTTTATTTGCGCTTTTTATATAATTGTAGATCCATTTTGAATATTCAGTGACTAACAAAAAAGTGGACCATTGGACATTCACAGGATGTGTTTTGAGCATTACGAATATTCCAAGAATATTCACGAAATATACCTCTGTGTGAGCAGTCAAAATTTAGAAAGTTCATTTTATTACAAGCTTTTATTTAACTTGCAATGTATGTAAATATGTTTGTTCGGGTGGAATCTTGCAACTTAATTTTGACATGCTTATATAGTCAAATTTTTTTGGTGAGCGTACTGACGTAATTTTTTTGAATCTCTATTTGATACATTATTTTAGACAGCGACAATAAATATGTAAAAAAGTCATAACTTGGTATGTTGAGGCACTTGGGGATGGAGATAACGAATTTCTAATCAGATTTTGAAAATTTAATATGGCCGATTCAAGATAGACGATTTTTGGTCATCTTTTGCTAACCAATTTTAACTAACTGAAATTATATTCTGGATTTTTATTTCACATTAGTAACTAGTACTGGTCCACTGGGTTTATTAGTTCTTTGTTTTGAAGTTGGTCTCAACCAACAAAAAAGCGAGTTTTCAGTTTATGTTATGGTATGGAAATGTCAATGTAAAAATATTCCAGTTTTTGATAAGTTTTTCCAATAAATAATGAACTATACGTTTGGTGACTTATTTTCACACCTAGAGAGCCTTAAAAGTAACCCATTTCATCAGATTGCTTTCAAATTTGGCATGCATTCATAGTTCCCCGTGACAATACAATAATATGTCATTATTGGGCACCCCTCCCACCTACGAGGGGAGTGGAGGGGGGAAAACATCTAAACAACCAAAATTAGTATACGGAGAGGCAAAACCGGGACACTCCGGCCATTCAATATATTGTATATCATGTATTTTTTCTTATATGCACCCCTAATAATATTAAGATGTACTTTCCAAAATACTTATTAAAGAAAAATAATTTAAGTAAGGTTTCAATTCAAATTTATAGATGGCAGAGAACATCCGCTTTTTTAATTGCAGTGATTTTAAAGTTACAAAATACAGTGGTATCAAAACCGGGGCGAATCGGAACTTTTGCTGAAAAATCGGGACTATCCGGGACGGATTTTTTCCCCGGGACAAATGGTTAAAAATCGGGATTGTTACTTTTTGGGATAAGGAATACGAATTTTTGATCAGATTTTGAAAGTTTAATATGGCGAATTCAAGATGGACGATTTTCGGTCATGTTTTGCTAACCAGTTGTAAGTGATTTATTCATATCCGATTCTGCTTCTTTTATTCGAATGATAAACATAATGCTTTCATCTAAAGAAGCTGAGAACGGGTGAAATTGCCGTGCTTTCCAAGCCTTTGAAAATGTCCTTAGGTTATAGAGTAATACAACTGTTTCTTAGGTGAATCGTCAATGTGACCGATATACAATAACTAAAGTTAAAAATTTTTTTATTATGGTTTAATAAAAGCTTGTTCTTTAAAAGTTTTTTTTTATAAAAATTTATTTCGTCATATTATTTGACGCAAACATTCAGTTAAAGTTAAATTAAAGCTTGTAAAAGAAAACAACTTTATTTTTAAGATACAAAATAAAAGAAAGCTATTATTGACTTGTACCTTAGCGAGTGGTATCAAATTAGAGGCAATTGTTATTGTAAGATTTAAAGAATAAAAAACAAATTTTTAGAAAGGAGGATTTGTTTTGTTAAATCGTGGTATGTTTTTATCCCAAAATCACTTTTACGTTTACAACTTTTTGTTATAAAATAAATATAGATATAGACAGTACTACACCATCTGTCATAGTTAGCTGGAAATTTTATTTTCCCGATATCGCAGGTCGATACTACTATACACTAACTTTCATCTTTTCCATTTAGTTGTATTGATTGCTCTGTGGATCTATACACGGTATAAAAAGACTGTTTTTACAAAGGCCAAGTTATCGATCCTCTGCTTTAGTAAATTAAATCACGAAATATAGAGGGAGTCTGAATGATCCGAGGACTGAACATGGTAAACTTTTTTCTCCATTGTTTAGGTACTTCTTCGAACAGAAAAAATGTACGTTTTACCATTGTCTAACACATAAAACGAAACATAGCCGTTTTGACATATTTGGAGTCTAAGTTTGGAAAAATCTTGAGAGAAAAGGAGACATTTTTAAAAAATTTGATAGCTACGCAACGTGACTCCTACCATATTTTGAATAGGAAGAAAGCATCGAGTGATACCTTGTTTTGAAGGTCCTTTGAATGTCTTAACAACCGAATAAAAATTTCGAAAAGCATGCATTCGTTTTTCAGATATTTACTTTCAAAGTAAGCTCAAATTTTACAGGTAAATTTCTCTCCTAGGAATAAATTTAAAAAAATTAAATAATAAAATGTACTATTAACGAAAACAAAAGCGAAGTGTCAGTGTCACAGGATTTCTCAAAAATCAAATTTTAATTTCATAAAGAAAATTTAAAAGTGAATATTTCGGAAACTAATTGCGAAATCATTTGAAAGACCTTCAAAACAAGGTATCACTCGACCACTTTGCCTATCCAAAATTTTATCCTTCAAAAAATTTCAAGATGTTGCTTTTTCACACGATTATTTATTTTGAAATGAGTCGAAAACTGTAATTTTAGAAATTAAGAAATTTCAAAGAAAAGTTTTTCCAAAATTTTTGACACATGGCTTACGAGATGTCTAAAAAGGTTATTTAGTTATCATGTCCCAGACTGCTACAGCCAATTTATTGTGTTATATTACCTCTTGAAAATATTATCAACAGTTTAAGTTAAAAACTACACTATTTTAACAAAATTTTATTTTTTTCCTCAATCATACACTACACACAAAACTGAGCGTTTCAAATAAAAAAATAGTAGTTTTAACAACTAGTGGCTAAAATGGTGCCTTTTTTGGCAAGCGTTGGTTTAAATAACGAGCGCAGCGAGGTATTTAAAAACGCAAGTAAAAAAAGCACAGTTTAGCCGCGAGTTGTTAACACTATTTTCTTTAAATACCTTTATCAAACAATCCAAGAAAAACAGGAAAATACTTTTAAAAATCTCGAACGAAGAGCACTTCTCACCATCTTTACATTATAAATCAAGGCGGCTGGTAAATGAAATAACTATGGTTGCCATAGCGATTTTCGTTTTTACTCGGTGACGTTCATTGTTGCGACATTTTAGTCTTTGGCAGTTTGATATTTTGACGAACTTGGTGAAAACTGGTGGAAATTGCTTGATTTTTGGGCAAGAGTAATTAAATTTTGCCATTATTACTATTTTCCGCGATTTCTCTTTAATTTTGGGTAAAAAACGGACAGAAATCTTTTTTTGCACCCGTGATCAAAAACAAGTTTTTTTGCATCGGTAACCAAATAAGCCATGCTTTAGTTATCTGCAGACAGTTATTAAAATCATGTTTTTGACGAAGGTATAAAAAAATGATTTTCGAAACATTCTAAATGTCTTTGTTGTCTGTATGTGTAATTTTTTGGGTGTAGTGTAACCCTTTTTAAAAAGGTTGAAAACTCGGTTACATTAAAGGTGGATTGGGGATAATTGTATGATTATTTTATGTCTAAGTAATTATGCAATAGAATGGTGGATAGATATCGAAAAAAGTGCCGCCGAAAAAAATCTCTGTAAATTTATATTTGAGCGTTTTTAATGCTTATAGCCCTGACGAAATGTTACAAATTTATTTGAAAATTAAACCAAATTAACTAAAATTTTGGTGCCGGCGGTTTTTTTAGTAGGTAAAACACTAAAAAATAATTTTCTCTGAAGCAAAAAAAATATTCATTTAAAATATATAATATAACTTAATTAAAAATAATAAAAAAACACTAGAAAATGTATTTGTTTTTTGTTTATTTAAACTGCTAACCTATTTTATTTACAATACAATACAATTTAGATGAATTTGGTACATTAATAAATTTAATAATGAAAAAGATTCCTAATTTATTAAATTAAACATAAATAAAACTTAATTTACAGGAAGTTGTTCGTGTACCCACTTCCGTCCACCTTCCTCGCTAAAATCGGCGGCGGCATGGTCTTCACCCTGTAGGACCCACTTGGTCGTGAGAAGACCCTCCACTCCCATAGGGCCTCGTGCGTGTATTCTGGCCGTACTGATTCCCACTTCGGCTCCTGAAAAGAGGTAAAAGTTTAGATTATTTAGATTTTTTTGAATTTTAAATTAAATTTAAAAAATATAAAAAAAAGTCTTTAAAAAAATCATAAAATTAAAAAAAAACATAAAAAAGTTTAAAAAACCAAATTCTGGCTGTACTAGTTCCCACTTCGGACCTAAAAAGATGTACTCTATGGACGAATCGGACAAAAAGGGGGGTTCGTGTGCAAATCGTGCTAACGTTATGTCGATAAGCTAACTTTGTTTAGGCTAGCTTATAGATCAGGCTTTGGCTTGTTGTCATTGTGGTAAATGCGTTTTTTTCAAGTTATTGGGCCCACCACTTTTTTTTTCATGGTACTTTTAAAAACGCCGTAACTTTTTTAAAAATTAACACAGATAGCCGAAAATGACAGCACACGATTCAGTGGAAAAAGTTCAAAATTTTGCTTTGTTTTGTCACAAAAAATAAAAAAAACTAATTTTTAGTTTCTTTTAAAGCAGTTATTCATTTTCAGAAGCCATTTGCATTTGCAAAAATTAAAAAAAAAAGTTTAAAATAAAACTTCTTTAATTTGATGTATAGAAGTTATATGTGAACTTGTATATTAAATTTATTTCAATGGAAAAACCAATTGGTTGTCACTAGAAAGACCACGCTCGAAGTTGTTTTTTACAAGGTTTTATTTAACTCCACCACCATGGATCAAATATTCCCATTGAATTCAAATTTGGTATGCGATTATAGTTCTGGTGACAATACAATAATATGATTATTAGGCACCCTTTTCCCCTACGAGGGGAGTGGAGGGTGAAAACGCCTAAGTTTGTCCGATTTCAACCAAAATTGGTATACGGAGATAAGGAATACGATTTTTATGGCGGATTCAAGATGGACGATTTTTGGTCATGTTTCGCTAACCAATTTTAACTGACTTTATATACATCCGATTAATTGTCTTTAAATTTGGTGTGCGTTTATAGTTCCGGTGACGATACAATAATATGATAATATCAGGTACCCACCTCCCCCTTACAAGGGAAGTGGAGGGGGAAAATATTTAGTTTGTTCGATTTCAATCAAATTTGGCAAACAGGGATTTTTAGGGAAGAGGATTATGAATTTTTAATCAGATTTCAAAATTTCGACACGGCGGATTCAAAATGGACGATTTAGAGTACAAATTTAAAAATTTAAAAATTCATTTATATAAAAAAAAGCTTTTCAAATACAAGCTATTAGAAAATATAAACTGCACTAAAAAGTAGAAATAATTTTAAGCTTCCTGATATAATAATAATAAAAGCGATGCTTGGATCGATTTGCGTTGGATATATTTAACACCCTTGCAATTCTCTGCTTTATAGTGAATTCAGATTCTTGCTAACATCATTCACACACAATCATAATATGATCAATAGCATAAATTTATCGACTCAACAGGGCCAAACTGATATCAGAATGCTAAAAATTATTTTCTACTTTGTGCACTTTATATTTTATAAAAGCTTTTATTAGAAAAGCGTTTTTTGTATAAAATTATTACTACATAGGCTATAATTTTAATTGGGGGCCCGCGCGGCGAAATAGAGGCATGCGTAGATTTACGTAATAATCAGGTGATTTTCCATTATTATTTCTAAACTTGGAAGAGTAACCAGGTCTGGAGAAATTAATTTGTGTTTCTGCGTAATGGTCGCGATTCTTCAGAAACGACAGAAAATCTCACCCTTCAGAATTCTGAAAAGTGGCGATTTTTACTTATTGCCTCACTTTAAATAAAAACACAGCGTCCTTAATATTTATCCTAAAGAGAAACTGCGTCATTTTTGTCAAAATGTCAAAAGAAAGATAAAGATAAAACAAGGAGTGCTTCAGAGCATTCTTTAAGAAATATACAAAGGTAAGTAAATGTTTTAAATTTTTTAATAAATATTTTTTTAGAATTGTAGACGCCGCTATAAATGATGGAGTACCTGAACAGAGAGCCTGTTTGTATTTTGAAAGTTTAAATTTGTTTTAATATTTCTTAAATACAGCCTACTTTTGAAATCGCCATATTTGTTAAAAAACATACATACATTTTTTAATGTTATCATTATTCAGCCCATAAACCCCCACTTTTTACTCGTTATTTTCAAATAACTCAAAAACTACTTAACCGATTGAAATGTTTATATTTAATTTGAACTAAGCGTCAAAATAGCTACTTTTTTATGAACTTTATATGATCAATACTAGACCAAAAAAATAAAAAACTTTTTGTTTTATTTTTTTTATATTTTTGTACCAGAATTATAACTTTTTAATTTTTTCATCATAAAAGTATTACAAACCAAGTATCTCAAACTTTGTTTTATCAAAATCGAATAAAAACTAATATAAATACTTAAAAAATACACCTTTCCGCCATTTTTAAATCGGCATATTTGTTTAAAAACGCATGTTCTAGAATAACAAGGGGTTAAAACTTAATATACTAAGTCTACTCAACATGTTCAGGTTATCTGGAAAAAGTTCTTGTAGTTTTGGGTAACATCATGAATCCCAAATATACCCCAAAAACCTCTATTTTTGACCAGTTATTTTAACATACCTCAAAAACTACTTGACCGAATGAAATCTTTGAACCTAATTTGAACTTAGAATCAAATTTTTTATTATTTTTTTTTTGTTAAATCAATAATTAAAAAAAAACTTTATATTTTAGTTTTTGAGATTCTTTAATTTTTTTTAAAGAAAATTATTCTTTTTTTCTTTTGTTTATTTTTTGCCATAAAATATATTACAAACGAAGTATTCCAAAAATTTTTTCCATCAAAATTGGATAAATTTTAAATCCGCCATATTTTTTTAAAAACGAATTTACCAGAATAACAACAAGTCAAAACTGTTTCTTTGTATACCAACTTTCTTTTTTTGGAATTGTTTTAGATAATAATATAAAAAAGATAAGAAGAAAGTATAAGAAAGTTAAAAATAAAAAAGTCATAAAAATTACACAGTAAAAAAATTATACAGTAAAACCTCTCTATACTGGACACAAAACTTTTTCCCGACTTTTTCACATTCCTCAATAATATCAACCATTTTGGTTTCTGGGGCCGAAAAATGTGGAACAAACATAATAATATAATCAAAACCTTCGCACAGGTATATTGTGTAAAGAAAGTGGGTAAAAGTCTCCCACGAAATATCGTCGAAAAATTAAAAAGGACATTATATGGACCTGGGTTCGGTCGGTTTTGTAAGAAATACAAGTTTTGCAATGGGACAGTTGCTCTTTAGAATCGTTAGAAATCTAAATCGGGGTCTAAAGAAATTTTGTGATTTCCTCCAACTCAAAAATTGTACTTTTTTGCCGGTTTGTATTATTTGAGATCGACGGTACCCTCAAGATCATTACCAAAAGAGCACAAGGTAAGTGCTTTATTGGTGCTTTAGCGGTAAATCTGTGGACTAACTTTTGGTAACTATACAGTCCACTAGCGCCCATCATTTTTTACGACCAAACAATACAGACACCGGCGTAACTACGGGGAGACCTGGGGAGACCGGCCCCTCCAGATCTTTCCAGCCCCCCCCCAGAAAAATATAGCCTAGTAGTTGTCAGTCATATGACGGGGCTATAGTAATGTCTGGGAAACATAAGAGCTTACAATAAGGTTTAATAGGAGAAGAAGAACCTTCGGCAATATACATTTATTGTTTGGCACATAAACTGAAAGTTGTTGACGCATGTACAAAAGTTGTACCAGCAGCTTTTTTCTTTAACACATTAGAGGCATTGTATGTGCATTTTTCGCAACCAGGAAATCATGAAAAACTTAAAAAGGTTACAGATACCTGGGCATTAAATTTTTGGAAGTATCTAACCTTTCTACTACTCGCTGAGCATGTCGATCTGAAACTTGTAAAGCAGTTTTATTACACTTTGGGGCTATTAAAATGGCACTACAAAGTGAAGTAACTGATAACTAGGATAGACATGCCGTTAAAGCTATTGGACTATTAGCATGTATTCAAAAAGCCGAGTTTTGCATTTGCCTGCGAATACTATTCACTGTTTTATTACCTATCAAGGTTTTGAGTCAGTAATTTCAGGGTAAAGATGCTACTCTCGGCAATGTAAATTTAATAATAGATAGCACGCTACAATCTATAGAAGAAACTGGAAACAGCTTTGAAAATATTTATTCTGAAATCCAAGACTTATAAATTTTATATTTCTTTAGAACCTTTCAAAGTATCAAAACGAAAACGGCGAATTGCGCACAAACTAAGGATTATATAGTGGTAAGCACTCTTGGACATGACAGCGCGATATAATTGCCATCAAATGTAAGTTGCTTAGAACACTGGAAAATAAACCTCCACTACCAAATAATCGCAATTAATGAATACTTTAGCAGCTAATTTTAGAGAGAGGTTTTCAAACTTGCTATTGGCCAAATCGGTAGATGCTTTATTTAAGTTAAACATCAAGGAAAGTCAAGATTTGATTGACGATTACTTGTAAAAATTTAGAAATAAATCTAAAATCTATCAAAGACTATATTAGACAAGACTTTTGTCCGAACCTCTACAAATTAATTTAGATTGCTATTTTCCTTCCTATTAGTCCTGCTAGTTGTGAACGAAGCTTTTCTGCAATGCGTGAAATACAAAATTGGACCTGAACTACAATGGGACAAACCCGATTTTCCACTGTAATAATTATTAACATCGATAATTATTTAATTAAAGAAGAGATTACAGCAGAACACGTTTTGGAAATATTCTCACAAAAGACAAGAAAGTTGTAGTTAATTTAAGTTACTTTATATTAAACTGCTGAGTTGAGTTATATAGAGTTACGGTTCAAATTTGTTCCATCCCCTAGGCCCCCCCTAGGTCAGAAAGCTAGTTACGCCGGTGGATACAGCTCACGTCCACTATCTAGAGGTGCCCACTATAAGGAGGTAACGCTATATAGGACTACATAGGATTTTTTTTCACCTGTCCATTACTTGAGGTATTTTCCATTCAGATGTGTCAATTAAGAGAGGTTTTACTGTACAACAAAATCTGTGGGGTCGGCTATGCGGTCAATCTATAATAGTAGTTTATATAACAAGTGTGTTATGATGGTCATTAAATGCGAAGATGAAGTTTTAGACGCGAGCCGCAGGCGAGTGTATTAAATTATCTGAGCGGGTAATGACCATAACATGCGAGTAAGTTTGTTTGAATGTTTGTGTGTTTCGGACTTCCAGTGTCTATATTTTATTTATACACGACGTTTCGATCAGTACAATCTCTGATCGAAACTTCGTGTATAAATAAAATATAGACAATGGAAGTCCGAAATACAGAGTTAATTTCATGCGAGTAAGTACTATACTTTACCTACGACCAATGAAAATGTCATGATAAATATCAGAAATTATTAAAAATATGAAACGTGAACACTCTTCATATTTTAAAGTTTCAATGACGGTCTATTTAAAACGTTAAAACAAATAAGGTTACTATAAGCGACTTTTCAAATATATTTATTTACAAGGTTCTTTTTTCTTAAAAATGCGTAATATGTCAATTTAACGGGGCTTATTTTTGGATAGGTACAAAAATTATATTGAATTTATTTACGTTTAAAAATTTTTTATTGCCTCAAAAATATAGAAAAATAATTCACATTTTTGCGTTAATTAGTGCTTTTATAAAATAAAAATTCATCACTTGTTATTATTCGTTGGTCGTAGGTAAAATCTATTACTGCATGCGTATGTAACTTGCATCGAAATATTTTTTACAAACGAATTCGTAGAAGGTCTCACACTTGCGGCTCGCAGAGACATCCGTATTTTTTTAAGTGTTCGTGGTTAAAAATGGATACAGAAAAATTAAACGAAATTAACTTACCCAATCCAAACCTAAATCCGTCAGCAAACCTGGAACTGGCGTTATGAAACACGCATGCACTGTCTACTTTTTGTTGGAAAGCTCCCGCCCTTTCAGCTAAAAGATACAAAAAATAGATAAGAAAAAATTATAAAGAAATGCTTATCATACCCATGCACTACGCAAAAGCGCAAATTCCACTTAAAAATTAGGTTTTTTAAACGTCATCGTCATCTAATAACACTTTATTGAGTGGAAATAGAAAATATGACTGGTTTTTTTGATTTCATTTCTTTCGGTAACATGCTGATTTTTTTTATAGCATGTCTATGATAGTTGCGGATCGGATGCTGTTCTGTTTAAAATTTATGCTCTTTGCATTATTTGCTCGATTATTTATCTTAAGCTTTTCTAGCCGAGAAACACAGTTTTTCGCATTTTTTTTGGACGTTATGCAGCAAAAAGCTCGGGTAAAAATTTTTTAGGATCAATAGTTATTTCTAATAATCTCTGTTAACATCACACCGTAAAACAAGACAGCAACAGCGCTGGAAAAACGCAAACAAGTTTATATCTATGTGCAAGGAATCTATCCATTCGAAGTATTCTTTTCTCAGCACGAATGTATCCCTCTTTTTGCTGTTCTAAATTTTAACGAGTAACATTACTGCCGTCTTAATAAAGAAGAGCGAATGTTACAAATTTGCGATTTTCACTTTTTTGCATTTTCATAATATAGCTTTATTTTAAACCCCTTTTTAATTTTTTTTTAAACTTTAAATATTAAAAAAAAAAAATTGAATATATCGAATGTGCCATGAAATATACGATAGTAACCATAATCAATCAAGATTTCAAGAAGAAGGAACTGTCCCTCGAAAGGAAGGCATCGGTTTGACAACAGATCAAATTAACGAAATAAATAAAGTTAATAAAAAATAACAAAATTAAAAACATACAAAAAAAAACTTATTTTTAATAGCACGTCATTGCACCGTTCGCATTGGCTGCAATGATGTTTTGAAGTCTTCTGGGCATTGAATTGGCTAAATTTTCAAATAAGTTTGGAGTTTCATTAGATGTTCTGAATTCGTGGGAATGATATTAAAACTTGATAATTTATTTGCAATAAGTCCCCAAACGTTCTCTACTAGATTCGCATCAGGGGTTTTTGCAGGCCAAGGAAAAAAATTGATATTATTATCCTGGAACTATCGCTGCACACTTCTAGCTGTATGAACTGGACAGTTATCTTGTTGGAATACAAAATGATCTGAATAAGGGACTCTCACCTCTGGAAGCATTACATTTTCCAGTATATTAACGTAAACTTTGGCTGTAAATCGCCCATTAATTCTAAATAGAGCGCCATGTCCTCTAGCCGATATCCAGCTCCAAACATTTACCGAAAATCTTCCTGCCCGGTCAAAAATTAATTGAGACTGCTTCTTTTCCTCACTTAGTTTAATTTTTTTCCGCAATACGACATCTTAGCCTCGAACGTTTAATTCTCTTGCCTAATGTTGTTATGGATCCTGGAAAATTTAATTCAATTTTTACTTCTTTCACTTTGCAAACGGATAGTTTTCCAGAAAATTGATTGCTTCTTGGTCTTCTTCTTGGCTAGTAACTTTCGTCAAACCAGTGCCTTCCTTTCGGTGGATAGTTTCCTAGTTTCCTCCTCTTAAAATCGGTTTTTTTATGTTTACCATCGTAAAATTGCTTCTCCCATAATGAACAGCTACTTGCCGAATGGACCAACCACCGTCTAGTTTTGCTAAGAATTGAACTTTATGAAATTCGGAAAGATGCGGCGGCATTTTTTTTGGATGACACTGATATGCAAAACATGATGTTGTTAGGAGTCTGTGACAACTTAAAGTAAATATTTCAACGCATCAGTAATAAATATACATATTTTTGACTTGTTTATGAGATGTTTCGAATAATGCCCGCTTTTTTGCAGGGTGCGATGACAGAACTGCTGATTGAAATCGTTGCGTACGTTCGTGGGTCCGTTACGATACGTACATCCTTCCGCATGCAACGAGATTCTGTCATCACACCCGTCAAACAAGCAGGCATCGTTCGAAACATGGCATGAGTAAGTCAAAAATGTAGCGTATTTTGACTTTGTTTCGAACGCGTTAGGTATACCGATACCGATGCGTTGAAATGTGTGTCTAATGTCACTTATAGGAAGACAATGCCGTACTATAAAAATTTTAAAAATTAAACAGGCTGCTAACTTCTGCTGTACCAAAAAGGCTATTTTGAACTGTAATATAGTGTTAAAGTTATCGTTGTCCGCGACGTTATGGGAATGTAAATTGGCACGACCAAAAACTATCTATTTAGATAGTAAATCATGCCTAATAGATAGCGGTCTAAATTTTTTTTCTCAAATTACGTGTTTTTCTCGTGAACTCAGGTGATTTTGAGAAGAATATGTTAGAACGCCTATTAAATGTAATTTTCTCTGTCTAAATTACGTTACTTTGGAAAGTGATGTTTGGGCACTCAATTCAACCCAAAATAATACTTTTTGATTTTTAAGTAATTTTACTTATTTTTATATCAATCAGGTAATAATCACTTTTTCTTGTTTTTTTTTTCGGGGTTTTGGTTTTGGTTTTATTTTCGCTTTTTTCTCGTTTACCAATTAATATGACATAATTTTTTTTTTAGAAAAAGTTATTATTTAATTTGATAAACGAGGACTAAGGTCCCCCAGTAGTTTTTTTTAAACGGGCAAAATTTGTCAAAGAACCCTCTACAAATTACATTGGAAATGACTTTCGGCAAAATATCATAATTTTTTTATATGTTGTAGTAATCGATCAACAAAGCACAAAAATAAAAAAAAAACGAGATAGGGAGCAGGATTACTTTCTGAGATAAGGAGCTTTAAAATTGACGTGTTTTTAGGCTATATTTATGGACATGGTCCAAGTTTTTTTCCACAACTTTGTTAATTATCGCCTAAATAAATTATTCAAAGCTCTGTTTGTCTGGAATGAAACACCCCTTCTACCCATATAAAAATGTTTTATATGGTTTCTTTGGTACCACCAGAAAAGTCACTGATTTGTAAGTTTTAAAAACGAAAGAAAACGACCATTTTTTAAAAAATGACAATTCCCATTTTCTTTAAAACAAACGGCCAGATTTTCAAAATTTTCACATATGATATTATAAATTTCAAAAATGGTAGGCGCCTTTAATGTTTTTTAATATTTTTGATATTGAAGAAATACGAAAAGTGATTTAAATATATTATAGGTAGGTTATAAAACTTTTTATAGACAAATTCAATCCAAAAGCATAATACCAATATGTTGGTACCAATTAGTACCCATTGGTACCTGTATGATCAATCAAATTGCTCGTATGGTCTATGCGTTTAGGCGAACTTGGGGTCGCCGGTAGTGAATTTGATAACATTTTTCCGGTTACTATTACCGTTTTTCTACGAGAAAAAAGAGTAGGTAAAGTGTTTTTCCTACTTAAGTGTGGAAAAGTGCTTTTTACGCATGCGTGCAAAAAGTTAAAACTCTTAAGATATCTTTAATATGGCGGTATGCGGGGGCTTTGTATTTAAAAAAAAAAAATCAAGGTAGGCTTGACAACGTCAAACTTTTGCTTAAGATAATTTTACGCATTCTATTGGAAACACAGTGTAAACAACCGGAAAAATATTATCATATTCGTTACTTGCAGCACCAAGTTAGCCTAAAAGCATATAGTAGTAGTAGTAGTAGAGAATGGGCGGCGCGAAACCTGGCAAGTAGGCCTCACTGGGCTCTTTCTGCCTTACCTCGAACCTGCTCCTAATCCACCGCCTGCACCACTGGTCTGGCAGTCTGCTTATCTGGTTTCACTGTTCTTTTTGCAAAGTCCAGTATTTTGTCCCATTTGAGCGTGTTCAGATCCTCTTCATCCAGGGTCGGGGCAAGCATATAACACACGAGCAATTTGATTCGTCAAAAGCCGGTACCAATAGATACCTATCGGTACCAACATATTCGTATCAAGCTTTTAAATTCAATTTGTCCAAAAAAAGTTTGTATAACCTACCCATAAGTTATTTTAAATCACTTCGTATTTCACCAATATTTCAAAGATATTAAAAAGCATTAAAGGTAACTACCATTTTCTCAATTAATGGTAACACTCAAGCAAAAATATTTTTTTTAGCTTACCAGCATTATTGTTATCAACATATGTAAAAACTATTAACATCTGGCCGTTTATTTTAAAGAAAATAAAAATTTTAATTGTTTTAGATACGGTTATTTTCTCTCGTTTTTAAAATTTACAAATCAGTGACTTTTCCGATGGTACCAAGGAACCCTTATAGAAATATTTTTACACGGATGGAAAGGGTGTTTCATTCAGGACAAATGGAGAAACGAATTGTTTTATTTTGGCGCTAATCAACAAAGTTGTGGGAAAAATATTTGGACCATGTCCAAAAATATAGCTTTAAAACACGTCAACTTTAAAGTTCCATATCTCAGAAAGTAATCCTGCTCCCTATCTCGTTTTTTTTATTTTTGTGCTTTGTTGATCGAGTACTAAATATATATAAAAAATATGACATTTAGCCGAAAGTCATTCCCAATGTAATTTGTGCAGGGTTCTTTACACCAGTATTGCAGAAAAATAGACAAGATTCTAAATTGACTGACGTCTGTCCCTGTCATTATCTTAAAAATGAAACCAAAATTATCAAAACATGCCTTCGAAGATAAAACAAAATCTACCTCCGAATAGCACCAATTTTTTATCGAAGACCATTTTACTCTTACGATAGTAGCAAACTGTTCGAGATTAAGATGACTACTCTAATATTTCCTCTCATATTTCCGTCTTTCATGTAAAGTCTGATCATTTATAAACTTTCCTTTGAAAATAATTTTTTATATATTTAATCGTCGTTTATTTACAATAAAAAATAGGACGAGATTTAGTCAAAGACTGCTCTTACACCTTTAAAAAAAAGTACAAATTCTATGTAATATATTTAAACTATAACTTAAATAATAATTAGGATAGCCCTGCACCATGGTTTAATATCTTTGTTTATACTAATCACCTGCTCATAGAGATAGATAATTAAAGTAAAAGTAGCAATGGAGAAAAATATTACCCTAAGACAAAACAAGAAAAGTAGACAAAAAATATTCGACAAAAAAAAATTTACAAAGAAAATTGATATTAGTATCATAATTATATGCTCATTTTGGAGAGTTTTTAAGTTTTTAACTATACTTATTGTATTTTCAGCAGAAGCTTTTGTATTGACGTTTGAAATATTTATGGTTACTTATATATCTGTTTTAGCTCATTGTTTACTATATTATAAATATGTGGTGCTTGATAGAAGAATCCTTTTTTAAAATTACTGTTCTGTTTTTTGGAATATTTAATGGACTTGCTGATCTGGTGTTTCTACTATGAATCAAACATCTCTAAGTTAGTCGAGATCGCAGGTAGCGTGAAATTGAGTTTGTCATGATCTTGTGAACGAAAGTTGCAGATTTTAGTTATTGAGTTCCGGTTAAATTTTCAACTCTTTGAAACTCTCACTAGGGTGGTCATATGTTCTTAGTGATCAAATGAATCTCACACAAGTTTTGTATTTTTTTGTTTTTTGTTTTATTACGTTCTGTTAAGAAAAGCCCATAGACGAAATTACAATAATTAAAATGCGATAACACTAGTGATTCTGAAAACATTCTCTTGAGTTTTTTGTTAGTATATTTTTGCATCCATAAATTAGTTTTAGGTTAAAAAATGCTTTTTTCCTCAGTGATTTGACTTGATCAGGAAAACTTAATTTATTGTCGATTTGCAGACCTAAACATTTAACTGAGGTTTGCGATGAAACATGCGCATTGTCTATTTCAAGTTGCATTACATTTTGGATTTGATCTGCGTTTTTACCAAAAAAAATAAATTGGGCTTCTTCAGGATTTAATTACAAGTTATGTTTTTCGACCGTTTTATAGATATTTTGTAGGTCGTCATTAACCAAATATTTTGCTATATGATATTCTTGCGGATAGAAGCCATATTGAAGGTTTTTGTCATCGGCATAGGCCTTAGTTGAACAATTTTATGCAGATTTTAACATATCACTTGAATAGAGAAGTAAACTACTAAATTTTCCATTTAGGACAGTTTTTCTGTTATCTTTCACTTAAGCAGTTCTTTGATAATTTTAAAGAAGTTGAATTTATATTTTACGAAATATACGAAAATGATTATATTTTCGAAAGATTCCCACTAAACTTTTTTTAGAAACATCTTGATCACTGCTTTATCTTAAATAGTTTCCAATATATTCAGCTTTTTGTCATCAAAAAACAAATTTTTTAGTTGTGATTTAAAAAAGACATTCTAGATTTTAACATTTTAAATGTCAGACAATGACGGCGTTGGCAAAAAATACGGGACTTTAACTAATAGTAAAATTTCTCCGATTATAATAGTCTGGTTGCCAAACCACGATTTTTGCCTCAAGTGGGAAATTAATTGTACAAGAAATTGTTTTGCTGTTCTGGCACCCTTGAGCATTTTGAAAAATCCAAAATTACAGAAAAATATATCTGAACAAGATATTGGTGTGTGGAATATCATTTCAGTTGGATTTGAGTGGTGTAAATACAAATCCGGTATTATTTTTATTCTGAGGGGTACCTCAACGGAGGGGGGGTCGATTTTATGAAAAAAATCGACCTACTAACATAGGCAGGTAATACATCAATTCTAGGGTTTTTCGGTCAGCTGAATACAAATCTGTAGTTAAAAAAAAACATTGATGGTAATTTGAAGGAGTGGGGGGGGGGGTTGTATTTATGCGGTAAGCCGTAAAACTGTTTATGTGGAGACTTAACGAACTTACTTTATTCAAGTTTTGTTGCAGATTTCGACAGCTCCGCTCAACCCTGTTATAAAACTAATTAATTATTTTTGGGCATCATCCCCCATTTTAACATATTGAAGATGGCGGCCGTGACGGACCGCGGTAAAAAATCAAAAGAGAAGCATATATGCATGAGATACATCAATTATGGGGTTATTGGGTCGACTGAATCCAAATCTGTTGTTAAAAAAAATATTTGGCTGTAACTTGGAGAAGTGAGGGGTAATTTATTGGGTAAACACGAAATGGAGACTTGGCGAAAATAATTTTATATCTTGAATATTTCAAAATGGTGTATGATGCCCAAATGTCATGAATTATTTTTTATTGAGTTGAGCAGAGCTGTCGAAATCTGTAAAAAAAACTTAAATAAAGTTTGTTCATTAAGTCCCCACGTAAACATTTTAACTCTTTACTTTACCCTCAAAAATTTTTTTAACCACATATTTAAATTAAGCGAATCCAAAAACCCTAAAATTTATGTATTAAATGTCTGTGCTAGTAGGTCGATTTTTTTCATAAAATCAACCCCCTTCCGTTGGGGTACTCTCCAGAACAAAAATAATACCGGATTTGGATTTGGGCAAAGTCGACTAAAATGATGTGCCAGTTACCTATATTATGTTCAAACATTTTTTCTTTATTTTTTTCACTTAAAAATGGCCGCCATCTTGGATTTTTTAAGATGCCCAAGGGTGCCACAGTGGCATCAATCGGATTGTTAAAATAGAGCATCTGGCCTAAACAAATCAGTGAAAAAATTTCTTGTACCATTCATTTCCACCTTTTTTTGATTTCCTTCAGACTATAATGAGCTACACATCTTGGAAACTATTAAAGATACAGCAGCGTTAAAGATATTGCAAAGAAGGATTTAGTCAGGACCTTTCGAAAATATGAAAATAAACAAGATTTAAAAAAAACACTCATTTACGTACATTTCGTAAAATATAAATGTAAAATTTGACAGTAGTGCCTCAAATGTAAGATTATTATCTTCTTATTAACTGCTTTTTAAATTACCTTTCCAAGTCCAAAAGCAAAAATCTTTTCCCAAGGGAAAGTTTAAAAATGATCACCCTGTACACAACATAAATGGACCTAATAATGTGTTATTTTACTAAAATGCATGTTTCTACTACTACGCCATGTATACTTACTATTTTCGGTTACAATAACGTCAGTATGGGAACTTCCGTAAGTGTGAATGTGATTGATGGCTTCGTCTATGTCTGAAACTACTTCGATGCAACATTCTAGTGCTCCATATTCGTGTTTCATAGTTTTCGCTAGTGGAGGACCGAAGGTCAACATACTGTGTAGTCGGGGTCCTGCGTTGATTTTGACATCTTCCTTTTTAAGCATGCTGCAAACCTAAAATTTGAATTTAAACTTATTAATTTTTTATCGACAAAATATCCCGTCCAAAATATTTTATGTCTTGGTGTATAGGGAAGCTCGCAACCAAATATTAAACATTTTCACCTTCGAAACAACCTTTTTTACCTAGAACTTTTGGCCAATTTCAACACCATGTAGTTGAAATTCCCACCTAAATTACAGTGACCTCCGAAAACCCGATCAGTTTTTTTCTCTACAGTGTATGGGAAAAAATCACACAATATAGTGAAAATTCCCACATATATTACAGTGATCTCATTATTTTGGCTATGAATAAATACACTAAAATAAAGGATAAATCGAATCAAGGTCATATGATCTTGAATAAGGTTAACTCCCCTGGTTTCTTGAATAAAGACATTCTCTCCAGAAAACAAAACGGCTTCCTGAAAGCCTTTATTTCATTTCAAGGAAACAAAGGAATCCAAGGCGGTTGGCCCATTTTGTTTTTTAGACAAGTGTAATTGAATAGCCAAGCATTCCTTGAAAAAAGCTATTGGTTGGGGGCTCAAAATTGTTTTTATCATGATCAGAAAGTTCGTAAAAAATTATTAGACTCGCTTTTAGCTTTTTCTAAAACCTCTTCTCTATAGCCTCTAGAAGCACCGTTCCATTTAAAGAATCCACCCTGTATACTGAAAATACCTGTGTTTTTCTTTTGCGAAAACACTTACATGATTATAGTAAGTCCAAAATTCCAACAAGTCTTACCCAAGTTTAAAGAAAAACTCGCGTAATTATATTAAAAACGATATGCGACCCACAGTACTAAACATTGTTCATCTTAGTAAATACTGCCCTATATATCTGTGGCTAATTTGTAGGGTGTACCAAAAAAAATGCACTTTTTAAATGATTATAACTAAGCGATAAACTGTCTGATTATAATAATATGAAGCTTTTTAAAAATCTAACATGGCGGATCCATCCCATATTATTTACTGTGGGACATTGTATTAAAACTCAAATATCGTGTAATATTTAAAAAATTCAGCCAAGAAATAAGTAAGTTTGAAATGTTTAAATAGACCTGTAGTACAGTGAATAGAGGCTAAAAAAGGGAGGTTACCCTAAAAAAGGTCCGGTAGTTCTGAATTTTGGATATGTTATGTAGGTCGGTAGGCTAGTTAAAAACCTGTCAACCCCTCCCTGTTCTTCCTCCGCCATCTTGAAAAAACCACCGAATATTGGCACTTTTTTTAGTTTTGGCCTGTAGTTCATAAATAAAGCACAGATAAGTAGGTAACTAAGACGATTCAGACCGAAAAGCGTGGAAAGTTTTAGGAAAATTAGGTAGGTACTAGGGATCGATATAAATTTATTTCGGTCGCTGTAGGTACGTAATTTTAGGCGTTTTTGGGTAATCCATAGCTCTGTTGCTACTCAACGAGTTTTCCTGCAAAATCAAGCTAATTAAGAAAAAATCTACTTGTTTAGACGGCCATAACTTTTCCATGTCCATAGACCATGGACCAGAATTTGCCTCGGTTTCCCTGCAAAAATCTAGTTGTGTAACGGCAAACTCTGGTCTAGTCAAACATTTAAAAAAAAACCTTCATTTTTAACCGAATGCTTGAAAGGAATATGGTTTTGTACGTAATGTTTGAGAATGATTTTGTACGTAATGTTGGAGATTGAATTAAGTGTTGTACAGAAAGTATTTTCTTTGAGGGTTAAAAATTGGGCTGGATTGTAAATAATGTTAGTTTTGGCAGTGGTTCTATAAATCCTAACCAAGTCCTATGCCTTCTAAAAATTCTAAAGTTATCAAAATTAGTTAATTTTTGGAAAAGTTATTGCCTTTCAAGTAAGTCGCTTTTCTGTTAATACAGTGGCGTAGCCAGAAATCGACTCTGGCGGGGTTTCATCATATAATAAAAATCAATTACCTAGCCATGGCAAATGTTTAAAAATTAGGTAGGTGCCTATTGCTTGAGCTGGAGCTCTTCCACTAAAGGTAGGGGAGAGGGGCGGTTAAACAGGTGGGGAGTTAGTGTATTCGAATCCAAAATACTGGTTTTTAATAGCAAGTTTTATCTAGTCTCATTTGCAGATTTTTTCAAAATTAACCCTTTTGAAAAAATTACACTAAAATGCTATTTTTTACACCTTTCAAATGTTGTCGACAAAAAAATTGCTTAAAATTAAACAAAATTGTAACAATATTTAATATTGGCGAAAACTGGCAAGAAAACAAAAAAATCTTTAAACATTTTAATCTCTTAGATTTTTTGTAATATATTGTAGAAAAAGTAGATTGGGTTAGATGATAATAGAGGGGTAGGGTTGGGGTGGTACATATAGATTTGTTGCCAAATTATAAATGCGCCGCAGATGAAAATTTTAAGACAAATTATACTAAGAATACCATTTATTAAAAAAAAAAACAAAATTGTAACAGTTAATGACGTCATAGCACCGCAGGGAAAATTTTTACACACAAACCGGAGTAAAGGGTCAAAAAAGTGTGGGAGCTATGCTGCCGTCCTTAACTAAAAAGCAGTAACTCCATAGGGAAATAATGTATTTTTACTGCTTTTTACTTAAGAACAGCAGTATAGCTCTCCCTGGGGCCTTTGATCATTATCATCATTATTAATACTTGTACTGATTTTGCAGGCAAACCCTGGTGTGCTTCGCAAGAATGTGACTTTGTAACCGATGTTTGACGTTTACAGTGTTGCACAGAAAAACATTTCTAGGGGGGGTCAAAAACTTTTGTCATGTTAAATTTTTTCGAAACGCCTTGGATTTATAAAAAGCATAATATTATTAAGCTCGCTAAGTTATAACCATTTTTCTTCTTTTTTGTTTTTTTTTTCTATTGTACTTTTGATGGTCCGTAGTATAAGTGCGAAATTGGATCCCTACTGCAAAGTACGAATAAATCCTACACAAACATGAAATTTCGCCGCTATTTAACAAAAAATTTTCTTACATCAGAGAAAAAGTCACTATCCATCAGATCTTGATGTATAAGTAGGGTCTCCATGGCATTACATGCCGCTGGGTAGTCACATTTTGAGTCTCTAATGATTTTAAGGGCTTTACCTAGGTCGGCATATTTGTCCACAAACACGTGGCAAATACCTGAAAAAATAAACAAATCAAAGTATGTGTATAAAACATATTTTTATAAAAAACATAGAGCGTGCACTTTTTCCAGGTTAGGGTATTGTTTTTGGATTTTCTTGTAACGTAAAATGCTTAGTTCAAGGCCATCGAAAAGCGTTTTCCTTTTTCTTATTTTCTTACACAGTAAAAATTAAAATTTTTCATTCACTCAATGGTCATTGAGTGAAAAAATATCTCACTCAAAATAGATCACTACAAAATAGTGTATGTTAACTTAGAATTATGTGAAAAGTTTATGAGATTGACATGTCCAAACATTGTGTTTGTGGTGTTCACAAAAATTTCGTTCGTTTTGACAAAAAATTTCGTTAAAGTGCAAATAATAGTAAATAGAGTTTCGTGAAGCAGTGTTGCCGTTGCTTCCAGAAGTTGTCGACTCCAAAGTACCGAATTTGAATCTCTAGGAGGGGGCAGTTGCCCCGCCCCTGCCCTTCTCTGGTGACGCCCTTGGAAAGAAGTTAATTATTGTCTGAAAAATTTTGTTACATTCTAATTTGTCATTTTTATGGTTACCTTTGGACCTTGCCTAAGAGAAGAAATAGAATCACCTGAGTTTTTTACCATAAAAATAAATATCTTGTATTTACCTTCCGCATGTCCCATGACAGGAATGTGTTGCGATTGCGATTGAATACTCCTAACTAACTCACTAGAACCTCTGGGAATAATTAAGTCTATGTGTTGTTCCATAGTCAAGAGATCACCTATTTCTTCCCTAGTTGAAACCTATATGAAGAAAAAAAAATTAAAAAATTAATATTATTTTGAACAGCGTTACCCAAAGTCAGAGTGGCTATTATGATCACAAATCTTCGTAGAGAGACGGAACTCTAAGAAGAAGAATTACTTGAATTTAACAAATCCTTAAAAAACTTCCAAATCAATTTTAACTCCACATAGCAATTTGTGAGGATGTGCTAAGACGGTTCTTAATTATCCAAAAAATATTCGAAGCATATGTACTCTACCACACATATAGATGGTTGGCATGTGCCACCGTTATCTTCAGGTATATATGGTACTTTTTATCTGACCTACCCAAAATTACTCTAATGGCGGACAGTTTAATTAAACCGCAGGACCCCGGGATGTTCCGAAGAAGACATTCCCAGAATGTTCAGAAAGGACATCTTTGGAATGTCTTAAGAGGAAGTTCTCATTCATAGAACATCATACGACAGATTTACTGGGAATATTCTGATAAGAAAGTTCATAAAATATCCCATTGATGGAATGAGATGTGTAAATTTTTAGATTTTATTTGAGATGTAGTAGCTTTTTAGAATAATAAGAATGAAATATAAGGAATAATGTCCTAATAATTTTATTTACTTAGCATGTGCTAAGGATGTAATAAAAAGAACATATTATTGATGTCTTTTGGCTTAATTTTGTTGCACGTGCACTTGCAAATGTATATTTTATACTTTGCATATGCACAAGTTATATTAAAAATATTCTTTCTTCATGGTTTATTCTTAAAATGTCCTGTGCACGTCTTTATAAGTACATCCTTAAGTAACATGTAGCTATCATAAAATAAAATCCTGTGAAAGAGGTCAGACGCATATTCTTTAACCTAACCTAATTTCAGGTGCCCAAACTATTCAGTTCAGCCTTTTTTCAGTCAGCAATTACGTCAAAATAACGTATTAAATTACAAAAATATCCTGATAACCAATTTCTGGTATAATCTTTTTTTTTTTTGATAAATATATTTTTCTTCAGTAACTTGTGGGGCGTTATGGCAAGGCAGAAAACCTTTAGCAATATAAATTACAAACTTACCAGTGAAATTGCATTTTGTGCCCCAACCGTTCCTAAGGCCTCCTTAACAAGTTCCATTAAAGCCTTGTTACTGTAAGCGGCCTCTTTTCCACCTTTAAGTAATAGTCCATTGGCGGAGGCGATTGCCAGTGCCGCCACTTGGGGTAAACTATCCGGGCGTGACTCGAAAATCACCAGAAGAACTCCAATGGGGACGGTAATTTGTTTTAATTCCAGACCGTCAGCCAATCTATAAAGAAACATTTTTATAATTGATGATTTTATCAAAGGCACTTGCCTACAGGAGAATTTGATGTCTTCTAAAAACAATAATCAGTTAAAATAGTATACAGGGTGTTTCTTATAAAACACCCTATATATTTTGACATTTTCGAATTCTCCAGAAAATTAGCTTTTCAAAAATATCATAAAATATATATCTGCATGTAACCGTTTTCGAGACATT
This sequence comes from Oxystoma pomonae, assembly GCA_963921995.1. NCBI lineage: Eukaryota > Metazoa > Arthropoda > Insecta > Coleoptera > Brentidae > Oxystoma > Oxystoma pomonae. The sequence continues at coordinate 29,848,771 of OY998172.1, read as the reverse complement.
TCAATATGAATTAGATATTAATTAATTCGTATTATTGTATTATAATTAAACCAAAGTAGGCCATACATAATAATATGTATAATCACAACGATCAAAAAGCTGTCAAACTAAAACTTACCTAACTTTTCAAATAAATAATTGGTTGTGAAAAAACAAAAATAGCGGCGTTTTGACAGCACGGCGTCATAAATACTTAGGTTTTATTATTATACAATAATACGAGTTAACTAATTTCTAATTTAAATTGAAATATCTCGAAAACGGTTGCATGCAGACCTATTCTATATTGTATTTTTAAAAAGCTAATTTTCTAGAGAATTTAACAGTGGTAAAATATATAGAAAGTTCCACAGGAAAAAAAGTTTTTGGCACCCCCTATATACTATTTGAACTGAATAATTTGTATTAATGATTTTGAGATCTCTATAAAATACCCTTTCCACCCAGTTTTTTTTGGTTCTTCTGCGGCTACTATTAGAAAAAAAGTTATCTCAGGGAACACTTATAACCGATCACCCTGTACACAGTGATTTTTTATGTGAAATTGTGAATTTCTTACAGATTCTTTATAAATCACTATCTAAAAGTAGGGTAGTCATGAGGCCTTTTTTTTAATACCCTGTATGTTTTTAAAAAATAGGTCGCCCTTTGCTTCCTGATGCCAAAAATTACTAAATATGTTGAGTTTATCTGTGGCGGTACTACGGTAAAATAAAAAATAATTTGTCATAGGTGTAATGTGTTAAACAAAGAAAAATAATTTAGATAGTTCTTTGTTCAACACCTTACTCGGATGGCAACGGTTTCCGTAATTTGGACAATAGGGATATTTTGGAACGCTTATTTGACACTTCTTAGTGGTTATGGTAGTTAACCACTACCACTGCCGTAAGCTACGAATCCATTTCGGTGGTTATGGTTATTTTTCTGGTTAATTTTAAAGAATTTTCTCTTAATTAATTTTAAAAATAATAAAATATTACAAGGTTCCAACGTATAAAACACTTATTTTGTAAAATTAAGCCAAATTTTTTATTTCTTCTCATCTTTAAATTTTTTTACAACTGACAGTTTTTAATGTGTTCCAAAAACTCTGGTAAAATCGAAAAGTGGTAGTGGTGGTTAAACACTACCACAGTGGCTGTCAAAGTTGTCAAAATTTTAAGCGTTCCAAAATATCCCTAATGACCGTTAAAAAAAAATAGTTTTGGAATCAAGTAGAAAGGATGGCTCGCATCTTGCTAAAGCTGCGAAAGAAATCTATATAAGTGTTCTCCTTTTTGATTAATCTTTCTGGGATAAATAATAAACAAAAATCATCACAACTGACTGTGGCTTTCATAGTTAAGCGTTGCCGGGGTGTCCAGGAGGAAGATTTTCTAAAAAAACTAATACACAGGGCAGCTATTTCTGCTGCCCTATTTCAAAACACAGTACCAAAATTTGTTGTCAAAAAAGATTTTTAGATGTTCTTTAGCTGAACATTTTGATGTGCCGAACGTATGGTATATACGTTCAAATCGGTTTATAAATAAGAAAAATGAATACAGTTTTTAATTTTTCCCATTGTTACAAAAATGTGGTTACTGTGTTATTAGGGAAGCCCTAATCTTACCTTGCTATAGAAAACAAATCTACAGCTCTATATAAAGCTACAAATAATCAGAAAAAATAATCTGACGATTTTAATGATTTTGCTTGAATACTGCCTTAACTTCAGTGAACTAGAAAAATGTCAAGTTTCCGTGAAGTTGCGTCATTTTCCTTGGTATATATTTTGCAATAAGAATTTATCATTCTGCATGAAAAATTTGAAGGGTAACTGCAAGCAATGAGAATATTTATAAAGACTAGAATGTTAAGGACAAGGTAAAATTCAGGGTTTAAAATTGCAAGAGGGTTGGTTTTAAATCTCATTTTTACCATGAAAAACTAGTTTATTAACTAATTAAACGTTATAGTCCACGAGACAGAACGGGGCCGTCTTAAATGATTAACACTAGATATTCGCGGTAAGTTTCAAAAACTGCGACGTTTTCAATATCAATATTTTATGTATGTATGAACACCCCTTTGCTTTCACCTTAATTCGTAAGATAATTGTGCACAAATATCGAAAATATAAACGGCCTACTAAAATATAGGCTATTTAGCGAGACCTCCACTCCCAACATGTCAAAAATTACGAGGTGGATATGTCGATTTTCCGATGTCTTGTTCACCTGTAAATTACAAAGTATGCGTGATCGGGGAGGCTATTTTATCATAAAATAATGCAGTGATCTACAAAAATATTGTGCCGTATTGCATAACCTACAAACAAATATTTGTTTTTTCGTCATTAATTTTGTAGTTTTATATATGTTCAAATATGACACTAATGGCATTAGTTGTGAGCGATTTTGCTCCCCTGCCTTATACGAGGAGAACAAACTGACGGCAAAACCGCTCACAAACAAATTCATTATTCTCAAAACAGACCGAATAGTGACAGAAAGCTGAGATTTCGATCAATCAGGTGCGTTTCTGATTCCCGGGAGCATTGCCTTCCCCGAAATTGAAGAATGCGGGCCCAGGTGGTCATGCCCAAGGGTATGATGACGAAATAGTGACTCGATTTAATTTTTAAAACTAAAAATCTTAGAAATATAAAAAAAATCAATTACACGGCTATTCTTGATCACTTCTACTGCACTAAACACACAACATTTATTTTTGCTGGAGATCCCCTCTAACTTAACATGACATATTTCCTAATTTGGGAGGAAAAATTACGTTGGTTAGGGTGGTTGAGAGAGACTGAAAAATTTCATATAAACGAGACTAAAAAGCAGGAAATAATTACTTACTTAAAATATATTTTTAAATGGGCTTTGAAAAATTCGTAACTTTTGAGAAAAAGCTGCTACGAATATACAGTTTTTAGGTTGTACTAGGTTGGTGAGTGGTGATTGAGGAGGTGAGAGAGAGTCAAGGTATTAAAAAAAATTAGACTCAGAGAAGGAGGTTGAGATGGTGATATTATAGCTGATAGCTCCCACCTTTTTTAAAAAAGGGCGTAGGAAATTTTGTTCAAAATTTTAAAAGTTACAAACTTGACAGTTCCCTTGACATGAAGTAGTTTAAAAAATGTCTTTTTAAATGTTGTTGTTTCAAAATTAACGATTTTTGGTTCTCAGGGAAATCTTAAGACTAAAAAAATATATATATTTTTTTTTCAAATCCTAAAATTGAAAGCAAATTTTTCCAAGGATTCTAGATCAGTTATATACGGTGTTCCGTTAAATCCGGAAGTAACAGAAAGTTCATGGACCTGTTAAAAAATGCAAATTTAGGATTATATGTTACTTGCAAGTTTTATTATACTGCTAAAATTTTTGTGGCGAACAGCCGTATTTATAATGTTTTTCATTGTAATGCATTGTTCGCTTCATTTCAAAACAATTTTTAAAAAATGGGTGTTCATCAGTGGGCAACATCGTAAAATCAACTTGTTCAGAGCGTAGGTCATCGAAAACAACCTATGATATTGTAGGCCTGTTTGACCATTAGATTTTACCAATTTTTATCAAACAATCTCGAGAAAATCGCCTGGGTATTTTAATTTTGACAAGGTGGCGGTGAAGGTTCCAATACTTTCCACTTTTATTTTTGATGTTTGTGTACAGTTATCCTCTGAATCAAGTGGAAAGCAAAAGTGTGCTCATAAATTTTCAATAAATCATAAAATTGACATGTTTTGTGGCTTCCATATTAAAAACGCCTTCAGTTAAAATGAAGCCGTTCACAAATTTGGTTATTTCATAATTATGTGCTAATTTCGTCCCCAATCAAAAAATGTTGTGCTCCTCTGGTTTCTGAGAAAGTCGAAAAGGAAGATGGGGTAGCTAGATTAATATAAACTTAGCAACCCCACCAGGAAATATTCTGGCATCTAAAAATTTTTGGTTTTAAAATTATGTGCTAAATATGTGCTCCACGAATATATAAGAAAAAAATTAAATTTTTCATTTAAAATTAGTTTTTTTTTTAAATAAAAAGGTGGAGTACCTAGGTGAATATAAACCCCACATGTTTAGGTATCACGGAATCTAAAAATTTCAAAAACCAGTATTATCTGCAAATTATGTGCTAATTTGGGCCATGATTAGAAAATTTTGTACATTTCTGGTTTCCGCCTACCCCACACTTTTTTTCAAAAAAACATAATTTAAAATAAAAAATTCGATTTTTTTCTTATATATTCGTGGAGCACATAATTGGCACACAATTTTAAAACCAAAAATTTTTAAATTTAAAAAGGGATTTAGTGAGGGTGAATAAATAACAAAATCAATTTTTAAATTTATCAAGCTTAGGATATCTGTAAAGTTAATTATATCTGTCTGCCTAGAGACGCTTAATTTTCCTTCAAATTGAAGGTACATGCCAATTCTGCAATTTAACAGATGGCTGTCTTTTACATGAATCCTGTGTCAGATTTTTTTCATCATCATTTCATCACCTAATTCCTAGCACCGTACTAATGAGCACCAAAAGTGCGAAATCCGGATCTACGGTTACCATCACCTTTTTTGAGGGAAAGCTCGCTATTCATTGATTTTGACAAACATTTTTAGTTTGGCGCCATATTTACTGATGCGGTTGCTAAGTTAATATTAATCTAGCTACCCCATTTTCTTTTTCGATTGTCTCAGAAACCAGAGGAGCACAAAATGTGTTGATTAGGAACGAAGTTAGCACATAATTAGCACATAATTATGGTGTGACTAAATTTTTATTTTCTTGAAATGGGGTCGCTAGGTTAATGGAGGTTTCAGGCGGATGTTAACCATTTAAGAAGGTCCAGTGATGTCTCGTGGTCTATTAGTACCTAAGACTATAATTGGGGAGCAAGCAAAAAAAAGAGCTTAATAGGTAACGGATAGTCTATTCAACACGAAATATTTATTACGTTTTAACGTGCCACTGAATAGATTTTCAATACGATTCACTTTTTGGTTTTCATTAAGCGATTTAAACGCGTTTTGACTATTTGATTTTGTGAAATAAACATCAAATTTTGGTTTTCTCGTTCGCGGAGTCTGGTTAAAAATTTATTTCATTCATTTTCGATACGGTCCGCGTTTTCATGATAGATTCCGATTCGATCTCAGGAAACGGCGTATTGAACTGAGGCTGGGCCAACAAAAATAAACTAGGATTCGTTTTTCGATTCGCATTTTTACGATAGTTTTAAAAGTGAATAGTATTAAAAACGTTCAGTTCTACATGAAAACGTTATAAATGTAAACTCGTAAACTTTGACGAATAATTAAAAAAAAACAGGCAAAGAAGGACGCAGGTTTTCAATAGAAATTGGCATGACCACCGATATTTGACGGATGACCAGATAAGCGCTGTCCAATTTTGGAATGGGGTTATGACCGACTTCTAAATTTTTAACCATTTTAAGAGCCTAGGCGTTTTCTTACATTGAACCCGTTTTGAAAAACTTTTTCAATAAATACGTCATTGATTAGTGACGTCACAACTCTGAAGTCTCGTGTTATTAGTACTTAAAAACCATTTACAACCTAGAAAATTCTGTATTTCTTCCAAACAATTTAGTAAAATCCGCATGAAATTGAAAAGGTTTTTTTTTATTATTTATAGAATCAATTTAAATGTCAATTTTTCTCGCTCGTTATCAATGGCGTCACTTTTCGATCAATTTGAGTGGTTTCGAAACGAGCTTTTGGTTCGTTTCTAACTAGCGCATGCGTCTTTTGCCTAGACTCCACATTGTGCCGCTCCCATCTATTGCTTCTCACTCTTTTGGACAAAGAGAGAAATAGAAATCAGTGGCAACACGTTGGACTGTAGACTAGGCATTAGTTAACTGTCAAATACTTCTCGTCAACTTAGCGTCTTTATTTTTGTTTTTCCACCTTTTCCAAAAAGATTTTTTATATAAATAGATTTGTGAAAAGATTTCTTCTATATTTTTGATTTTTTAAGATGGGGCCGATGAAACATTAAACTGAGGCTGGGCCAACAAAAATCGAGCCACAAGCACCTTGTCAAACTATGACGTAGTATGTGACGTCATTGTTTTGAAACTTGTTTGAAATAGTTGCATGTGAGAAAACGCCTCCGTTAAACGCTGTCAAAATGACGGATATTAATTTATTCAATTTAGAGTATTTTTACCGGATAGTGCCCACTTTGTTTTATAAATTGACAGTTGTCAAGGCGTGTGTGCTGGATTTTTTTAAATTATTTTTGTTTCAGTTTATAGGAAGAATATATTAGCACAACACCTTTCTCAAATATAAAGCCAGTTAACTCATTTTCGTTTTAGTATCCTTTGGCCTATGATCGGCGCCATATTGACACCAAACTGACAGAAAATTCATGTTTTACTTGTCAATTTGTTTATAAAAATGGCAGCCACAATAGACTAAAGGGCACTGAAGCGGTACGAGTTAACAGGCTTTTTAGTTAAGTACGGTGTTGATTAGCAATGTGAATTGGTCCAATTATCATTATTTTTGTGTAAAATACATTTTTTTTTACACAGGTCAAAAAGTAAACAAAAAAACATTTTTTAGTACAAAACGCTATTGCGTAGAGGCGGGTATTTTTTACCCAGCTCAAGTCCGCGGCTATTCTGGCGCACTCCAGGGGATCAACTTTTGATTTTCGAACGGAGCTATATGACGTTGTTCCTTTGAGCTCAGTCATTCTTGAACGGTTTTGGGCTAGCCGAAGTATAACCTTTACACTTCGTTTAAAATTTTCAAACGCACACGGTAGATATAAAAAATGTCAATAATAGGTAAAATATAAAGAGCCTTATTAAACTATATTTTTCTTATTCTCTTTGCTTGAAGTAAAACACATAGACACTTGACGTAATATTTTAACGCATCGGTATCGGTATACCTAACGCGTTAAAAACAAAGTCAAAAGACACTAAATTTTCCAATTGCTTACGGTATATGTGTCGAACAAGGCCTGCTTTTATGGTGAATGCGATAAGAGAATAGCTTGCTGATTCCACTCGGTGCGTACGGAGCGATTTTCGTAACGTTAAGGACCTACGAACGAACGTATGCAACGATTGCAATCAGCTGTTCTCTCATCGCATCCACCATAAAAGTGTCTTTTAGCTTCGTTTTGAAGGCGTTAGGTATAGCGATACCGATGCGTTGATACATACTTTAGATGTCTTAAGGTGCATTTATACTGTGGTAGTTTCGTCGTAGTTGTGTTGTAGCTGTAGTGAATTGTTTTCCATAGATAATGCAGAAGAAATTATTTTAATAGATAAATAGTTAACAATATTTTTTGTACACATTTTTTAATATAATTTACTTTCTAAATACTTTAAACACATATTGGTGGTAATAGACCCTCCTGCTAAATTTTGGAATATGTTAAGAGTTTCACCTGCCATATTGCTTTGGTATTAACAGAGTAAGTTTCGTTTTCCCCCCAAAAATGCTTTAATTTTTAGGGTTAAGGTTGATAGGGTAGCAAAGAAATACAAAATTAAACTTGTGGGAAAAAAGGAGAAAAAAAGGTGGCAATATTGTGTCTGCGTACACATACAGTCGATAGTGTGTTCAGTGGCATAAGTAATAAATTAAGAAGGTATTATAAGTGGTATTTAGGTATATTCCTATATATCCGCTAATCAATCATTCTGGTTTATTATAATTGCGAAGAAATTCTAAGTGAAGAAAAGCGCTTACTTTTAGCATTATTTCGTCGCTTGCATGGACAAATTATATCAAATAATTAACATTTTTAATCCCATATTTTGCTAGTAATAATCTTTAGAAAATGTATAGTACCGTATCAGCCGTTGTTGTAGTCAAAAAGACTCACTCAGAGGTAGGTAGATATTTTCGGGCGCGTATGAAAGAGATGGCATGAACCAATACCTTCTCCACATAGGCCAATCAACTCCTACCGTTTTAGTGTCCTTTTCTCAACCTTTTCTGTCACTTTTGAGTGAAAATGGCGGCATAGGTGGATTACAGGACACTATATCGGTAGGAGTTGATCGACCTGTATGGAGAGGCTACTGCATGAACACACCAACGTTAAGTATGGGAGTTATTTCTTGGAAAAGCATACAGTCGATCATCGCAATAAAATAAAATGATTTACGTAATAACACCAAAAATAAAATAAAAATATTTAATGTACAGATATGACCTTTTTAGAGATTTATTATATGTATAGATATTACTACATACCTACTAATTAGTTGTTTATGGGTAATAAAAGTAATACGACCGTCTTATTTATAGGTACCTGCAAATGTTTGCTATCTTGATGTGTTCTTTGAAAAAGTAATTTTTAAAGAGTTTTATAAACAATGTTACAAAATTACTAGTTTGACGTAAAAAAGGGGGGGGGGGAGTACTATAGCGCCACTGTGTATTGTAGGTAGGTACTTCGGTTGGTCAGGGGATAGGGACATAAGTAAATGGAATTACTTTGTTCATTTATTGAAAATATCGACTGTCTGCATTTACGGGAAATAACTCCCATGCTTAAAGTTGGTTTGTTAATGCCATCTCTTTTATACGCGCCCGAAAATATCTACTGATCTCTGTGTGAGGGTGAGGCTTTTTGACTACAAACACGACTGATAATCCGGCACTATAACTTTTCTAAAGGTTATTACTAAAGCAATATATAAGATTAAAAAGGTAAATTATTTGATATAATTTTTCCATGCAAGCGAAGTAATGCTAAAATTAAGCACTTTTTATCACTTAGAAAAAAAGTCCTAATTTCTTCGCAATTATAATAAACCATGAATGATTGATCAGCGGATCAGATATAAATACTACTTATAGTACCTTGTTAATTTATCGTTAATATCACTGAACACATTATTGACTGTATGTATGTATGCAAATACAAAGTAATCACATTTTTTTGTTCCCTAAGTTTTATTTTGTTTTATTTTTTATTATTTTTTTTTACTTTAAAACCAAATTATTTTTGAACAAATATTAAAAAAAAAAACTGAACTTACTCGCTAAATACAAAAGAAATATGTAAGTGGAGCTTTTAACATATTCAAAAATTTTAAACAAGGTAAATTATATCAAAAAGTGTGTACTAAAAAATATTGTTAACTATTTATCTGTAAAATATCCTTTTCTCATTATCTGTGGAAAACAATTCACTACAGCAACAATGCAACGACGACGACACTACCACAGTCTAATTGCACCTTAATATGTTATTAAACTAATCTTACTTATCTCACAAATTCGACTATATTTCGTTTTTAAACCAACTGTAAAGCTGGGTTCATACAGAAATAAAATAACTTAAGCTAAGGGCAAGGTAAAAATAGGATAAGATAACATAAAATAACAAAAATTGGGCATTCACTCAGAAAAATCAGTTCCAGGCAATCAAAACGCAAAATTTGCGCATGCGATGTTCAATTTTACTGTCACTTTTATTGTCTCCTATCATTCGTTCGTCGCGATAACGACACGGTCATGCGTGGAACGCGTTCTCAGATAAAATAAAAAAAAAATAATAGTTTTTCATCTTTTTGTTATGTTATGTTATCTTATTTTTCTGTCTTTATGAACATTCAAGCAGTCCCATGAGGTGAAATTTTATTTTTTATTTTATTTTTTATTTTCTCTTATCTTATGTTATCTTATCTTATTTTTATTTGTGTATGAACCGAGCTTAAATATTCGAATAGTGAAATGAAAATTTTGTATTGTTAGGGGTTGCCAACTATCACTGTCAAGACAAAAAAATTATCAACATTTCCTTAACAATTTGCCAAATTGAGTTGCTCGCCTGTGGTAAAACAATAAGTTACTAAGCACTTAGTAACTTTGTTTATACGGGCCTTTTAAAGCGCTTTTATATACAGACGGCTTAAACATTTTGTCGTATAAACACCACGAAAACCGTTTTAAGCACTAAACCGATTTTTTAGTAGTGTTTATGCAACAAAATTTTTAATTTGTCCTTATATAAAAGCGCTTTAAGATGCTCGAAACACAGTAAGTGTGATCACGATGATAACGATTACTTAGTTTATACAGCCCGTAAACCGTTTTTATTTTAATGCGGTTTACCGCTAATGCGCATTTCGCCTACTGTTTATCCGTTGAAATTAAAAACGCTTTCGGATCAGATGCTCCAGCGCTGCCAACCTTGATGCAACCAAAAGCCGACTGGTTGGTATAGTGGCTACCTTGAACTCATTTTGAACTTTTCGGTTGGCAGCACTGGCTTCAAAAACGGTTTGAGGGTTTACACGCACTTTTAAAAGGTTTTACAAACGCTAATCCGCATTTTTAAAACGATTTTAGCTAAAGCGCATCGGACCTCTTAAAACGGTTTAGGTGGTATTTATACATGCGTTTTAGGAAAACGGTTTGAAATTTAAACGATTTAACGGGACCGTATAAACTAAGTAAATGTAATGGTAGAGGTGGTAACGATATTATCAGTAGCAAATAAGATATAATAACTTCTAACCTTGTTCTTCTTAACACCCTTCCCACGTTATTGTGACTAGAATCGGCGATTTGTTTAAGTCCAACTGCTAAATTCTTTAATTTTGCAGGGGTCAAAGATAACCTGGACAACAAAGGTTTGGCTAATCCTGATTGAGCAGCTTCTTGAAGATCCTTTGAAGCAAAAAATAAGATAAGGTGATTTCGAAGTTGTGTCTTTTCTTTGATGTAGGGCAGTATGTTCATAATTTGTTTAAAAATCCTTTTATTAAAAAATATAAAAACTTTGAAGTGTAAGAGTGCGAGGAGGGTGGTAAAAAAATAACGGGAAAAATTTAATTTTCAGATATGACTCTGCTTTTTTTATTTCCAACACCGTCTGTTTTTAAGTGTAGGTAGAATTAGTTTTCCTGAAAAATAATTATTAAAACATATTTTTAAACTTTTTAATTTTACAGATGTTTGCATTTAAGATTGCTACTATTTTGTGAGAAGCACCGTTCAACACCTCCTCAACTAAAAAGCCAGTTAAAAAGCCAGTTAATTCTTTTTCGATTTAGTATCCTTTATCCTACCATAGAGGTCATATTGACACCAAACTGACAAAAAAATCCATGTTTTACCTCTGTCAATTTGGTTACAAAAATGGTGCCAACAATAGGTTAAAGGACACTGTAGTTGTCGGAGTTAATTGGCTTTTTAGTTGAGAAAGGTGTTGCAGTGTTTACCTATGTATGGGTTTGTAACCATTAGCAATAATTGCTGAATAAAAACTTCTGACAACTTCAATATTCTTGACACAAGTTATAAAACATGTCATTGTCAGGAAACTTTACTTGGTGCTTGATTAATTACTTTTAAATTAAAGGTAAATTTCTAATAAAAAAGTAACAATTTAGAAGGTAATTGTAAGAAAAACGAAAATTTTACACTTTTTAGAAAAAAAAAGAATTAAAGAAAATATTCACTAAAATTTTGGGGCCACAGCGTATTCCGTGGGACCTCTTATGAAGATTTTAAGAAAACTTGCTTTAATCGATTACTAATGGACTCACCAACACTGTCTAACCTATTAACAGCTCCAAAAAATGCTGCAGTCAAAAAGAAGGGTTAGGGTGTCAATTTAATTTTTCAAATTCAGACGGTTTAGGCTAGAGCAATGAAATTTGGCACATATGTTGGCCTACCGCCATCGTATCCTGATGTGTCATAAAAAAATAGATATGTAGCTCCTAGGAGGCAGCAAGGGCTAAAATGTATTTTTAAACTATCCCTCATACCTTCCATACTAATGCACCTGCACATCTGAGTCTCAGTCAGTTAATAGTTCATACTATTCAAAAAACATACATACTGAACAAAAAATCGTGGATGTTAACAAGGCCCCTAGGTTTGGGGCTAAACATTTTGTCGATTTCAATTAAAAAATTATATTTTACTTGTCTTTACGCGCACTGGACCATTTCTCGATGTAAAGTACCCCCAACTTTCCCTCATCCCCTAGGGGCTGTAAGGGGGCGAGATCTAATTTTCACCATTTTCATATTTCAGAAAACGCTCCATATGCATATTTAAAACTTATGAACTTGGTGCAACAAATATTATGAAATATAAAAATCTCAAACCCCAGGGGCGACCTCTAAATAGGGGTTAAAACTTTTAAATCTCGAACAACTTGTTCAAAATTTACTATACATTACTTACTACATTACTTACATTTTAAGAGCCTATATTTTTTTAACGGGGGCAAGTTCTTACCATTTCTTTATTCCAAAAAACCACTCAATCTGAACCTCTAAACCTCATCAAAAAGTGTGCACATGGAGTGTTTTTTGGAATATAAAAATGGTGAAAATTAGATCCCGCCCCCTAGGGGCTGAGATAAAGTTGGGGATTTTAAAAATTGAGAAATGGTTCACTGCGTCCTTATTGGTGCATTTTAGTTGACATATGGTGAAGGATAAGCAAAATATCATTTTCTAATTGAAATCGACAACATTTTTAGATTCTAACCTAGGGCCTCGTTAACAGCTATGAAAATTTTTTCGGTATAGTAAACTTGTAGGTAATAGTATGAACTACCAACTGACTGAGATATAGTTTAAAAACAGATTATGGCCCCTGTTGCCCCCTAGGGGCCACATATGTAATTTTTTATTTCACACGAGAATACGCTCTCAAAAGATCAACATATACGCCAAATTGCATTGCTCTAGCTTAAACCGTCTGAATTTAAGAAAAAAAAATTGACACACTAACCCTACTTTTTGACTGCAGCGTTTTTGGGGCTGCTAACAGGTTAGGCAGTGTTACTGGGTCTATTAGTAATCGATTAAAACAAGTTTCGTAAAATCTTCATCAAAAGGCCACAGAAGCCAAATTTTCTACGTATGTCCCCTACGTACAGTGTTAAAATTTTTCTAAGGAATTTTAAATCACTGTGTATATTTTTTATCCCAAAACTGCTAAGACCTTTGAAAAATTGATTTTAACATTCTCCGACCAAAATAATTCGCTTTTATTAATGATGGGATGCTTTTAAATTTTCTGCATAAAATTTACTCCCATTAACACTTTTGGTGCTATGAAAGACGGAGCGCGATGAACTTGGTCGGTAAGGATGATGAACGAGCACTTACTTTTTGATTGGCGTCTAAAATTTGAGACTGCTTGTTGACCAAGAGATCCGCTAATGTGTGGACACAGGAGGCTCTTTGTTCGGGACTTAGGGTTGTGAGTTGACGACCGCCAGTTCTTGCTTTAAGAAGATTGGTTAAATTTTAAAAAAAGTATCAAACCTTGATAGGAACTATTTCAAAATTTTTATTTTTTTTGACGTTTTAAGTGTGATATTCGAAGCGAAAAATATTAGAAATATAAAAACGGTCAATTTAATTGTGGGTTTAAGGTTTAATTACGTAAAGTAAAAGTAAAAAAAATAAAAACACAGAAAATATTTGTGGCGTAGAGGGCAAAGGGTGAGAGAATAAATCGGACAAAAGTTTTTCCTCAACGAGGATTTGAACCTGGGACCTCTAGAATACCAGTCTAATGCTCTACTAACTCAGCTACCTAGAACATGGGGTTTTGACAGGCTATTCGGAAATCCTTTCGTCGGATTCATTTGTTAGTAGTGAGGAGTATCTCAGTTGGTAGAGTACTAGACTTGTATTCTAGAGGTTCCGGGTTCAAATCCTGGTCGAGGAAAAACTTTTTTCAGATTTGCTTCCTCACGCTTTGCCCTCTGTAAACTTATTAGGGCGCTAAATTTTTCTCTCATTTTCAAAATAAAAACGTTATTTAAAAAAACTGTGTGTAAAAATTTATGGCACAACATGCTTTTCAAAAAGTTTAGTGGCTGCCGCACTAAAATTTTCCTTTTCTATTAATTATGATCAAGAATTTAAGATTTAATGGATTAGTCCAGAAACCTAGAGACCTGCTTAATCCTTTTTAGGAATCATCAGGCAGTGCCGTAACATAGGTAAAACGCGCCCTGGGCCAGGAGTTACAACAGTTAAAATCAAAATGATTTTTTTCTCAATATACCGAATTGCAACGAATAAAACTAAAAGAGAAACTTACATAAACTAATCTAAAATTTTATCCTCGAAGCTTTTTCGCAAACCATTCGGTTGATATTTTCTTCCAAATTTAAGGTTTTGCAATTTCAAACTCTATGCTTACAATATTTAAATTTGATATTCTTCACATCACATCAGCAAACATCTAGATCTTTCATCTAGAAAAATCATCAATTTATTTTTAAGGCAAAATAATTAATCTTACCATTTTCTGCAACGACTTCGGTAGGTAAAGTACTCCTAGTATCGCTATCCGTAAAGAAAGTACCAATTTTTCTACCCGAAAGAATGGTCTTGATGGCTTCTTTGGCCATACCATTGCAAATAACAACTGAAACACCTCTGTCCAAAGCCCACATTGCGGAGTTGACCTTTGAGTCCATGCCTCCCGTGCCAACCTAATAAAAAAAGGTTCCCTTAATAAAATAAATATAAATTAGTAATAGTAGAAAGAACCCCAATGATGATCCTGGTTTATATTAAACTTTTTTTGATAGACATTTTTTTTATTTCATTTTGAGGTATATTATAGTAAGTGGTGTACGCAGACATTGCTTCTGGAGGGCTTAAGTAACAAAATAATGTCAGATTACCATGTTGTCGGTGATTTTTGGGGAAAATTTAACTTATATAAATTGTTTTTTTAGTGGCTCTGAGGAGGGAGGCTTAGCTTTCCCTGCGTACTCCGGTGGTAAATACCTTTATTGATTTTTTGAGTAATTTTATAGTAAATACCCTTATTGTCTTATTGACAAGGGCAATTAAAAAGATTTACACCGGTTTTTGTTATTATACAGTCACGTCATTAAATCTCTTTTAGCACGTGTTTTGTCTATCTAGGTACACGTAATCTTATTTATTTATTTTTTGAACCGACCGGGAAGTACGCACTTTCTATAGTTTTTATTTTACCAGGCATTGATTGTTGTTCTGGTCCCATTTTCAGTCAATTTGGTGATGGCTTGTGGTCAGTCAAGGTTACATGCTTTAAAATTTTTCTATTTGTGAGTTTTATTTACCAAAATAAACTTATTATTTAAAAACGATTTAAAATCAAGAAAAAAATTACAAAGAGCTTTACGAGTGCCATTTTATTTGTCATCAAGAAAATCCTATGTTGCCCTGCAAAGTTCACGTGTCCGGTCTAGTAACGTAATTAGCTATTTCTTGCATAACACAACTTTTACATTTTGACTTAAATTTACACTCACTCAAACTTTGGGGTTTAACCAATTTAAAGGGCTGAAACTGTAAAAGATTTGTAAAAAAGTTGTGACCAATCAAAAAGACATGTTACCTACCTTACTCTTTTTACCGAACTCAATGTCATTTCTCTGTTCTGAGCTGAACGTATGCAAGAACCTCGCACCAGGTTCCCACGGTGGCTTGTTGTAAATGCCATCGACATCTGACATAAGAATCAAGAGATCTGATTGGATTTCGGCTGCTAACATGGCGGCCAATGAGTCGTTATCTTTGAGACTAATTCCTTTTTTGCCCGGTCGGCCTAAAAAAACGTTAAAAACTGGCAGGTATAGTTAAAAGAAGGTAATCGAGGGGGAGTCGGATAGAAGCCAGGATGGTGCAAGCGCTTTTAGGTCCTCACATGGACCCAAATAGTTTATAAAAAAAAATCTATATTTTTCTTTCCTTACTTAGAGAAAACTTGCAGCACAAAAGGCACGTGCATCAGAAACGTACACATTGTCTCAAAAAATGTGTTTTAGTCACATACAGGTGTAAGTCAGCATTTAATTTCTCCTGGAACAATATTTCTAGGTAAATAGGCAATACAGACACACGATGTACTTCCTAAACCAGTCGGTCTGGTAGTATAAAATATTGCACAAGAGTATTTTATACAACGTATATGTAATGGATTTTTGGAATTTTATTTTATGATAAGGTATGAAATTTTGTATAAAATTATAACATATATTCGTATATTCTTAAAAAAGAGAAAAAAGAAAAAATAAGTTAAAAATCCTTCGAATCGGTTGCTCAACCAAAAGGAACATAAAAAGAAAAGATGGATGGGTTGGGGAATACTCAATGGACCAAAGCGAAAAGAGCCCCTATAATGAGCCCATCCTGGTTATACCAGTCGACCTTTGACTGTTCCTTCCAATTTTTTAAAAATTATTTCCACCCATGATTAATTTTTTTTTCATACCCTTTTTATTAAAGTGTTTGGTTTAATTGAATTTTGTCATAGCTTTTCGCATTTGTGTGATGTTCTTTTTTTAGGTATTTTTAGTTTAAGTTGAAATACGTACTATTTTATAATTGACCAACAAAATCGATGCGGACGGTATATTTGGACTAGTTAAAATTATCGGTAATTCGCACTATTGGAAATTATCGGCTTTCATAAAAAGTTCATTTTAAAACATGTATTGTCAGGTAGAGTATTGTTTATGATGACTGAACAAAACAGCTCAGAGAAACGCAAGTTGTAAAGCGTAGGAATATCAAATATAGTAACAAATAAAACAATATTTTCTTCAGCAGAATGCAGAATAACCCTTTTGCATAGCAAATTATAATAATTTTTGCTTCAAAAACAATTATCGACAATTTGCTCTGCACCCGGGATATCACCTATGAGAATCTTACTACTTAGACATTTTTTTTATTGGTCTGTAATCGATGTTTCTTTCACCTCCATGTATGTGTCCCTTACAAAATGCTTTTTTATGGAAATGTGCTTTGATTTAGCATTAACAATGGAGTTATTAGCAAGAGCTTAAGCAGCTTTATTATCATTAAGGATTTTAACACTTTTTTAAATTAAGTGGCAGTTAGATAGCTTTTTTAATGTAAAACGTGTTTTGTTGCCTCTCGTTCAGTTATCGATAAGGCTACAGTTTTTTGGTTTTTGGATTCCCCTCTACCATTTTAAAAAAGGAAACAATACCCAATATATGATTTTCTGTCCAATGTGACGGATCCTTGGTCAGCATTTTATTTCGTTGTGATTAGAATTTACTTCTATAATGCTTCTTGTTTAAGATGTAAGCTTTTCTTCTTTCCATAACTTAAAAGCCGACTCAAAAGGAGTTTTTCCATTTAAAGGTATAAAATGTAATTTGCGGTATTAAGACCTTCTGCCCAAAACATTAAATGTAGTTGAGCTTTGATCAAAAAAAATCTGACTTTTTCTGTTATTAATTAATTTATTCGTTCATTTGTCTTTAAATATTCATCAAATTAATTGCTCACATATTTTTCTTTATTGTCCCATGGTAAACATTTTATTTTTTTGCACTTCTCAGTAGAATATTTGCAACATGATGCGGCCCATTGTCAAGCTCTTTTGTTTTTAAAGTTACTACAATAATCCAAGATGGCTGCTCACATTTACCTTGATGAGTCATGCATATTTGCTTGCAACGCCATCTCTAGAATCAAGGCATGTGCTGTGAACTGTCTACTATCTTTCATTCGTCTTGTCAACATTTGTTTTTTTTTACATACCTTTCAATAAAAAAGTGTATTTTATCCAGGGGATCAAACCGGCGATATACAGTACAGGAGATCGTCGCTTAAGAACAGAACAGAACAGAACTTGTTGATAAGCTTTTAATGAATGGTGTATAGATGAAAAAACGAGACATCGTTTGTGGTGAGATTGTGTGCAATATAAACAATAAAATATTGGTGCAATACAAATCGGTGAACTGGTGTGCAATAATACGTTTAAAACAAACTTAAATACAATTTTAATTATATCGTAAGGTCAAAAAAGTCTACTATAAATTTCTAAGTACCAAAAAACTAAAATCAACATTTTCTATAATTTTATTAAAATTATTATAAGGAACAACCATTTATATATAAAATTTAATCATTGCAACTAAATGGTATAAACAGGTTATAAACAGCTTTTAAGAAGGTCTATTCCCAATTAACAGCTTTTAAACGGGTGTGTTCCCAAATAAGCAGCTTTTAAACAATTTTTAAGAGGGTCTGTTCCCAAATAAGTAGCTTCCAAACGGGTTTGTTCTCAATAAACGGCTTTTAAACAGCTTTGGAACGGGTCTGTTCTCAAATAAACAGCTTTTAAATAGGTTTGTTTCCAATAAACAGCTTTTAAACATGTCTGTTCCCAAATAAACAGTTTTTGAACGGGTCTATTCTCAAACAAACAGTTTTTGGATGGGTCTGGTCCCAATAAACGACTTTTAAGCAGCTCTGAAAAGGGTCTGTTCCTAAATAAATAGGTCTGCAATGAGTCTGTTCCTAAATAAACACCGTTAAATAGCTCTCTCTCAGTTTAAAAAATTAATTTTTCTTTATATTATCTATAGTAGAGCAATTTACACAAAAATGCATATTTTTTCAAAAAATCTCATGTAGCTCAAACAGGGTTGACATACTGACCGGCGGTTTTCACCCTTAATAATTTCTCAAAAATCGAGCCCATAACATGTATATTAGTTTTTCGCTAATTCCTCTAGAAATACCCAAAACCCCACAAATCACATTTGTGGTAATTTCACCTTCAAAATTTTTGACCAGAGCTTCTTGTTTATTGTTGGTGGTAATTTTAGCTAGCGACATCAAATTCGTAAATAAATTGGGAACATGCAAAGTAATTTTTTGAATTCTGTAGTTTCATCTCTTTTTGTTTCAAATTGTCTTTTTTCTTTTCCATGTATGGTTCCAGTTTTGTTGTTTGAAGCTCAGGTGCTTTTTGCTGTCGTCAAAGTATTTTATAAGTTTGAATTTTTCGGAACATATGTGTGACGTATTTCAACTGTCTAGACCCTATATAGATTTTCTAAATCAAAATCGTTTAGTAATAAACATACTTCAGTTTTGTATTATATTTTATTTGCCAAATTTTAAGAACCTGTGCATTGTATTTTTCTATTTTCGTTTTGGAGATTTTGATTGTCTCTTTTTAGACAATTATGGTTGCCTCGGTTTGTAGAAGATTCATTTTCTCTGCTTAGACTACTCTTGCCATTGTTTTTGTAGTATTTGTAAAAATTTTTTTTTGAGTAGTTCTTTTTTCTGTCATAAAATGCTTTTTAATTATTAGCTTCGGTTTCTTCACAAATTGTTATTTTTAGATCTTCAGCTACTGTGTCTGATAAAGAGAACAGCATCATAATACTTAAAAGAAGTTAAAAACCTCCAAATCAGTTACTTCAACCGAAAAGAAACCAAAAAACAAAATAATAAAAGATCTTGGGTGGAAGTAATGAAAATTCAAACTTGGATGAGCATCCTACAAGGAACACACAAAAGACCAAAGCGAAAAGAGAAATGATTAAACGATGTTTCGCCCTGGGTAACCAGCGTTATTGGATAGGATATCAGGATCGAATATTATTTGGATTAAAATTGAGAATGAATTTAATAAATATTGGATTGGAGGTAGTTCATTATTTACTTACCTCCGATTGGTTCATCAATCTGTGGTGGTGGTGACACGGCATCATTGGTATTGATAATGGGAACTATATTCAAGCTAATTAACTCTGCCAGAGTGCTCATTAAATTCTTCCTAGTTTCTTCATTGTAGAAATCTGCTTTTGTTACAAGAACTTGGGCTATTTTGACACCATATTGAGAAAACATGGCGTCGTAGAGTGACATAAGACCAGATTGTCCTACCGCTGCGGCTGCACGGGGCTCTACGAGTGTTGGTGCCTCCTTAAATAGAAACAAAAACCTTTTCATATTTGATTAGATATTTCATAAAACCACAAAAAACCAGATGAAATGATTCATTGAATAACTTTTGAAATTTTAACCAATCGATGAGGCTTTCATGCACATATTTTTTGTGACATCATGAAATCTAAGAGGGCGAAAGAATCAAAAATTATCTTTTGGTTTTGCTGGTACTTTTAAGATTATGGCAAAAAATAAACAAAAAAGTAATTACTGGTAGAAAGCCTTGTCCTTCCTTAGTTTAAAAATTTATTAATTACTTAAATTTTAGTTTAGTAATTTTTAAGCTATAACGATTTTAATAGATAGTAATTAAGCAATTTACATGAAATATTTTTTAATTTTATATTTTAATTAATGGACCATTTTTACAATAGGACAAAAGAGGAACAGGACATGCATCTTAAAATAGTTTAAGACAGGTTTGTAGAAAAAAAGGTAAAACTAAACAAAGATGTATTTTTGATGTGAAAAAGCTCATTTTTCTAGAACACACAGTGTTACACATGGAAAAGAACAACTAAAAGCCACTGTAAAGATGTCAGAATCAAAAGATGTCAGTAGAGTGCATTGCTCAACCTCTTAGCAAAAATGTAGTATTTACGAGGGATCAACTTCATAAGATAGTATTTGGCTCCATTTGCTTCTATTTAACCAACTAGCCATCGATGCAAGTACATATGTGTTGGGTGCAGTTTTAGAACAATTCTAGCCAGAAGGAGTGGACAGACTAAACACTGGTAAATATAGAGAGAGGTCTTATAGATTAGCATGCATAAAACGGAACCAATTTATAACTGAACAAGAATTTTTGGTAACTGATGTAGAATAGAAGCCAGAAAAATAAATCTTTGTTCTTGATTAGCTGTCAAGAGCACCCACTGATCCAGGAACAAATGCACCATTAATTGAACAAGCTGAACATTTTTCTGAGTTTTTGTACAAGTATGAACCTATTTTAGATGCAATATTTTGTAGTTTAAAGATTCCAATTACTTTTATACACGATTTTAAGTCAACTTCTGTGCCTGTTTATGATGCAATACTTCAAAATCGAAAGGTCAGCAAACCCAAAGAACTTTAAAGTATTTTATGCTGGTATTTTGTATTGGTAGCACATATGTTTTATTTTATTAAAAAACGGATCACGAAAATAAAAGTTATGATCTATTGAAGCAATCATTTAAAGCTTTCGGAATAAAATTAGCTAGTTTTAAAAATATCACTTACCTCTCTTGTATGGTCTGTAGGGGATAAAGTTTCTCTCATGGAGAGTGACATAAGCAGCTCTTGAGTTAGTTTTTGTTTTCCAAACGCGACAGCGCCGCTGGTAACCATGATGCATTCGCGTCCTTCGTTTTGACATTCTGCTACCTAAATTTTGATTTAAGAAAAATTATATTGATTTATAATTTATATTAAAAAATATTTTCCGATTCTTTTAAACCTATGTGCACTTTGGTAAATAATAAGTTAAAAAATTTTAATTTGACATTAAGATCTCCTGGGACCCACTGGTGTTTTTACTCCAATAATAGTAATAATAATAATAATAATAATTCATTGCAGTCACCCATCCGAAACATAATCGCAACCGGCGGTGCTTAGATATGGCTATCCATACCCAGACTTACTCGCTGCATTACTGCCATGCACATTGAATTTAAAATAATAAATGAATGTTTTCCGAAATCAAAATTTTACATGATGTTGGACAAAAATACATTTTTTATCATTAGTAAAAGAAATTCTACAAATTTCAATATAAACAATTTTTTTTCTGTTAGATCCCATTAAACTAAAGCTGCTAAAACTTAAGAAAAAAATATGTTGCGCAATTTTAAATCCTTGCAAAATCGCACAGAAATTACGAAAGCGGACCGTGCTAAAATAATTTTGTGGTGTTTGGTTACCTGCTCTACAATGGACGCTAATCGTCCCAACGCCAGTCCATGTTCATCTTCTCTGGTAATGACGGCACTTCCCAATTTTATGACGACTCTTCTTGCGTATTTCAGTTGACTTCTATCTGAAAAGGTGTTTGCTTTTCTTTCTTGAATAACCGCCTGTTTGGTATGCAGCATTGAGTTGTGCTAAAAATTATAATATATACTCATCCTGATGTGAATTTCAGCTATATAGCTAGTAATACAAGCATTCGCAGTAAAAATTATTATGGAAAGGTAACCCTCACCATTTTTTGATAAGATGTGCATTTTCTCGTCCTGAATACGAAATGGACAATCCTGTACCTCAAAATTGTAGACAAGGACTCGGCACACCAATACAAAGGTGGGCAATTCCATAGGTCACGTGATGGATAGGGTAACCCCCACCATTTTCACATACATGATGTAGTAGTACCACCAGACCAAAAATCACCTGGTGTGCCGAAACTCATTCATGGATAAGGGTTCGGCACACCACTCTAAAAGTGGACATTTGTAGTAGTACCACCAGACCAAAAATCACCTGGTGTGCCGGACCTCATTCATGGATAAGGGTTCGGCACACCAAGTGATTTTTGGTCTGGTGGTACTACTATATGTATGTAAAAATGTTGGGGGTTACCCTAACCCCTCTAAAATTGCCCACCTTTGGATTGGTGTGCCGAGCCTTAGCCACAATTTTGAGGTACAAGATTGTCCATTTCATATTTAGGACGAGAAAATGCGCATATTATCAAAAAATGGCGCGGGTTACCCATCCATCATATTTTATACCTTGAACTGTTGCTCTACAGAGTAATCCTTTCGCATTTATTAATGTTTACCCTTTCTTTAAAACATAAGGAATTGTAGTTTTCATAACTAGTGGCTAAAATAGTGCTTTTAGCCGCCAGTTGTGAACACTATTTTTTTAATACTTTTATCAAAAAATCCAAGAAAAACAGGAAAATACTTTTAAAAATCTCGATCGAAAAACACTTCTCGCAACACACCATTTTTACACTACAAATCAAGTCGGCTGGTAAATAAAATAACAATGGTTTCCATAGCGATGTGCCTTTATACTCGGTGACGTTCATGGTTGTTTTTGACAGTTTGATATTTTGACGATGTTTTTAAATGATTTTTTCGTAAATACTTAGTGAAAACTGGCGGAGATGCCTTAATTTTTAGATAAGAATAATTACATTTTTTTTAAATTTTAAAAAACTATTTTCCGCTATTTCTCTTTAATTTTGGGTAAGAAACGGGAATCTTTTTTTGCACCCATGATAAAAAAGGTTTTTTTTTTTGCATCAGTAACCAAAAAACGCCATGCTGTAGTTATCTGCAGACAGTTACTAAAATCATGTTTTTGATAAAGATATAAAAAAAAACAAATTTTAAAGCAATTTATAGTATATTAAGATTAAAATGATTGGTGGCATTTTAAAGGGGTAATAATTTTTTTTCTATCAATATGCCACACAGCTACCTAATAGCTTATTTACTGTCTTATAAAGTAATTTCTTTTGAACAAAGGTTGTTTCCATTCATTTTGATATGGTTGGGTCCTATCAAAAACCCGCGCGGTGGGGGTGTTTAAGGTCACAAGGTTTGTTTAAAAATAACAAATGGTACATAGAAAGTTAAACAAGGATTTATTTTTTTTAATGTAAAATTTTATCATATAAAAACAACTTCAATGTTGTGAAACAACTCTTTCCAAAAATATACTTTTTTTGATGGTTAATTTGAGGTTAAAGTATTAAAGTTATTAAAGATAATTTTATTGTCTACAAAAAATGTTAGCATAATTTTGTGCATAAATGTTATAGTTTTTGAGAAATTGGCACAAAACTGAAAAACTGTACATTGAGGGGGTGATTTCATCCCCACTGCACGGAGTGGGAAAAGGGGGAGTCTCCTTCCAGAAATAATAGGGGATTACCAATATATAGTCATACAAAGTATGTTGCTTCTGTCATAAAACGCCCAATATGGCTAAAATTCCCGATGTAGCGCATCAACTATTAGAAATGGTATCAGTTTTGAATTTTAGCAGCTTTTTCTCCACTTTTACAAATTTCATGCAAAAGGGAATTTTTGTTGTCTAGGGATTGGCCAACAACTTGCTAATGAACATCTTTTTTCTGTCCTGTGAGTTTTTTTCAGAATCCACATTTACTCTATATAAAGCAAAAAACACATTAAAAACATGATGTTGCTGGCTATATTTTTTTCTGACACAGTTACATCAAAAATGAAAGAGGTTGATGGTTTCACTAAAAGTGCAGTATGATATAAACGAAATGAAAATAGTTTTAAAAAAAATCGATTCACAAAGTTGGGCTGCCATCTTGAATTTGGTATTCGTTTGACAGATGTCCAAGGTAATTCGAAGTGTAATTTTCAAAAACAAATGACAGGTCTTAACAGATGTGATTTTTTTTTATTTTTGAAGTCAAGTTTATTACGAGAGTATAAAAGGTCATAGTCATCATTCTGACAAATAATGACAGGTATCAAAATGCTTGACAGTTTTAGATCCAGCTTGGCGAATTTGGTAATATTGATACCTTTTTTTTTAAAATCGGTCATAATTCGCCTGCTTTGATAGCGATTACCCACTCACCTGTTATATATCAAAGCTTGTGTCCATGCTAAAAAATGTTTCCTAAGATTCTATAACCTTATCCAAAAATTACCGGCACTATTTTTTTATGAAAAACGACCTCCTTTAAGCTAAGCTAAACAGCTTGGTATTGGTTTAAGAGTATACAGGGTGTTCCAAATTCGATGCTCATCATAGGGATCTCCTAACCGGTAGGAGATACGAAAAGGTTTAAATTAGAGCAAAGTTGGGCAATATGATGCTTTGCTCAAAACCAAAAAAAACGTTTGCAAATTCCGGATATTTCCGGAGATAGGCGAAAAAAACCGAAATATTTATTTTTAGTTTTTATTGTTCTGCGCCCTTATTCTCAAAGCTGTCAAAAAACGCTTGAAACTTTCTAGGGGCTTATTTTAAGATCTATCTAATGAGAGGAGGAGTGCTATAAAGTTCATTTTTTCTTATGAGCATGTGTTTTTTTCTCCTGCCATTTGATTCATAAAGGATGACAGATATTTTACAACCTCATTTTGACAAGTACCTGACGTTTTCAGTTAATTGACCATCATCAGCCTAAATTCAAAGATTTAAAAACAAAGAAAAAAGGTATTTTTAAAATATTAGGTAAAGTTATTTAGTTATAACAAAATGTCAAAAAAACTGTAAAATTCAAAATGTTAAGAAAAAGTACTGCAATTGGGTTTCGAAAATATCTTGAGTAAGTTAAAAGCAAAAATAAACTTGGACTGATGATGAACGTCAGGTGGCTTGGTGGATGCAAAATGTTATCTGTCATCCTTTATGAACCAAACTTCAAGAGGAAAAAAGCATGTGTCCATAAGAAAAACTGAACTTGATAGTGCTCCTGTCACACTGAAATGTCTAATCTCAAAAACAGACCTCTCATTAGGTAGATCTTAAAAAGGTACCTGTAGAAAGTTTTAAGCGTTTTTTGACAGTTTTAAGAATAAGGGCGCAGAAAATAAAAAACTAAAAATGAATATTTCGGTTTTTTTCACTTATCTCCGGAACTATCCGGAATTTGCTTTTGGAACTTTTTTTTTTAGTTTTGAGCAAAGCATCAAATTGCGCAACTTTGCCTTAATTTAAACCTTTTCGTATAACCTACCGTTTAGGAGATCTCCATGGTGAGCATCGAATTTGGAACACCCTGTATTTCCCGCTGGCAGCTTTCGTTGTCTGACTCATGCAAAATTTTGCTTGCAAGGGTATTTTTGGCCCCACATTTTTCTATCCAAATACAGACATTTTTGAAACATTTTAAAGATAAAGCTTAAATCTAAAGTTCTTTGGTGGTACTTTTTGCAATTTTTATCCACTCTTGCAGATATGATCAAGCAAAATACGCCATATTTGAGTCCATATTTCACAAAAATGGATGTCAAATTTCAAAAACTATTACTGGAGACCCCTAGATTTAAGCTTCATCTTTGAAATGAGATTAAAATTTCTGAAAAATTGTTGTATTTGGTTTGAAAAATGTGGGACCAAAAGTACTCTTACAAGTGAAGTTTTGCATGAGTTAGACAAGGAAAGCTGCCAGTAAAGACTATACTCCTACGCAGTTTCAGTAACTGGGAAGCCGGGTCCCTGTAAAAAAACCCGGAACCAAATGTGGCAGAAACAAAATTTGTCAGAATTTAAAAGAAAAGAAAATAATTGGTCCGAAAAAAATTGTCTCGAAAATGAAATGACGGGAAAATCAAATCGCTACAAAATATATTTAAAAAACAACAAAGTGAATCTCGTGTCCGCAAATAAAAATTAAAGTTACACTTGTGGCATATCGCGTTTTTTGTTTCTCACTTCATTACGACCAGGTCTCCAATGAATAATGGAGAATCCAGACACCTACAGACCTGTTTCATCCTTATAAGGAATCTTCAGGGAGTTATAAGATTTTACCTGGCAGTTGAAGCTACACAGGCACCATGCACACTTCTCGAATTTAAAACAAAAAGTTTGTAATCCGTGGAGACGCAGTACCTGTGTGCGCCACCTGTCGAATAAACTGAGAAACAAAAACATAAAAATTGAAAAGTGCAGAAGACCGTAAATACAAAATCCTGTACCTTTCAGCGGGTTATAAAGAAGAAACCTGTAAAAGTATAAGGTCACTGTAACATAATTCTTAAAAAGAGGTAACGTTCGCAGCAGCACCGCCCTCAATTAGATCTTCATACTACGTGGCCCGTATTTTAAGGCATCAGTAAGCAATCGCTCCGGAGGAGGCTTGTTGCGCAAAACTAAAACGCCAAAATATTTAAAAAACAACTAAGTGAATCTCGTATCCGCAAATAAAAACTAAAGTAACACTCGTGGCATATCGGACAAAGCGTTTTTTCAGTTTATTCGAAAGGTGGTGCACACAGGTACTAAGCCTCCGCAGATTACATTATTTTTCTTTTAAATTCGAGAAGTGTGCATGGTGCCTGTGTAGCTTTAACTGCCCGGTACAATCCTATGAATCCCTGATGATTCCTAATAAGAATGAAACAGGTCTGTAGGTGTCTGGATTCTCCATTAGACATTGGAGGCCTGGTCATAATGAAGTGAGAAACAAAAAACGCTTTGTTCGTGTGTTACTTTAATTTTTATTTGCGGACACGAGATTCACTTTGTTGTTTTTTAATTATTTTGGCTTTTTAGTCCTGCGCAATAAGCCTCCTCCGCATTAGGGCCACGTAGTATGAAGCTCCAATTGGGGGCGGTGCTGCTGCGAACGTTACCTCTTTTTAAAAGTAATGTTACAGTGACCTTATACTTTTACAGGTTTTTTCTTTATAACCTGCTGAAAGGTATATGATTTTGTATTTACGGTCTTCTGCACTTTTCAATTTTGATGTTTTTGTTTCTCAGTTTATTCGACAGGTGGCGCACACAGGTACTACGTCCCCGCGGATTACAAACTTTTTGTTTTAAATTCGGGAAGTGTGCGTGGTGCCTGTGTAGCTTCAACTGCCAGGTACAATCCTATGACTCCTTGATGATTCCTAATACAGATGAAACAGGTCTGTAGGCGTTAGACATTGAAGGCCTGGTCGTAATGAAGTGAGAAACAAAAAACGCTTTGTCCGATATGCCACGAGTGTTACTTAAACAAAATATATGCATAGAATTAAATTTAAACGAAACATATTTTTATAGAAACGCAAAATGTCACATAATATTTTTAACAAAACGAACTACAAAATTCAAGAAACCCAATCTGCCCGAAAATGATTTGAACCAATAGCCACGAATTCAATTGCTACGTTGCCAGGCTTACGGCATGCAGGGAAGAGTCGAAGTAAGTTGTGATAATGTAATAATTTTCCCCCTTCACATCCCTCAACCACCCCCTACCCCCAAATTTTTTCATACTATTAAAATCGGATCACAGAAAGTGTGTCAAAAATGAACGCCCAATAGCGATTCGGATTGTGGTTCTACTCATTTAAGGATCGGACATATTATTTTCTATCAATTTGTGGTTCGGGTGTTTTTCGTTTCTAGAAATTTCGATACTATTGTAATTCTGGTATTTTAAGGTTGGGGAACATTACAATCGGTTAAATTACATTCGTCTTTTAAGGATCGAATAAATTAAAATTCTATAGAAATTATATTCGTATCCATTATTTTCTGGGTGTTTGAGTTTCGATCATATTTAAATCAAAATCAATAATAAATTAAAATTTTGTCGTTGGAAAAATGTATCATCCCCCAACACGTCCCAATGAAAATTGGTAGGGGTATCTCCGCTGTCAAATTTTTTGTTCTGAGTAATAATTTTTATGAAAATTAATTTTGCTCATAATTTCACCAGTAAGTAGCATACGGCTTAGAAAAATCGAATGTTTTAAAACTAAAACGATTAATGAGGATTTTTTTTAAAGAACAACTTGCTCAAGTACTAAGTTGAGCCACATGCAGAGGAGAGAAATAAATATAACCAAACTAACCCCGGTTTCCTATATTTTATACTTATACTCATAGTTGTTAATATTAGTCAATTCGTTTTTCTTTTTAATTATATCAAGGACTCATAGTCCAAACAAATATTTTTATCTAATTAGCCCACATTTTCGCTTCATGACTTTATTAACAAATTATTAATTTCATAACCTTTTAATCACCTAACAATATCATAATTTTAGACAGCGAATTTTGTTTACAATAACAACAAACCAAATTGCCAGTTTGTACCGAAAAATTTTAATTCAAAGTTCGAATTTCGAAAATCATGACGATATTTGTGTACTTTAAGCTTCTGACATTGAATTTTTGAGTCGCGAGGTTATGATTTTTTAAATTATTTCATAATTTATTATGTGGCTAATAATAACACACAGTTTGGTTGATTTGGTAAAAGGCCATTTAAAATAAAAATTTTAATGTTGTCGTTACTTGTGCAGCTGTCAGCTTGACATGGAGCAATAAAACGACAATTGCATGCAAGTTGTCTCTTAAGTTGTCTCTTCTCATCACGCTTTAGTAGGACCACCAAATCAAGATGAAAATAGAGGACTTTCATGCAATTCTCGTTTTTTGCTTCATAACAAGCTGGCTTAAAACAAGTAGTAGCTAAATAAAACTGAGGCGTTGTTTTCTCTGTTTTGAACAGTTACCGGACTGTTTTTTTAATTTTTATTATTTTTATTATGTTTACAATTCAACAATGAGTAGGTTGTACCTGTGTTTTTTATTTTTTGTCCTACCTGTGCTAGTCAAATATTCTGGTTAGATAAATAAGTTAAGAATTTATTTTAGACATAGATTTCTTTGTATATTTTGTATTATGTTTTGTAATTATTGATCAAAAGATCAAATTAGATTTTTTTCGCCTTTAAAAAACTACCCTGTCATTTTGGCTTACATAACATAATTATAACAAATTAAAAATCATTAATCAACCAACTATTTCTAAGTTTTAAACCAATTATAGAACTTTGAAAATTTGAACAAATAATTAAATTACCTCTAAAACGTAAACATTGTAGCCTGAAAAACAAAATTTTTTATGCAAGATAAGTAAACTTACTATACATAAAAAGGATAATAAACCAAATATTAGGTATCCCTTAACGATTGAGTAAAATAGGTATTTTACTTTGTCAATAATCCGGACGAAGTAAACAAATACTTTATATAATTTATATAATTTACATAATTTATGGGTATAATGCTTCACTCTGGCTACCCTCATAATTACGAATTTTAAAACTTCGTTTTTGCTGGTCGCAATAAGAATGGATACTTTTTATAAATTTTGGTGTGGAATGGTAAAGCACAATAAACTAATTTTATTTTGAAAATGAAAAACAAAAACTAATAAAATATCCTAAACGTCAAATAACCGGACCGTCAACGTAAAACCAGTACCAAAAAGGCTATTTTGGAATGTCAAATAGTGTTAAAGTTAAGCTGGAGACACAATTGAAAATACAAGCGACTAAATACAGATTACAGTGATTTCTAACCTCACTTTTTGCCATTTTCGTTAATGAGATACAAATTACTGATACAAAATACCAAAGTTTTGGTACTTTTTATTTTAACTTACAGCATTCATTTAACGGCTTTAAAAGTTTGTCGCTAGTATCTAGTAGCTTGTATTTTTAATTGTGTCTTCAGCCTTATCGTTGTCGGATTTTAATATATAATTATTTTTAATATATTAACATTTTTTAGCTCAGTCAGCTACACCCCCCCCCCCCCCGAAAGATATTCGAGTTTTGATATGCTTATAATTTCGAAACAATTTTTAACTAATTTTGAACCACTCTTAAAAATGTTGAACCACACTCCTTCCTGGTTTTTTTTATATTCAAAGTCGGGGATGCAGCCGAGAACTAATTTCGACCTCCTAATATTACCAAAAAGAATTTCGCAAAATCCACTCATAAGCCTGTTTTTTGAAGCACCATTGGAAAAATCACATATTAGGTACCAAAAGTACAACAAAGATAGAAATAGTGTTTCTTACGTGATTTCTAGTCAATTTTAGTATATTTCCATTATTTCCAAACTGACTGACTCAATTGGCTTAACCTCCCTTTTTGAATAAATATAAAAAATCACAAAAATTAGGATGGTTAAAATTATAGGCATATTAAAATTTCGAAATTTTTTTGAAGGGGGTGTGGCTTGACGTCAACCTGCACCCCCACCATATTTAAAAACAAACAGGGTTAGTAGTGGATTTTTCGAAATTCTTTTTGGTGATATTAGGAGTTCAAAATCTGGGATAATTGCTTTTCATTTTTCTCTACGCTTTAAATGAGAGGGGTGTAGCTTGACGTCCGGCTGCATCCCCCATTTTGAATATAAAAAAAACCAGGAAGGAGTGTGGTCAAAATTTTTAAAAGTGGGGCTCAAAAGCATATCAAAACTCGAATAGCTTTCGGGGGGGGGGGGTGGCTTGACTGACCTTATTTTTTTCGCAAAATGCGCGAGCTGAAGGGAGGAAGCTACAATTATACTATTCATCATAAGTTTTTTATGGATGAACCGTACCTACAAAATAATGTATTCAGTGTCTAGAAAAAGTTATTTTTGCATTTTTTTAATCTAAGTAGTACTAAAAACAAATAATAGTATTTAAAAAAAATTGTAGTAAGTTGTTTTATGCTTAATTGTTTCCCTCATTACAAAAGTTCGATTTTTCACGTTTTTTAAATGATATATAGCATAAACACAAAAAAGCGCATTTTGTCAACTCGTATCTCAAAAACAAGGGCATTTGAGCCCAATAAGAAATGACTTTTTTCTTATGTTACTCCACTATCGTCTATTAAAAATAGTAAATATATTTTGGTCGTGCCCAAAACGCCCGACACTAAGCACAGGGGTCCTCAAAAATAAATAGTTTTTCAAGAATGTGCTCAAAAATATTTTTCTGGTATCTTTGGACTTTCTAAAATTACATTCGTTGAAATCCCACCTGATCAGAAACTCACAATATTTTAATTTTGTAAATTTATTTTTAATTAATTTATTTATTATTAAAGGAAAGGCTATAATAGATTACTTGTTTCGCCTTATGGAACTATGTCGTTTATCAAAAAAAAAAGAAAATGTAATAACCACTGATTTAAGGTTGCAAATATATATTTATAACAAATTTAACCTAACTATTCAATCAGTTTCTGAAAACAACAATATTTCAAAATATCCCAAGACAAGATAAAATAGTACAGAAAACTTCAAATGGGTTGACGAAAATTCCACCACTGCTCATAGTAATAAGCTATCGTATATTTTAATGCTGATTTCATTAATTTCATATTTCTCTCAAGTTTTAATAAAAACTTTCTAATAATGTCGTCTTCTAAATATTCCAAAGTAATATGAACTTTGAAAATTGTTGATAGATTTAAGCAAGAACAGGTTGATTTAACACATAAAAAAGTAATCTTTAACAAAGAACTACAAGGGTAAAATTTTTAGAGGGAGCAGCAGCAGAAAACTTTTCGTTCTGTTAAAGTTTTAAGCTTTAAGCAGAAGATTGCTTTTCTCTGTTAAAAGCTACAAATCTGCCATCAACTAAATTTTCATAATACTTTGGAATATTTAAAAGATCGCATTATATTTCTTAATTGAAGGTTTAGGTCCATGGTCGAAACAGAGAGTCAAACTTCCAAATCAGTTACATCAACCGAAAAGAATCTAAAAAAGAGAAGAACAAAAGATCTTGGGAGGAAAGAACGAAAATTCAAAATTGGATGAGTGTCCCAAAAGTAACACACAAAAGACCAATGCGAAAGGAGAAACAATTAAACGATGTTTCGCATTGGTCTTTTGTGTGTTACTTGTGGGACACTCATCCAATTTTGAATTTTCGTTCTTTCCTCCCAAGATCTTTTGATCTTCTCTTTTTTAGAGGGAGAGTCATTAGGTACATAGAGCATTTTTCGTGCGTGCTCGCGCACGCGTCACATGACTGTCATAACATTTCATATTGATATCATTTGACCGTGAGTGGGCACTCACGAACAAGTCGTAGGTAAGAACCTGGTGTTAGTTTATTATTAAAGTAGTACTATTTTTTTTGTATTGATAAATTATTGAAGAAATGTGTACTTATTTTAAACTTATAAGCAGTGGTTTTCATATTTTCTCAGTTTATTGATAAACGATATAGTGCCATAAACTACAACAAGTCACCTTTTAGAGCCTTTCCTTTGCATAAGGCCAAAAATAGGGAAAACTAAAAATAAGACAAATAATTTTAAATAATCAAAATATTTTAAGTTTCCGATCAGGTGGGATTTCAACGATGGTGATATTGGAAATACCAAACGTTTCGGAAAAATACCCTCCACCCCCCACGCTTGAGAACCCCTGTGTAAGGGCTGCAGAGAAACGCCGCAAACGTTATTAACATACAAATTTCAACGTACAAAGGACATGCGCATTTGTGTTTTAGCGAGCTTTTATTAAATTCCACGCCATTTCCGACAGGGTGGTACTGCGCTCAGTCCCTAAGACACACCCAAGCGTGTTTGGTTGTGTCGTGTGGTTTGAGATGTTTTTCATGAATAATTAAGTAGGCACCAGCTTTAAAACGCATTTAAATAAAAGCAATAAATTTGGGTGGTTTTAATCCTCTACATTGTCTCGAATCTTAATTAAGAAGGTACAGATTTTGTCTTGGAATGGAAAACCACAGTAAATTAATTTTATTTTGAAAATCAAAAGCAAAAACTAATAAAATATTCCAAAGGTCAAATAACCGGACCCTCGACGAAAAATATGTACGAAAAGACCTACTTTAAACTGTCAAATAGTGTTAAAGTTATTGATGTCGGCAAAGTTATCGGGCTGTAAATTGGTACAACCAAAATCTAAGTATCTCTTGCAATATTACAATAGTACGGAGGTTAACAGATTTTACCTTGTACTTTTTCTTTCCGCAATGTCACTTAGTTGGCATACTTCAAGTACAGTTGGTTTCACGTAAAATGCGTACATGAAAAACCCAACTACGTTTTTTTTTCATTGTATTTAGATACCCACACTTTTTAGTATGCACCTGTGGCACTACCTGCTTGTTATAGTTTACCTATGATTTTTTTAAAAATTTAATTAACCTAATTATTAAAAACTGTAACTCTTGAAGGAATATTTATTATTTTGTCAGTACCTAAATTAAACTTCTTAGCAATAGAAAATAGTATTTTTAAACAAGGCTAAAGAACAACTCTTTGTCACGAGCAAGGCATGTTAGTGGACTTAGTCAAAAGCGAACTACACAGAGTTGTTTATGCATGCGTTTTCATAAACAAAC
The DNA here is from genome assembly GCA_963921995.1 of Oxystoma pomonae. Taxonomy (NCBI): domain Eukaryota; kingdom Metazoa; phylum Arthropoda; class Insecta; order Coleoptera; family Brentidae; genus Oxystoma; species Oxystoma pomonae. The sequence goes on along the minus strand of OY998172.1, from coordinate 29,815,166 downwards.
AAATTATTTTAATTTCATGTAATATTAAGATGAAAACCAAAGAAAAACTAATACTTAATGGTGGCTACATTTTTTTCAATAACCATTTCCAATCGACGTGGCATGGAATAAGCTAAATTTCGACAATATTCTTTAACGTTAGAAACCATAATCCCATGCATTACGTATCGCGTTTAAAAGTTCTTTGGCATTTTGGGGCCTCCAATTATGTTCATATATTATTTTGACTAATCTTCCCAAATATTTTAGATGGGCTTAAGGTCCGGACTGTTCGATGGTCAAAGCAGCACTTCTATATTTTGGTCTTGAAACCAGCGACGCACAGCATTAGCTATGTGAACAGGACAATTGTCCTGCTGAAAAATTATTTCATTGTTTGGATATAATCTTAAATGTAATCAAAAGATATCATCAAATATCTAACTGCGGTAAATCTTCCTTTAATTTGCCAGTAAACACCTAACCCTCTAGCAGAAATCCAACCCCACATGTCCACTAAGAAGTGTCCGTCTTCGAGTTGGGCGATATACTATCCGAAGAAGATTGAAAATTTTTTTCATCAGTAAAAATCACCCTTCCCCAAAATTCCTCATCCTCTGCAGCGTGATTGAGAGCAAAGATAAGTCGTGCTTGTTTTTGTTGTTCTGTCAAGAGAGGCGTCTTTGCTGCAATGCGATATTTAAGTTCAGAATTTTTTACTCATCTGCATGCTGTAGATCGGAAACCTGGAAAACCATTTGTTTTGATGGCTTTAACAGCTGTGGAAAATGGGTTTTCTCGCAAATTATTCAGTAATTGTCCATCCTGTTCCTCTGTACTCATCTTATTTTGCAAAACGGTAACCCACTTTTGATCCAAAGACTGATGTTCTTGGCATTGATCGTTTCGAAATTCTGACCACAGTGGCTTTATTAATATCAACATTTTCGGTGACCCTTCTTACTGACCATCTCTCTTGCAGTCAAGTTATTATCTGCGATTTCGTAAAGGCCGAAAGTTGCGGAACTACTTTCAAATAGTAATTTTAACTAAAGTCAAAAATTATTGTCAATGATTGACTTAAATCAAAAAAAATACGCATTTTATCTGAAATTAACTGTACATACCCTAAAACAACTTTTAAGAAGCGGTGCCCCAAAGACACTACTTCAAGGTCGCAGGGTGATTAAGAGAACTAAAAGACAGAGAGGCACCGGCATCTCATTTTACCCGCAATATATTGCCCTTTAAAAATGAATGCCAAAATTAGTTGCAGGGCGTAAGCGGAAATAAATATCTATTATTATTACCAATTATCAATCATAAAAAAACTCATTAGCGCGCGTCAAAAAAATTCCGAGAGCGGTGAAAATAACGTAACAAGATATAGATTGTCAAGTTGATTCAAAGTCCAAGCATATGACTGTTGGCCGTGATAAAAAAAAAACAATTAATCCCATAGGCGTCACCTTTTCTCCTCCCTTATTTTAATTTTTTGCATCTTTCAGAAAAAAAATACAAAATCGAGACAGAAAAAAGTCCCTCCAACCCCCATTTTCAGTTTATGGGAAAAGGTCTGCGTATTTCGGCGACAAACGCCTATTTTCTTTCTTTTATATTACATATTTTATAAAACACGATACATCTAAAGCTTTATTTTCTGGATATTATATTTTTTAACTCATATAAAATAAGTGGGGGGAGGGCAATAATAAAAATTTAATTAAAAAAAAAGTTTGATAGTTTAACGTAATTTCGGAACGAACATTACTACTTTGGAATTTTTATACTTTTTATGTCCCTTAGGGTTAAGAATTTATCAAATAAACTAAATAAATTAATAAAATACCCTAAACTGAACTGAGCTCAAAAATTAAAAAAATAATTTTCAAAAATAAAAGGACCTTCATCATCAGGTTGAAAGCAGCTGCTTAAACCGTCGAAAAGGGCGGATTGCATAACAAAAATGCATCTCAATCGCGATAAAAACGTTAATCGCGATGAAGTCCTTACGGTGCATCTGGGGGTAAGTGGCTAATATTCACCTTCTAAGCGGGCGATTTACACTTATTAATTAGGTGAACATTAACCCGTTAACATAATCGGTAATACATAATCGGTAATAGTAATTTGCGTTACAAGGCCGGGAAATGCTCTATTAAAGCTCAAGTCTAGATGTTTACGGACAAGGCGATGAAGGAGCTGAGTCCGGAATTTCTAGACGAGTACTTTAATGACATTTCACGGGCACGGTGTACAACGTTTTGTTTTATACTGTAAGTGGGAAATCCATTATTTTATTCTTATTTTTATAGTTACTTTACCGGACTAGTGATGTAATGTATCATTTCCCGAATTGAAACCGATAACGTAATGGTGTATAGTACAATAAAGTATGAAGTAAAATATAAGAATAGTATACTGTTTATTATAAATTTTCCGGACCAATTTCAGCATGGCGGCTGACATTCACACAAAAACTAAATGAAACTGTCATTGACAAAAATTTGTCCGATTGGATTTGGAATGAAGTGTACTACTGCTAGCGAATTATGTAAAAAGCCGGTCGAAAATTTAAATATATTTCTACGTATATTTATATTATAGGTATATAAAAATACCTATAATTGATTTATATTTGTCACAAACAACATAACAAAGCAAGCAAATCAAGTAACCAACATCAAAGCAGTTAAATACGTCATTATTACAAAAATAATTGATTAAGATGCCTGACATTAACCTTACGCAGTTTATCTGTATTAAGAGTTGAAGGATGAATATCAGAAATAGGCATCTTTGTTGTACTGGTATCACCTTACCAAGTTCCCAATTTTATAAAATGGATATTTTGTGATTTTTTTACCATTCTAAAAATGATTTTGTCAGTCTGGCAAGTTGAAGAAAAATTATCCAAAATAGAAATGGGTTTGTCGTGAAAAGAAGTCAGTTTAGCCAAATTCTGGGCCCTAAGCTCAGTGAGGGTGGGTGTCACAGTTTTTGCGATATATTGACTTTATTTATTTGGGTTCAAATTATCCAAAAGCCGACAAAAACATACTAAAACTATGCGGTGTGCGATAGTTAAAAGAACTACTTAATCAAGGGCGGATCCAGCTTTTTAGTAAGGAAGGGGTCACATCAGTGGTTAAAGGTAAAAGGATATATTTGCCCGTTCGCAAAAACGATTAATTATTTCCCCCACTTCTACAGAAACGTTTTTATCAACATGGAGAAGCGCCAATCCTCTTAGTTGTTCTTCCGCCATTGATGCTTTCAACCCCATTTTTAGCCTCCTAAGTGTGGAGATGGACCTGAGTTATAAATGTTACGTCACTCTTTTTGACTCTACAATAGTTTTTACGTATGATCTAAGAATTTCACATTCCGGCAAGTGACTAGATATTATGTCGAAGTTAAAGTATTTTTAAAATCAATGAATTCGTTTTTTTTAAGTATTTTTGTTATTTAGATATTGAAAAAAAAAAGATGTGAAATGCCAAGAGGGGGGTCATGATCCCCATAACCCCCACCTTTGGATCCGCCCAGTACGCACACTACCCTTAGTAACATCGACCATTGGGAACTCAGGTGCAGAAGTATTATAACGAGAAAATTATGAAGTGATTTGTGGCTCCATCAAGCTACACCCCCTCCCCTCAACGAAACTCAATTTGGATATTATAAAAATTATGTACTTAATGAATAACGGAGTTATTTCGTAATTAATGAATAACGGAGTTATTTGCACTTAAAAGGGGGGGGGTGCGGCTTGGCGCTAAGCTGCAACCCCCCATGCTTAGCAGACTGATTTATGAAAGTTGATATGTCATAATTTTGTACTAATTATGTACTCTTAAAGATGGGTAGTTTTAGTTTATAAAAACCATCGGTTCCTAAGATTTTTGTTTGCTTGTTATGGGGTGTGTAGATATCAAGGCACACCCCCTCTATCTAGGAAATTCGGTCATCTTAAGGACGAAATTAGCACATAATTAGTAGCAAATTATGGTATAATAACTTTTTTTCAAATCTCTTTCCTAGGCAGAGGCTAGTGTGCCTTGATATCAAGCTACACAACCAATATAAACAAACAAACTTATGACATATCAACTTTCATTAAATCTGTCTCCTCAGCATCGGGGGGTGCAACTTAGCGCCAAGCCATACCCCCCCTTTAAGGGCGAATAACTCCGTTATTCATTAAGTACAAAATTTTTTAAAAGAGCACTAAATTAGTATATAATTACTACATAATTTTTACAATATGGGAGCTGGAAAAAAACCCTCGGAAAAAAATCTCCGGAATAAAAGCTCCCCCCGAAAAATTGATTGTTATGTATTAAAAAACAAGTAAAAATATGAGAAAAAATATCGGAGGTAGAATATTCTGGTGTACAATTAAATTTTAGGAAGGATTCTCATTATAGAGAAGTATGTAGATTTTTTCTCACGGCAACAGTGAATCTTTTTAAGCGAAATGAGAATAGAAGCACTGATAGCAAAAAACATAGGCTATGTACGTTGTCTTCTGCTTTTCTGAAAAGTTGTTGTGCTAACACCATTCCAATATTTGAGATTGGTTTAGCCATAACATTTATCTGCAACCCGGACCTCTTTAACCTTTTTTTAATGCCTAATTAATAAATATAATAAAATATTGGAAAAATTATTTACCTAACAAGTGCGAAAGTGATACTTTACCGTACGCGATGGCAGACGAAGCGAAGCGAGTTCGGTCAAGCCGGCAAGTGCGTTTACCTATAAGCCTTAAAAATTCCCAAGAAAAAAATATAAATATCTGCATTTGAATTTTCCGAAACAAACGTAGTCACATTACAGCACAGTGTGCTGTAAAGTGCCATAACGTTATTTTTACCGCACGCGAGTTCGTCATAGGTATTTACGTCACTAGACCGGAAAATTGCTCTTTACAGGTCGATGCAGGAATTTTACAGAGCGAGCCGCAGGCGAGTCTTGTAAACCTGCGGAGATCTGTAAAGACACTTTCCGGTCGTTTATCGTACGTACTTTTTTTTTTCAAACGATCAGAAAAAACATTTTAGTACCTATCACTTTCGTTGACGCCTAGCCGTGTTGCGTAATTTAGGAACAGTCCCCTGATGTTTTCTGCTTCTTGTTGGCTAGATAGCCATTGCCACTAAGGCCGGTAGTTTTTAAGATGAAAACTAAAGAAAAAGAAAAACAAGTAAAGTCTTTTGGTTAGAAATGATTTTTGTGTTTTTGACTTGTGCAAAATTGTAAAAAACATTAGAAAAATTATAGTGTAGTAACTATTAGCTTCACACAGCGAATTCAGTGATGACTGACGACCAGTTATGGCCGACCGTGGCCAACTTATCAAGAAAAATAATGATAAAAGAACTCATAAAAGGCAGATTTCTAGGTTTGTTCTTTATTTACCTATATTTATAGTATACTTACTTTTAGAATTAAATATGTGTGGTCGATTTTTCGGTGTATGTGACTCTTGAAGCAGCTTCTATTATTTCCTCCGGATTCAATTCATTTTCTAGATCTGAGTCCATTTTTGTAAAAAAAACTTTTGAAACAAATTTAAAAGAGCTTTTTTAGAAGTGTCAAAACTGCTCAAAAAAACAAAAGCTAAAATGTGTCAACAAGAAGTCATAGCCAACTTGGCCAAAAATGGGACCGGAAAAGGATCAAGGGACCGGAAAATTGAACAAAAAGGTCCTTTCTTTAGAGTGAAATTATTTCAAAAGAACATGCCTTGTAATATAGAACTTTCCGTACGAAAAATCGTACGGAAAGTAGCTATTTTCCGATCGTTTGAAAAAAAATAATATTACAGCATTTTAAAATTTTTGCCAAAAATGGTCCTCTGTTCCCCATGTTTCTATCTGGGAAGCATTTTCATCGTTAATCACAACAATAACATTCTCGTTAAGATTGTTTTCTTTTTTTTTCTGGGAGCATGGCCTTTGTACCTTTATCTTGCTAAACTGTTATTTTGGACTTCGTTTTATCACCGCAGCAATTATTTTTACTTTCCGTTCCGGTTTTTTGCAGCAGCTCCAAATTAACTAGAGGTTTGTTCGGGTTCCGAATTTTAAAACTGTCCTAGAACGTTTTAGAACTGCGCGTGATACTTGCGCAATCGATAGAACTGTTCTTAACAGTTCACAATTTTTGGACGAACCCGAACGCATTTTGGTTGCAGTAAAGTAAAAAAGAAGAAGCAGGGGAAAGCAAAAGTGAAGAACTTGGGTATGGTCAACCCTAACCTCAATTTTTTCGGATGATTTTCTAAAATTGGGCACCTGAAACACGACTCACGAAACTTTACAGCTAGGGGCGCGTGGTAGATAAGCCTCCGAGAACCACAAAGGATCTACCTACGGATTGTATACAGGGTTCCTAAGATTTTCCTTAGGGATAGGATTTCAATAAATCAAACAGAAATGGCATAGAAACTTCTGCGCGCACAAAAGAAACAGGCATATTGAGCAATGGTGCCAGTTTGTTATTATCTCCGGACTGCTTTCATGAGAAAAAATTGTCGCCACTCTTTCATTGTGAGCATAAATTATAGTTGCAATAATAACCGTTGACAAGATGTCTGAAAATTCCGCTAGATGGCGGCCACACCATGAGATGATCGAGGAAAAACTAATTAAAAATTAGATCTTTTCAGGTCCAAACCACAGCTTTTTCTTGCTTAAAGGGGGCGGCAGGATCCATTATTTACGATACTGAGCGATAAACTCGTGAGGTTGTTAACATTAGAAAGAAATATCTTCGCTTTTAATTAAATTTCCTTCCATTCTGTTCTACTAGTGACATCTATCCGGAAATGGCCAAACCATGCAGCTAGCACTAGCAGCCAAAGAAATCAATAAACGGCGCTGTTTTTCCTGCAGAGCTTTTTGCTTGCGATATTATTGATTTTAAATAAAGCTGGCCCTACACTACATATGATATTTTCGAGGTGTTTTATGACATGATCTCGAAACATGTAGCGAACCAATTCTTCAAAACTAGCGGGAGGGTAAAAACTTAAGCTCTGCCACTTTTTTTATTTTTTTCTTCAACTTTCTCGAAATTTTCGTCATACCGTAGAAAAAAATTATTTCCCCCATGGTCATACTCTACTTTTATTCGAAAAAATTTAGAAACAGAGACGGGATCAGTTTTCCTAAAATGGGGGATCTTGGTTTCGAGTGAGAAGATAAAGGGCGCCGCAGGCAAAAATTTTTCAATTAAATTAGCCGAATGCAAAAATGTTAGAAAAACAAAGCACGAAATAAAAATGGCGCCGCTTACAATTTTTTTTTCGAAAATTACGTAATTTCGGGAACGCAAAGAAATAGGCCTAAAGAGTATAATTTTTAAGAAAAAAATATAAATTTTCTCGCCCTCCTCCACTGGGACTACAGGGGCCGTGCACAAATTACGTAATAGTCATAGGGGGAGGGGGGTTACAAAAAGTTACGTAGGGGGGAGGGGGGTTTTCGACAGCGTTTGCATTTGTGTGAAACTAAGAAAATTTGGAATGAAAATAAGTGAAAAGTTTTTTTTTTTTGGGGGGGGTAGCGGTCTTGAAATGGTTACGTAATATTAGGGGAGTGGCGTGCCAAACCGTTACAAAACATTACATAGGGAGGGACTCAAAAATTGGTAAAATCACCGTTACGTAATTTGTGCACGGCCCCACATCTGACTGTTCCTCCTTTTTGATTTCGAATCAAAGTGCAAAACCCGGGTTGGACGTTCGAAGGCGTCAACCCGTCCTATTTGCTTGATAAAGTTTCTACGGAAATATCTCAGTCGATTTCTCCGGCCGTGTATGAACGCTTTAGGTTAGGCATTTGCATGTATCTCAGTCCCCAGTCTGTAAACAGTGCGTAAGGACAATGGTTACAAAATGAAAAGCCGAAAAATATTTTTTTTTACGATATCTTTCATCAGTTTGGTATTAAAGTCGAGCAAAAAAAAATTTTATTCCAGTCCTAAATGTATATAAATGGAAAACATTAGAAAACAACAACCTGGAATGGATTTACTACGTGTAAGATGTAGTGACAACATCGCCCCATGCCCATCCTTTTCTGCCTAATGTGCTTTTCCGTTTGTCTGCGTCTTATACACGGCTGCTTGGCCCCCTAAGGATTTGCTTAGGAACCCTGTATATGACGACCAGGTAGAATCTTGCCTTAATTCTTCCAAAGTAAAATTCTGCAGTTTTTGAAAGAACAGAAATTTAACACTCAAAAATCTGAATTTTTGGGTTAGGCAGGCAGGTATTCCTCTTCTTTAGGTCACACCATACAAAACCCTCGACAAAACCTTTATAAAAATACACGCGGATAATAAAATAATACAAGATTACACTCTTTATATTAGTTTTCGTAAAAACCCATTTATTTGGGTATATTTTCATGGAACAAATTATTTTTTCGCACAAACATACGTAAATGAATTTGCGCATGCGTCAGAAAGTAGTCCTAAACAGTTCCATTTAATTTCGCCTGGCTTCACGGGACTGTACAAAACAGTATTGAACCGGTCCTGGACAAATTTTCGGTAGTAACCCGAACACAAAACATTTCAATTCAGAACAGTTGTGGTCGAACCAGAACGCGTTTTTTAAGCGCGCATGCTCCGCACTGTTTAGAACAGGAAATTTCGACGAACTCGAACAAACTATAGGAATCAAGTTTTTAGCTTTTTATTTGCCACCGTTCGTTAATTTTAAGTTTTTCTTTTCATCAAATTTTTTATTTCCAAACTTTATTTTCTAAACACTGTTTGGACAACTCTCCACTATATACCATTAAACGAAAGACTTTTAGGGCGATATTTACCAAGGACTATAATAGTTTAAGGAAAGTTTGGTTTGAAGGCTGATATATTCAGGGTTGGCCATTTAAAAAAGGGTTCACCTGGATTTTTTGAAAAACTGTTAAGAATTGGAGAAAATGCTGAAACACTTCGATTTTATTTGTAACGGGGACACTTTTTGGCTATTTTGAAATTTTTATAGCGCGCATCCCCTTTATGGGGTGAACTTTACCCCTATATTTTGAATAAGTCAAGTGAGTCGAGTGATATTTTGTTTGGGAGGTCCCTGAATGTCTTGACAATCGTGTAAAAATTTTGAAAATCTATTTATTGAGTTATTCACTTTCACAGTTCCATGGACAAATGCAAAAATATTTTTTTAAGAATTTTTTGAAAAATCCTGGTACACATCGACTTTTCTTTTGCCAATAGTGTATTTTCTACGAGGTGAAATTTACCTGTACAATTTGAGCTTGCTTTGAAAGTAAATATCTCAAAAACGAATCGATAGATTGGCGAAATTTTTACACGATTGTTAAGACATTCAGGAGACCTTCAAAACAAGGTACCACTTTACCTATTTAAAATATAGGGGTAAAGTTTACCCCTAAAAAGGGGATGCGCGCTGTAAAAGTTTCAAAAAGTCTCTCCCTTTTAAACAAAATCGATGGGTTTTCTCCAATTCTTTACAGTTTTTGAAAAAACCCTTTTAAATGGCCAACCCTTTATACATGGGTATTGATTTTAACCCGAACCATACCGAAATTGATAAGATGTTTTTACCTGGATGGACGTCAAAATGTACTGGAATGAGATGCGTAAGGCCATTGTTTCTTAAAGAAGGCGAAATAAACAGAAAAACTTCATAAAATCCGAGTAAAAAAGAAATGTCAGAATTGTCAAAATGACACGGAATATCGTATTTCGAGTAAAGACCACCGTCAAAAGGTGGTTTATCTAATTTAAGTTTTAAAAAACATTTTGAAGCTAAAAAAATTGGCAAAAACATAAGTATTTTTTTTTAATTTTTGACACATTGGATGACAGATCTCAAAAAAGAACTAATGCTTTAAATTAATTTTTTCGCAAGCTTTCCAAAAAGGTGCTACAAGTGATACCTTCACATTAAAAAAAAAAATAGTTGGCCTCCACTGGGGTACCCAAAAGTTTTTTTTTCATGGGCGTAAACTCCGTAAAAAGTCATTAAAGATTCGGTTTTAGATTTTTTTAGAATCTCTTCCCTAAAGTCGCTAGAAGCACCGTTACATTTAAAGAATCCACCCTGATTTTAAGCCGAACTATACCGAATTTGATAAGATGTTTTTACTGGGATTAACGTCAAAATTTACTGGAATGAGATGCGTAAGGCCATTTTTCCTTAAAAAAGTCGAACTGTCAAAGTAACACGGAATATCGTATTTCGAGTAAAATCACCCTATATTTTAGACCACCGTCAAGAGGTGGTTTATCTACTTTAATTTTAAAATAATCACGGTTTGGTTGTTTGTCTTTTTTGAAACGTAAATTTTGAAGTATTTTATTTACAAAAAAACAAATTCCAGGCTTTTCTCTTCTTTAATTGGCTATTCTAGCCCGTTCTTTAAGTCAATGTATAGAAACGTAGGATATCTCATTTTAAGTTGATTCGAGGAGATCACTGCCCCATAAGTTAAGAAAAAAGCTTTTTATATAGAAGTGTAAAATTAAATTTAAGTAATAAAAGGAAGAAAAATTCGCGGTAAATGGTTTGCGCAGTAAATGCTAGCGCGGTAAAAAATAGCGCTGTAAAAAATCTGGAGTAAGCTTTTTGCGGTACACACCAATAATGCCTGTGCTGTTTGGTAAGCGAAAATCGCTAATGCAATTCCAGCGCAAACGTCAACATCTCCGCCTAAATAATTAAGGATATTTAAAGATTACAGCTCGGCTTTAACCGCGCAAGCAAATAAATTAATTTTTACGCTGAAAATATTTTTGCACTTACTGATGTAATCCTCGGTGGCATCCACAATTTAACAGTAGTACTGGCCTCTCTAACATTTTTCACAGATCCCAAGCTAATTGGTATTAATTTGCTAGCTTTTACCCGCCCTTGTTCACTAGCCCTAAGCAACGTAGTCCCGTTGATCAACAGGAATTTGCTCAACATGTTGACGGGTGTCGATCAATACGCGAACTACAGATGTATTTTCTTTGACTTTTGTTCGTTAATCATTATCTCTTGAAAAGAAATTATTATTCCATTTTTGTAGATAACGAGCATTTACTTGATTTAAGTTCAATAATAGTTTTCTATTAAAGATTATTGTAAATAAACTTGTTGACAAAATAAGGGGTCTATTATTTTTAAAAATACGATGGCCGGTTACAATTTAGAAATGTTGATCCTTTTTGAAAGATAAAACTTAAACGAAAGATTGATGTTTAAATATTTTTTTATTAGAGTCGACAAAAAGAACTTATTTTCATTAAAATACGTGAGGAAAAGCCCACTTTTAGGCACGAATTTTAGTTTTGAAAGTGTCACTTTTCCGCACTAGTGCGGAAAAGTTAATTTGTTAAGATTTTGGGGTGTTTTTAAGGTACCTAACTTCATTGAACGTATTTAAAATAAAAACGGAAATAACAAAAAATACTTTTCAATTAATATTAAAAATGTGACTTATTCGACTTTAGCCGACTATAGCGTCCCTCTTGAATACAAAATTGACATGTTCGAGCGTTATTTTTAACTCTAAATACTCATAAAAGAGAATGTGGGTTTTGTACATGCACTTTGATCTTGAATTTTCTTTTGCACAAAAAACTTTAAAGAAGCTTGATAAATCTATAACTTTAATTCTTACATTTACTAAAAACTTACGTATGTAATATATTATTTTAAAATAACCTAATATTCTTCCCAATTAAATCTAATATTTTTTTAGTAAATTAAACTCCCTACTTGATTTGCTTTCTAAAATCTAAACTTTAGTTAGACCAAAAGAGGTTTCTATACTCTAATAATTTCAGCATTGTGAACAATTCATGGACATAAATTTTTTAATTTTTTGTTTGTTATTTTTAACAAATATTTTCGGTAAAAAAATAATTAGCTTTAGGGAATAGTTACTTACCTAACAAGTGCGGAAAGTGACACTTTACTGCACGCGACGACAGTTGACCGGACGAAGCGATACTTCAAGAAATATTGGTTTTAAGAGTGAGTTAATACAAATTAACAAAATTTTGCACAGCGGCAGCTTCTGGTATCCCCACATTTTTCAAAAAATATATAAATTTTGACCGAGAATTAAACATTTTTAGGATTTTTAAAATTATGTAACAAACTTAAAGTTATACAAAATCACTTGAATGGTTCTGGGATAATGCTTTAAACTTTTACCGTAGAAAATTTGATACAAATTTGATTAACAGTTTTTTTAGATTAACTAATTGGAAGAAGCGCATGTTTTATTCAAATTAACCTTTAACCCTTAACTTACAAAAAAGTACTTGAGAAACTATTTGTTGATCATTTTAATAATTAATTATTAAATCATTTACAAAATAAAAAAAAGTTCAAACTTTATCATTTAACGTCGATGTTTAAAAAATTATATAAAAAAATATTTTTCTTTCCATACTTTAACGGTAAAAAAGATTAAAAACCCGGAAATTACACAGTTTCCGTTTTTGTACGGAAATTGTAACTTTACAAAGATAGGTACAAAGATGGGACCGGAAAAGGAAGAAGAGACCGGAAAATGATCATTTTCCGGTCTGTCTTATTTTCCTTGTGTTGATAGTTTTAAAAAACTTTCAAGTTTTTTTTATTTTGTTTTTATTTTTTGTTTTTTTTTCAACTTTGCGCACTGATTTGTCACTTTTGCGCACGGATAAAAAAATAAAAAAATCGAGTTGGTTTTTATTTGCAGTTGTTTAAAAAATATCGTAAAAAACTCGTTTGAAAACCTCTTTGCCTACTCGCCTGACTTGTAGACCTTGCCTTCGGCTCAATCGACAACATTTTTCGGTCGTCTGTAACAAGTCGTTTTTAAAAGTTGTTTTTTAATATACTGAAAACATTATTTTAAATGTCTGATTTTTGCTTTATTTGTTCCTTTTTTTTGTTATAAATTGACTATTGAAAATTTTAAATAAAATTACCTATCTTTGCATGCTCAAATTGTAAAATTCAAAGCTCAGTCAAACTAGGGGAAGGCTGACGTCAGAGGGCTGTAGCTTTAATCAAAATAAAGACTTAACAATACCAGAGTCATCTTTGAAAACATAAAAATTATTGAAAATGAGGGAAGTAATGTATTTGATTATACCATTAATATCAGACGAAGCAAAGTTATTTAAAACCATAGAAAAAAAAGTGCGTTCCAAATAAATATCAACGCGCGCGGTTGATTTTAATTACACCATATATAACTCATTCCAAGTTTTTCGGACCATTTTAAATATGACGGCTGACAATTAAACACATAAGGCCCCTGATTCTGTGTAGAGTAGAATTCCAAAGCGATATGTCTTTCTTTTTCTAATAAGCAAATATCAGAGGAAGAGAAATATATATCGCCAAGAATTCTACAGTGCACAGAATCTAGGGCCAGAAGCTAAATAAAACTGTCATTGTCAGTGTCAAAAAACTGGTCGGCAGCAATTTGGAATGGAGTGTATTTTTTACAGATTTTTAAAATCAGCATAAAATTTCTTTTAAAATGATGTTTGGCAAATTATATTTTATTTTTTGCTTTTTTAATAATTTTTTTTATTTTTGATTTTTGTTCTTAGTACTTATTTATTTTTATAGTACACTTTTTAAAGAAAGCGAAAAAAATTAAAAAAATATATAAACAAAAACAAAAAATAATTAAGAATATAAAAATATTAAAAACATAAAAAAAATTAATATACATATACATGGTTTTAATGGAAATAGGTAAAAAATAGGTCTTTCTAAAGGAAAATATCAACTTGGTGTTATATTTCGAAAACTAAACGTTACAGATTAAATCCAGTTTGATAAGTAAATTCTACTTTAAATTATGTATAAAAAGGCAATTTACACCAAAAAAAGATTACATTAATAAAAAAGTTACAAGCCAAATTTATAAACGCATATTTTTAAAACGCCCCCGTAGCTTAAAAACCGTTGACATAGTGATATGCGGTTTTCACCATTATTATTATCCCTTAGAAATACCCAAAACCCCACAATCCCCTGGAATTTGGACTATCCTGTACATATTTACTTTTCTTTAGAAAGTTTACAAAACTTGTTTAAATTTTGTCAGTTGGTCATAAAATGATCCTAAAATTAATTTGTCTACCACTTTATACATCGTTCTTACAGGGGTCCTTATATTGAACCTTATCTCAAGTGGGATGAGAAGTGCTTAGCAATTAGATACCTACCTAATGAGTTTGTTTTGCAAGTAAAAATATGAATCCCACTAATATTATAAATGGTAGAGTTTGAGTGTTCGTGTGTATGTTTGTCCTTCAGTCATGCCAAAACGGCTAAACCGATTTGGATGAATATATGGTATGACCTGGATAGAAACAGAGGCTACTTTTTATTTGCATTTCGCTCAGTGACAGCTGTCAAATGACATTTTTTTTAGTTTTTTTAGTTTTTGATTTGTCTACTTTTTTTGTTTGAAAGTTTGAAACAATGATGTGTCTGAAATTACACGACGTTCCAATCATTACAATCTACGATCGTCTTCAGGTGCAAACTACAATCTATTCCTAATACTATGGGAAATCACTCAACCGTGAAGCTTAAGAGGTTCGCTCCGGCCAAGGAGGGGCTTCCAAATATTTGGAATTTCAATACTTGGTTTACTGAAAATACCCTGATTCTACCCAATAAAGGCAGTTTCAATGAATTTTCGTTTCTTCCAGTGTGACTCCTTGTGCAAAATCTTTGCTTCTGTCCACTTCGTTCGGTGTTGTTTTGACCAAGCATGTTCGGCGATTCCTGATTTCGTTCTTTCACCTCTTTGGGTATTCGTCTGATGTTCCTTAATCAATTTGGATGAACATAAGGTATGACCTGGATAGAAGCAGAGTCTACTTTTTATTTGCATTTCGCTCAATGACAGTCAAATTACATTTTTTTTTAGTTTTTGATTTGTCTAAAAGACACCCAATTTGATTGCCGGACCAACACCGTACTCAACTAAAAAGCCTGTTAACTCCTACTGCTTCAGTGCCCTTTAGCCTATTGTGGCTGCCATTTTTATAACCAAATTGACAAGTAAAACATGGATTTTCTGTCAGTTTCGTGTCAATATGGCGCCGATCATAGGCCAAAGGATACTAAAACGAAAATGAGTTAACTGGCTTTTTAGTTGAGAACGGTGTTGGCCGGACGTACACTTGATTTTAAAAAAAACAAAATTGACCTTTCTAAAAGTGTATAATATACACGGACTACCAGCTAAAATGCCTAAAAACTGCCTAAAAGTACAACAATTTGTCATATTGTTTAAAAAAGGTTTCTAAAACTGAAAATATTTTTTTACTTAAATTAAAGTATTCAGCAAAAATCAGCAAAAATAATGGTTTAGTAAAGTCTTTATTGAACAATATCAAATTACCACTCGAGTAACGGACGAGGGCTGTTCTATAAAGAAGGCGATAACCCATTTTGGAGTTGATAAAATAACAATAAAACGATGGAAACAGCGCTGGATTGTAAACAATTCGATGAATAGGAAACTTGGAGTAGGACAAAAACGATGGTAAACTTAATACTAATTATTTTAACTTAAAAAAGAACTAAAATAAATAATTTAGTATTTAATAGGATCACCATTTTTCTCTATTACAAGCTGCAAACGTCTGTTCATTGAAAATGTTAAATTTTGAAAATACTGATGGTCTTCTGAGAGCTGATCCAATGCGCGATAACTAGCATCGCTTAACTCTTCAGCATTTCGTGGTCTCCAATTCCTTTGGTATATTATTTTAACGATTCGATCCCATATATTTTCCATTGGGTTAAGGTCAGGGCTGTTGGCTGGCTAAGGAAGTATGAAACCATTGGCGAACAACATTAGCCCTGTGTACTGGACAGTTGTCCTGCTGATACACGAAGTCATTATTTTTATGTAAAGCCTGTACAGATGGTAGCATAACGTTTTCAAGGATTTCAATCTATCTTCCTTCGATTCTCCAAAAAAAAACCAAACCTCTAGCACTAAACCAGCCCCATATGTTTACAGAAAAATGTCCAGCTTTTTTAATTTGGTTTGTATATTCGGGTTCAAATCTAGAATTTGGGGGACGATAAACTAAAGTTCTCCTGCTGCTTGAAGATGATTGAAAAATTTTTTCGTCAGTGAAAACCACTCTCTCACAGAAGTCATTATCATGGAGAACGTTGTTCAGTGCAAAAATCACTCGGGCCTGTTTTTGTTCTTCTGTTAGAAAAGGCTTCTTTGCAGCAACTCGACAAGAGACTTCTGATTTCGTTACTCTTCTATTTACTGTTGCTAAAGAACCCGGAAATAATTTTACATTAGCTGCTCCAACCGACGTTGAAAGAGGATTTTGTCTGAGATGATCAATAAGTCTCTCATCTTGCACTTCAGAACTTACTTTTGGTCTCCGATTAGTTTTAATTAAGATTAAAGCTTAATCGGGGAATTTTCACGTTGTTGGATATGGACATTAAACTCGGTTTTATTTACAGTAAATAACGGATAGGTAAAGTAAGGATCCTAAATTTAAATCCAATACACAGTCAAATTGGCATATGCATTTTTTCCGATTTTTTTTTTCAACAAACGTGCATGGTAGGTACTGCTAAATAAACATGGCACAGGGCCATGCAGCTTTTCAGACGTCATGTTTTATCAGATTCCACCAAAACATATTAAGGGGGTTTACCTAGCAAAAGGTCATAAATAAAAAATACTTTTCCTTTAGGGATAGATTTGGAGGACATTTATTTTTGAAAATTCTGTTACCGAAAATTAAATATATTAAAGCAGTAGTGGTTCTTTTCTTATTTTAATAAATTGTATTGTAGTCCCATCATAAGCATAAAAAGTAAAATAGAAAAGTATAAGGTTACATGTCGAGATATATGTTTAATTTAAATTGGATCTCTCTTCTCATGGACTATACGCTGGGGCCTGTCGGGTCGGGACGTTTGTTTATATGTATACATTAGCCGCGAAACCGCAATACAATAATCTTTTAAAGTACAATAAAATTTAGGAAGTTCAATCCAAATTATTCGAGATTGTTCACATCCTATTACTTAAGTACTAGTCAACCCGCCCTTGGCGATCTTAATATTTCAGGAAAGCTTTAGAAGTATACTGAAGTACCTAGCAGAGATCAGGCAGGCTTCCATGGCAGTATGTTTTTCTTATCTCTAAAACTTGCGTATGACGTGCTACGAAGTATCACTACCTGGTGTATCTAATAGGATGTGACCAATCTCGTATAATTTGGATTGAACTTCCTTATAGGTAAGTCGTTTAATCCTTAATTATTCTTGATCCCTCTTTAATTATAAAGGTCGTCACAAACCAAACACTATTTAAGTAAAGATTAATTTTGTAAGGTTATAGGTTACATAAAAAGAAAAAGAAAGGTTTGTGGCATATCGGACACACATTTTGCTTTTCAATGCATTACGACCAGGCCTCCAAGATCTAATGGCTTGTCTAGAAACCTATAGGCCTGTTTCATCCTTGTTAGGAATCATCAGGGTAACATAGGACTGTACCTGGCGTATGAAGCATAACATAAGCAACTACACCCAGCGAATTTAAACAACTTTCGTCATCAAACAACGCGGGATGTTGGATGGCTATATGCAGTGCGCCGCCTATCGGAATAAAGCGAAAAGCAAAACGTTAAGCAAATATCAATAAGAATAAAATTTGCAAGCAGGACAAAAAAAAAGAAACCTGCGAAACGTACGGGTTACTGAAAGAAGACCGTCCAAAATATAGCGTTCGCGGCAACTCCACCCCCAATTGGAGTTTATACTACGACGCCTTATATTAAGGCTCAGCAACAATTACTCCGGAGGAGGCTTGTTGTGCAAAACAAAGCCAAGTAAAATTTAAAAAAAGGAACGTCCGCGAAAAATAAATAAAAAGAAAGTTTACGTTTAGCAAAATGACACTTAATGCTCATGCGTAGTTATTCGAAAATATTTAGGAAATGTTCAGGCATTGCCTCCAATGCCCAAAGCAATGTCCATGCTAATGCCCGCAATGCCCGAAATGTACACCAAATTAACCCACCGATCCACCCCTCGGTATATGTACTTGCCTCGACAGTACATATAATATAGTAGAATATAATAGGCGAATTCAAAGTGTTGGATTTTGTAGGTTTTATATCACAGATTTGTCAAAAGGTGGTGTGAAAAGTATATTTTTTAATAAAACGAATGATTCGAATCAAATAATAATTATGAAAATTAATTATGCAGCAAATTAAAGTCTTCAAGAATTATGTTATGTGCCCGGAAAAGCACCACACACACTTGCAATTTCGACTGTGCCTTGTCTTATATGAGGCACTTAAAGTTGTACACAACAGAGCGCCTGCTCAGAGGACTTACGTTGAACACACCGGAACACGTCGTCCGTATAGTCGTCCGACTTAGGTCCCCAATTGTTAATTTTGTGCAGAAAGCATGAAATTTGGCACACTTATTCTTTAAACAATTCCTTAAAATTTTGATCCAGGAAATCGATGATCGGATGTATAGGAGCCAAGATGGCGGCAATTATTTTAAAATGGACGTCAATTAAAAAAAAATTGTAGGTTCGCCATCAAAACAAGATTATACTCGAATCCATATAACTCGATAGAGAGGAATGTTTGCATTGACGTATGACCTTTATCGTCTGGTGAATTTTTTTTTGGCAATTTTTTATAATTTAGTAAGCCGAGACCGCTCTTTTGTTGTAGTTTTGTAATTTATAAAGAACATCGAAATAACTTTTCTAATTGACTTTTTGCTTACAGGGTGATTGGTTTAGTTATACCATCCGTATCTTTTTTATTTTTTGAGGAAAAAAATATCAAATTCGGTACTATTATTACAATTGTCAAGATCAACTAATATTCTAAAAAAAAATTATATAGGTGGCGCTGCGGACGACGTGGCACCCAAATTTCCGATTTTAAATTTGATAAAAGTTCATATTTTTTTAATAGCTCAGGTAAGACATTCATATTCAATAAAATAATCGATTATGTATAGGTGAAGTATGTAAATTTTTATAAAAATAATTTTAGTTTCATATGATATTGGTCGCCTAAATTATTTTTATGAGTATGTAAAAAAACGGTTTTTTCAACGTTTTCTGCAATAGATCCTAGCGACCAAAAATTTGGCTGGATATACACGTTTATAACTTCTGATGCATTAGAAGGCCTAAACAACTCAAATCAGATATAAAATTCCAAATTCTATCGGACCGTTTTTACGCTATAGGCCAGTAAAGTTGACCTAACATGTCTTTAGTCGCCTCGAATAGTACCCTAATGTACTCTATTGTTCATTTTTTGCGGAAAGCACCAAATCTGATACACTTACTTTTTTTTAAATTTTTTAGGATCGTTCGTCAAGAAAATTTATGCGGATGTACAGAAACCAAGTTGGCGGCGAATTCTTCAAATAGTGTAGGGGCATATGTCGATAATTTCTATCCCGTGGAATTTTTTATGAAGAAGTTTTATGACTATGTGGTATTGATAGCTTTTTTGTCACACAATCAAGTGTTACCGAGTGTTTTGTTCGCATTCGTGTAGAAGGGGTTTACATGATTGTACCCAATTCCATATAACTCGAGGCGAGAATTCCAAAAAAATCACTTTAAAGTCATCCGATTTTAAATGACCTTGAAAATCGCAAAAAACAAGATTTTTGCCATTTTCTTTTCAAAAAATCTTAATAATTCGAAGTTTTGTCAGAGCAACTTCAAATGTACCTCAAACTATTAGGCAAGTGTGCCAAATTCGATCCTTAGAGTTTGATGCATTTTGAAGTTTCATGACCCCAGTAAAATTAAGATATTGCAAAAATAACATACTAAAGAGTGCTATTCATCAACTATTAAAACGAAGAGGACCAAATTTGGTAAAAGAGATAAAAAAGTTAAGTCCAATAATATTGTTCAAAAAATTTGATTCAGCTATGTCGAGTTTCAATATGCCGGATGATATATCATTTTATTTTATCCAATTTCGTAAAAAAGCAAAAATGACAATGTGGCCATCAATTCCTGTTGACTTATCGTCGCTTACTATGCAAAAAAAAGTTAAGTTTATGCATGATTTTGATTCAAAAAAAAACAAAATTATGATTGTTTTCCACAAACCAAAACTACACTTTTTTGCACTCGACGCGCGTTTCGCTAACAACGTTAGCATCATCAGGAGACGATAAACAAACCTGATGATGCTAACGTTGTTAGCGAAACACGCGTCGAGTGCAAAAAAGTGTAGTTTTGGTTTGTGGAAAACAATCATAATTTTGTTTTAGTGCAACCAAAGGTTCCAAATTCCCAACATAGTTAATGATTTTGATTGACTTTGAAAATACCATGTACAAGTGAAAAACCAGCTTCTTGTAGTGTTTTCCTCCAATTTACCACTACGCAAAAAATTTAAGTGCCGGAGATGAAATTAAAATCTTAGCCGTAGATAAACACTTTATTTTCAAACCTCCCTACCATTTTTTTTTCATCTGGCGGCCTAGATGTTCGTGTAACAAAACTTTAAATTATGGAGATTTTTTTAAAACAGAAACTGGCAAAAATTGGGTTTTTTGCGATTTTCAAGGTCATTTGAGGTCGAATGACCTAGAAAGTGATTTGTTTTGGAATTCTCGTCCTCGAGTTGTATGAAATTGAGTAGAATCATGCACCGGTTGCAAAAACTGTATTTTTTTATGATTTTTCGACCGCCATTTTGGAAAATGGCATCTACACCTAGTCCAGAATATGGCAATATATATTTAACTTCTACTAACTTTCTTATAGGTAATTTAAATGACTTTGTTGGCTAGAAAAGTGAGTAGACATAAAATTCACAGTTTCGAAAAAAAAATATAGGTCATTTTTACCGGTATGAAGAGAAATTTGACAATACTAGTTAAATTGACGTGCAACCTTCGATGACCTTGAAAAATGTCATTTTACATTTTTAAAAAATACTTTTCCAGAGCCTTTTTTTTTATTGTTTTATAATTCTCAAAACGGCCAGGTCTTGTTTTATAATTTTAACATGACAACAACACATCTCTCCTAAGGGACTTTTTGCTTACAGGGTGATTGGTTTAGTAAGATTTTTTAAAAAAGCCACATTATCATCTGTCTTTTTACAAGCTTTTGTTTAACTTTTAATGTATCTATGTATGTATGTAACGACAGTACTAGAATTGTTTATTCGGGTGGAATATTGCAACTTAATTTTGATCAACTTTTTAAAGTAGAATTTTCAAATTTGTTAGGAATTGTTATTGCTACCTTATCAACTAATTTTTTTTTGGATAGGTGGCGCTGCGGACGACATGCCATTTTTTAATTAAATTTCCTTAGATTTTGTTAGGCACCCACTGGATGTTTTGCTAGGTTTTCATAAATAATAAGAAAAAGTTATAGTGCGTTTATAAAAATATAAAGACTCTAATACAGGAAAGTTGAAGAATTTATTGCTCTAAATATATAGATATTCTACGTTTAAGGGTCTTTGCTGGCACATGAAAAAGCCTATGGGCTTCATTTTGGGATATCTCACCGGTCCTAACTTTATTAATAACTTCTTGTAATTGTTCTTCGGTCCACAAGGCTCTTGGACGCGCAGTAGCCTTTCTTTGATATTTTCGTGGCATTTTTCTAATATCTAAAATCATAACAAAAAAATATCCTTGAAAAAATAGGATGCGGCGTCTCTCCTTCTTCAAAATGCGGCAACTATCCTTTTTGTTGGGGGAGATACCGCACCTCATTATCAGGGTCACAAAGGAGGAGGCACACACTACATGCATTCTGGCCAGCACACGATCTTTTTGAAATTTTGATATATTGTAGAGAATTTAATACTGGACAGCCTTTAAAGTTTGACATTTGTACGACTTTTTTTCTAAGTATTTAGCGATCTACTGATGTTTTTCTTTCATAATTCTCACGGGTTATGTCAGGCAATTATCTTTTTTGGTTATGCTGTCTTTCAATGTAATTTTACAGGGAAAAACTTTCAAAAATCGTAGTATAGGACCCAACAGTAAGCGATTTTTAATTTTCATAAGATGCACTACGTTGGGAGAAAGATTGTATAAGGAGATTAACAATACAGTGTGAAAATAAGGTATGTATATCTTATGCGTAAATCTTTAGCGCTTTCGTTTATTGCTCTAAAACTACTCACGCGTACTCCAAGATAGATCCGGAAAGGATTTGGATGTTCGATTATGTACTCCTGCTCCGTGTAACGTGTTCGGTTTTACGAATCTGTTGCTTCGGATTTGAAACAGATCGATCTTTCTGCTTCCGCAAAATCACGAGAGTATGGAGCAAAACAATGTCATGACCGTACTTTTTTGACAACACTTTTATCTTAATTTTTTGGTGTTTATAAACTTTTTGTGGGTCAAAGAAAAAAATGGATCGAAAAAGAAAGTTTATTGAAATTGAAGAATTGTTCCTCATCTTTTCTATTTTCTCCGAGGAGGAAGAAATGTTTGTCCACTGGTACTCGATAGGGGTAGAACCCAAAAGCGGGGCAAAATACGCAATTATGTGTTTGAGGTGGTCCCCGAGTATACTGAGGGGCAAGTAAGCAAAATAAAAATAATTTAGAAGACTAGGTACAAACGACTAGACTACTTTTACTTTTCTAATTAATATTCTGTTCTTTTTTCTCTTTGCGGACTCGAGCCTTTTTCAAACAACTGCTGGCTGTTCAATTTCAAAAATATTGAAACTGAAATCAATAAATAAAAAAGTGAGGTTAAAATGTAATTTTTCGAGCAAATGGCGTGTTCGATAATCACTCTCTTCGCGAGCACTCCGGTTGGGATTCAGAGCTCCTGCGGGTAGATTCGTGACGTCACAGGGCTATAAGATAAGGAAACAATTTTAAAAATCCTACCTACGTACCTACCGCTTTTTTGCAATTTTCTCTTGTCGAGTGACCTATCTGCTTCCAGACCTCTATAGGTACTCAACTTGTGGATATACATATATATAAGACGGTTTTTGCCAAATTAACATTTTTTTCAAACGAAAGGCACGGCTTTCTTGATTGCTCATTTCCCGGTTCCTCGATGCTTTTCCGGTCTGTCCTTGTAAAGGATTATTTTCCGTACAAAAAAGAATATATTTGTTTCAATCCTACGTTTTCACTATGATAGTCAATATCCAAGTAAAAGTAACATTTCAAGTTACAAGCTTAGCTGCTTGCTACTTTTTTCCTATAGTAGAACTCAGTGGTTCTTGCAGATTGCCAAAACAGCATAATACAAGAAAAAAAAGCGTTTTTATTCTGCACATAATTTAATAGAAAACAGACTTCATTGACTAAATAAGTAGGTTGGGTTAGTCCTTTTTCTATTTCAAGCATACTTAATTAAAATAACCTCATTCACACAAAATAACTTCGTCACGATGTTTTATTATCTACTTACTTAAAAAATAATAAACATTGCTTTTCAGTCCGACTTTTTTCAGTGGAATGAACTATGAGGCATAAAATGGATAAGAAATCTGATAAATTGAACTTATGAACTAGAATCTAATAGAGCTATCATATCACCAAAATAGGATAGTCAGTACCCACATAGCAATTTGTCATCCTTAGCATGTGCATAGAATATCCTCAAGAAGAAATAGGATATGCTAAAAATGTTCTAAATTAACATTGGAACATCTTTAGCTTGTGCTAAGAATAGTTTACGTTCCGCCCTAATCACATGCTATGCAGGTTCTTAGGATGTGCTAATAGATATTCTTATCAGATGATTGCCATGTGATTATCACATATAGCAACAGGTCATCCTTATAGCACCGTTACATCCTAAAATATGGCTTTAAATAAAATAAAAAATAGATTTTTGAGCTCTAAAAACCATGTCCTATCACCCTACACCCTAAGAAAAAAAAAATAAAAACAAATAATAAAAAGAATTGAGACGCGCCAACGGGGTTAAAACACACAACCTACAGGTTGAGAGACCAAAGCTATATCAACTGTACCACGCGCTTATGAAGAAATAGGTTAAAACAGCGGAATACAAGCGTTTTGGCGTATTCTTATTGGTCGACTTACTCAGAGAATTTTCGTGTTTGGTGGAAGTAGACACTTTAATTTGGATGGTTTTCTGAGTGCACTGAATTAAACGCTCATGATTTTATTGTGTTAATATAGTATATGCCAAGGAAATACTAGAATAACATTATTTTGATGTTCTGCTTTTAGGGTACCAGAATAGCTTGTGCACTAAAAGGACCAAATAATGTTTCAATAAGTGATATATACTTGGCATATGCTAAAGATGTTCTAAAAGTTAACTTCTTTAATGGTATTTCCGTAGCATATGCTAAGGAAATACTAGAAGCGCATTCTTTTGATGTTCTTTTGCAGTAGCAGAATAGTATGTGCGCTAAAAGGACCAAATAATAATGTTTCAATGAGTGAAATATAACTTTGCATATTATAAAGTCGTTCTAATAGTAATCTTCTTTAGTGGTATATCCTTAGCATATGCCAAGAAAATACTTAAAAGCTCATTCTTTTGATGTTCTTTTATGGTACCAGAATAGCATGTGCGCTAAACTGACCAAAAAATGTTTTAAAATTGATATATTCTTTGCATGTGTTAAAGATGTACTCAAAAGGACCTACTCAAATGGTACATTTATAGAATTTGCTATGGATATCCTTAATAGCATATACTTAATGTGCCAAGCATATGCTAAAGATGTGCTTAAAAGGACATCCTCAAAAGGAGGTTTAACGCATATGCTATGCATGTAAATATTTTTTCATTGCTATATGGGTAAAAATTATTTCAAATATAACTATACATAATAAACCATGTAAGCGACTTCTCTAACAGTTAAACATGAAAAACAGATAAAAGGTAATAATTATTGAAAAATAAAACAAGCCGGAATTTAAAACAAAATAGGAAAATGAATAATGGGAACTAATCTGTACCCAATTTTAATACACTTTGTTAAAGTTTAAGTCTGTAAGGAATAAGGAATCTAGGTAGGTACACAATTTGGTGGTTCTCCAGCCCTATAACCCTCTTCTTGTCATAGGAATAAGAAACCATTTTTTGTTAGAAATAACAGTCAGTGAGGATGTCGTTCCATTTTAGCGAATGTAGTTCATCCTCTGCAAGCGTTGGAGTACCTACCAAAGATACCTTGTATTTCTCTAGCTTGTGACTTACATATGGCTATCAGATGAAGCGCGGACTTCTTGTTTGCTTAATTCCGATATTCATCATATTTATTGAGGTGGTTATGTCCTGTTAGTATCCCTGTTAGTTGTCTTATCTCTTTGCGGGTCCTACCGAGTAGCCATTTGGTTCTAGATATTGCTGGACCTCTTGTGCAGGATATCTCAATTTCGATAGGATTAGAAGGGAAATGCCATTTAAATTGAAAATAGAGGTTGAAAACGAAAGATATACTGTATGTACTGAAACCAGGTATCTTTTATATTATCTAAGCACAATATGGTCGCCTTCGGTAAACTATATCGCAAATCTTTATCTTCAATATTAATGGGGTAAAACATCTAATCTCATCGAAATTCGGACACCCTCTATAGTTAACGGCCAAAATATTTAGATCTCGAATTTTACTGAACCACTCCCCATCCATTAGAACTCGTTGCCTAACAGCGATGTAGTCAATATTCTCCAAAATATCTAAAATAGTTAGTTTATTAGAATAAATTAGTATACATTTATTATAACTTTACCTGGGTGCAATCTTCAATTTTTAACATGCAAACCAACAACGGAGGATTTTGTAATGGGTTTTTATTGTGTGGCATTGTGTGAGTAGTCTGTGGTCTATCGTATCAATCTACGCTATCTAAAAATCTCCTAAGAACTTACCTTCATCAAAAAATCCATCAGTGATGTTCAGGACAGCATCGGCTTCTCGACTGATAAAAATGTTATTTTTCAAGTAAAACTGAGCTTTTGCTTTCAATTGAGGACGCACCAATCCCCTGTTTCCCCGATGACATACTAAAAACGTTTCCCTTACTACAAGAACATTGAATGGTATTCCTTGCCTATTATTATTCATATCAATGAATCTTGTGATCCTCATATCACAAGCAACGCATATTCTGCATTGAACATCTAACGCTACTTCAACAAGTCTGAAGCAACGCCTGTGTTCTTGTGCGAAATTCCTGTTAATCTCATTTTCGAAAAAAAATCTCCGTGCTCCATTTGAATTACATACAAAACAGTTAACCAATTTTGGAAAACCGAGAAAAATTCAAAACAACGACACAAGAACGTGACACCGATGATAATATGTGAGAAAAAATTATACCAGGGGAAAAATATATCAAATCTTGTATGGAATTCGACCAGAGCCTTAACTACATAAAAGGCTGACCACCATGAAAAACAAATGACTATCTGCTAGTGGAATATCTATTAAAACATCGGTAATCCGCTAATTCTTTAGTAGAAAAATAGAAAAAAAGTTCAACTTCGAGCACTAATATCTCCAAAACTATACGTGTCTAAGGATTTTGTCTAAAGGTTGTCCAGAATTAAATTATCTACAACATATCAAAATTTCAAACAGATCGTGTGCTGGCCAGAATGCATGTAGTGTGTGCCTCCTCCTTTAAAACTCAACAAAATACGGCATGACACCTGTACACATAACCCCAAAATACTGAATAAAACTCACGAATATGAAATAAAACTACCACATTACAAAGAACCACACTTATTAGGACAGTACTTCAAATTTTGCTAAGAAAATTTTACCTGACCTTCGTAAATTCAAGAATGGCAAGCGGTATTTTAGAAAACAAACTCATGCGATGTTATAACCGTTCACTAAACAATGAACTCTGAATGTGGATATACTTGGTTGCCTACGTTATAGCGTAATTACTGAAAGACGTGAAATGCGGCGTCTCTCCCTCCCCGGCAACTCTCCCGCTTTTACCCTATTTTCCATTCAGAAATTCCTCAAAATATAAATATCAATAATAAATTATGCTTTGAAAGTAATATAAAATAAAGAAAAAGAAAAAAAAACAAGTTAACATTTAGAATAAGAGTGTAGTAATAAAGAAAAATATAAAAAAAAGAAACAATAAAAAGTGGCCAAGGTGCAAGTTTGCTTTAACTATTTACTGCTCTACCTACGCTCTTCCACTTAAAAAAAAGACAAAAAAATTATTAGAATAGGTGCCTAAACTCACTCAGTGAGTTAGAATAAAATACTAAATGTCTACATAATAAGAGTAAATAGAGTTATAGCGTTGTATGAACAACTCATACAACGGTTATAGTAATTTATTACCATACCTAACTTATTTTTAAAAAGTATTTTTATAAGTAAAGAGTATTGTTTTATCACACTTGAGTTGGTGCAAACGCCAAAATGGACACTAATTGACTGAATGTCGGCGGACCGTAAGTTTGCTTAAATGTCACTATATAGATGTGAGTTTATTTTGGTAAAACCACGTATATAATTAAAAATAAAACATACTGTATATTTGGCTTAAGATTAAAATCCTTTCCAAGGGTTAATTCGAAAAGCAAGCAAAATAGATATCAAACGAAAAACAACAATAGCTAAGACAGACATTATAAAATTATGGCGATAACAAATTATTTAAGCATTAGTTAATTAGATTGCTGGGAAGACCTTTGAAAGCAGATAATTGCAAGATGACGTTTTGCCATCATTATATCATTGGGGTTTTTCCATAAAGAGGGGATTTCTTTTTAAGAAGAATCGGTAGATTGGGTTAAGGGTTAAGAGATGGAATAAACATTCTGGTTTTAGTCATGAAACTGGTAAGGAGACTCCAGTTTTTAGCTTTGAAATTAAAAGTACGCTACGGCATTTAGCAAGACTATTTTTAAAAATGTGTTTTAAATATCCTAAGAAAGTTGTGCTTGTATAATAAAATGTGCTAAACCATTTTAAAAATGAAATTCCTCGACACTATATCATGACAAATTTTTCGTTTCACGGCAGGTATTCCCGTAGCATCTCGCGTACAGTACTTTCCAGCCGAAATTTATACATATTGATTGACGTCAAGTTTCAATGAGAATTTTCAGTCTAACGTTTATTTTTTTCCTACGAGCGTGCGGAAAAACGCTTTTTTCGCGCTCATTTCCGTGCAGAAAGTGCCATTTTTCCGCACCCCGTGCGTGAAAAAAAATTCCTCACGCCGTGCGCGAAAATATTTTTTTACGCACGCTGTTGAGCAAAAAAAAATTTTCACGCACGTTGTTGAGCAAAAAAAATTTTTGACGCACGCTGTTGCTCAATGATGAATCAGGAAGAGTTGAAGTCAACGATGGCAATAAGCAACATGAGCAGTGGTACTTTCTGGAACTTTTAATGTTACCGTGATCAATAATTAATATAAAAATTAATTTTTGAAACTTGTTAAAGTTTAGTTCTGAATAAAACATAAAATTCGTAGTTTTGACTATTTTTTCATTTTCAGTCTGCTAGGTTTAACTAAAATAATAACAAACTATTTTGATATTCCGCACGCTCGTAGGAAAAATGTTGTACCTAACGCGTGCGAAAAGTATTTTCCGCACTTATGGTTTGCCCGAACTCCGCTGGCGCGTCGTTCGTGCAAACGCCGGTGCGTGCGGAAAAGTATAACGTTCCGCACTTGTTAGGTAAATAACAATAGTTTCTTCCTTGATTCCTGGCCATATGAACAGGGCCTGATTCAGAAAACTTTCGATTTCATTTAGTTTAAATTTTATCATGAGTATTGTTTTGCCATTGGTATTGTTATCGAAAGACAGTTGATAACAGTGTACTAGATATAGAACGTAAATAGTGCGAACTCTACATCAGAAGGGGCTGGTTATAAAATCTGAAATTAATAAAACTCAGACATTCTTTGGGACACCGGCATGGTCATTTTTAGGGGCGCATAAGGCATATAGCCGCAAGAGTAGGAAGATCGATAGAAATCTGTTTCTTCACAAATCCCAATAATATTAGGAAGTAATTTGTTATTTTAAATCTAAAAACTCCATATTTGTAGCAGACTTATAGTTCAAAAACAAAAGATAAAAGATCTTCGGTGGAAATAACGAAAATTCAAACCTGGATAAGCATCCCACAAGGAACACACAAAGGACCAAAGCGAAATGAGAAATGATTAAACAATGTTTCGTCTTGGGCAACCAGCGTAGGCTCGTCAGTAGTTCCACTGGTCACCCTCCCCATGATTTCCATTTATATTAACACGCCAGGACGAATCCGTATCAGGTAACTTGGATAAGTACCAGTGCGGAACGATGCCTATTTGTGAGTGATTCAAAGTTGGAAATCAAAGTGTATGATGGTGTTTAATGATGTATGGGGAGGATGCCCAGTGGAACCACTAACGAGCCTACGTTGGTTGCCCAAGGCGAAACATTGTTTAATCATTTCTCATTTCGCTTTGGTTCTTTGTGTGTTCCTTGTGGGATGCTCATCCAGGTTTGAATTTTCGTTATTTCCACCCAAGATCTTTTGTTTTTAGATTCTTTTCGGTTGATGTAACTGACTTGGAGATTTTTTTTTACTTCTTTTTTGTTTTTTAGCCTTATAGTTGTTATGAATTTGCATCAACACCTTCACCAAGCCTAAATTTATAAAACCGCAGCTTTGAATCAAAATTTATGAACTTTCACATATATATTAACCCCTCAACCACCTTCCAAATTATTTTTTTTTCAAAATTAAAAAACATTAAGTGAATTATTACAAGCTTTTATTTAACTTTACCTCTATGTACAGGGTTCCTAAGATTTTCCTTAGGGATAGGATTTCAATAAATCAAACAGAAATGGCATAGAAAGTTCTGCGCGCACAAAAGAAACAGGTATATTGAGCAATTGTGCCAGTTTTTTATTATCTCCGGACTGCTTTCATGAGAAAAAATTGTCGCCACTCTTTCATTGTGAGCATAAATCATAGTTGCAATAATAACCGTTGACAAGATGTCTGCAAATTCCCCTAGATGGCGGCCACACCATGAGATGACCGAGGAAAATTAGATGTTTTCAGGTCCAAACCACAGCTTTTTCTTGCTTAAAGGAGGCGGCAGGGTCCATTATTTACGATCCTGAGCGATAAACTCGTGAGGTTGTTAACATTAGAAAGAAATATCTTCGCTTTTAATTAAATTTCTTTCCATTCTGTTCTACTAGTGACATCTATCCGGAAACGGCCAAACCATGCAGCTAGCACTAGCAGCCAAAGAAATCAATAAACGGCGCTGTTTTTCCTGCAGAGCTTTTTGCTTGCGATATTATTGATTTTAAATAAAGCTGGTCCTACACTACATTTGATATTTTCGAGGTGTTTTATGACATGATCTCGAAACATGTAGCGAACCAATTCTTGAAAACTAGCGGGAGGGTAAAAGCGAAAAATAAGGGGCTGCCAATATTTGTAACACCCAAAAAGGGGTGAAAATATTTATTTTGCTCGGTTTCTTTACAAAAAACGTTTTTTTTACGAAAAACTTGAGCTCTGCCACTTTTTTTATTTTTTTCTTTAACTTTCTCGAAATTTTCGTCATACCGTAGAAAAAAATTATATCCCCCATGGTCATACTCTACTTTTATTCGAAAAAATTTAGAAACAGAGACGGGATCAGTTTTCCTAAAACGGGGGATCTTGGTTTCGAGTGAGAAGATAAAGGGCGCCGCAGGCAAAAATTTTTCAATTAAATTAGCCGAACGCAAAAATGTTAGAAAAACAAAGCACGAAATAAAAATGGCGCCGCTTACAATTTTTTTTCAAAAATTACGTAATTTCGGGAACGCAAAGAAATAGGTCTAAAGAGTATAATTTTTAAGAAAAAAATATCAATTTTCTCGCCATCCTCCACTGGGACTACAAGGGCCGTGCACAAATTACGTAATGGTCATAGGGGGGAGGGGAGTTACAAAACGTTACGTAGGGGGGAGGGGGGTTTTCGACAACGTTTGCATTTGTGTGAAACTAAGAAAATTTGGAATGAAAAGAAGTGAAAAGTTTTTTTTTGGGGGGGGGTAGCGGTCTTGAAATCGTTACGTAATATTAGGGGAGTGGCGTGCCAAACCGTTACAAAACATTACATAGGGAGGGAGTCAAAAATTGGTAAAATCACCGTTACGTAATTTGTGCACGGCCCCACATTTGACTGTTCCTCCTTTTTGATTTCGAATCAAAGTACAAAACCCGGGTTGGACGTTCGAAGGCGTCAACTCGTCCTATTTGCTTGATAAAGTTTCTACGAAAATATCTCAGTCGATTTCTCCGGCCCTGTATGAACGCTTTAGGTTAGGCATTTGCATGTATCTCAGTCCCCAGCCTGTAAACAGTGCGTAAGGACAATGGTTACGATATCTTTCATCAGTTTGGTATTAAATCGAGCAAAAACAATTTTTATTCCAGTCCTAAAGGTATGAAAATGGAAAACATTAGAAAACAACAACCTGGAATGGATTTACTACGTGTAAGATGTAGTGACAACATCGCCCCATGCCCATCCGTTTCTGCCTAATGTGCTTTTCCGTTTGTCTGCGTCTTATACACGGCTGCTTGGCCCCCTAAGGATTTGCTTAGGAACCCTGTATGTATGTTTGTTTTGTTCGATAGAAATCTTGCAACTGAATTTTGACCAACTTCTAGATGTCCTGTTAGATTCAAATTTGGTATGCGATTATATATATATATGATAATAAAATAATATAGTTTTATTAGGCACCTCCTGGAGAGGGGAAACGCCTAAGTTTGTCCGATGTCAACCAAGTTGGTATACGAGGGTTTTTGGAGATAAAGATCACAAATTTTTGCTCATATTTTAAATGTTCAATATGGCAGATTCAATTCAATGGACAAATTACGGTACAAATTTAAAAATTAGAAAATAATTTTATTTAAGAAACTGCTGCTTTTCAAATACAAGCTTTTGTGAAATATAAAGTTCGCTAAAAAGTAGAAAATAATTTTTATTATTCTAATATTATAGCAATAAAAGCGATGGGCACAAATTAAAACTAACAATGGCCATCCATATATCAGAGAAATGTTAGGGTAGCTTGGGTCGAGTTGGGTTGGATTTGCTTACCCTTGCATTTCTCTGCTTTATAGTGAATGCAGATCCTTGCGAACCATCATAATATAATCAATAACATAAATTTATCGAGTCAACATGCCAACACTTCCTATAATGCATGCATAGATTTTATTATTATCATATCAGAATGCTTAAAATTATTTTGTACTTTTTAGTACACTTTATATTTTAAAAAGTTAAAAGCTTGTATTTGAACAATTTTTTTTTATATATAACTATTTTTTCATTTTTAGATTTGTAACCTAAATCGTCCATGTTAAATCCGCCATATTGCAATTTTCAAATCTGATCCAAAATTCATAATCCCCTTCTTTAAGGACCCCTGTATGCCAGTTTTGATTGAAATCGAACAAACTTAATCTTTTTCTTTCTCCACTTCCCTCGTTAAAGTGGGGTGGGTACCTGATAATACCAAATTTGAAGACAGGGGGATGTGTACAAGTCAGTTAAAATTGTTTAGCAAAATTTGACCAAAAATCGTTCATCATGAATCCGGCATATTGAATTTTTAAAATCTGATCAAAAATTCGTATTCCATATCCCCAAAAACCCTTGTATACCAATTTTGGTTGACATAGGATAAACTAAGGTGTTTTTCCCCCTCCACTCCTCTCGTAGGGGGGATGAGATGCCTAATAATACCATATTATTGTATTGTTACCGGAACTATAAACGCATACGAAATTTCAATTTAATCAGACATCTAGAAGTTAGTCAAAATGGGTTAGCAAAACATGACCAAAAATCGTCCATATTGAATCCACCATATTGAATTTTCAAAATCTGATCAATAACTCTAATTCCTTATCCACAAAAACCCCAGTATACCAATTTTGGTTGACATCGGACAAACTTAGGTGTTTTCCCCTTCCACACCCCTCGTAGGGGGGAGGGGGTGCCTAATAATATCATATTATTGTATTGTTACCGGACCTATAAACGCATACCAAATTTGAAGACAATCGGATGTGTTCAAGTCAGTTAAAATTGGTTAGCAAAACATTACCAAAAATCGTCCATCTCGAATCCACCATATTGAATTTTCAAAATCTGATAAAAAATTAGTATTGGTTGAAATCGGACAAACTTAGACGTTTCCCCTTCTCCAGGAGGTGCCTAATAATATAACAGGCATATTCATTTTCAATTCATAAAGTAGCTCTGGCATAATGTTGTATCACTCTGGTGCATTTGATTTATATGAAAGAGTAATATAAGGGTTTATTCGGAGAGATTTAAGGTTAGCATTGTAGTTATAATACCGATTACCAAAGTCTATGGCGTTTGAATTTGGCAACTTAAAAATCTGGTTTTTCTTCTGTGGAAATTGAGGTTATGTTTTATCTAAATAATAATCGAATGGACTGTACGCGTACGTGTACCGGGCAATCATATAAGTATTAGATACTATAACTATACTAACTTGCATTTTCCGAAAAAAAAGCCGTAGCGATAATAACTCCCCTAATCAATTATGACTGGAAAATATGCAGAGCGAAAAACTCTTTTGGGCTTGACCAGACTGCGTCAGGCATCCTTGGGACATTATAGTTTCTCATAGTTATATGGCGGAAATCTTCCATACAAGAGAGAAAAACGAATTAAAAAAACCTCGGAATCAGTTACCGAACCAACCGAAAAGAATCTAAGACGAAAAGATGACGATAATCTTTTTAGATTCTTTTCAGTTGAACTAACTGACTCGAACATTTTGTAACTTATTTTTCTTTTTATTTCTTATTTTAATTGCCTTGAAACTATCACGCCAGTGCCTTCTTGAACTCAGGGAAAAAATAAATTACACTATAGTGACGGGGCATGTGTAAGTCCGTGGGATTTTTTATGAAGAAGTTTTGTGTTTATGTGGGATTTATAGCTCTTTAGTCACACAATCAAGTGCTACCGGGTGTTTTGTTCGCATCTGTGTAGAAGGGGTTGATATGACGTCATATTTCAACATGGCGGCCAAAAATCATAAAAATACAACTTTCGCGATCGGGGCATGGTTATACTCGATTTCACTTTTAAGGTCATCCGATTTTACATGACCTTGAAAATCACGAAAAACAAGATTTTTTCCATTCTCTTTTAAAAAAAATCTTAATAATTCGACGTTTTATCAGAGCAACTTCACATGTACCTTAAACTATTAGGCATGTATTCCAGATTCGGTCCTTAGAGTTTAATGCATTTTGAAGCTTCATGACCTTAAAACATACTCCAGTAAAATTAACTTATTGCAAAAATAACATACTAAAAAGCGCTATTCATCAACTGTTAAAGCGACGAGGACCAAATTTGGTAAAAAAGATAAGAAGATCAAGTCCAATAATATTTTTGAAAAAAATTTGGTTTAGCTATGATGCGTTTCAATATGCCGGCTGATATATCAAAATGGCCACCTATAACCACATTTTATTTTATCCAGTTTCGAAAAGAAGCAAACATGATAAGGAGGTCATCAATTCTTGGTAAATTATTGCGGTTTACTATATAAAAAAAAGTTAACTTGATGCATGACCTTGATTCACCTTGAAAATGCCATGTACAATTAAAAATCAAGCTTTTTGTAGTGTTTTTTCCAATTTACCCAATAATTATAAGTGCCGGTGATGAAATTAACATCTTAGCCATAGAGAAACACTTTACTTTAAACCACCCTACTATTTTTTTTGTTGATCTGCCGTCTCAGATGTTTATGTTATGCCCCGGTAAATAGGACCAATATGCCTGTCGTTTTTATTAAGTTTCGGAACTGTTAATTTTATGTTTTACTCTTTTGTCTAGCCCCCAAAGTCATTTAAATTACCAATAAGAGAGTTACCAGAAGTTAGATATACATTACCATATACTGGACCAGCTGTTTTAGATGCCATTTTCCAAAGTGGCGGTCGAAAAATCATAAAAAATTCTAATTATGGCAGTAGGCCATAACTATACTTGTTTATTAACATTCATAATAAAATTCAAGGATAAGGATTTAACAGCTATCTAGTCACATTTTCATGTGCCACCGGGTGTTTTGTTCGCATCCGTGTAGAAGGTGGATAAAAACGATGGGCATATAGGTCATATTTATCGGGGTATAGAATAAACATCAGGAATGCCACAGAACAAAAAAAGTGGTAGGGAGGTTTAAAATAAAGTGTTAAATTGGAAAAAATACGACAAAAAGCTTGTTTTTCACTTGTACATAATATTTTCACGGTCAATCAAGGTCGTGCATCAACTTAACTTTTTTTTCATAGTAAGCGGCAATAAGTAAACAAGAATTGATGACCACCTTGCAATTTTCGCTTTTTTACGAAACTGAATAAAATAAAATGTAATGTCGCCATTTTGATATAGCACCCGGCATATTGAAACGCATCATAGCTGAAACAATTTTTTTTTAACAATATTGTTGTACTTGATTGTCTTATCTTTCTTACGAAATTTGGTCATCTTCGCTTTAATAGTTGATGAATAGCGCCCTTTAGTATGTTATTTCTGCAATATGTTCATTTTACTGGGGTACTTTTCAAAGTCATGAAGCTTTAAACTGCATTAAACTCTAAGAATCAAATTTGGCGTATATGCCTAATAGTCTAAGGTACATATGAAGTTGGTCTGGCACAACGTCGAATTATTAAAATATTTTGAATAGAAAATGGAAAAAAATACTTTTTTAGCGATTATCAAGGTCATTTTAGGTCGGACGACCTTGAAGGTGAATTTTTTAGAATTTTTGTCTTCGAATTATATGGAATCGAGTATAACCATGCCCCGGTCGCAAAAGTTGTATTTTTTATGATTTTTGGCCGCCATGTTGAAATATGACGTCATATCAACCCCTTCTACATGAATGCGAACAAAACACCCGGTAACACTTGATAGTGTGGCTAAAGAGCTAGCAATCCCACAGAGTCACAAAACTCCGTCATTAAAAATCCCACTGGGTAGAAATTATCGACATGCCCCTACACTACTAAGAACATGACTTTTGACGAAATTTTTCTACTGGTCTTGAGTGAGAGAAATAAAAAACACCAATTTCTATTTAAAATACTGTCTTTA
Organism: Oxystoma pomonae; assembly: GCA_963921995.1. NCBI lineage: Eukaryota > Metazoa > Arthropoda > Insecta > Coleoptera > Brentidae > Oxystoma > Oxystoma pomonae. The sequence goes on along the minus strand of OY998172.1, from coordinate 29,778,950 downwards.
GTATCATTTGTGGGAGAAATTAGCGACATGGACCAGTAAGAACCGCGCATTTGTGGAGAATTATTTTGCCTTTCCTGGGACCTAATTTTTGAAAAAAATCCCTGCGCGGATTTCGCAGAACGTATACGGATTTCGAAAATTCCAATTGTTGAACGCTCGTATACGACTTTTTCGCTTGGAGTTGTAGACAAGTGGTCCCACCCACTCGGATAGAAATTTTCGCATATGGATCTAGCGAACTAACACTAATTTTTGCTCTTTGTTTATCAATTCTGCAAAATTTTTAAAATTTACCAACGTCATTCAACATTAAAAATTTAGGCGTGTTAATTAAAAATTCGATTTTTTTTCACTTCTATGTGACTGTGTGGTGTTCGTGAATCTTTTTACAAATATGCAAATATGAACTATAGCCCCAGAACTAAAACTTGGGATGGTGTCCTACAGAAGTTCTATTTAGGGACGATGAAGATCCCATGTCCGCACAACGGTTTGCCTATGCACATCCGAGCCGACATTCCAGGGACGCTCGAGCCGACATCCTCAGGAATAGCTAAACAGGACGAATTCGTATCAGGTGAATTATAGTAAGTACAAGTTAGTGCCCCACGATGCCTATTTTGTGAGTGATTTAAAGTTGGAAATCAAAGTATATGATTGTTGTTGAATTATTTTTGGGAGGGTGCCCAGTTGACCAAACATCGCTTAATTATTTCTCTTTTCATTTTGGTCCTTTGAGTGTTCCTTGTGGGATACCCAGTCAATTTTGAATTTTCGTTATTCCACCCAAGATCTGTTGATTCTTTCTTTTTAGAATCTTTCATACTCTAAAGAAAACCCACATTGTCATAGCCGCTTAAAATATTTTGAAATACAAAATAAAAATATACATACACAACTTTTGGAGGCTCGTCACACAAAAACGGTCTCACGTGCGTTTTTGCCTACGTAACGACGTCTGCGACATCCTCTGAAGTTTAAAACATCTAAATTTAAAACTGAAAAACAGAATTTCGTATCGTCACAGAAATGTAACACTTAAGGTAGCATAATGGGAGTACGTGCAAAAATAATTTCGTTTTGGCATTGTTTAATATAAAGGGAATTTACACAACCCTATGGAAAAAACACTTGACACTTTTTGGGCCAAATCGTGGTCCAAATCATTAAATATCTTAAACAAAATGAGTCGAACACTTTTTATTTCGTATAGATTTTATTATAAAATATATATATATTAATGTAAAATCTGTTTAGCCCGTATTACATTAAGAAAAACTTCACGAAGAAATTTACAATTTTTTTTATTGGCTCACGTTGGCTTAAGGCTATTTCTATGATTTTGTACACCTATAAGAAAAATGTGCGAGCAACGTACTTTTTTTTCTTAAATACTTATTTATTATTGTTACTGTAAGCAATCAACAAACCTCAGGCCAACAAATAAAAATGGAAATAGGTAAATTCCCTCCCAAGAAAAAATAGGTCAAAAACAACGGTTAAATTCGGTCCCAAATTTTTTTTTTCAGTGAAACTGCATGGGTAAATTCGGTTCCGGCAAAATATTTTAAGGGGGGACTAGTAAAATAAAACTGTAGTATTAAAGTATATTTTTTTATGAAATAAAATATACCTATAAAATTGTAACATATACACAACTATATATTTGTATAAGACCTTTACATTCTACAAAATTACAAAATAAGCTACAGGTAGTTAAATACATATATTGGACCCAACCTAACCCAACTCACAACCCAACACAACCCAAGCGATTTCAGGTATTTATATTATTCATTTACTAATTACTACTATTTTCGGAAAAGTCCATGCTTCCTAATCACTTCTTCCTACGAAAGAGATTCAGCACCTCAGTATCGTAAAACTCTGGTTGGGAGGGAATGTACCTACCGATAAATGGGTATAACATTTTTAATTTAATCTGGTACCTGCTGGGACCGAATCTACTATCACATAGAAAAATATATAAGTGGCCTTGAAAAATTTTGAGATTAAATTTATTGGCGAATTGAATGAAAAGTGTATGACTTGTTTTGTCTAAGATCTTTAATGATTTGAACCAAACAAAAAGTTTTTTGGTGGGTAGTTTGGATCGGTCTTTAGTTGTTATAAATAAATAAATAAATAAATAAATAAATAAATAAATAAATAAATAAATAAATAAATAAATAAATAAATAAATAAATAAATAAATAAATAAATAAATAAATAAATAAATAAATAAATAAATAAAATAAATAAATAAAATAAATAAATAAAATAAATAAATAAAATAAATAAATAAAATAAATAAATAAAATAAATAAATAAAATAAATAAATAAAATAAATAAATAAAATAAATAAATAAAATAAATAAATAAAATAAATAAATAAAATAAATAAATAAAATAAATAAATAAAATAAATAAATAAAATAAATAAATAAAATAAATAAATAAAATAAATAAATAAAATAAATAAATAAAATAAATAAATAAAATAAATAAATAAAATAAATAAATAAAATAAAATAAAATAAAATAAAATAAAATTAAATAAATAAATAAATAAATAAATAAATAAATAAATAAATAAATAAATAAATAAATAAATAAATAAATAAATAAATAAATAAATAAATAAATAAATAAATAAATAAATAAATAAATAAATAAATAAATAAATAAATAAATAAATAAATAAATAAATAAATAAATAAATAAATAAATAAATAAATAAATAAATAAATAAATAAATAAATAAATAAATAAATAAATAAATAAATAAATAAATAAATAAATAAATAAATAAATAAATAAATAAATAAATAAATAAATAAATAAATAAATAAATAAATAAATAAATAAATAAATAAATAAATAAATAAATAAATAAATAAATAAATAAATAAATAAATAAATAAATAAATAAATAAATAAATAAATAAATAAATAAATAAATAAATAAATAAATAAATAAATAAATAAATAAATAAATAAATAAATAAATTAAAAATTATTTTGGTTATTATTTATTTTATTAAACCTTACCTAATAAAACAAAAAAAAAATAGAAATCTTTACCAACCCGGTGATTGTGTGCAGAAATCTGTTTCTGCCAAAGAACAAGTGTCATAGTGCCAAAATTTTATTATTTTACTTGGTAGGGATTCGCTTCATATTTCTTTGTTTTAATAAGTGTATTATTTTTAGTAGCTTTAATAAAATAAATGTATTTGTATTTTGTGCATAAAACGGTGATGTATCTATTAAAATAAGTATGCAGTTTTTAAGAAAATTTAAAATAAACTTTAAAAATAAATAAATATTTCGTCGCATGCCTCCAAGACTTGTCAAAAGGAAATAGTGATATTTCGTTCAAAATAAATAAAAATCAAAACAAGTTTCTTCAAGTTTCATGTATTGACAGAAAAACCAGCCAATAGCGCACAACTAGTGGAGTGTTAACTATTTGTCTCATTTTGTAATGATCTGTCAATAGATAGTTTTGGGTCGTGCCCAATTCCAGTCCGATAACTTCGCCGTCGATGATAACTGTAACACTATATGACAGTTCAAAATAGCCTTTTTGGTACAGGTTTTAAGTTGACGTTTGGGATATTATATTGTTTCTGTTTTTAATTTTCAGAATAAATTTAGTTTTTTTTATACCTTCATCAAAAACATGATTTTAGTAACCGTCTGCAGATAACTAAAGCATGGCTTTTTTGGTTACCGATGCAAAAAAACTTTTTTTTGATCACGGGTGCAAAAAAAATTTGAAAAAATCATTTAAAAACATCGTCAAAACATCAAACTGTCAAAGATTAAAATGTCGCAACAATGAACGTCACCGATTAAAAAGCCACATCGCTATGAAAACCATTGTCATTTCATTTATCAGCCGCCTTGATTTATAGTGTAAAGATCATGTGTTGCGAAAAGTGCTCTTCGTTCGAGATTTTTATTGGATTTTTTATAAAGGTATTAGAAAAAAATAAGGTTTACAAGTCGCAGCTAAACTGTGCCTTTTTTTAGTGACGTTTTTAAATACCTCGCTGCGCTCATTATTTTTAAACCAACGGTTGTAAAAAAAGCAATATTTTAGCCACTAGTTGTGAATACTACTATTTTTGATCACGGGTGCAAAAAACTATTTTTGTTCGTTTTTTACCTAAAATTAATACGTAAATAAATTAGTAATACTGAAAAAATCTAATTATTCTTGCCTAAGAATCAAGCCATTTCCGCCAGTTTTCACTAAGTATTTACGAAAAAATCATTTACAAACATCGTCAAAATATCAAACTGTCAAAGATTAAAATGTCGAAAATTGTTGTTTCATTTACCAGGCGTCTTGATTTATAGTGTAAAGATGGTCTGTTGCGAGAAGTGCTCTTCGTTCGAGATTTTTAAAAGTATTTTCCTGTTTGTTTTGGATTTTTTGATAAAGGTATTAAAAAAATAGTGTTAACAACTCGCGGATAAACTGCGCTTTTTTTACTCGCGTTTGTAAATACTTCGTTGCACTCGTTATTTAAACCAACGCTTGTAAAAAAGCACCACTTTAGCCACTAGTTGTGAAAACTACTATTTCGATTCCCAGCCAAAATTTACGCCTTCTTAATTAAGTTTTGTTTTGTTTTTATTTTTCTGCGTCTTTATTCTTAACGCTGCTAAAAATGCTTCAACATTTCTGCAGGCACTTTTTCAAGATCTACTTAAAGACGGGATCGTTTTTGAGATTTGACATTTCAGTGTGACACGAGCACTGTAAAGTTTATTTTTTCTTAGGGACACTTGCTTTTTTTTCTCTTTTCGTTTGGGTTATTTTGTCAAGTCACCTGATGTTTTAGGTTAATTGACCATCATCATCCCAAATTCAATTTTTGCGTTGCCAAGCTTTTTTAAGCTCAAACATAAAATACGCATGCACCTAGCCGGAATTCAAACCCGGAAATTTCCGTGTGATAAGCAAATACGCTACCTACTGCATGTTGCCTAATATTTTAAAAATTTGTTTACTTTGTTTTAAATGAGGTTTTAAAATCTAAAATTCCTGTTTATAAATATACAAAAATAACACATCAAAATACAATAAATAATCATACTACAGTTTAAATTAAAAATTGTCAAAATTTTAATATCATAAGTTATAAAATTAAAGAATAAAAATTGGTGCTAAAAAGCACGGATAGTCCACCATACAATCGATTATTTTATGTTGAAAGGAAATGAAAATATCTCGAAAAGTGTAGCTTTGAAAGATTTGAACCTTATAACAAAATTTTGGGTAATATTTACGACAAAATTTGAAATCTGAAAACCGCATATCAATAGTTGCTTTACTTCGTTATGATTTTTTTTTATATATTTTAAATTTTTTATATATTTTAAATTTTTTCAAATAACTCGTAAACTAAAGCACCTACGAATTTGGACTTTATACCAAAATTTGTAGTCCATATTCATGGAAACTTAAATCTGAAAACCGTATATCGCTACTTGCTTTTGTTCCAAAGTTACAATTTTTTTAAATATTTTATCCCCCTTTCCCTCTTTTCAACCCCCTACCAACCTACCCAAAAGTTAATCAGTTCATGGTCAGCCGATAGAGGAGTTTTCTACTAAATTTCGTTAAAATCGATTAAGGCGTTCTTGAGTTATCGTGTATACAGACAGACAGCAGACCGACAGACCGACAGAAACCTTTTTTTTTTCGTAAGGTGTTTTGGAACCTTAGTAACTCATTTTTGATAAAATTAAGAAGTCAAAATTTTACGATTAATAGTCCCCCATACCATATTGGTATGGCGGACTAAAAAAACACAACAACAAAAAGGATTTTCGATTTAATTATTGGTCCTGGTTCTGGTTAACATTATTTTGACATAAATTTTCACAGCGGTTCTAAAATAATGACGTCATTTAAAATATTATTAATATACCTTTGATTTTACTCAAAAAAAGACTATCTATAATTTTGCAAAATTTTAGGGGTTATGTTTACAACCAAAGGGCCGAACCAACCTCCCAGGCTGGTTCTAAAATTTCATAACCGGGTTGCAACTGTGACGTCCTTGTTTTAAAACGAAAGGACCGGTTGCGGTTCTGGTTCAATCAGAACCAGGACCAATTGTAAAAGGAAAATCCTTAAAACGTCAGGTGACTTGTCAAAATAATGTTGCGAAATATTATCTGCCATTGTTAATGAACCAAACAGCAGGAGAAAAAAAGCACGTGTTCATAAGAAAAACTGGACGTTTAAAAATAGGTAGATTTTAAAAAAAGTGCCTGTAGAAAGTTTGAAGGATTTTTTAACAGATTTAAGGATAAAGGCACACAAACATAAAAAATAAAAATTAAAGTTTATTCGCTTATCTCCGGAATTAACCGGTTTTGCAAAGTGCCTTTTTAGTATTAGGCAAAGCATTAATTTGTGCAAAATTGCCCTAGTTCAAATCTTCTTGTATCTCTTATCGTTTAGGATATTCCCATGGTGAGCATCGAATTTGGAACACCCTCTATAGCACATAAAAAAGAACGTTTTGAATTCAAGAATTCAATTTTTGTGCCTTTATAATTTAATTCATTGTGCGAAAAATCAAATAAAAACTAGCCTATGTTAAGATCCAGGATACTCCCTATTTTCTTACCCAATTTCATCCAAATCGTTGAGCAGTTTTTGCGTGATTAATAGAAAAAAATCTTTTGGCTCTAAAATTTTGGACTATTTATGTATAGCAAACAAAAAGTATAATAGAAAAGTCCAGATACCACCCTGAAAAAATCTGGATACACCCAAGAAAACTCTGGATACACTTTGGAAAAGTCTGACCGACCCAACCCAACCAAATTAAAGTGGCTTAAGTGCCATGCATATACGAGTAGTGGTCTTTTTAGCGAGGAAAGTTTTAAAGTAAATCTTTACTCAATTTATTTTAATAAGTGAAGTCGCCTAGAATGTTTATTTTAAAAATTGGTTTAGTTTATCCAAAATTGTTGAAGAATTTTTTGTCTCAAAAAGGAAGGGGGGCATTAAAAGAACAGTGTTACCAAGTACTACCAATTGGATTTGTGTTCTTTTATGAACTTGCTAATACTAATATCTCAAAAACAATTGGAAAAAAAATGAAGTTAACACACAACCTGATCCAACCTCACACACGTAGAAATAATATACTGTTAATGTAGGTCACGTAATATATCTTTAAAAAAGTGTTCAAATTTGCATAAAAAAAAATTTAATTGGTCAAATCTGGTTTGATTTGGGCACAAAAGTGAGCGATTAAATGCGATGACAAAAAACCTTAGGATTTACGGATTTTTTAATTTTTTGAGTAAACAATATTTTTGAGAAATCTTTTCTTATCGCTTTTTTTCTAGGTTTTCTTGCTTTCTGTCAAAATATTTATAAGCATGCGCAATCTTACGAACCTTCTGTAGAAACTGTTAATGAATAATTGTCCTTGATTTACCTTTTTGTCATTTTTGCTTTACGCGCACGCTACTGCATTTAAACGGTCTTTTTAATTTAAAAAATGTAACAATTAAAATGCGGTTGTCAAAGCCATAAAAATTAAGATTAATAAAAGTGGACATAAAGATTAATAAATTTTCAGTCCAACAAAAATTTGATGTGTTCGAAGATTACAAATTATATAGAAACGAGTATTATCACAATGTAAATCAATCAAATCATGGATTTTTAAATTTTTATAATAGGGCGCTTTTAATTTATCAGACAAATTAAATAAATATAAAAAATTCCACTGAGGACTGATGAATAATAAATTTTATTTAAACGGAAATCTGAAAAACAATATGATTCCAATACGACCACTTTATAGTAAAGAAATTATTTTTTCATAGAGCAGGCCGCATATTATCGCAGAACGGAATGGAATGGAACTGAACACAATGAAAAAGAAATTCTGATCAATTTATTTGTATGCGAAGCTAGACTAGCTTGCAGAGTGAATTTGAATGCTAAAAACAGTTCGCTTACTCAAACAGATTTTTTTTTCAAGGGTATCAAGGGGAAATCTTGCATAAGACGCCCGAACTACTTTCCTGCCAGTCATTTCTCCTCTACCAGGAGAGCCCGGGTAGTGTCGGATTCCTACCGACTAAAACCCCTCGATTGTGACTCCAATCTTACTCAAACAGATAAACCGCACATCAAAAATTAACAAAATTTTGCACCGCGGATGCTTCTGGTGTCCCCCACAGACCATTGGCGTGGTTTTTTAAATATATATATATATATATATATCTTGTTTTTATTTAATTTTTTAAAATAATTTATAATTTTTACCGTGAATTTTAAACATTTTTAAGATACGTAAAATTATGTCAAAAACTTAAAATTAAGCAAAATCCGTGAAATGGTTCCAGGATAATGCTTGAAACTTTTACCGTACAAAGTTTAATTAACAATTTTTCGATTAAATAATTGGAAGAAGCGCATTTTTTATTCTGATTTTGAGTGTTAGTAGTTTTTTGCATTAGACGAAGAGTTTGTGGCGTTCGGTGTAGTTTTAGAAGAAGAAAAGAATTGGCGATGATTTTGAAGTAAAAAAAAATTAATTTGTTTTTGTTGAGTATTATTATCATTACCTACCTATTTAATTGTTACCGAATAGCACGAGTTGCTTGAATTTTTTTATTGTGTTTACGGCTTTCAACTTGAATTTTTTAAATTTCTTTATTTCAACTTGTAGCTCAGGAGTACGGTGGCCCTTTTCTGCCAGCTCACTTTTCACTTCTCATTTTGAACTTCTGACGTCATAAGCGTCAGCACATTTCACAGTTCCCACTTCCTATTTCTGACTTCACAAGCAGGAAATTTCTCAGTTGTTACCTGCGTCTACCCTCCAGCGCATTACACATTTTTTTCTACACTTTTTCATGCTTTGAGTAAAAAAAACTTAAAAATTGGCTTAACTGAATGTGTTTGAAAACAAACTGCGGTTAAATGAGGCGCTAGTTTTAAAAAGTGGTATTGGTGTTTTTAACCCAACAAAAATATATTCCGGATAATATCTATAAAATCTTCAATCAATTCCTTTAACGATGGCAAATATTAAATGATATAGATAAAGGAAAACATAGTAACTGAGAAACTTCTTACTTGTGAGGACAAAAGCGAAATTGTAATGTCAGAAATGAGAAGTGGGAACTGTAGAATGCGCTGGCGGGTATAGGCATAGAATAAAATACGTAAAACGCATATAACAACCTCTGCAATATTTCTGCTGATTTTACTTTGGAAGCCTCTTTGCTTTGGCTCTTGCTGACGGCTGAAGAACCACTTAAAAATTCGGTTAGTGAGCAATCCATTCAGTCGATTCTGTTCCATTCCGAACTAGTTCGGCACGCTTTAATTTACGGACTCTAACTTAATTAATATGCTTTTAAAAATTTTTGTTCCGTTCCATTTTATTTCGATTCAATCCATTCCGCGATAATGTACATTATAACGACTATATAAAAAACAATCCATCAGTCACAAGTAAGTGAACTGTCTCTCTACCAGCAGCCCTGTAGTTGCAGACAATGTTTCAGTTTTAATCTTCGTCCGAATATGCTCACTTAGTGAGCTTGTAGATATTTAAGATATAATATTTTCGTTGCGTTTTAAAATAAATCAATCAAATAGAAAAATTGCAACATAAAAAATACAAGTTGTACCTAAACTAAACTTATTTTAGCTTATAAGTTACTAATTATGTGAGATTTAAATTCGGCAATACTACTTACAATACAGAAATTTTTCAAAAATTTTAGTCTCATTTTAAAGATAAAGCTTAAGTATAGGGTTCTGTAGTAATAGTTTTTGAATTTTGACTTTAAGTTTTGTGAAATATGGATCCAAATTTGACGTATTTTTCTTGCTCATAGCTGCAAGACTAAACAACTTTAGATTCAAGCTTTATCTTTAAAAAGAGACTAAAACGTTCGCAAAATTTCTGTATTTTGATAGAAAAATATGGAGCCAAAAATACCCCGAAAAATACCCTTGCTAGTGAGATTTTGCATCACTAAGATAAGGAAGGCTGTCTGCAAAGACTATAACCCTTAAACTCACCCTTCGAAACATGAAACCCAACCGGCCTTGCCTTCACAACTTTTGTTTTTCTTCTTCTTCTTAGCGCGATTTGTCAACTGCTGCCATAAAAAATTCAAGTTGTCGTTTTTTTAAGGTAAATAAAACTTTAAAATCTTTATCTGTTCTAAATAGAACATCCACATTCCATGCGTCCATCCAAGATATCCTGAATATTCTACCGTAACACAACGTCTCTTTGTTCGCTTTTATGAATTTGTGGTTGACCTCTCCTTACGTGGGCATTTTTGAAAATGTGATAAGGAAATATTCACGTCTCATTTGGTCCGGACCAACTAAGATCTCTAAAATAAAATGGGGAAAACATCCGTGGGAAATACGCATGCGAACTCTCAGTTTCACTCAAGTTTTGGGGAGCTTATACTCTCTAGGTGAAATTTTAAGAATACTGAATCTAGGAAATCTTTTTTTGAACCCCAGCTTTTAATAAACCAATTCTTGTGTTTGGTTTTCTGCTAGCGTATGGAAAACTACATTTTTTGACACTTATTTGGGCGCGGAAAATGCAACGCACGTTAACTTCTACAAGCAGATAAGGATTCAAGTTTAAAAATAGATTGAAAACCATCAAATTTAAAAGAGGCAACGCAAAAACAGCATTTTTTTGAATTTCTGAAATATTGTAGCTAACACGCGCGTAATTTGTCTATTGTAGCATCTGCTAAAAGTTCAAATAACTTGTTCTTAATTAAACCTATTCAAGGCAATTGAACTTGAGGCGTTCTAACGTAAGGAGAAATTTTGAAATTAATTAAGTTTCTTTAATAGTTTTCAAGACTCTTTTCATCATCCCTGATGAAGAGTTTCTTTCCCATTTAAAATTTAAAAATTAGAAGAAATTAATTAAAGGATTTTTTATACTTTTTAAGAAGTTTATAAAGAAAGGATTTGGCGGAAGTACATCTCCTGTCTTCTATTAATAGTAGTTTTAGCAACAAGTGCTTAAAATAGTACTTTTTTTACAAGCGTTGGTTTAAATAACGAGCGCAGCGAGGTATTTAAAAACGCGAGTAAAAAAAAGCACAGTTTAGCCGCGAGTTGTTAACACTATTTTTTTTGAATACCTTTATCAAACAATCCAAGAAAAACAGGAAAATACTTTTAAAAATCTCGAACGTAGAGCACCTCTCGCAACACACCATCTTCATACTATAAATCAAGGCGGCTGGTAAATGAAATAACTATGCTTGCCATAGCGATTTTCTTTTTTATTCGGTGACGTTCGTTGTTGCGACATTTTAATCTTTGACTGTCTGATATTTTGACAAAGTTTTTAAATGATTTTTTCGTAAATACTTGCTGAAAACTGGCGGAAATTACTTAATTTTTTAGCAAGAGTACTTAAATTTTTCCAATATTACTATTTTCTACAATTTCTCTTTAATTTTGGGTAAAAAACGGACAGAAATCTTTTTTTTGCACCCGTGATCAAAAAAAAATTTTTTTTGCATCGGTAACCAAATAAGCCATGCTTTAGTTATCTGCAGACAGTTACTAAAATTATATTTTTGACGAAGGTATAAAAAAAAGCTTTTTTATAATTACCATTGTAGTAGATATTTTTATGTAAAAAGCTAGCCCGCTTTTCCCAAAGAGAATGCAAGTACAAGTGTTTCAAAGGCAAAATAGAATACTAAATTTTTAGATTTTTTGACAATTTATAAAGAATTTGTGCACGTTAAAATAAAATTGATGGATAGTCCAAGCGCATATTTGAGGATGGTAGAGTAAAGTAACTTCCCCCTGTTCTAGATCTAAATATTTTTCAAAAAAAACATATTTATTGACTCAAATGAGGGCCTCAATGGTACTTTTCGTCACTAGGGACTTAAAACGGCACTTTTAGTCCTCAGGCACTAGAATGAAAAAAGTGCGCTAACAGTACTTTTTCTTTGGTTATGTCCTCGACATGTTGTGTTACGCTGGGGGCCTATCCTTGAATATCGTATTAAAGGTCGCACGGGAACGTTCACATTCTTCGTTTCGCACAATAAAAAGGATCAGAAGCTGCTGAGCTTGCATGGTGCACGCGAAAAGCTGATCGGTTTGTCGTTTTTCAAGAGCGCTAATTACCCTGGTCCGGGGGCAGGTGTATGAAAGTGTAGGAAAGTTCCTTCGATACACGGCAATCGGGTGAGGTTCATCAGCCCTCTGGAGATAATCGTGGAATTGTTTTTCGTAAATCCTCTTCGATTTTGCAGGAAGTAACGCCTTCATCTTTCGTGCTGCAGCTTCGTCGATATCCATTATTTTTGAATTTTTAAAACTTTAGGAAATCTTGTTGTTTGTAAGTATATCACTTGTTACTTACCCAGTACCTTGGTAACCAACTATTACTGAAGTTTCGAGACAATTTTGCTAGTATACCTGTATGATGTACCTGTTTCTTTTTTGTAGAAATTTTGATGAAAACAGAATTCAGAGGTCAAAAAGTATATATTTCACGAGACTTTTAGTCCCTAGGTATATGATATACTAATTGCTTTATTTTCAGCAGTTCTATTTAGAGCATAACATATGTTTTTTTTTTAATATTTTAAAATTTTTAACTGCATTTATCAATAGTAGTAGTAGAATAAAGGGAAGGGGGGGGGGGGTCCCGCCCCGGCAACTAAACTCTACGCGCGCCCTTTTCGCCATCCCCCAGAGCTCCCCCCTCACGCTCCCACTCCACCACGGTCGAACACTCGAACACTTCCTCTCCGAAAATTCCCTCTCTGATTCCTCTGTAGGCCGGACACCTTGCAACTTAGTGGTGTGAGGATTCATCCTCCTCCCAGCATTCTCCACAAGTTGAGTCCCGCACTACCTTCATCCTGGCCAGGTAGTTTTGGAGCGTGCAGTGTCCAGTGAGGAGTCCTATTAGGGGTCCTATTTCTGTACGTTTCCTGCACAGCAACCAGCAGTGTGGCAGATTTCATCTGACCTCTGGTAAAACCCAGACACGGTTCCGGTCCGACGTATGCTTGAGCTGATCCTTTTCTTGTAAGCTCGTCCGCCATTTCGTTACCTGGAATCCCTATGTGTCCTGGAACCCAGACAACTTCAATCTCTTTTTCCCCTGCTAGTTCCTGGAGCTAGTCCGTGCACTCCTGGACCAGTCCTTTTGGCATTGTAGGTTTACAAAGTGCTTTTATGGCAGCCTGGCTGTCCGTGCATATGTAGACCTTATCTTCTGCTCCGGCCCTTATTTCTTCCTCTCGTGCGGCTGTCAGTATGGCATATACTTTCACCTGGAGAACCGTTGCGTACCGACCTAGTGGGTAGCTCTTCTTTACCTCCCTATTTCTTACGAATAGACCTGCTCCTGTCGATTCCTTGTCTGCTAGCCTTGATTCATCTGTGAAGCAGATCATGGCATTGCCTGAAAGGTCGAATTAATTCCTAGTCCATGCCTCTCTAAGTGGTATGGTTACACTGTACTTCCTCTTTATACTGAAAGGGTTATTTCCCTTTCCGCCATCCCGGCGATAGCCAGGTGCCCGGCCTTTTCGCTTTCCCTTTTCCACAGCCCCGCATCTCTGATCTTTAGGTGCGTTGCCATCGCTTCCCCTCTGATCCAGAGGAGGAGCGGCGGTAGTCCCAGGGCAGTGTTTAGAGCTGAGTTTGGGGTTTCTCTAGCTTCCTAGCATTTTTATCGGTACTGGTTCTTTTCCACCAAACCGCGGAACCGTACTGAATCCTTGGTCGTATGATGGTGGTGTAGATCCAGTGTATCACCTTAGGGCTCAGGCCCCATTTTCTACCTATTGCCCTCCTAACTTGCCAGAACGTCCCATTAACTCTGGGTTTCACATGGTCAATGTGAGTGTTTCAGTTTAGTTTGTCGTCCAACACCACCCCTAAGTACTTTACCTCCCTCGACAATGTCAGTGGTTGTCCGTACATAGTTGGTGGTTTAAACCCAACTATCTTCCTCTTCTTGGTGAAGAGGATCGTCTCTGTTTTGGTTGGTATTTACAGAAAGACTATTTTCTCGACACCATTCCGGTATTATATTGCATGCCCTCTGCAATCTATTGTAGATCACACCGAGGTACTTGCCGGGGATTATGACAAATCCGTCGTCGGCGTAGACCCTTCCTCTTCAAGTCTTCTTAGCAGGCTGTCCATTATGAGACACCAAAGGTAGGGCGATAGACAGCTACCCTGGGGGCACCCGCCCTTCACTCCTTTTCTTACGGACACGTCTTTGAAGGCTGTTTCCACCTCTCTATCTTTCAGCGCCATCTCTGTCAAAGTAATGAGAATAGGGCCTACTCCTCTCTCTCTCTTGTCGAAAGCTCCTTCGACATCAAAGAATAGCGCCAAGGCGTACTCTTTGTGATCTAGAGCTCTCTCAACCTTGTGTACAGCTGCCTGGAGAGCCGTATCTGTAGATCGCCCCTTCCAGTAAGTTCCTAGGCCTTCGTGCAATAGAACTGGGAAGATTCCGTCAGGCCGTGCGGCCTTGTATGGAAGGGACCCTTGAATTACCGAAGTGAGTGTCTCGTCGGTGACGATTTTATTAGCCAGCTTCCAATCTGGGTCAACCTGATCAGTTGTTGGCTGAGCGGTCTGCGCTATTGCCCCCCCAGAAAGTGTATTTCTAGGAGATATCTTAGCGACTTCGGCAGAAGTGGTCCACGTTCCGTCCTGTTTCCTCCAGAATCTTAGCACTTTCATCAGTTTGGATACATTGGAGAGACCTTCTAGCTCTCCACAGAAGTTTCTCCAGCTTGACTTTTTGCGTTGTCTAATTTCCTTTTTGAATATTCTTTTGGCTTCCTTGTGTGCATCCCACGCGGCGTCCGTGTCCTCTCTTGGCCCTCCTGAAGGTCGCTCTGGTCTCTTGTCTGAGTTTCTTCAGATCATTATTCTACCATGGCAACTTCTTCTGGGGGAACGTCTTAAGGGGGCACGCCCTCTCATAGCACGCCACTATTTGGCCTTGTAGCGTGTTTAGTTTCTTCTCCAGCTCTTCCTTACTAAAGATTTACGATGGTTCGGTGTCCAAACCTCGTTCTAGGTCTTCCTTTTAGGTGGTCCAGTTTGTTTGCCTCAGATTTCTTCTCTTCGGCTCTTCTGGCTTGTGATGTCGAATTCGATCATTCTATGATCAGAGCTCGAGATCTCTGCCGAGACATTCTATTCCTTTATCTTATTCGATATATCTTTTGTTGCCACTGTTATGTCCAGAACCTCGCGGTGGTTACTGACCACAAAAGTTGGTTCGCTACCTCTATTCATTACCTCTAAATCTGACCCGCATATATATTCTAGCAGAGTTTCGTCCTTCAGGTTAACGTCTTTGCTGCCTCATACTGTGTGATGTGAATTACCATCACATCCTATTACTAGTTCTAGATTCTGCCTTTTCGCATAGTCTTGCCAATTCCTCTGATGGTGGTAACTCTGCCCTATCGTATGGTAAGTTGTCGCTACAGATTATAATTTTACAGCTCCTCGGATTCTTCTCTTTGCCGGTGTGGATGGTGTAGCTGGTCGTCCTCAGTCCTCTGATTTTGTCCCTAAGAAGTAGAGGTTCTTGTATCAGAACAATGTCCCATCTCCGCCGTTCTGCCGCATGAACGAGTTCTCCTTATGTGTTCGGTCGGCGGGGGATCCTCTGGGGGCGCGCCAGGCCGCCGCACTGTAGCTGCGACCCCTGCTTTCTGCAAAGGTCACTTCCCGACTCACCCAGAAGATAAGGTGCCACCCTCTTAGTCCTCCTGTCGTGGAGGACACGTGTCTCCACTCTCTGTTCTCCATGCGGCGGTTTTGAAGATGAAGGACACGCAGCAACTTTGTCGTGTCCACTTCTGCCTGCCTTCTGACCCGAAAGCTAACTCTCTGGGCAAGACGGCTCGTCCGCTCTGTTAGGAGTAAACGTGGCACCGTCGACCTTGAGGGTCATCAAGGAAGCAAAGTTCCGGTCCCGGTTGGTCTTCGGAAGGACTCTCCATGGTCCGGATCATAGCTTCCACTAGCGCTTATCCTCCCTTTGTGGTGGATCCCTGCTCCCAGAGGGGGCTGTTGCTGCACCGGGTTGCCCGATCTTTTCTCAAAAGAGGGAATCGATTCTTTTCCTGATCACTTCCCGGCTCAGTCGGTCCTCTAGGTTTTTTTTTTGGGCCGCCCTTTCTGGAGGGGTCTGGCTATTGTCCTCCCAGGTTCGCTTCGGACCACTTGGGAGGTCAATGTACCGCCTCATCTTCCCTCTTCTTCCTTCGTCCTGCCTCTCTTCTCTAGCTTTGGCCCACCGGGAGTGTTTGGCTGGGGTTAGGTAAGGTTCCCGATATCCCTGACGAGATTTGGGGTATACCCTCCTCCCGCTCGGAAATTCAGGATCTCCGTCCTTTCCGGGAGCATCCTTGCTCTGGTCCTCTTGCCGCTCTTCTGGAACCTCCTTCATGGGTGGTTCCTTGGGAGTAGCGGAGATTACCAGAGGTTTGGCCTATGCGGAAGGGCGGGAGGGCGCCGCAGCCGCTCACTGCTCGGAAGCCTGGGGCTGGGGCTGCTGCGCGCTCTCGGCTTCTCTTCGCCTCCGCTACCTTTTTCTTTAGTTCTGCATCTTTTTGTTTTTCCTCAGCCTCTGCTGTTGACTTTGTAGCTTGGCCTGCCTCTCTTCTCCCATCTTATCCCGACCTGAAACAGAAACAGTGTCAGATCTGGAGGAGATGCTGGAAGATCTTAAGAGATGATCCTCTTTTTCTGTTAGGTCGGCCTTCTTTCTGCTGGAGGCCGAGCTAGCAGATCCCGTTGGGCTGGGACACCCTTTATCTTTTTGTTTGTCCTTTTTTTCCTCTCCTTGCGCTTTACTTTCTTCCATTTGAGATGCGGGTGGAGGGTTGTGTGCAGTTAGTTTGCACCGTGGTTTATCAGTGTGTTCTGTGTGGACATATTTTTCAGGTGGACAAAGCAGAAACCGTGTCAGAAATCAGTTGGTCCTGGTTCAGGCTTAGGTGAAGGTCGGCGATTGCGAAAGAACCGGTCCGACTTGCCTAGTAGAGTCCCGTCCAGACGTCACCTGTCACCTGGCACTACTAGGCCGTCCAAAGTTTTTTTACCGAACAATGGGGCAGCCCATTCAGTCTGGCTAGGTTGTCCGCGTGCCCCTACCAGTCGGTGGCATGGGCGCGCTGACCCACTTTATTTCCCCGCTGCCTCTCCGACTCGGTACCTATCTGAGGTACCGCCTGGTCTATCTGCAGGTTATATAGCTTACAAAAGTGTATTTTTTTTGGATGCTAATTGTGTCGCCATTCATTAAGGGGGCTGAGCTAGGGCGAGACAATACTTTTTTTAAATGGGATACCTTGTATATTTTCTAAAATTTGACTGGATCTTTTCATTCTCTTTCCAAAAATACCTAATAAGTTGCCTTTTTTTCTAACGGTTTTTAAATAGGTTAAATAACAAAAACTTTTAAATAAGAGCAATGAATTAGACAAAGAATCACCGAATATCTATTTTCTTGTGTAACTCATGGGTCTTTTGGAGATAATTTTCCCATTTTATTTAAAAACTGTTAAAAAAAGTAACATGAGGTGTTTTTGGATATAGAAGGAACAGCTTTATTTAAGTTTCTACAAATATACAGTGTATCTCATTTAAAAAAGGTATCGTCGACGCCCTAGCTCCACCTCCGTAAGGACGGGTGCGATGGTTAGCATCCAAAAAGATCTAATCAAATCAATCAAATTTTACTTCTCTGCCTATTTTGGTTTTGGCGATATTAGGGTGGACTCGAACTTTTGGGACATTTTGTATGTAAGTACCGTAAAGTGAGGTGTCTTCGGACAGTGGGGTTATTTCGGATAAGCTGTAGTCCTCGCATGAAAAAGCTGCTACGCGAAAAGTCACCCCACCGTCCGAAGGCACCTCACTTTAAGGAATAGAAACAAAAAAAAATATTTTTTTAATAAACAACAATGAGACGGAAATATGCAATTAATATACATATAGTTGAATATTTTATCTATTTGCGTGACATCACGTTGCCAATAGTCCTCCTACAACTTCAGCACCACTTCTGATCTTTGCACCACACAATTTTACAAAATTTTTTAAAATATGTAAGTCCTGAAAAGGTGCATTTCGACAAAAAAAGTCCCTAAACGTCACTATTTTATAAGTTATTAATTAGTCGACTTCTAGCTATTACAAAAATACTCATAGGGGGTCTTACGGAGCAAAATTTCTGTCCAGCTTTTTACACAACTGTGAATCAAATTCTGGATCATACTCCGAATATTTGCTATTAGAGGTGACATTTTTAGATTTCGTCTCATGACTGAAACCTTTGATTGTTTCCACGCAAAAAACTTTTGTTTTTTCACGGCCTATCTTTACATAAGTTAAAGTTTTCTGCGTGTCTTTTATTGTACACCCTTAAGGATTTTTTTGTTTTGTTTAACTTTTGAAGCCATATATGATTGAGAAGTGTTAATGGTTTCTTGATTAATTCAGTGCAAGTATTAACGGAAAAATGACAAAGTTTCGTGCCGAAATAAATTGTGTAACTTTAGTAATGGTGATTATAATTAATGAAATATATAGTGGAGTGGCTTCTACGGAATTTGAGCATGTTGATGGGGTTATACAGAGAAGTGTACCTTTAGGTAAATTAGTTTAAATTGAAAATTGCTATATAAAATACCAGAAGAAAGTATTGGACCTTAATTGGATATTCTGCGGTTTTAATTTTTTCCCCCATTTTCCTTAAATAGTGAAGGTTTTTGTTCTAAAAATTGTAGTTTTTACAACTAGTAGGTATAAATAGGTGGACTGAACTTCTTTTTTAAATAAAATCTTATGGTGGGATTTACTAAAATGGTTTAGTCTATTTTAGAACAGTCCTAACTTTAAGTGAAATTTTTGGTTTTAAGCATTTTAAAACAAACCTCCTTGAGTTTTGAACATAGTTTGAATTATAAGAAATTTTAATAAGTCTGTTTATGAATAATTATTTAAACATAACTTTTGTTGAATTTAACAAGAAAGTTTCAATTTAGAAGAAAAAAAATATAAAAAATTTAATCCCACGCGGGGTGTAAATAGTTAACACTTAGATATAGTAAATATTTAGACCTGTGGGGGGTACTATTTTAGATCTTAGTAAATCTCACTGTATATGTTTTTGGTGGACTCATAATGCTAAAATCTTCATCACAAACATGATTTTAGTAACTGTCTGCAGATAACTAAAGCATGGCTTTTTTGGTTACCGATGCAAAAAAACTTTTTTTTTTATCACGGGTGCAAAAAAAGGTTTGAGTCCGTTTTTTACCCAAAATTAACGAGGAATAGCGGAAAATAGTAATACTAAAACAATCTAATTATTCTTGCTTAAAAATTAAGCCATTTCCGCTAGATTTCACCAAGTATTTACGAAATTTAAAAATTTCGACAAAATATCAAACTGTCAGCGATTACAATGTCGCAATAATGAACGTCACCGAATAAAAAGGCACATCGCCATGGAAACCACCATTGTTATTTCATTTACGAGCCACCTTGATTTATAGTGTAAAAATGATGTATTGCGAGAAGTGCTCTTCGTTCGAGATTTTTAAAAGTATTTTCCTGTTTTTCTTGGATTTTTTGATAAAGGTATTAAAAAAAATAGTGGTAACAACTCGCGGCTAAACTGTGCTTTTTTTTACTCGCGTGTTTAAATAGCTTGCTGCGCTCGATATTTAAACCAACGCTTGTAAAAAAGCACTATTTTAGCCACTAGTTGCTAAAACTACTATTTCACTAGAGTTTCTGCGGAAATGTCAGATTAGTACTTAGATTCTAGTTAGGATTTGCGAGTTTGTAGGCATCATAATTTTTATTTAAAAACCACTCATAAACGAACAAAACATTTTCTTAGCACTGCTGTACCGAGAGGTGTGGGTTTGGAGTTACCTCCCCCCCCCCGAAAAGCCTGGTTATGGTCACATTTTTACTTCAAATTAAGTTTCTTTTATTATTTATCCTGAAAAACCTCCTCCGAAGTCAATGCAAAAAATCCTTAACTTAGTGGAAAAAAACCCAAAATAGTAGTTCTAACTTCGTTTTGTTAACAAAAGTACCAAGGTAAGCTGGCAAAATGTCGTAAATGGTTAAAAAACGGATGCGTGGCTTACTTTGGGACATATTTTTTTGCATCCGTGTGCAAAAAGACGGTGATCAAATCCTTGATTTTGCTGAAGTTACAAAAAATATATACCTAATTACCCATACTGGGCTGGTCATAATTTAGCCTTTTTATTTATGATAATTGAAAAACTGTTTTAAAATTTATATGCTATTTTCAATCAGTTTTTGTTGAAAATTAGGTCAAAGGGTGTATTGGATGGACATTAAATAAACTTTAAATTTAATGTATGTAGGTCTAATGTGTTAAAATATGGAAAGGCTGGGTGATTCTGGATTTTGTTGTGTTATTGGAAACGAGACAAAGTTTGTAGGAAAAAACTTAAATTTATATGTATAGTCCAATTTTTGGATGAGCGGACTGACGTTATTTTTTGGGTCTCTATTTGATAGATTGTTTTAGACAGCGACAATAAACATGTAAAAAAAGTCATGTCGGTGACTGTTTCAACTGTTCCTTCAAATTGACAACAACTCTTGACAACAAAGATATACGTTTCCAGAAGTAAGTGACGTCAGTCCGCTCATCAAAAAATTGTACTATATGTCCATACATTCAGGCTGTGTTAAGAATTATGTTAAAGAAAGTGTTAAAACAATTAATACATACATGTAATTTTAGTTACCTTCCTTCTTAAGCAAGAGGGGCAATTTCAACAAATCACACATTGAAATTTGATAAATTTTTACGAGTTGAAATTTTACTTGTTTTGGCACGCAGTGGGCGAGTTCCATAGAGCTATAACTTAATGAATGTCTTTGGCGAGTTCTTTTAATCAGCTTAAATTCAGCGATCACTGAATGCCCTTTAGCAGTCTATTGAAGAGCTGTTTTTGACAGATCCAGCGTTGGCATCCAAAAAAATTCACTTGAGGCACTACAAATTAAAAAAATAACATAAACAGCTGGTAAAGAGGGGTGATCTTAAATTTATCCAGCGATAGACATAGTCGATGGGACTTGCTAATATCAGCTGCTCCAGCGGAATTTTTCAAGAACGCGCTTGATAGCATCGGAACATTATCAAGAACGGGCTTGCTGGTAGCGATTGCTTAAGTGCTGAGTTTACAAACCCACACAGTCCTATTTTGTTTGATGGTTAATCCTCGACTCCCTAAAGGCTACCACAAAAAATTTTCTTACTTTATATGTCGTTTAAAGCTTAGTTTATTGCAATAAACAATTTTTTTATACCATCATCAAAAACATGATTTTAGTAACTGCTTTCAGATAATATAACTAAAGCATGGCTTTTTTGGTTACCAATGCAATAAAACTTTTTTTTTGATGAAGGGGGCAAAAAAATATTTGTGTCCGTTTTTTTCCCAAAATTAAAGAGAAATAGCAGAAAATAGTAATATTGAAAATATCTAATTATTTCCGCCAGTTTTCACCAAGTATTTACGAAAAAATCATTTAAAACATCGTCAAAATATCAAACTGTCAAAGATTAAAATGTCGCAACAATGAACGGCACCGAGTAAGAAGGCATATCGCTATGGAAACCATTCTTATTTCATTTACCAGCTGCCTTAATTTCTAGTGTACAGATGGTGTGTTGCGAGAAGTGCTCTTCGTTCGAGATTTTTAAAAGTATTTTCCTGTCTTTCTTGGATTTTTTGATAAAGATATTAAATAAAATAGCGTTAACAACTCGGGGCTAAACTGTACTTTTTACTCGCGTTTTTAAATACCTGGCTGCGCTCGTTATTTAAACCAACGCTTGTAAAAAAACACTATTTTAGCCACTAGTTGTGAAAACTACTATTTACATCATATACGGATAAAAGTTGTTTCAGCGATTATTCCACTTGTGTGTGTGTGTTGAAAGTTTTAACAGAGAAGTGTGATTTCGGAAAATACAGCAATCATTTTTTGATTTAAGTCAAGTGATAAAAATAATTTTTTTTATACCTTCGTCAAAAACATGATTTTAGTAACTGTCTTCAGATAAGGTTACCTATGCAAAAAAAAAATTTCCGCCGGCGGGTGCCAAAAGATTTCTGTCCATTTTTTACCTAAATTTAAAGAGAAATAGCGGATAATAAGTAATATTGAAAAAATTTAATTATTGTTGTCTAAAAATTAAGCCATTTCCGCCAGTTTTCACCAAGTATTTACGAAAAAATCATTTAAAAACATCTTCAAAACATCAATATTTCAAAGATTAAAAGAAAGATTGTTATTTCATTTACCAGCCTCCTTGAAGTAGTGCTGTTTGTTCGAGTTTTTTAATAGTATTTTCCTGTTTTTCTTTGTTTTTTTTTGGTATTAAAAAAATAGTGTTAGCAAGTCACGGCTAAACTGTGCTTTTTTTGCTCTTGTTTTTAATTACCCCGTTGTGGACATTATTTAAACCAACGCATGGAAAAGAGCACTATTTGAGCTACTAGTTGTGAAAACTACTATTTTCCTTGGTTGGTTCAATAGGTAACTTTTTGTTCAATTATAGTAGTTTTCACAACTAGTGGCTAAAATAGTGCTTTTTTTACAAGCGTTGGTTTAAATAATGAGCGCAGCGAGATATTAAAAAACGCGAGTAAAAACGCACAGTTTAGCCACGAATTGTTAACACTATTTTTTTAATACCTTTATCAAAAAATCCAAGAAAAGCAGGAAAATACTTTTAAAAATCTCGAACGAAGAACACTTTTCGCAACACACCATCATTACACTATAAATCAAGGCTGCTGGTAAATCAAATAACAATGGTTTCCATAGCGATGTTTTTATTTTTTTTTCGTAAATACTTGGTCAAAATTGGCTGAAATTGCTTAATTTTTAGACAAGAATAATTAGATTTTTTAAATATTGCTATTTTCCGCTATTTCTCTTTAATGTTGGGTAAAAAATTGACAGAAATATTTTCTTTACTCGTGATAAAAAACTAGTGGCAACAAAAATGCTTTTTTTTACAAGCGTTGGTTTAAATAACGAGCGGAGCGAGGTATTTAAATACGTGAGTATAAAAAAGCACAGTTTAGCCGCGAGTTGTTAACACTATTTTTTTTAATAACTTTATCATAAAATCCAAGAAAAACAGGAAAATACTTTTAAAAATCTGGAACGACGGGAACTTTTCGCAACACACCATCTTTACGCTATAAATCAAGGCGGCTGGTAAATGAAATAACAATCGTGTCCAAAGCGCTGAGTCTTTTTACTCGGTGACGTTCATTGTTGCGACTTTTTTTATTTTTCGTAAATACTTGGTGAAAACTGGCAGAAAGGGCTTAATTCTTAGGCAAGAATAATTAGATTTTTTCAATATTACTATATTTTCCGCTATTTCTCCTTAACTTTGGATAAAAAACGCACAGAAATCTTTTTTTGCACCCATGATCAAAAAAATGTTTTTTTTGCGTCGGTAACCAAAAAAGCCATGCTTTAGTTATCTGCAGACAGTTACTAAAATCATGTTTTTGATGAAGATATAAAAAAAGTTTAATGTGGTAGTCTATTGCAAAAACTGAATTGCTCTTGGCAACCGGGTTTTTGATTGAATTTTTTGTGTCAATGTTCTGAGAGTTTCTGATTTTTTTTTAGTTCTGTAAAATGAATCGTTTTTAAGCTGCTACAGAGTCTAGGAAGACATTAACAATTTTTTAAAAAAGTAAACTGATTAGTAAATTTATTATTTATTTTTATTTAATATTTTTTTGTGTTTTTAGTCGTGCAATTCCCCTAAATACCACTTGAGCTTCAAAATTAAACAAATCATTTTTCACTCCTACGTGTTTTCTTTGCGGAGTTGGGGAATTATATAAAAAATTAGCCTTAATCTTAAGACTTTATAGTGTTATTACCCACAAAAAGTTTAATGGGTATTTCTTTAGAAATTTTTTTACAAATCCCTGGACACGCCTATTTTTCGCAACATTTTTTTGGCTACTTTGGCTTATCGGTAAGGTACACCCCTTTGAAGGGTTAAAACCCACCTCTAGAATTTAAACAGAGCAATTTGGTTATATTAAAAAATACATTTTCAGTGAGATTTACTAAGATCTAAAATAGTAACCCCCATAAGTCTAAATATATACACCTATGGGAGGTACTAAATATATATACAGAAAAGATACAAAGTTATTGATTATTTTGTAATGTTATTGCAAAATACTACAGAAAAACTGATTTTTTTTCAAAATATTTTATATTTTGGGAGAAAATTCCCTAAAACTAATTTTTTTTGACAGGTTTCAAAATGGCAAATGGTGAATACGCCAAAAATTTGGCACATAATATCTTCATCATCTATGTTTGAAGTTATAAAGTTGATGATTTTGAGACCACCTCTGGGGGGTGGTTTAAATTTATAGCCCCCAGAAAGGATTGTTTTGTGGCAAATGGTAATAAGTTCCTTTATAATTTCCCTTGCTTAGGGAAATATACAAGAATTAATTGACCTTATTTTATATCCCAAGTTGTTCATTAATCAATAAAACACTTCCAATTTTGTCCAGAAAAACGCCATATTTTAAAACCGTTTTCAGCTCAAAGAATATATTTATCAGGGCACTACGAGACAAAACAAACATAAGTGAAGGTCTCTGATTATGCACGAAAACTGTCTCCAATGAAAAAAATCCAGAACAACTGTACCTATTCATTTTTTTACAAACAGAACTGAAATTAAAACATTGAGTTTATCTAAAAGTTTAATCATCAAACAAATAAGCTTTCCACTGAAAGGTCACACTCAAAGGTCTCAACTCTTCAGTTTTTATCGGTACTTTGTTCATGTGTTCTACCAGAGAACCGGGCACCGAACAGTTCATTAATGACTCCTTTGTGAACGCATCAGTTGGATTCAGGTCTGTTTTTAGCCGCATTTTTTTTCATGCCCTACTTTAATGAAATATTTTTATTTGTGCTTTGCTATTGCGATGGGTTCATGTTTGTAAAGTTTTTTCATAATTTCGATAGATAAAAACCCCTTTTAAATAAATACAAAGTTAATCTAATTCTTATTTTATGATTACATATCGAAATGGTTTTGTGACAGTGAGTATTAATCGCGAAAATCAATAAAAAAGAGTAAGTTTTGATAAGATTAACATATAGGGTCAATTTTAATTTGCTCAACTGAGTGTTTACCATTAAGATCCCCCCCCCTAGGGTTAAAAAAACTTCTTTTAAATAGAAATTTTCTTCTTAAATCCAACAAAAGATTGTGTTAAGATGATTCTTCCCTAAAAAAAATAATTAAAATTATTTTTATAAATCAAACTATGTCAAAAACTCAAGGAAGTTCGTATAAAATGCTTAAACACAAAAATTTCACTTAAACTTAGGACCTGTCTAAAATAGGCTAAACCCTTTTAGTAAATCCCACTGTTTATGTTTACAATGATTTTCGGCCAACATGTCGAAAAATCAACGCGATCAACTTTCATTCTCGGCGCAATTCAAAATCGGCGAAGACCAAATCGGCGCATTTTTGCGCGAATCCCTCTTAGAATACAAATAGACAAGATACCTGACACTTACCGAGACTTTGGTTATATTATTATATGGACCAGTGTTTACCTGTCTGTTATTTACAAAAAATAATTCTGCCAATTTGAGCTTTGGAATATTTCTAACAATAAATGTTTGTAGTATAATTTTTTTAAGTTTGTATATGATTTATAGCAATTTCAGTTTCCAACACAATAAAATTATGCCAAACATTAAAGCTTGGGATTTAATTTCTGCTTGGATTTGTCGCAGGTTTTTTCTGTGTCACAGGCTGGTCAACTGATCTCCGGAATTTTTCTAGCATTTTTTAAAAATTGTTTATAATTATTTTTATTTTGTGTTTGCTAGGAAATAAAGCCCTTTTTATTATCATTATAAAACAAAGAAACACGGTTCATAGCACCTGGAACATCAAGAAAAAAAAATATTACCTACTAGCTAAAAATTATATAATTCTGTTTGTTAATTTTGTTATTTTTTCTGGTCAGTAGCAGAAACTTACTTATACTGACTTCTTCAGTACATAATAAAGTCAATAATGCTTGAGGTATATAGAGACATCTAGGACAGACAAAAAGTTTTAAATATCAATTCGAAGGGCGAGCGCAGATGGCAACGTCGGCAGTATAAATCAACCTTAATATTCTGATAAGAGGTAGGAATTCAATATTCTTACAAGTTGGCAAGTTGGTTTAAGGACTTTACATTTATTTTATAGTCTTTATAAAAAAACCATCGAAAATATCTTTTTCTCGCATTAACTACTTCATCAAAAGTATGCTTTATTTTATGGTCTTTATAAAAAAACTCGAAAAAAACTTTATAAAAGCGTTCGAAAATATCTGATTTCACTTGCTCTCCCTTTGTTTTCAAAACATTGGACGATTTGTTCCAAAATATCACCTTAAATGCACTGAAATATCCTCCTACTGGTAAAAAATCACACTATAAACGTTTTTTTGACAAAATGTGGTTTTAAAACGACTTACAAACTGCTTAACGATAAAGCTTATGTCAATAAAAATATCATCCAACCGTCTGCGCTCTACCGACTTTCCCCACCCACAAGCCAATCACGACCTAAAGTGGTTGAGACAGAATTCTTTGTCCCTGTTGTTCTAACGTCGTTTCAAAGGATAGAAAAATAATCGATTATTCTCACCTTTGTTTTGTTGCGATTTTATTTGTAAATAAACAGTGGTAATTATTTGCCAAGGAGTTTTCGTTGGACCAGATACCTTGTCCCTTTTTAGTCTAAGGAATCCCTATTACTTCAGCGCGACAATTTTTAGCGCGAGACATAATCGGCGCGAATGCATTTTAGCGCAGAATTTTTGCGCGCATACTAGTTTGTGCGCAATAAATGTTTTTGACAAAAGCGCGATATGGGGGTTTAGTTAGGTTGGTTTTAATTTGAAGGGATAATGGGGGTGAGAGCACCCACAGGCGCATTGACACCGCCTGTCCCTTCCCTATCTCTCCCTTTTTTGCAATAAAACCAACCCCTGTTCACTCCAGCAGGCTGCGAACCCCCCTGACAACCCCAACAAACCTCAGCAAGTAACACAAAAGTCCGACGCGACAAAAGGGCGATGCTAGGGTTTGGTGAGATTGGTGGCGGGGTTCATGACGTAATGAGATAAGCAGGGGTTAGTTTTAGTGTTCGGGGGTGGGTGGAGAAAGGGCCACACCTGCTAAGCCTATATGGTTCTCTTATACCCCGCCCCCTTTGCAATTAAACGAACCCCTACCTATTCCATTACTTCGCAAATCCCGCCGCTGTAATTTGCGCGAAAAAAGTGTTCCGCTAAAAAAAAACCGCGCTGAAAGTACTTTCCGAAAAAAGTGTCTTTTGCTAAGAAAAACCGCGCGAAAAAGGCTCTGCGCGCAAAATCGAAATACATTTTGCGCTGAAATATCCTTGCGGAGATCTTAAACTGCGCCGAAAATGTTTGCGCTATTTGTGTCTTGCGCTAAAAGTTTTTGCAGCGTAATTGGTCACGCGGAACTGGATCACGCTAAAAATTTGGCACATGTTGGCCGCAAATCATTTAAAATGTTTGCGTTTGAAAGCACCTTTAAGCCGAAAGCAAATCTGAGTTTTACAGTTTTACTTATGGGAGAGCGGTCCAAAATGAGAAGATTTTCTTTCAATTCAAATTTTTTAAAAACTTGCTTACAAGGTTTATAATCGAAAGTTACGTTTATTTAACTAAATAACATAAAGAAAATTAATATAAACTTAAAAACTAAAATTCTAGAAATATTTATTGTTGATGTTGCATATAGTCTCACTCTGTCTCACGGTGGACCACAGTAACCAAAATTAACTTCGAACTGGATAAACTTTATATCTCCAATGTGATTCTAGGCCCCTTTCTATCACAATTTACCCTACTAAGGTGAAATTACAGCCTTTTTAGTTCCGCTGGCTTTCTTAATGAAAACTCTTCATCCATACGTTTTTCTTTTTCTATTTCTTGCCGTTCTCTAAAAAATTAGTTTAAAAATTATTCCTAACTTTTTGCTCATGGTGGGGTACGCTCAGTGTGCTCGATCTAGTATATGACATTTTCAACTTATAGGAACTAGCTTCGCACCGGTCAGAACTAACTTGTTATTAGTGTTCAACTAATTTTACACCAGGTGTTCTGTTCAACTTACAAAAAGTGACAGCATTTTTCTGGTTATGTATCCAACTCGTGTTCAAATTTAGGAAAACACTCTACTAGTTCTTAGTGACGGTCCCAGCCATTTCAAAAGGGATGGGGCGGTTTCGACACGAAAAAAAACCAGAATAAAAGCATAGCATATCAATATATGCAAACAAAACTTAGTAACCATAAGCGCGGATTTGCCCTAAAATCTAGGGGTACCCCCCAGATTTTAAGATATTTATTACATTAAAAATGCAATTTTTAAGTCAAGTTAAATTAAAATCGCAAATATCGATGTATCATAGCGCCGCAGGCGAAAATTTGTACGAATATTGCACTGAAAAATGCATTTTTTGATTTAAAATTAAAATAAAATTGTAAATATATCAATGGTTTCAAAGCGCAATAGGCGAAAATTTTTAAGAAAGTGGCACTACAGATGCCTTTGTTAATACAAAATTAAACTAATACCGTAAAGATCAAATATGTTATAGTGCCTTAATTTATGGCCTACATTTGATTTTCTAAATATTTCCTACCTACTACTACCACCCCCTGAAATCCGCAGTAACTACATATAATTTTTTCCGTTATAAAAAACATAGATAACAAACAAACCACAAGCAAAACCAAATAGCTAAATACTTTTTTGTTATATCTTCATCAAAAAAACGATTTTAGTAACTGTCTGCAGATAACTAAAGCATGGCTTTTTTGGTTACCAATGCAAAAAAACTTTCTTTTTTATCACGGGTGCAAAAAAACATTTCGGTCCGTTTTTTACCCAAAATTAAGGAGAAATAGCGGAAAAAAGTAATATCGACAAATTTAATTATTCTTGTCTAAAAATTAAGCCATTTCCGCCAGTTTTCACCAAGTATTTACGAAAAATATCGTCAAAATATCAAACTGTCAACGATTAAAATGTCGCAACAACGAACATCACCGAATAAAAAGGCACATCGCCATGGAAAACACCATTGTTATTTAATTTACCAGCCGCCTTGATTTATACTGTAAAAATGGTGTGTTGCGAGAAGTGCTCTTCGTTCGTGATTTTTAATAGTAGTTTTAACAACTAGTGGCTAAAATAGTGCTTTTTTTACGAGCATTGGTTTAAATAACGAGCGCAGCAAGGTATTTAAAAACGTGAGTAAAAGAAGCACATTAGCCGTGAGTTGTTAACACTATTTTTTTTAATACCTTTATCAAAAAATCCACGAAAAACAGGAAAATACTTTTAAAAATCTCGAACGAAGAGCACTTCCCGCAACACACCATTTTTACACTATAAATCAAGGCGGCTGGTAAATGAAAGAACAATGGTGGTTTCCATGGCGATGTGATTTTTGTCCGGTGACGTTCATTGTTGCGACATTTTAATTGTTGACAGTTTGATATTTTGACGATGCTTTTAAATGACTTTTTCGTAAATACTTGGTAAAAACTAACGGAAATGGCTTAATTTTTAGACAAGAATAATTAGATTTTTTCAATATTACTATTCTCCGCTATTTCTATTTAATTTTGGGTAAAAAATGGACCGAAATCTTTTTTTGCATCCGAGATCAAAAAATATTTTTTTTTTTGCATCGGTAACCAAAAAAGCCATGCTTTAGTTATCTGCAGACAGTTACTAAAATCATGTTTTTAATGAAGGTATAAAAAAAACATATTTTTCTGTTTTTCTTGGATTTTTTGATAATAATTTTTTTGATGAAGGTATAAAAAAATAGTAGTTTTCACAACTAGTGGTTAAAAAAGTGCTACGCGAGTAAAAAAAAGCACAGTTTAGCCGCGAGTTGTGAACACTATTTTTTTAATACCTTTATCAAAAAATCCAAGAAAAACAGGAAAATGCTTTTAAAAATCTGGAACGAAGAGCACTTCTCGCAAGACACCATCTTTACACTATAAATCAAGGCGGCTGGTAAATGAAATAACAATATGGTTTCCATAGTGATGTGTCTTTTTAATCGGTGACGTTTATTGTTGCGACATTTTAATCTTTGACAGTTTGATATTTTGCCGATTTTTTTAAATGATTTTTTCGTAAATACTTGGTGAAAACTGGCGGAAATGGCTTAATTTTTAGGCAAGAATAATTAGATTTTTTCTAAATTACTATTTTTCGCTATTTCTCTTTAATTTTGGGTAAATCTTTTTTTACACCCGTAATAAAAAGAAATGTTTTTGCATCTGTAACCAAAAAAGCCATGCTTTAGTTATCTGCAGACAGTTACTAAAATCATGTTTTTAATGAAGGTATAAAAAAAAACATATTTTTCTGTTTTTCTTGGATTTTTTGATAAAGGTATTAAAAAAAATAGTGTTAACAACTCGCGGCCAACCTGTGCTTTTTTTTAATCTAGTTTTTAAATACCTCGCTGCGCTCGTTATTTAAACCAACACTTGTAAAAAAAGCACTATTTTAGCCACTAGTTGTTAAAATTACTATTTTTTTTTAAAAAAGCACAGTTTAGCCGCGAGTTGTTAGCATTCTTTTCTTAATACTTTTATCAAAAAATCCAAGAAAAACAGGAAAATACTTTTCAAAATCTCGAACGAAGAGCACTTCTCGCAACACACCGTCTTTACACTATAAATCAAGGCGACTGGTAAATGAAATAACATTGGTTTCCATAGCGATGTGCGTTTTTACTCGGTGACGTTCATTGTTGCGACATTTTAATATTGACAGTTTAGTTTTTTGACGATGTTTTTAAATTATTTTTTTTGCAAATACTTAGTGAAAACTGGCTGAAATGGCTTAATTTTTAGCAAGAATAATAATTAGATTTTTTCAATATTACTATTTTCCGCTATTTCTCTTTAATTTTGGGTAAGAAAGGGACAGAAATTTCTTTTGCACCGGTACATTTGACAAATAGGCTAAAAAAAAATTTAGCATTGGATATGATTTGCCTCTGGCCTGTAATACTTACCAACCACCATTAAAATATTTGCATTTCGTCGTGAATCACCTTGTTTATTTACATTTATATTCACTTCGGTACAGTTTGCAAGGCTAACGATAGATCTCACAAGATTATTGAGGAGGAAGGCCAGAAATGGTCTCGTTTCAATGTCAATCTTCAAAAAAAATGCTTTTTGACATTTTTTACTTTAACAAAAACCATTCCCTGCCAAAAATACCGCATCAAATCTCGTGGAGAAAGTTGACAAGGTTTTACCAGATTTAATATATTTTTGATGCGGTTTATGAAACATCCCTCATATGATCTCTTAAAATCTTGTAAATTCTTGTGGGTCAAAAATTATTTCTCGTGAAAATATGGTAAAAGCTGATCAGTTTTCACAAGTTTTCACGACGCAAAAGTTTGGCTGGTAAAATCTCGTCAAGCTAATCAAATCTCTTAATATCTGTTCAAGACTTGAACAGGTTTTAAGAGTTTCGATGCAGTTTTTTTTGCATGATTACAACACTTCCAGAACACACCAATTTTTTTTTTTTAATATTTTTACATGTTCGTGTCGTCCTTACTACTTGTAATTTATTATTAAGACTTGCAAAGAAACATTATAGTATTTTGAATATCATACATAACCTCGCACATAATACGCATACAAAACAAAGGAAAAATTTGCATGCCCCACCTACATGTCTACGTAGCCGCGAGAAAAAAACAAACAAATCAGCACCTCTCCAGACCTTCTTTGACTCACCTGAAAAGTGAAAACCGACAAACACTAAGCACCAGTTTGGTTTAGCATTCTTGTTTCAATAACTTGACAAAAGGACAAAAATGGCAAAACCATATATCGCAGTCTGGATGAATACATTATGCTTGTATCTCATATATAGAGTGATGTTCGCTCTGATGATGGCTATTATAGCCGAAAGCGCTCAGCTGTAATATAAAAAATAAAAATGTTCGCACTAAAGACAAACTTGCCCTTTTTATATTCTCTTTTTTAATCTGCAATTTTATATTCTCTTTTTTAATCTGCAATAGATGGAACTTTATTTACTAACTAACTAGGTTTAATGATAATCTGCATGTACAACTAATTTAATAAGCTTTATAAGTAAATTCATATGTTTGAAACTCAGGTAAACATATGCAGGTTTTCGGCCCTGAGTTGCGAGCATAAATTGACCTTAACAAACTGCTCTTTAAATAATTTACTTAGCTCTGCAGTATGGATTAATCTTGAGCTTTACTTGTGACTCTAGAGAGAGCTCCAGAGTTTTTGTAGAGTAAATAAGAAAAGGTAAGAAATAATCAAATTGGAAACCAGATTGGATTATAAAATAGTTTTATTTCTCATATTATTTGTTGTATAAACCGATTATAATAGTGGTTTTTTAGACTCGGGTATAAATTTAGTTGAAAAATAATTCCGCCTAACCAATCCGCTTTTAATGAGTCCCAAATTTTTCTTTATTATAACATGGAGCGGCTTTGTTATTAAATCATGCTCCTTGCACAATGCCAAAAAAAAAATTAAATTAACTTTCATAAGAACTTATATAGTTTTTTTAACTCAGCACTACTGGAAAAATTGTAAATATCAGAAGGAGCTGGTCTAGTAAAGGTCAAATTTCTGGCTTTCACTTTAGCATTAGAGTCGTAAAATATTCGTTGTTCATGCAGGCTTTATGTTTTTCTTACGATTTGGTACTACAGTTGCAAAATACCGTTAGACCACCAACATTAAATCCTTTTTATATTGATCCATGATAAATCCTTAATTTTGCATTGCACTGATTGGCACTGTTTAGGAAAGTTCACTAAGAAATAGTAGTTTTCATAACAAGGATCTTATGAAGGTCATTACACGCGAATATGAAGTTTGAGACGTGAGACGAAGGCGAGTGTCTTAATTCATCTGAGCTTGTAATGACTATAACATGCGAGTTAGTGTGCTATACTTTACCTATGGCCAATAAAAATCTCATTATAAATATCAAAAATGATTATAAATACCACATCTAAACACTCCTAAGTACTTTACTAACCATTATTTAATTTTTTTTTTCTGAATTTTGAGAATTTTTGAAGATTTTGTTTTTTTTTAATTTTGAAAATTTTTAAATTTTTTATGATTATATATTTACTGAATATATATTTTCTTAAAAATATAGAAAAATAGTTTACATTTTTTAGTCGATCAAGTCTATA
The DNA here is from genome assembly GCA_963921995.1 of Oxystoma pomonae. Classification (NCBI taxonomy): domain Eukaryota; kingdom Metazoa; phylum Arthropoda; class Insecta; order Coleoptera; family Brentidae; genus Oxystoma; species Oxystoma pomonae. The sequence goes on along the minus strand of OY998172.1, from coordinate 29,745,434 downwards.
TAAGCTTCATTATTGTCCTAGGAGCGTAAATGGCCCATTACAGTCGTGTTAGGACGCTCGTTAAACTAGTGTTATGGGTTGGTCGTAAGTAAAATGCTGTATTTAATTTTTTCATTATTGAAAACCACCAGTTGAAATAAACAGTTCTTTATATTGACAAATCATGACAAAAACAGACACAGCCCAGATTGCGAGTTTATTCTAGGGTCTAGGGGTTGTATGCATAGTCGCTCCTTAAGGCTCCCTTATTCCATCGCCATAAGAATTTACATTACCCCAATTAGAAGGGAGCCTCTTTTGAGGTAAATTTTATTTTAACAGGTACATGGATTTATCAAATATTTAAAAAGTACAAGTAGCAAAAACCCAGTTTTTTACTCGCACTTCGACACATAACTTGAAAACATGATACAAATAAAACAGATATGATATCGCGCAGAAGTTGGCGTGGCTAACTGACGTCACCTGGTGAGAGACGTGAGAGATAATGCATTCAGTTGTCATTTTTTTTACGAGGTGGTCGTCCGTTTACAATTAGTTTTAATAATTTTTCAGTGGAAAAAATTTACAAAATGAGGTGCTGCGTACACGGATGTCGTGTCGACAATCAGACAAAAGGTTTTTCGCGTGACATTAAATTTTTCAGATTTCTAAAGGACAGTAGTAGTAGGGGGCTCCCAATCCGACGACTAGGCTCTACGCGAGCCCTTTTCGCCATCCCCCAGAGCTTCCCCCTCACGCTCCCACTCCACCACGGTCGAACCTTCCCGTCCTTTGGATAAAGGTCAGGATATCCGACCATTTCAGCGTCGGAAGGTGTTCCGGCTCGAAAACTTCCTCTTCGAAGATTCCCTCTCTGATTACTCTGTAGGCCGGACACCTTGCAAGATAGTGGTGTGAGGATTCATCCTCTTCCCAGCACTTTCCGCAAGTTGGGTCCCGCATTACCTTCATCCTTGCCAGGTGCTTTTGGAGCGCGCAGTGTCCAGTGAGGACTCCTATTAGGGGTCCTATCTCTGCTGTTCGTTTTCTGCGCAGAAATCAGTCTCTTCTTGTTTTGTTGCAAGCTCGTCCGCCATCTCATTACCTGGGATCCCCATGTGCCCTGGAACCCAGACAAGTTCAACCTCTGTTTCCCCTGCTAGATCCTGGAGGGCGTCCGCGCATTCTTGGACCAGTTTTTTTGGCATTGTAGGTTTACAAAGTGCTTTTACGGCAGCCTGGCTGTCCGTGCATATGTAGACCTTATCTTCTGCCTCGGTCCTTAATTCTTCCTCTCGTGCGGCTGCTAGTATGGCATATATATATTGTTTTTATTATTATTTACTGTATTTTATGTGTATAAAAATTGAGTAAACTTAGAAATGTGATATTATATAGTTAAGTATTTTTAAATTAATTTATGTTTGGCTTTTTTGGTGATTTTGTGTTTGTATCAACCACTGGAAGGTTACAGATACATAATTTTTTTAACAACTATTAGACCATATATCTTAGGATATTAAATTGTAAAATATTTATGTAGGTTTTTTTTATGTGTGTTCGTAAAACTCTTTTTTGTATATAAATTTGACTGACGATTTCCATATTGTAATTTTGTACAATCGATTTAAATCAGGAAATATAACATATTCTATTCTATTCTATTCTATTCTATTCTATTCTTCTATTCTATTCTATACCCCCGCCTGGCAAACCGTTGGGTATCTACCTAGTGGGTAGCTGTTCTTTATCTTTCTATTTCCTTTGAATAGACCTGATCCTTGCCTGCTAGCCTCGATCCATCTGTGAAGCAGATCATGGCATTGCCTGAAAGGTCGACTTCGTTCTTAGTCCATGCCTCTCTAGGTAGCATGGTTACCCTGCACTTCCTCTTTTACCTGATTTTGTATTCTGGGTTTTCGATCCTGTATGCTGAAAGGGGTATTTCCCTTTCCGCCATTCCGGCGATAGCCAGGTGCCCGACCTTTTCGCTTCCCCTTTTCCACAGCTCCGCATCCCTGATTCTTAGAGGCGTTGCCATCGCTTCCCCTCTGATCCAGAGGGGGAGCGGCGGCAGTTCCAAGACAGTGTTTAGAGCTGAGTTTGGGGTCGTCCTCATTGCGCCAGTTATACCTATGGCTGCCAGTCTTTGCAGGCTGTCTACCTTCCTACAATTTTTGTCGGTACTGGTTCCTTTCCATCAAACCACGGAACGGTACTGGATTCTTAGGGCTCAGGCCCCATTTCCTACTTATTGCCCTCCTAACTTGCCAGAACGTTCCATTAACCTTGGTCTTCACATGTTCAATGTGAGCGTTCCAGTTTAGTTTGTCGTCCAACACCACCCCCATGTACTTTACTTCCCGCGACAATGTCAGCGGTTGTCTGTACATAGTTGGTGGTTTGATCCCAACTATCTTCCTCTTCTTGGTGAAGAGGATCGTCTCTGTTTTGGTTGGATTTACAGAAAGACTGTTTTCTCGACACCATTCCTGTATTATATTACATGCCCTCTGCATTCTATTGCAGATCACACCGAGGTACTTGCCGGGTATTACACACGTCCTTGATGGCTGTTTCCACCCCTCTATCTTTTAGCGCCATCTCTGTCCAGGTGATGAGGATAGGGTCTACTCGTCTCTCCCTCATTGATCCGCTGATCGATGTGGTCCTAGCTTTGTCGAAAGCTCCTTCGACGTCAATAAATAGCGCCAAGGCGTACTCTTTGTGGTCTAGAGCTCTCTCAACCTTGGGTACAGCTGCGTGGAGGGCCGTATCTGTAGATCGCCCCTTCCAGTAAGCGTGTTGATTTCTGTGTAGAGGGTAGGTATTCAGGGGTCCCTCGACGAGATGCCTGTCTACCAGTTTCTCTAATGCCTAAGAATTTGCCAGCTGTACAGTCTTTCTTACCTGGTTTCGGTATGAAGACTACCTTTGCCTGCCTCCACATAGCTAGAACATAGTCCATTGCTACGCTGGCTCGGAAAATTCCCTTTGTGTGTGGGAGTAAATTTCCTAGGCCTTCCTGTAATAGGGCTGGGAAGATTCCGTCCGGCCCTGCGGCCTTGTATGGAAGGAACCCTTGTATTTCCCAAGTGACCGTCTCGTCGGTGACGATTTTATTAGCCAGCTCCCAATCTGGGTCAACCTGATCAGTTGCTGGCTGAGCGGTCTGCGCTATTGCTTCCCCCGGAAAGTGTATTTCTAGGAGATATCTTAGCGACTCTTTGGCAGAAGTGGTCTACGTTTCGTTCTGTTTCCTGAACATGCCTATTGTTTCCTCCTTATCTTGACTTAGCACTTTTATCAGTCTGGCTACATGGGAGAGGCCTTCGAGTTCTCCACAGATGTTTCTCCGCTTGACCTTTTGCTTTGTCTAATTTCCTTTTTGAATTTCCTTTTGGCTTCCTTGTGTGCGTCGCACGCGGCGTCCGTGTCCTCTCTCATGGCCTAACGTGATGATAACTTTAACGTGAATAATGCTCGAATTTGCTCAAAACATTTTAGTGATAATGATTATGAGCAAAACCTTAAGCACGAGTTGCTTGGCTTTTAGCTGCTATACAATAATTTTTGACACATGGATTGACAAATATCAAAAAAAATTACATGATCGTTTTTCCTCAATAAGCTTTCCAACAAAATGCCACAAGCGGGGCCTTCTTATTTAAAAAAAAAGTTTTATGTGAGTAGACCTCTTTCTGAGGGTTTAAAATTTAAAACCTTGTAGAACTTTTTGACAGAAAACCATTCCTACCTGCAACCCCCTCCCCCACCCTAAATTGTTACTTTTGAAAAAAAAAACATTGTTTTAGATTTCTGACTTTGTTTCCTTTAGTTTGATACCCCACAACCCATACTTTGACAGATTCAAATATTTATCGGTTGCAACCACCCGTTCAAATTTACCAAAAATTCAAAAACACCTATTCGTAAACTTTTCAAGAAGAATTTAAATGCGAATTTTTAGCTCTACATTCATTTAGAACTCTAAGTAATTGTGAGTTATTTGTACCCCGTTCAAAACAGACTCACCCCTATTTCTCAACCCCCTGTTTGAATTTTGAAAAATGCCGAGGCCCGTGTTCGCTTATTTTATTAGTAGAGTCTACATACCAATTTTCAACCCCTATTTTACCCCTTCAGGGGTAAAATAATAAAAAAACTTTTCTTAGTGAGCTTCTCCGTTATCAGCCCAAACTATCCTTAAATTTTCAAGTTTGTAGGTGAACAGGTATCAGCTGTGCGTAGGTAGTTCCCTTTTGCGCCACAAAAATTTCACCAGGTGACGTCATGCGCGGATCTAGACGAATTTTGAACCGCTACATATCATACCTTTCTTTTATTGTATCACGACTTGACAAGCAATTTCGAGACCCAGGTTCGATACTCTCTTTACTTTTCTTACGGTTTCTGACTATCAACGAAATTGTCAACCACCCATTATCATGATATTTACATTTTTTTTCCCAGTTTTAAATAAAAAGCAATGAAATATCAACTTAAAAAACAAAAGATCAAAAGCTCTTGGGTGAAAATAACGAAAATTCAAACTTGGATGAGCATCCCACAAGGAACACACAAAGGACCAAAGCGAAAACAGAAATGAATAAACGATATTTTGCCCTGGGTAATCAGCGTGGGCTCATCAGTAGTTTCACTGGTCACCCTCCAACATACATCATTTAACCCCATCATACACTTTGATTTCCAATCTTGAATCACTCACAAATAAGCATCGTTCCGCATTGGTATTTATCCAAGTTACCTGATACGGATTCATCCTGGCGTGTTAATATTTCCATTAGGATTATGTTCCTAAGGCAATTAAAACAAAAAGGAGTTAAAAAACCTCCAATTCAAACACTTCAATCGAAAAGAAACTAAAAAACAAAATATCAAAAGATCGTGGGTGAAAATAACGAAAATTCAAACTTGGATGAGCATCCCACAAGGAACACACAAAGGACCAAAGCGAAAAGAAAAATGAATAAACGATGTTTTGCCCTGGGTAACCAGCGTCGGCTCATCAGTGGTTTCGCATATCAACTTGTTAAGTGATCCGTAGTTAAGTGCCAAATTTCGATGGGCCGCAATATGAGAGGGGCTAGGCTCTTGATTTCAAGGGGGGAGGGCGGTATAATAGGTGTTAGGTTAGTGTGTACGAAACAAAAATACGAATTTTTAAAAGCAAGGGCGGATTCTCTAGCGCATCTAATATAATCTGAATTGGTAATTTAAAAAAAATAAATGCCCCGCGCTCAAACATTTTGAGAAAATTACACTAACATGCTTTTTTTTATGCGTTTGAAATGTTGTTAATAAAAAGCAAAATTGTATCAATTAATAATGTTACAGCGCCGCAGGCACAAATTTTGGCAAAAACAAGAAACTCTTTAAAATTTTGATCTGCTATTATTACCTTTTTTTAAATACTATAATGCGCCGCAGATGAAAATTTTAAGAAAAATTATTCTAGAAATGTAATTTATTACACGTTTTGAATGCTGTTGATAAAAATTTCTTAAAATTAAACTGAACTTTTAACAATTCAAAACGCAAGCAAAATTTTTAAAATTTAATACAGCACACCACACGTCAAAAACTGGAGTAAAGGGTAAAAGAAGCGTAGGGTCTATAGCTCCCTCTGGCGCCTGTGACGTGACGCCCTTGCAGGATTACTTTTTTCTAGAATGGGTTGGATCCTCTGGGGAAGTTTAACCCCCCCCTCTTCTGACTACCCCAATGTGTAAGCGTATATATTAAAAAAACATAGAGGAAATTCAATAATATTTTCTTATGAAAAGGGAAAGGTAGATAAATTTAAATAATATACTGCAACCGCGTCCGCTGTGGTAAAGCATCATTCTGTAAGTGTGGATTAATTTAGAAATATTCTAAAAATACTCATGTTTCTCGTGAAAAGTTTTTAACAGATATGAAAAAGACCCTTTACACAACAATTTTTATAATTTTTCGTGGAATGCTTTAATTAAAAAATATACCCACACACTATTTTTTCTGTTGCAAGTAGGACGTGATGTAGTACTGCACTGTTTGAGCAATGATGAAAACCACAATTTCATCTTCTGGCACATGCTGAATAAAGGCACTACAATAGGACCTACAAACAAATACGACGCTGGCAAATTTAGATACGAAATTTTGACTGGAAATTTAACTATACGTGTAAGTTATTATTTTGACATTATCGATATCCAGTTTAAAATTACCTGGGTCCTTATTCTTGATTTGACAGAAAATTCGATATAAACATAAACATATTATATATAAAATTCTAGCATTACAATAAATAACACGGTGTTCACCTAAAGAAGGTTTTTCGCAGGTTATAGGAATATCTAAAAAAGATAATATTCATATCATATAAATAGTATATGAAAAGCCCCTTTCCAATAGATTTATATTACATTTATATCATCTAACAGGAATATTTCAATAACTAGCTGGAGACCCCGCAGTTGCGCCTTTAATTTTAACCATTTTTTTCTGTTTTTCTTGCTTTAATCATAACTTTTGTTTTCGTGAACTCATTTCGATAAAATAAAGCCTATGTCCTGCACAGGACTCCAAGGAATCCAGTAGCAAATCCGTTCAGTAATTTTTGCGTGATGCTGGCAACAAACAGACAAAACACCAGAAAGAAATTTTTAAAAATAAATTTTCAGTAATATAGTTTGGTTAGAAGCCAAAACGAAATATTAAAAAACCAAAAATTAAAAAAAGTATGGATGATAATATTCTTTAATATTCTTTTGGTGTTTACTGGGGTCTAGCTTTGTGATGTACAATCCTCTTTATCAAATCAAGAATAAGGGCCCAAATGTTAAAAAGGAATGTCAGATAATACTTAGGTACTCTGTATACCTGATACTAAAGTTTGCATTTGTTTATTTGCAATAGGCAGTCTCAAAAGAAGAAGAAGGCATATATTTGTGTGTCTCTAGAGCTTTGACAAGTGAAGAGCTAAATATAAAAGTTATTAGAATGTTGGTAGAATCCCAAATAATCGAGTCTATTTATGAAGATCAATATCAAGTAAGATTTGTTCTTAATTTATAGTTTAATAATTTGAATATTGTGTCTTGTGCCTTGAGGATCGCAATGTGACATCTTGCGTGTCATTTTGTTTTTAAAATTTGTATTTTTTGTATCTACTTATATGGCCAAAAAATAATTTTAGCTTACTGGAAAGCTAAGGCTTTGAAACTATGTGGGCTCTTTCATTAGAGTTGATACTTTTTTACAATTTAAGATGATGGATACTTATCAAAAACAGCAATTTTCGACCCCCTTGTCTTAAAAGATAAGACCCATTAAAAAGCTACGGCCTTCTCGCGTTCTCAGTGACATCACTTGTTAAAATTGTGCAAGAACTACGAAAGATACAATCTAATGAATAATGTTGTTTCACCCCCTAACTAAAAATGAGATTTAGGAACTTTACCCACACATTTCTTCTGACCATAATGTTGTTAAAAATTGTGGGATTTTAATTATTTGTCACGTAATAAAAAATAAAAACAGAGAAATTTGACATTAGCGAGTGCTTTTAAAAGATTTGTATTTTTGACACTTTTTCCCTTTAATTTATATGTAGTATTATTCCTTGCTACATACTCTTTAATTTGAGCCTATATTAATTCTATTGGATTAAGTTCACAATGGTAAGACGACAGTCTTAATACTGTTATGTTTCGTTTTTCAGCCATATCATCGACAATTTTCTTATTGAATTTTTCTTTGGGCTATTTACTAATGATAGTAGTTATTTTTTTACCATATTCAAGGTTTTTCAAGGTTTCTGGAATGGTATCTGGCGTTATCCATTACTATTACTGAACCAGGAGGTATTAAGTCTAACATTTGCTGAATGTATTCTTCAAATGTATCGCCATTCATGTCCTCGTGATAATCGCCAGTATGGTTTGACGGAAAGACCAAAAGACCTCCTTTTACAAACCCTTTTTCATTGCCAATATGGACAATTATCAAACGTTTTCTCTTTCCTGACGGCGGCTTTATCCCTGTCGACTAACCTTCCATAAATACCTGTCGGGCACTTTTCAAATTTTTATCTTGCCAGTGTTTGCCAACAGTGTGACCTTCATTTCCCCAAGTTTCATCAAGAAAATATATATTTTTGCCCTTCACTCGAAATTGCCTAATTTGCCCTAAATATTTTCTTCTCCAGCAAACTATCTCGTCACATTCTATTAAAACCGCCTTTCTGTTATGTTTTTCCCAAAAAAAATTAATTTCTCTTAAAGTTTTCCACAATTTCGTTCTTCCAATATTTGGAAACTCACCATCTTGTTTTATTGAAGCATAAACTTTATCAACAATGGGAATTTCCTTTCTAAAATAAAAGGAATGAACTAACCGCCTTAATGCATTTTTTTCATCCTCATCAAATTCTATTGGATTTCTCCCAGACTTTGATAGCGGCGATTTTAATGATTCTTATTTTCTTTCATGTAGTATTCTATAAATAGTTGATTTTCCACTGTCAATGTTTTATAGTCCTTTTGCAGATTATCGAGCACACTTTTATTTTTACTCGGAGTAGAAGCCATATTTTTTTACTTTCTAGATACACAAACTGCACACACTTTAACAGTTAAAACTAAAATAAAAAGCAAAGCAGATTTATAGTCAACTTTAATATTTCAAAGAGAATTAATCTTAATTACCTAATAAAAATAATATTTAGAACCAACTCATAAGTACCTATAATACCAGGAAGAAACAAAAATTGCTAAAAATCTAAAATTCTTAAAATCATAAAATTATATTATTACATTTATATTTAACCTTCACTTAAACTTAATCCTCTAATTATGCACCTGAAGCAATTATGGCATGCATACGTACGTATTATGGTGCAAAAACAGAACACGCATAATAAACAATTTCTCTATGAGGTTAAAATATAATGTAGTTAAAAATATAATATATTTTTAACTGCTCTTTTTTTTCTTTTTTTTTTAAATTTAAATGTTGGCAAAACACCTACGTCAATGGTACGCTCGAGAAAATGGGTTTTAAATCGTTTTATTACTCTCTCTTCTTTGTGAATGGACTATAGGTTGTCATAGGCGATTGAGTTCATTTTTAAATGTAATATCTAAGGTTCAGTAAATGGTTCAAAATTAAAATTAGTGGAAATGTGTGTTGACAGTAGACTAGCAAAGCTCAACACCTGTGTTTTGTTAAAAACTTTTCAAATAATAAATAATAATAAAAAAACGCGCAGTTTCTAAAACTTATTTTTAGTTGGTGGTAAAGCTCACTTTTTTCATTAGATTGTATTTTCGTAGTTTTAAGATGATGATCGATTGATACGGATGGGAATACTGAAAACACTGATAAGTAATTAGCTAAATCTCTAATAATATTTTAAAAGATCTCAATCCCACTTATTTCCGTTTTTAGTTGACACTTATAAAAATCCTAATAGCTTTGATAGCGTTGGTGATCTTTTCAATGGCAGCTTTCGTAATTTATGGCATATGGAGAAACAGATATAGGTACCCAAGATACCTAGGTAAGAATAACTACTTTATACTTACTTTTTTTAATGTGTTAACAAAACCTTAGCAATGGAGGTTTTCTCTCATTTAATTTTAGAAAATTAAAGCCTGAGATTTTAAAACTTTTGTTATTTCACTGAGCGAAAAATTTGATGACGTATTAATTTTAAAGCTCGTCTTTTCACAACTTATAGAGGGTTTAAAATGCATGAGTCCAAATATTTTAACGACGAATAGAAAATTAAAAAGATGAAAATAGTTCCACTGAAAGGATTTTAAATTCCTCTGTTTTTAAGATAGTTGGTTTTTAAATTTGGAGGAGTAAGGAAAAAGAATAGCGACAAATAATTATAGTGCCAAATAATTATTCAATTTATTTCGATTCAAAAATATTCTATTCGGTTTTTTTAAAAAACTCAGATAAAAATAGCATTTAGATGTTTACCTTGGGACATGTTTTTTGATGGCAGCAAAATATTTCAAAGGAAAGTCCCTATCTTAGATAAGAAAAGCGTCTCGCGTACTTGCTCTGAGGAAGAAAAAAAAACTTTTTTTAAAATATTGATACATATACAGGGTTCCTAAGCAAATCCTTAGGGGGCCAAGCAGCCGTGTATAAGACGCAGATAAACGGAAAAGCACATTAGGCAGAAAAGGATGGGCATGGGGCGATGTTGTCACTACATCTTACACGTAGTAAATCCATTCCAGGTTGTTGTTTTCTAATGTTTTCCATTTTCATACCTAAAAATTGTTTTTGCTCGACTTTAATACCAAACTGATGAAAGATATCGTAAAAAAAATATTTTTCGGCTTTTCATTTTGTAACCATTGTCCTTACGCACTGTTTACAGGCTGGGGACTGAGATACATGCAAATGCCTAAGCTAAAGCGTTCATACACGGCCGGAGAAATCGAACCCGGTTTTTGCACTTTGATTCGAAATCAAAAAGGAGGAAGAGTCAGATGTGGGGCCGTGCACAAATTACGTAACGGTGATTTTACCAATTTTTGACCCCCTCCCTATGTAATGTTTTGTAACGGTTTGGCACGTCACTCCCCTAATATTACGTAACGATTTCAAGACCACTACCCCCCCCCCAAAAAAAAAAAAAATTCACTAATTTTCATTCCAAATTTTCTTAGTTTCACACAAAGGCAAACGCTGTCGAAAACCCCTCTCCCCCCTACGTAACATTTTGTAACCCCCCCTCCCTCCTATGACCATTACGTAATTTGTGCACGGCCCCTGTAGTCCCAGTGGAGGAGGGAGAGAAAATTGATATTTTTTTCTTAAAAATTATAATCTTTAGACCTATTTCTTTGCGTTCCCGAAATTACGTAATTTTTGAAAAAAAATTTAAAGCGGCGCCATTTTTATCTCGTGCTTTGTTTTTCTAACATTTTTGCGTTCGGCTAATTTAATTGAAAAATTTTTGCCTGCGGCGCCCTTTATCTTCTCACTCGAAACCAAGATCTCCCGTTTTAGGAAAACTGATCCCGTCTCTGTCTCTAAATTTTTTCGAATAAAAGTAGAGTATGACCATGCGGGAAATAATTTTTTTCTACGGTATGACGAAAATTTTGAGAAAGTTGAAAAAAAAATAAAAAAAGTGGCAGAGCTAAAGTTTTTCGTAAAGAAAACGTTTTTTGTAAAGAAACAGAGCAAAATAAATCTTTTCACCCATTTTTGGGTGTTACAAATATTGGCAGCCCCTTATTTTTCGCTTTTACCCTCCCGCTAGTTTTGAAGAATTGGTTCGCTACATGTTTCGAGATCATGTCATAAAACACTTCGAAAATATCAAATGTAGTGTAGGGCCAGCTTTATTTAAAATCAATAATATCGCAAGCAAAAAGCTCTGCAGGAAAAACAGCGCCGTTTATTGATTTCTTTGGCTGCTAGTGCTAGCTGCATGGTTTGGCCGTTTCCTGATAGATGTCACTAGTAGAACAGAATGGAAAGAAATTTAATTAAAAGCGAAGATATTTCTTTCTAATGTTAACAACCTCACAAGTTTATCGTTCAATATCATAAATAACGGACCCTGCCGCCTCCTTTAAGCAAGAAAAAGCTGTGGTTTGGACCTGAAAACATCTAAGTTTTAATTAGATTAGATGTTCAAATCTCATGGTGTGGCCGCCATCTAGCGGAATTTGTAGACATCTTGTCAACGGTTATTATTGCAACTATAATTTATGCTCGCAATGAAAGAGTGGCGACAATTTTTTCTTATGAAAGCAGTCCGGAGATAATAACAAACTGGCGCCATTGCTCAATATACCTGTTTCTTTTGTGCGCGCAGAACTTTCTATGCCATTTCTGTTTGATTTATTGAAATCCTATCCATAAGGAAAATCTTAGGAACCCTGTATTATGTGAATGAAACTAATTTTTTGGGTTTTTCGCCACTAAGTTAACGAAATTTCTTACAAAATATGTAAAAAAATACTGCGTAAATTCCGAAAAAAAAATTTGGTCGTTTGTTAGTGATTTTTAAATAAAAATAAATAATGCGTATACACTCGCAAATCCTAACTAAAATCTAAGTACTTATCTGACGTTTCGGCGGCAGAGACTCTACTGCTGGTATCTAAGGAATTAGAAGAAGAAAGAAAATCTAAAAATGTTTCTACCGAAACGTCAGATAAGTACTTAGATTTTAGTTAGGATTTGCGAGTCTGTACGCATTATTTATATTTATTTAAAAACCACCACTAACAAAGAAACAATAGTAGTTTTCATAACTAGTGGCTAAAATAGTGCTTTTTTTACAAGCGGTGGTTTAAATAAAGAGCGCAGCGAGGTATTTAAAAACGCGAGTGAAAAAGCACAGTTTAGCCGCAAGTTGTGAACACTATATTTTTTAATACCTTTATCAAAAAATGCAAAAAAACAGAAAAATACTTTTAAAAATTTCGAACGAAGAGCACTTTTCGCAACACTTTATCTTTAAACTACATATAAAGGCGGCCGGTAAATGAAATAACAATATGGTTTCCATAGCGATGTGCCTTTTTACTCGGTGACGTTCTTTGTTGCGATATTTTAATCTTTGACAGTTTTATATTTTGCCGATTTTTTTAAATGATTTTTTCGTAAATAATTGGTGAAAACTGGCGGAAATGGCTGAATTTTTAGGCAAGAATAATTAGATTTTTTTCAATATTACTATTTTCCGCTATTTCTCTTTAATTTTGGGTAAAAAACGGAAATAAATCTTTTTTTGCACCCATGATGAAAAAAAAAAAGTTTTTTTGCATCGGTAACCAAAAAAGCCATGCTTTAGTTATCTGCTGACAGTTACTAAAATCATGTTTTTGATGAAGGGATAAAAAAAAATTTAGGAATTTACGCATTACTTTTTAATTGTTACATATTTTTGAAAACATTTCCTTAACTTATAGCCAATCGCGATTGAGTACCTACGGTGCATTTACGGCTTAGTGGCGAAAAACGAAAACACTAGTTTCAGCATTTTGTATGTATTTTTTAAAAAAAGGACTTTTGACCTCCATCTTACATGACTTTTTTATTGTTTCAGCCACTCTTATCATCCATTAATAAATTTGCACTCATATCCTTCTACACCCTGTCATTTTTTTCTAAGGTCCTATTAATTCAGTCATATTTTATTCTTCTCTATTTTAGAAGAAGATGATGACGAAGATACCGAGGAACTTTTTAGTGCTCCCAGCACGTCAAGATCAACTGTCAACAGCCATATTGTTCCAAAAACACCCCCTACTCCGAGATTTGATGACATTGATATTAGTACTGATTTTAAGAGTATTTTGGACACAGCCAATGAGGGCTAAAATACTATTTTTTATTTTATAAACTGTTTCTTACTAAATAATATAGAAATAATAAAAAAAAGTATTGAATTAGTGTCAAAAATATTTGATTTTATTTATTGTCAGGAAAGAGGCATATTGGAATAACGAGTTTTGCGTATTTTGACAGATAAAAAATGGTCAGTTAATTTTTCCGTTTATTAAATAAAAGAAAAAATTTCAAAAGTTTACTTCATGTGCTTGCCTCACAACACCCAGGTTATGTCCTTTATCAAACTTGCAATATTATGAAAATCTCCTGTTTTTTCTTTTAACATTGACAAATTTGCTGTTATCGTTAATGAAGGGTTTTTTAATTTTTTTTGACTTTTTGTTATTATTATCGATATTTATATTTATCATGTCGTTATGTTTAATAAGGGTAACAACGCGCTGTATTTTTAAAAGATTAATTACCTCAGCCATTAAAAAAGAGATGTGATTTTCATCTGCTAAGTAAAAATCGCCTGCTCAAAAGACAAAAATTATCCTACAAAAATTAAAAATTTAACTCGTTCAAACTAAAAGTCACCGAGTTTTTTATTGCAATCTTGTACTTAATGCTTTCTGTCAATTGCGACTCTGGTTTATTAGGTAGTAAATACTCTACAAAATGACTCTCGAGGTCACAAAATATTCATAAAATCTTTACTCAGGTTTATTGCATTAATTGCAAAATTTGTGCATAAATGTACTCCAGCAGCTTCTAATGAAGCAAACCTTCGGGGAAGATTTTAAATAATTTTTGTATCCCTTGTGATTTTACTACCGACATCGATAGAGTAATTACTTCGTTCATTATAAAAATCGGATGGTTGATAATAATTAAAAATCTCCCGCTCAGTGTTGGTATTGTTGAGACCAGGCAAAAGAAAATTATTTCCCACAAATGCGCGGTACTCATTGGTCGATATCGTTGATTTCTCCCACATATGACACTGATGACATTATTTTAAATAAAAACTCAGTAAACACATCTGTTACATTAACATAGTAATTTACATAAAAAAGTTTTCATAAAATTTTCGTAATAGTTACATAACATAACTTATGTTTCTTTAATTACATTATATTTACGTTATAAGAAGGGAACTTTGTGCATGACATTATGCAGAACATGAAACTTACTTTTTACCTTGTTGTGACATTAGAAGTGTATAAATATTATATACACAATATGACTTTAATTTTACATTTATGTTATAAATTTATATATTAGTTACATAAAGAGTACGTTATTTATGTGACGTCCAGTTTACTTTGATGTTACTTGTAAGAGATAAAAATATTATGCAAAAGAAATTACCCCAATTTTACCTTTCGATTTACTTTCTAGTTACTAGTTGATCGATATCTGCCGATTCATTTTTTGTTGTCATGTATATTTACGTTATATCAATTACATAATATTTACGTAAAAAGTAGGGATGTGTGTGCATGGCATTATGCAGAATATGGAAGTTACTTTTTACCGTTTTGTGAATTCCAGTTTACCTAGAATGTATGTAACAAAGTAGTCATGTGTTGTAGCTTTTACATAATATTTACATAACAGCGTTGGCTGGAAGAATAGCTACACAAAAGAGTGAGTTTCACACCACAAAAGCTGAAAATATAACTTGTCATGTAGGGTTGTGTGTCATCCTGGTTTAATTAGATTTCAAGTTTCTTTTATAAACTGTTCAGGGGTATATACTTTATATGGGATTTGATGTGTTGTAGATCTTGACGTTCTGATCAAGGTACGGGGGTCAGTACTACTTTTTTAATTTTTAACTTATTTGCAGAAACCTTATTTTACAAAATACTACCCATCTCCCGACGCTAAGGAAGATACAACGCCCCCAATCGAAGGCCTTATAAAATTTTGTTTCAAATTCAATCAGATCAATTTTTTGACAATTACACTTCCATTAAGTTTCGGGGTTTATATGTCAGCCGCCATATTTAAATTTGGCCTGAGAATTTGAAATGAACAGTAGTCGAAAGCCATATCCATCAAGTTCCCGTTAAATTTCTCAGTTCTAACAGATTGTCAGTTGAGACGTTTTAAATAACAAGGGCAGTACAGTAGTACTAGTAGTATATAATAAAACTTTATTTTTTGTTTGACTAAAATAAGAAGTATCGACCTTAATTATTCCAACAATAATTAATAAAGTAAAATTAAATACTTCTATAGATTTCCCTACCTATACAGGATTTTTTCTATTTTTTCATTCCTAAATTCCATTATTATACAACACAACAACAACATACATATTTGCTGCGTGCATATTAACATAATTATAAACTTTAAAACCTTCACGAAGTTAATAAATAATTTGTTCACATACAAATCCTTCTCAGTTTGA
This sequence comes from Oxystoma pomonae, assembly GCA_963921995.1. NCBI lineage: Eukaryota > Metazoa > Arthropoda > Insecta > Coleoptera > Brentidae > Oxystoma > Oxystoma pomonae. The sequence goes on along the minus strand of OY998172.1, from coordinate 29,729,707 downwards.
CATCTGATCTAATAATATATAGATTCACCCTATTTAGGTGGTTATTGTATGGTTTTGTCTTTTAGTGTAGGAGCCCATGTCGATAATTTCCATCCCGTTGGATTTTGAATGATATGACTATGTGGGATTGATATCTCTTTACTCACACAATCAAGTGTTACCGGGTGTTTTGTTCGAATCCGTGTAGAAGGGGTTTATATGACGTCATCTTTCAAGATGGCGACCAAAAATCATAAAAAATAGAACTTTTGCAACCGGGGCATGGTTATACTTAATTCCATATAAATCGAGGGCGAGAATTCTAAAAAATTCACTTTCAAGATCATCCACCTTTAAATGACCTTGAAAGTTGCAAAAAACAAGATTTTCGCCATTTTCTCTTCAAAAAAATCTTAATAATTCGACGTTTTCTCAAACCAACTTCAAATGTACCTCAAGCTATTAGGCATGTATGCCAAATTCGATCCTTAGAGTTTATTGCAGTTTGAAGCTTCATGACCTTGAAAAATGCCCCAATAAAATTAAGATATTGCAAAAATAACATATTAAAGGGCGGTATTCATCAACTATTAAAGCGAAGAGGACCAAATTTGGTAAGAAAGATAAGAAGGGCAAGATCAATAATATTGTTTAAAAAAAATTGGTTCAACTATGGTGGTTTTATTTTATCCTATTTCGTGAAAAAGCAAATATTACAAGTTAGCCATCAATTCTTGTTGTTATCGCCAGCAAACATAGAAGATCTCTCATATTGAGGGCTGTAGTATGATGATTTAAATTTAGATTTTTATGCCTTGTTTGATAAGAGTGATATGATCTGCAAACTTAAATATTTCCAAATAAAGCGCTATACTTTTAAATAAAGATATAAGTTTATTTTGGTAATAAGTTCAAAATAAGCATTATTAATCGTTTTTGCGCTAACAACATCTCTCGCTTCCCCAAAAGATTATACCGTAGATAAGTTGCATAATAAACTGTTACCAGTCCATTTGTTTCTAGTTTTCTTTTTAACTGTAATATAAGGAAAAAGGCAGAATTTAATTTTTTACGTACACTATTTGCATGTTCTTTATAGGTTAAAAGATAAACAATCCTTGGTCATAACCAAAAACATAATAGATTTACCTACGCCCAGACTGCTGCCGTTGATTTCCAATGATTCAATGCAATTGAAAAGTTTTCCTTTATCTGGACATTGAATATATAGCGTCAGAAGGCGATTGGCCTGACACCACTTTAAAAAATTGCCACTAATCTATTTAGGAGAGCTTACAGTCACTGAAACATTATAGTCGACCGGCTTAAGTCTCAAATAGCAATCAATTGTTAATTTTGTGCAGACAGCATGAAATTTGGCACATTCTATAGACAATTCTCTAAAATTTTGGTCGAGGAGCCAAGATGGAGGCGTTTTTTTTCAAAATGGACGTCTATTTTTAAAAAAAATTGTAGGTTCGCCACCAAAACAAGATTATAATCGAATTTTTTTTATTTTATCGTCCTTGAAAAGCACCAAATTTAGTACTCTTACATTTTTAACTATTTTTCGGCGGCGAATTCTTCAAAATGACGTTTTCAAATGGAAAGAAACTCTTCAAAAAAAAAAAATATACCTGAATCTAGAACTTAATGAAGAGAAATTTGACAATACTAGTTAAATTGATGTGCAACCTTCGATTACCTTAAAAACTGTCATTTTACCTAAAAATTTTACTTTTTCCAGACCCATTTTTAAAAATGTTTTATAATTCTGAAAACGGCGACAGGTCTTGTTTTATAATTTTAACAAGACAAGTTTAGTAAGATTTTAAAAAAAAGCCACATTTTTACTTTTTAAAGTAGAATTTTCAAATTTGTTACGGATTGTTAATGCTACCTTATCAACCAGAATTTTTTTGAATAGGTGGCACTGCGGACGGCGTGCTATAAAAACATCCAATATTAAATCTGATAAAATATTGTTTTAATTAAATTTAAAAAGATTTTATGGCACGTCGTCCGCAGCGCCACCTGTCCAAGCATTAACAATTCGTACCAAATTTGAGAATTCTACTTTAAAAAGTAAAAAAAAACAGACGATAACTTAGCTTTCTTTAAAAAATCTTACTAAACCAATCACCTTGTAAGCAAAAAGTCACTTAGGACAGATTTCTTGACTTCATGTTAAAATTATAAAACAAGACCTGCCGCCGTTGTCAGAATTATAAAACATTTAAAAACAGGCTCTGGAAAAGTATTTTTTTAAAAGTAAAATGACATTTTTCAAGGTCATTGAAAGTTGCACATTAATTTAACTAGTATTGTCAAATTCCTCTGTACTAAGTTCTATAGATTCAAACATATTTTTTTTTTTTTTTTGATAAGTAAATTTCGATTTAAGACCGTCACTTTGAAGAATTCGCCGCCAACTTGGTTTCTGTACATCCGATCATAAATTTTCCTGGCCACGATCCTAACAAATTGTTAAAAAAGTAAGCCTACCAAATTTGGTGCTTTTCGTAAAAAATATTCAATTCGGAGCGACTAACCACATGTTAGGTCAACTTTACTGGCATATAGAATTTGGAATATTATATCTGAATCGATTTGCTTATTCATCAGAAGTAATAAATGTTGATATCCAGCCAAAATTTTGGTCGCTAGGAACAATTGAAGAAAACGTTGAAACCCCCGTTATTTTTGAATACTCAAAGAAAAATTTAGGCGACCAATGACCATATCAAACTAAAATTATTTTTATAAGAATCTACAAAAGTCAGCTATAAATAATCGGTTATTTTATTAAATATGCATGTCTTATTAAATTTAAAATCGTAAATTTGGGTGCCACTTCGCCTGCAGCGCCATTTATCCAAAAATTTTTTTAAATACCAGTTGACCTTGACAATTTTAATAATCGTACTAAATTTGACATTTTTCCTCAAAAACTAAAAAAGATATGGATGATAATGTAGCTTTTTTTAAATCTTATTTTGACGGCCTGGTATAACTAAACCAATCATCCAATTCACAATCAATTAGAAAAGTTATTGTCGTCGTTTACTAAATTATGAAAAATTATCAAAAAAAAATGTCAAAATGTCAATGTAACCATTTTTTTTCCATTTCTCTCTATCGAATGATATAGATTCGAGTATAATTTTAAAAAAAATAGACGTTCATTTTGAAAAATCGCCGCCATCTTGGCTCCTATACATACGATCATCGATTTCCTCGACCAAAATTTTAAAGAATTGTCTAAAGAATAAGTGTGGCAAATTTTATGCTTTCTGCACTAAATGAACAATTGGGGACCTAAGCCGGACGACTATAAGCATCATCTGCAAACACAACTGTAGACAAAAAAAAGTAGGCAATTTAGATAAACAAAAACACTGAGGTGGTAGTACAGTAGTTTTATATCTTTGTTGATATTTTACGCTCACCCAAACAATTTTAAAAGATCTGACATTCTTTTTTTATCCAAAATTTTACGTACAAATTATAAAAACTGATAGCACGCAGTGTCTGTATTTTTATTATTTAAATATGCATGACAATTTGTATAATTTTGATGGTCACCTTTTAGCTTAGATACTATCAGATACATGTTTTAAAACTTTTGTTGATAAAAAATCCAGAACTAGATAATGTGTGTCCTTTTAACTTTTACTTACATTATGGACAACAGTAACATACGAAAACAGCAAAGAATTAACACTATGCTTTAAAGATGCATAATATTCTAATTTATCCCTAAAATTTTAAGCTATTAACTTTTTGAATTTTTCGCTAAAAACGTGGGAAAAGTTTTAAAAAATTTAATTTTTTTCTACTTATATAGTACTTTATTAAAGTCAGCACAATTTTTTCAGTTCCACACACAGGTAAACAATTACTACATATTTTTATTCACTTACAAATCTGTTATGGGATAGCGGAGGTGCGGCGTTCTTCTTGGTTGCTGGGACTATCCAAAACCTACGTTTGGACAACACCAACTCTACGGAAAGCTAGTTGAAAACAAGATGGCCGCCAATGAAGCCGATACGTTTGACGGGCGTATGGCGGGATGTTTGTTATTTTAAGAGACTAAAATGATTTTTTAACAGTTTATAGATCTTGTATAAAAGAAAATAGAATAAAATATTAACGATGTTTGTATATCAATAATATTTCAAGTTAAAGTAAAAGCATACTTACCAACATTTAAGAGTTCACAAAAATGGTATAAATCAATTTCAAATTAAATGTTAAATATACTCCTGCTATAAAACTAACTAATTTAAATTAAAAAATATTTATAAGTTTTTTAACCCCGAGGGTTTAATTCTTTTAAGCTGGGGCATAATGTTTGAAGTAATTGTGTCATTTTTTCTTTGCATAATTCTTAAGTAGCAAATTTGCAAAACTAAACAAAATTCAATTAATAATGAGAATGCTTTTGCAATTTTTACCTAGAAATAAAGTCATATCTGCCTCTTTTTTATTTTCCAAAGTGCAAGAATTTTTTCCACAGTTAAATAGGCATTTGTAGGAAAATTATTGTCAACTGATAAACTTTTATTAGAATTGATTAGGTATTCTTCAGAGTATTCACTATTTTAATAGAGAAAATGCCGCATATCCTGCGATATAATAAAAAAGGGTTTGGGAGAAAGTGACATTTTTTTAAGGGGGGGAGGTGGGTCAAAAAATTTGTTGAAGGGTGTCAATTTTTTTTGAAAGGGTTTAAAAAAAAATTATTTGAGGAGAGGGCAAAAAATAGGGGGATATTATCGCGGATCAAAATAGGTAATACTAAGTGTGAGCTTCGGTGCGCATGAATTGGCAGAGTATTTTAATGCTATAAGCGAAGCTATAAGTAGCTGCTAAAAATTGTGTAAAATTTAATTAAAATTATTTAAAATAATAATTTAGAAGCGCCGCAGGCAAAACTTTAAAATTTTTTAAATGTTATCTTTAGGCTTACATGTGCCCTATTAGCGTTGAATGTGAATTTTTTATTTTGGTTTGAAAACTTGACCATTTCCGGGGCCATTTTCTGATATGGGGAAAAGAGTATAATTGTAAGCTAATAGAAATATAGAACAAAGCTCTAAAAAGAGTACACTACCTACTCTAAAAAAGACTGTAAATGGTCACACTAGATATGACCTAGATTTAAGTACAAATCGCTTTGTAAATTATCATATAGGTAATATACATTGCAAACCTATAATGCAAATATACAATAGCATAGGTAAGTACATCTTGTTGAAAATTAAATATTCTAAATCTCATGTATCCCCTCCGTGCCACAAATGTATGAAATTTATATTTCTTATTTACTTTTTTGGAAAATATACCGAGTATGATTTTCCTCTATTCTGTATCGTCGCTATCTGTTGTGCGTTTTTTGATGGCTATGTAAGCCAATTCTTGAGCCGCACACCCTTCCACAGTCCTGGCACACCCAGTCTCCGGCAGCAGCCTGGTGTTGTTGGTCATCTATTCCTCCATTTTGTCGCTCCTTTTTACGTTCTCTCTTTACCGTCTCTAGTCTACGTCGTTGATCTTCATCAGTTTGTGCTCCCTCATGGACTGTTCGGCGCCATGAAGCCCTATCGTTTGCCGTGGTCTCGAAGTTGTTTATATCGATGTGACCCTTCATCATATTGCCTTTGAGAACGTCTTTGTACCTTTTTTGTTGACCTCCTTGATTTATCTTTCCCTCCTGCTTTGGGAGACGTGTTTCGGGCATGCGGATAATGTGACCAGCCACCAACAAAGCTGGTGCTTGAAGATTAGGGCTTCTATACTAGTTGTTCTGTCTTCTTCTAAAACACTTATGTTGGTTCGTCGGTCTTGCCATTTGATTCTTAGTATTCGTCTTAAACAACTTTTTTTCTCTAGTCGTTTGATATGCCTTCAGTAGGTGGTCCACGTTTCGCATCCGTATGTTAGAGTTGGTATTATAACTGTGTTGTTGAAGACTCTCTCCGAAAACCGTCCGAACGCTGCGCTAGCACATTTTAGGCGATGATGTGTTTCTGCGTCAATAGTTGCATTTGATGATAGTTGTCTCCCAAGGTATGGATAATGTTCCACGTTCTGCAGAGGATGGCCATTTATGGAAATGTTTGGAGTTTGGGGATTCGTACCTGGTTCTGGTTGGTGAAGACTTTGCGTTTTGGCAAGATTGACCTTTAGGCCAATGCTTTTGTAGGCTTGGTTAAATGCGTTGATTACCAGCTGTAGACCTTCCTCTGTATCGGCCATAACGGCGTTGTCATCGGCTTACTGCAGTTCGATTACCGAGGTCGTCGAGACCTTAGTTTTTGCTCGCAGTCTGTCTAGGTTAAGTAGGCCACCGTCGAATCTATATAGAATTTCCACTCCCGGCGGTAGATTTTGCTCAACAAGGTGAAGCATGGCACCTAAAAATATAGAGAATAGGGTGGGCGCAATAACACACCCTTGTTTAACGCCTGTCGTAATCTGGAATGACTCTCCTGGTCCATCGTTGCTCAGGACTGTTGCATTCATATTGTCGTGTAGTAGTCTAAGAATTTGAATATATTTTTGAGGGCATCTAACTTTTGCCAGCATTTTCCATAGAGCTTCTCTGTTAACCGAGTCAAATGCTTCGACTAGGTCTATGAGGGCTATAAAGAGAGGGCGATTTTGTTCTCTAGAATTCTCTTGCATTTTTCTGGCACTGAAGATCATGTCAGCTGTGCCTCGATTGGGCCTAAATCCACATTGTGTCTCTGGCAGATTTTGCTCAGCAATCGGAATTAATCGGTTTGATAGTATCCGTGCAAGTATCTTTCGAGCAACAGAAAGCAGAGATATACCTTTGTAGTTTCCACGTTGGGCCTTGTCGTCTTTTTTGAAAATGGTAACTATAGAGGCGTCTCTCAGTTCGGCAGAAATAGTCTCAGTGGTGCATATTTTCTTTATTAGAATGTGCATTTGGGAATTAAGTGCGGGACCCCCTTGTTTGTAGAGTTCAGCAGCGATACCATCTGTACCTGCTGACTTGTTATTCTTTAGCTGTGTGAATGTCTTTTCGACCTCCTCTTATCTCGGAATTTTGTCGAAGATGTCTTGGAAGTTCTTGGAAGTGTTCTTTCCATCGTGGATTGATAGAGGATCTGTCTTTAAGCAGCCTTGTTCCATCTTTGGATCCTGGAGGATTGATACCTTGTGTAGTGGGATCATATATCATATTAGTAGCTTGAAAGAAGACTCTGGTGTTGTTGAACTCAGCTAGATGTTGCATTTCATGTGATTTTGTTGTCCACCATTGGTTTTTTAATCTACGTGTTTGCCTTTGTACTTCTGCTTTGGCTTCTTGATATTATCTTTTCTTTTCGTTAGAGTTAGGGTGGCTTTTCCAAGCATTATGGGCTTTTCTCTTCTTCTCAATAAGCTCTTGAATGTGTAGCCGACTGTTTCTTCGGAGACAGATATTATTGCTGCCTTCAACATTCTCCAGTGATCGTCAATATTCTCCGGGTATTCCAAAGTACCCAACTTTTGATTCAGAGAGACTTGGAATTTTGTTCTGGTTTGATCATCTTTAAGGCGTTCTACATTGAATCTTCTTCTGATTTGCTTTTTTTGACGGCTACTTCTTGGTGGAATGTGCAAGTTCATTTTGGCTCGTATCAGGCGATGATTTGTCCAGCAGTCGTCTGCACTTGTTATTGCTCTTGTAATGTTTACGTCTTTTTGATCTCTGGAACGTAGAATAATGTAATCAATCAGATGCCAATGTTTTGACCTCGGATGTTGCCAGGAGGTCTTGAATTTGTCTTTTTGTCGGAAAATTGTATTTGAGATTATGAGGTCATATTCCGAACATAAAGCGCAGCCCGTTTGAGTTCATGTTTCCAACACCTTCGTTACCAATGACGCCCTTTTATAGGTTTGAATTCGTACCAATTCGAGCATTGAAATCACCTAAAATGATAAGTTTATCAGATTTAGGTACAGATGTTATGGCTTCACTAAGTTGAGAATAAAATTCATCTTTTTGGTTTTCATCAGCTGCAAGAGTTGGAGCGTAGGCGCTGATTATAGTAGCGTATTGTTGGTTGCTAAGGTTTAGGCGCAATGTTATCAATCTTTCGCTTATTCCGTATGGAAGTTCGGTTAGGTGGTCCACAATCTCATTTTTTATAGCCAAACCCACTCCGTGAAAACGTGGTTCATCTTCTTCTTTTCCTTTCCAGAAAAATGTTTAGCCTCCTCCGTGTTCTTTAAGTTGGCTTTCGCCTGCTCTTCTAGTTTCTTCTAGCAGCGATATCGATCTTATATTTCCTTAATTCACGTGCCGTTCTTCTTTGTGGTCTTGTGGTTGTGTCTGTATCCATAAGTGTACGGATATTCCATGTGGCAAAGTTCATTGGATTACTTTTTCTTTTGTTTTGACCGCATGTGGTGTACCCACTGGATGCGGTTCTCCAGTCGGGCAGTTGTTGGCTGGCTCTGTTTAGGGCACCTTTTATAGCTCCTTCCCTTTCAGGGTGAGCAGAGTGGGTCCTAAATAGGGCTGCTCAGTCACGGATGCAGCACACGAGTTGCTCTACAGCCAATCCTTGAGCAAAACGGCGATCACTCTTCCGCCGCTTTCGTGCCGGTTTGTCACTAAGAGCTTCCAGATTACACCGTCCTGCTCCCGTCGCAACTTGCCGATCGCCGAAAGACTTTGGTGTGCTTGGACTTCATGGTCTTATGTGTCCTAGAAAGTATAGGATCTCGGAGTAGAGAATGCCTGTGCGAGACTTTTATTAACGTTGACATGCTGATGCACAGTCGGCAAGCCTACGGTCCCTAATAACGAGTGACGACCCAATGGCGAAAATATATACTAAGTGTGCCTCATAGTAGGAAGCATTTAAGTATTATAATAAGTAGCACCTGTGTGTGCTTTAATTAATTAAAGCCATTCAAGATAACAATTAAGGTAAAATGGGTGATTACCGGCTGATGCAAAATCGTGAGGTACATCAACTCTGTGCCTGATTTATTCCTATTTCCCGCTAAAAATTCTTAGAATGCCTCCCAGTCTATGATAGAATTATAATCCGTCGATCAAATTATGCAAAAAAAATGGGAATGCTGGCACGCGCCAATGCAAGGGCAAGTCCAGAAGTGTCAAGTGAGACGAACAGGTGCAGTTTTATTGTAATTTTGTCTTTTTTCGGTAAGTTACTTAAGTTTATGTCTTAAGGAATTCTTAACAATAATTTTGGCTGTTTAGTTATGTATTTGATTTTGGTTGCTTCATAAAAGTCTATTAAACATATTTTTGACATTTTATAAATTATTTTCTGCAGATAAAATGATAAAAAGCCTTTATTAATTATTATTTTTTATTACGTTTTTTTCTAATTTTCAACAAAAAACTTAAAACTTTGTTTCCACATTGTTATGAGATATACTTTAAAAAATAAATTAAATTATTTCCGGTCCTCACATTTCTTGACGGATGTTGCAAAATTAGCCACTTATATATCCAATTACAAAGGGTGTTTTAACAAAAAAAAAGAGTCAATAGAAAGTGTTTTCTGAGGCACGCATTTTCCCAATAATTCGTAGATTTGAGACTAACTAAATATGTTTTTGATGTTGTTTGATTTAATAAGTTAAGTTAGTTAAGTTAATAAAATATTTTTTGTAAAAATAAAATAATTAATATTTCGAATATCGCTCTTATTGCGGCTTATTGGGCCGGAATTGCCAAAAATCGCAATTATTTTTAATAGCCTTTTTTTAATGCCTAACAAAAAAACAGATTTTTTTTTTCGAATTGTTGGAGATATAGGTACTTCAAAAAATATACAAACTATTTCAGGCCCACAAGTTTCTTTACAGGTATTCGAAAAATACACCTTTTATATTACCCATACAAAGCCGCAAAAAGAGAGTCAATTTTTTTTTTTTTGAGGAAAGCATTCTTCCAATAACTTGTGGATATAAGATTGATTGGATATGTATCTGATTTCGTTTGCTTTAATAAGGCCTGATTTTTACATTTTTGTAAAAAACGGTGAAAACCGTAAAAATAAAATAGGCCGGTATTAGATTAATATTTTTGACCTCTATCTTATTAAGGCTCATTGATGTTTTATGTATTTTTATTAATTTTTTAACAAAAAAAAACTTTGGGTTTCAGATTTTAGGAGAAACACTTTAAAAATATGGAAAATTTTTTCCGGCCCATAAGTTTTGCGGTAAAAATGCACCTTCTCTATTTTCATGTTTTGGATAGTGCTTACAACAAAAAAATGTTAATAAAAAGCATTTTTTAAGCAGTTTAAATCAAATAATATTACCCATAAATAAGAAAAAGGTTCAACAAAATGTTTACACCTTTAAGTTTTATTTCTTACTTATTTAATTTGAAAATGTATATTTACCTTTTTCCTGCAGTTTAATTATAATTATAACAATAAATATAAATATGAAGAAAAATATTTTCTGGGTTTAACAGAAGACATAAAAAAAATCGTATTACATAAAAGCAATGGAAAAATTGAAAGTCATTGGAAATGGCCTTATACTATTTTTTAATTAAAACGCATATTTTTGCTGCTACTTCTCTTAGGTGCAAAGTTTTCCAGAATCCAAATCGGCGATTTTATTTATTTTTTGCGAAAAAACCCAAATTTTTTTAATAAGCCGAAATTAGATTTTCTGATGGGCTAGTAATAGGAAAAAAGTGACTTTTTACGGAAAATAATTTTTTTGGCTATAAAAAAGTATAATTTAACCTTTATTTTTGTTGAAATTCACAAATAACTCCGCCCTTTACCTTGTAAAATAATAAATTTACACAAACTATAAACTCTTTATACTAATTTTTTTTAGTCAGGGCTTTGAAAGCGGAACATCCAGAAGATGCCCAGTATATTTGTGTAAAATTTTGTTGAACGTGCAACTTGATTCTCTTTCAAAGGCAATTCACATACCTAACAAGTACAAAAACACATTTTAAATTACCACAAATTTCACTACTTTTGTCACTTCTTTATCTTACTCTTGAACTTTTGTTTGGGGTGAAATTTTCACGATTAATTGGATTCAGCAATTTAGTCCAGTACTGTTTGGGAATTGAAACACAGATATATTTGGTCCATTACTCTTGCAATTCGGGACACAACAAGAAGTAGTCATTTTTAAAAAAAGAACATAAAATATTTATACCAAATTCACAAAAAATCTGTAAGTTATATGCACAAGCACTTTTTCGAACAAATTGCCTATTTATACCGGCGAAAAATTGTTCATAACCCTCTTAATACACGTCCCGAGCGGCCATTTAATAAAATCTCTGAACCTATTTACCGCAAACAACACAGGCTTTTTCGCAAATTTTGATACAAAAGCGACAAGTTACCTCTTAACCATTTATGAAACTGTTTGTAAAGTTTCAATAATATGTTGATGAAAAATTAACCGTTAAAAATAAAAAATAAAACAGCTTCTAACCTTTTTCACCGAATGTAAATAAAGCACTGAGTAGGCGCCATTCGCCGTCATCAGGCATACGATATCTCGCCTGTCTTGTCTGAAACTGTCAAAAATAGTGCCGACTTTATGAAAGTCAGCGTATAATAGTCCCTATTACCGTTAATTTTAAGAGATTTAACTGAAGTATCTTTGACAGATGATTGAATTTTCAAAATTTATTAGATGCTTGTAACCTTTTTTTTTTGTCTTATAGTTTACCATATATTCTAGCCCATTTTATGTTTTCCAAAAAGGATTCTTTTAATTCTTTACTGTTTTCTAAAAAGGATTCTTTTAATTCTTTACTGCTAGAAGCTGTTCATACAACGCTGCTACTAATAACTCTTTGATTGAGCCACTCTGGCTTGTTATGACTTCTAGGTTTATTAATTTTCTTTTTAAGAGGACAGGTGAAAATCAACTGCCTCAAAACCGCTCAAAGACTATTCTCAAAAATTTTATGAATAATTTAATTAGATTTGCTCTGAAGGGAAAAGTTAAGCTGTAAAATGTTATATCCACTAACAAATCTGTATCAGAGGTCTCCATGTGGTTCCTCTTCCGTTTGCCTAAAGCCTTTGTCTACATTAAAAAGTATTAAAAAGTGATCACCGATAGATTGATCAAGAAATTTTGTACCACAGGTATAAAGTAATCATAATTTAGGTCTCCGCATAAAATTAGCTTGTCATTTTTTTTTAAAAAGACATAATTTATTTGTTTGAACCATTTATAAAAAATAAGACATTTTTATTATAAATTTTTTTTTATTTAATAAAAAACAGGAATTATAATTTATTTGTAATACCGAAACATGTACAAGTGATTATTTTATAAATATATTGTACTTTATTTTTAATTTTCAACAGTCAAAAATAAACATATTCTCTAAAAATTTATCGGATTGATTATAAGTATAGGAACAGCAATATTATAAAAATTACATTATAACTTAAAATGAATTGGAACTTTAAATTATAACAAATATTTTTTCTATTTCATATAAAACAGGTACATACAAAGTTTATTTTTATTTCTATTATTAAACCTTTTTCTTTTATTTGTGGGCTACTTCTAGCTAGGTATTTATTGGAATAATAATAGTTCAAATAGTCTAACATTTATCTTAAAACTAACAATACACTTTTACATTTTTAATATATTTATTTTTATTAAAAATATAAGGAAATATATCACAGATAGAATAGCAAAGGTGTCTATAATCATAGTATATTGAAATCGGTAGTACATGTAGTTAATGACTAGACTACTTTAAATAGTCAGATAAACTTTTATACACGGTATCCCCAAAGTCTTAGCTTAAAATTTTGTTTATTTGGTCACAGAAAACAAATTTCGCGGCAAGATTTCTAAAAAAAAGTTTGTTTTTAATTTTCATCTCGCCTTTATGAGTTTTTTTCATAAATAGTCTAAGATAGCAATTTTTCGACGACATCATGCGCTTACTTCGGTACATCCTAGGAGCTTACCATAATTTGCACCAATTTGATGGATTATTTTTTACTCATCATCATGACGTTTTGATCACGACCTATAGTCAGCCTGACGTTGCTTGTTTTAGTAGTGTTTTTTTTTATCCCAAAAGTAAATATTTTCTGATTATTTGGACATCCCTGCCACAATGAAGTGACCACAAAAAAAACTTTGCAATTACTCAAAATGAAAACCCGTGCTTATTTTAATCGTGTTAGTTGCCCGTTTTTAACCAAACCAGTGCCTAAATCTATAAACGCATACCAGTTTACTGTTAAATATACTTTTTGTAGCTCTAAAGAACAAGTCTTGTTTCCTTGTAGAAAAATAATATTAAAAAATTACAAAAAAAAGCTTTTTAAAACTTGTTAGGTTTTGAATTTTCCAATAATGCAAGTCGTCCTAGGAGCAAATTTTCAAGAAAAAAAACATTCGAAAATTGTAATCTTTTTGACAGCACATGGCAGCTTTCGAGTTTCAGTCAAAACTTGGGCGATTTTTATTGTTTTATTGGTTTTTCTGAAAGTCATATTTACTTTTATTGATTTTAAAATGTGTCTCCTCCTGGTAATAATATTTTCGAGAATTGTCCCAAAGCGGCCAAATAACAACCAAACCAAACATTCAAAACAAAGCTCTTTATTGTTAAGCATAGAAAGATTTTTGGTTTGGGACCTTTAAAAACAACGTACGAGGGCCTTAGTCCTACACGTGGATTTTGTCAACTCTGATATTTTTTTATATTTTAGTACCACTATTTCTATCTTGCTTTCTTTGGTTCTGCAGTTCGTATTACCAATCTATCTCTTGGACCTCCTTTGGCAAACCCCGCTGTATTAGCAACATAAAGTTGATGTCAACCAACGTTGTAAAATTGGTGATACCGTAGCCAAAATCGGTTATTTTTATACCGTATCCAAAAATAACCGAAGCGAAGTACGTTACTTACTGAGGCATAACGGGACCCATTCGGTTAATTTTTGCAACAAACCAGATCAATTTCTGTGCAAAAGCTGCTGCCAGCTGGTAGTTGATAATTTTTTTGTGAAAGTGAATTTGCAAAAACAGGAATTGTTGTTTTTTTTTCTATTCAATTTATATCTTTTTAGCATCTCAAATAATACATAAGGTGACGATAAATTAGTGGTCTTTTAATGCCTCCAATATCTGGGTCCCCGGTATTGGCCTGGGTGAAGTACAGGTTAATTCACCATATTTTCCAACCTCCTGCTTACCTCCTTTACTATTCTTAAAGCTAAAAAAAGTTTTATGTACAGAAGTTATATAATTTTTGGTAAACTTTCAAAAGGCGGCCTTAAAAATTAGCAGCGTCATTCCAAATGTCAAGGTTTGATATTAACTTCTTTATTTTAAACAGTACACCCTGTACATTTTTTTTTATTTAGAATGACCGTAAAACTAATATATGGCAAATCATTCTATACGTATCATGACCAATTTAAACTTCCTCTTAGGTTTTTTCTTTAAATGTAAATGGGCCTTTTCATTGAAGAAGGTAGTGTGCGCGTCAGAGTAGCACTGCACCAGCTAGAAACCACCTTATAGAACGAACTAACCCAAAAATCGTGAGGGAAAAGGGAAAAACGAAAAGTCCAGAACAATCTTATTCTGGACTTTTGGTTTTTCCTTTTTTCCTCGCGATATTTGAGCAGCTTCACCCCGGAGAAACTTACCATTCTATTTAACCAAAACAACTTTCTGTGCATGAGAATGAAGAGCTTTGTTTAGAATGCTTATTTTGGTTGTTACTCCGCCATTGTGAGACAATTTTGAGAAAATATTGGTGGCATGAGGAGACAAAAATTCTTACGAACATTTTGAATCCCATAAAACTAGATATATATTTCATATAAACCAATAAAACAATAAAAATCGGACAAGTTAAATATATTCGAATTTTCGAATGTTTTTGTTAAATTTTTTTTTCGAATCTTGAAAAATTGGCTTCCTGGTTGGAATTTTCAGCGGTTTCCATTGGTGACTGACGGAGCCAGTCAAAAACGTTTTTACGGCCATCCTTCGGTCACTAATCATAGCCAATCAGCTGTTGGTAGTGGTTTCTCCAGTCAATATAATTCAAATTGTCTCTTTTAGGCTACGCAATATCATTGTCATGTTCATTGGCGTTTTATAAAAAATAAGAAGTCCGTCATATAATTAAGGACACATTAGATATATATGTCCTAATCGTTTTTACATTATTTATTCTTTAGTTTTTACCTATAGGTATGTATTATTATAAAGAAACCGTTTAAAGTAGGTACTTTCAAAATCTTTGCGTTTCAATCTGGTTATAAATTAAGTTATACTTTTTTCCGATAGGTATGTATTATTATAAAGAAACAGTTTAAGTAGGTACTTTTAAAATCTTTGTCGTTTAGTCTAGTTAGTAGTTATAAAGTAATTACATAGCTAATAATAATAAAGAACTAATTCTATATTCTAGTACGAAGAATAAAGGGTAAAAACGAGCCAACCTTGCAAAATATTATTAACGCACAATTAACTAAGGGTCTATTAAGTATACGTGCCAAGTTTCATTACTTAATAATATTTTGCAAGGTTTGACCCCTTATTCTGTAGACTATTCGGCGATGTGGCGTTGGTATCTCTAGTAGTCAATATTTTTTCTCTTTAAATTTGGCATTATGTTTTTTGTCGAATGGTCATTTTCATTTGGCCCGTACCTATAATTGCCTTTGCAATTAATAATACAGCAAACGTTCGGCATTTTTTAAACAAATTTTAAGAAAAGATAGACTTGACCGTTACTTTGAAAAATCCAAAAGAATTTTGTTATTTTTTATTTTTCCGACAGTTATAGTGACAGCGTCATACGTAGAGATTAGAAACTTCTATTCACAGCTGATCTATTCTAACAACCGAGTTGATAGGCTATATTAGTGACCTAAGATCACGATAGGCCACACGATTTGAATGACGTTATAATATCGTCGTGGAAATTTCAAAATATGCATCTAAACACACGTGGTCGAGGAGGCGATATTTCGAGGTTAGTAAGATGACTGCAGTTGGACGTGACGTTGTTTTAGAAAACGTATTGACGTCAGTCAGATTAGTGGCGGTACGACTGAATTTTGAACCAATATGTGAAATCGTGTTTGGTGCATTTTGCAGTCACAACGACTAGTAGTGCATAAAAATGCTACTTGGGCCCCGCTTGTTTCCATTTTCCCAAAATTGACCTTACACAAGATTGTTCTCTGGAGAGAACCTTCGGGAGGGGGGAATGTAAAAAATTTTCTAACTTATTAAATAACAAATTATTTTTCTTTGACTTTCTTTAATGAAATAATTGACCAGACCCATGGCTAACTCTTTGTTCTAAGCCCTTGTTTTCAAGTTAGTTCATTAGAAAAAAGTTCTCGTATTTAGTACATAGCATATTCTTGGGACATTCGAAATCTCCAAAATACATCCTCTAAATGTCCGACAGTCCACTTTTTTATTACGATTTTCCCAGAATATTCACGCAATATACCAATATTCTTGTTATGTAGGCCTGGGAAAATTAGGTGCAAAATATTTTTTTTTGGCAGAGGGACGAGATGGCTGAGATGACGTCATAATATTATAATGCCATTTAATAATAAAAAACTGTTTGGAATATGATTAACTAATAGTTAGGTACGAAAGTTTTAACAGTACTTTTTAACAACACTTTTAAAGATTAAGTTTTTACAATCATTTGGAGCAACCATTTATAATTGCGCAATTTCCATTAGCGAGATACAAAACCAATAAAGTTAAGAAACTAACTTACTTAAAAATTAAACTAAGAATTTATATACAGAACAAGATTATTTATTTAAATTTAAATACTGCTACAATTTAGGGGAGTTTAACAACTTTATTCTCTGGAAATTAAATAAACAGTGTTGCCCACTTTCAGGTGCCTCTGTTTTAAAATTAAATTTTGTAGAAATCGATTGGTTTTAGTTATAATAAATTCTCCTTCCAGATTTGGCATAATATACAAAAACAGTAGGTGCACTTAATATTACTGACAACTGTAAGTTTTAAATAGGGTGATTTTGGTCAGACCCTTTAACGGCAATTTTTTTTAATTCTTATGGTTACTCTTACCGTAAATAAAAGTAACTTTAAAGTAACACTCGTGTCATATCGGACAAAGCGTTTTTGTTTCTCACTTCATAACGACCAGGCTTCCAATATCTAATGGAGAATCCAGACACCTACAGAGCTGTTTCATCTTTATTAGAAATCATCAGAAAGTCATAGGATTATACAGGCAACCATGCACACTTCTCGAATTTAAAACAAACAGTTTATAACCCGCGGAGACGTGGTATCTATGTGCGCCACCTGTCGAATAAACTGAGAAACGAAAACATCAAAAATGAAAAGTGCAGGAGACCGTAAATACAGAATCCTGTACTTTTCAGCAGGTAATAGGAAGAAACCTGTAAAAATTTAAAGTCATTGTAACATGACTATTAAAAAGAGGTACGTGGCCCTAATTTGAAGGTATCAGCAAAAAATCGCTACGGAGGAGGCTTGTTGCGCAGAACTAAAAAGTCAAAATATTTCAAAAACAACAAAGTGAATCTCGGGTCCGCAATTCATTTTGTTGTTTAATAAAGGTAACCCTGCTGAAATTTTCCCCTTAAATCTCTTTCAGACCAGAGAAGTTTTTATCATGTTTTTATAAGTTCTATAAGATTCAATGAGAAGGCTAATATTTTTTTCTATAATATTTTATAATCTTCTAGAAGCAGAGAAGATTATATAGAAAATATATAATATTTTAACAGCTTGTAGTTTTAGAATAACTTATAAGATTGGATAAGACCAGTTACGTTTTATAAGACAGAAGTCTAGGACATTTTATCAGTTTGTATAAGAATGTGGGCTTGGAGAAGATTTTGTGTACGCACAATTACACATTTTTGAAGGAGATTTCATGGGGTATTGAGGATGTTTGAAGAGATTCTATCAGTATCGTGATTATAGAAGATCCTATAAGAAATGATTTTGTAGAAGTTTCTATGGATTCTTATGGGATTGGTTTCTAGAATATTTGATGATATTCCAGCAGTTTCTTAATTTCAGAAGAATTCAGAATTTCTGAAAAAATTTGATGGGTTCTTGTGGGATAAGTTTCTAGGATATTTTTTATGGGTTCTTGTGTGATCGGTTTCTAGGATATTTGATAAGATTCTATCAGTATCGCGATTCTAGGAGTTCTTATAAGTAATGATTTTGGAGAAGTTTTAATGGGTTCTTGTGGAAACGATTTTTAGGGTAATTGATAATATTCTAATATCACTATCGTGATTCTAGAAGATCCTGTGATGAATAGATGATTTATGATTTTTTTATAGACTTGTAAATTAAGTACCAGTACTTTAAAGTTATCAAACATTATTAAAAATGTGAAATTTTGACATTAACTTCTTTATGTTGACCAAAAATAAAAATATTAATAATTCCCTTAAAATTTTAAGACACCTTGTATACATAAATTAGCACATATTTATACCTAAAAAGTGACACTTTGTGTTTCTGACAAATAACATAACTTTAATAGAATCCAATATTAGAGAAAGATGTATGGTGCAAACAACAAAACAAAAGCAAGCTAGGCAAGTTGGTCGACTTTAAAAGCGCAATTACAATAGTTCTAGGGAAAATCATACATCGATTCCAGTGTCCTCGCTCATAGGATCTTCTAAAATTGTCATAACGATAAAAGCTCCTCAAATCTTCCATAGAAACGAATCTCATAAGAACTCGATATATAATCTCCTCCAAAATCATAGACCTCATAAAATCTTCTAGGATCTCATCAAAATCTGTTCGAAAACCAACCCAAAACCTAATACAATCCTCTACCACATTGGATGTTCGAAAATCACTATAAGGAGAAAAGCTCATTAAATCTTCTAAAATCCAATCCCATTAAAAGTCATATAAACTTCTAGCATATCATCGAAATCTGATCCAAAACCGACCCAAAACCCGATACAATCTCCTTCTCCATAAAGTGTTCTAAAATCACCATAAGGATAAAAGCTCCTCAAATCTTCTAGAAACCAATCCCATAAGAACACATATACACTTCCCCAAAATAATAGACCCATAGACCTGATAAAATATTCTAGGATCTCATCGAAATCTGTTCCAAAACCGATCCAAAACCCGATAAAATCTCCTCCCCATAGGATCTTCTAAAATAACCATAACGATAAAAGCTCCTCAAATCTCCTAGAAACCAGTCCCATCAGGACACCCATATAAACTTCTTCAAAATTATAGACTCATTGACCTGATAAAATCTTCTAGAATCTTATCGAAATCTGTTCCAAAACTGACCCAAAACCCGATAAAATGTCCTCACCATAGGATCTTCTAAAATAACCATAACGATAAAAGCTCCCCAAAACTCCTAGAAACCAATCCCTTCAGGACACCCATGTAAACTTCTCCAAAATCATAGACCCATAGAGCTGATAAAATATTCTAGGATCTCATCAAAATCTGTTCCAAAACCGACCCAAAACCCGATAAAATCTCCCCCCATAGGATCTTCTAAAATAACCATAACGATAAAAGTTCCTCAAATCTCCTAGAAACCAATCCCTTCAGGACACCCATATAAACTTCTAAAAAATCATAGACCCATAGACCTAATAAAATGTTCTAGGATCTCATCGAAATCTGTTCCAAAACCGACCCAAATCCCGATAAAAAATCATACAAGAATTCCATCATTTTTTTGATGAGATTCGATGGGAAAATTTCATCAGGGAACTGTAAGAGGCTAAAAATAGTGCTTTTCAACATATTTAAAAATAACGCTTGACTGTAAACATAACCTTACCTATTCTGATGTTTTTTTTTCTTTCTTCACAGTAAAATCTTTGCATTTGTGTTTAATCATATAAACCCCACACTACTACTAATCACATAAAATTAAAGTACAAATCAAAAATTAACTAATATTTTTAAAATAAACCAACTTTCTTACCTATAAAAAACCACCACAAAATCACACCAAGTTTGTTTGGTTGGCTTTTTTACGGTAGAGGTAGTCGCTATTCAGCGCTAATTAGCACCAGTGGTTACCTTTAATAAAAGTAATAACGTAACCGAGCATTACTGCCTCCGCGCACAATAAAGGAAAGGAAAATAGACCGGCCAAAAACCTGACCAAAATCACCCTACTTTCTATCCCTTATCAGCTGTTCAAGATTACAAATTACCTACATTGTATAGTAGTCTTACATCAGAAAAGTTCACGTCGTTTAATCGTGAGGAATATCATAAGGAGCTCAAATACGTTTAATGCTCCATTTTGCGTATTGTTTGTAGCTATTTTGTTACGGTTAAATAAACTGTGTAGCTGCAGCCGTTTCCGAGAAAACGAGCTTCTAGCTTAATGGTTAAGCTGAGAGGCCACCGAGGGACCACTCTTTAACGGCAGTTCTGTTGTATGTAGAATGTTAAAATAAACACTACATTTTGTACTCATCTTACCCAAGGAATCTAAAAGTCCGAAAATTATTCCTAGATTTTTGTCTCTAATTAGAGTCTTTTTGTGGTGTCTTGTGGCCCCATCGTATACCCCCGCAAAAAATCTATGTATTTTGATTCATGTTTTTGGATCATTGTAGCAATAATTTATCTTGGGCAGACATTGAACACCCGAGCCAAACTATTTTAGTGACCACTCTGTATTTTTGTATTAAAAAGCTTAAAATTGCATTTTTTTGTCTGTTTCCCTTGTGGAAAAAGGCTAAATATCAAAACGTCTATTATAGATATAGTGAAGAGGTATGTGTAAGTCCGTGGGATTTTTAATGAAGAAAATTTGTGACTATGTGAGATTGATAGCTCTTTAGTCACACAATCAAGTGTTGCCGGGTGTTTTGTTCGCATCCGTGTAGAAGGGATTGATATGACGTCATCTTTCAAGATGGCGGCCAAAATCATAAAAAGTAAAACTTTCGCAACCGCGGCATGATTATACTCGATGCCATATAATTCGATTACGAGGATTTAAAAAAAAATCACTTTCAAGGTCATTCGCAAAATCGCAAAAATAAGCTCCCAGTGCACGTATTTTATGTGCACATAGGCCACCTTACGTCGCAGCACTGCCGCGGTGAAAAAAGAGAACGAAGCCGTCAGGACGTGTATTCTTGAAAGTTATACGATCCCATCTTTCTCTCGTATGATGGGATCTATCGCACAGAGTCTATAACCCCCCACCAATAAAAAGTAGTTTAGCAAGCAAAATATTTTTAAAAAAACCTCTTTCTTGCGCACGCGTCACTAGATTCGACGCTGTTCCCCGGTTTCAGACCATGCGATCGGGAACGTATGATTTTCATGAGATCCGTAATATAACGTTTTCGTCCCATGTGATCATTCGTCATAGATCTATGCCGCTCCCTGTTCAAGAATACACGTTCAGGCGACGCGCTGGAGTTCGCTTGTATATTGGTAATAGATTAGAGACGTTTGCTCGCATATTTACCGTCTAGCGATTAAGTTTTGTTAATTATGTTAGTTAGTTATTTATTGATAGGATAGGTTAAGCAATTTTTTTGAAATTATTATTTTGTGATAAAGTTCTTTGAAGAATTATAAAAGTTCAATGTGTGTTTGAGAGGAGACACATTAAATTTTGGAGTATACGTGCACATGTGCACTTATTGGGGAGCCGCCGTTGGTGGCTGATATATCAAAATGGCTACCTATAACCACATTCTATTTTATCCAATTTCGTAAAAAAGCAAAAATGACAAGGTCGCCATCGATTCTTGTTGACTTATCGCCGCTTACTATAAAAAAAAGTTTAGTTGATACATGACCTTGATTGACCTTGAAAATACCATGTACAAGTGAAAAACCAGCTTTTTGTGATGTTTTTTCCAATTTACTAATACGCAAAAACTTTAAGTGCCGGAGATTAAATTAATATCTTAGCCATAAATAAATACTTCATTTTAAACCCTTCTAACATTTTTTTTTGATATGGCGTCGCAGATGTTTATGCTATACCCCGGTAAAAATGACCTATATGCCTGTCGTTTTTATTAAATTTCGAAACTGTGAATTTTATGTCCTACTCACTTGTCTAGCCAACAAAGTCATTTCAATTACTTATAAGAGAGTTACCAAAAGTTAGATGTACATTACCATATACTGTACCAGGTGTTTTGGATGCCATTTTCCAAAAAGCTTAAAAAATTCTAATTATGCCAGTAGGGCAGGACTATACTTGTTTACATTCATTATAAAATTCAAGGATGAGGATTTAACAGCTATTTAGTCACACATTCATGTGCCACCGAGTGTTTTGTTCGCATCCGTGTAGAAGGGGGGGATATGATGCCATAATTTAAGATGGCGGCCAAAAATCATACAAAATACAATTTTTGCAACCGGGGTATGGTTATAGTCGATTCCATATAACTCGAAGACGAGTTTGTAATTTTCTCAAATCTCCATAATTTAACGTTTTGTTGCGCCAACTTCAAATATATCCGAATATATTAACCATGTATGTCAAAATCGGCCTTTAGATATTATTGCAGTTTAGAGTCTAATGACCTTAAAAAATACCCCAGAAAAATTGACATATTGTTCAAGCAACATACTAAAGGGTGCTATTTAACAACTATTAACGCAAAGAGGACCAAATTTAATAAGGTCAAATCCAACAATATTGCCGAAAGAATTTTGGTTCAGTTATGACGTTCTTCAATATGGCCGTCAAATTTTTTATGATTTTTCGACCGCTATTTTGGAAAATGGCATCTAAAATACCTGAACTTCTGCTAACTATAAATTCTCTTATAGGTAATTTAAATGACTTTGTTGGCTAGACAAGTGAGAAGAATATCTTTCTTCTTTCTTACTAAATTGGGTCCTCTTTGCTTTAATAGTTGATAAATAGCGTTATTATGTTATTTTTGCAATATGTTAATTATACTGGGGTATTTTTCAAGGTCATGAAGTTTCAAACTGCATCAAACTCTAAGGATCGAATTTGGCATATACGCCCAATAGTTTGAGGTACATTTGAAGTTGGTCTGACAAAGAGTCCCTATATGCATTTTTGACATATTTCATTTTTAAAGAGTCGAAAATCGATTGTCACTGTCATTGCCAAAACCCCCTATTTTTTTAGTTGGCGTAATTCCTTCGAAAAAAAATATATCTCTCAGTGGAAGGGAAAAAAATAATAAATACCAAAAATAAAAGCTAAAAAATATCACGTGTTTAAAAAAATGAGATAAAAAGGAATTTTTTTACAGAGAATTTTAGTTAAATTTTAATAAAGTGGTTAAACCAAGGCCGACAAAAAAAACAACTCATACAAAACCATCAGAAAAACAGCTGTTAATCTTGGGCCGGTTTTTACATGGAGTCTTATGGGAGAAGCGAGGTTTTTTCGGGATTATTTCTAAACGACTCGATGAATTTTCTTCAAATTCCCATGAAATATTCTTCGATACTATCCTAATATTTTAAAAAAGTTTTCTGGAGATCACAGGGTCTCAAATAATAAAAATTCTAGGAAAAGTATTTTGTGAGGTTAGGTTGATGTAAAAACAACACTTATTTTATTTTTCTTAGAAAAAGAAAATTTTCTCATATTGTTAGCAATAAAATGCACATGAAAGGTTTCAAAAGGTGCGCATCCATATATACACCAGAATAAAAATTGATTTATCGAAAAAATGCAGGAGACTAGAATTGAAAATGGTGGATTTATATACCTAAATTAATAATTCCTGTCTTGTTGAGTCGCTAAATAATATTTTAGTCGCCATACATGACATCTGAATATATTTTGTCGTATAGCGAGAAGGGTAGGTATGGTTTAAATGTTGGTTTAGGTTCTTCCACGAGGTCTCCTACCAACCAGGTCCCATCAGAGTGACTACCTTATAGAAGATTGGAGTAATGGTAAAAAGTAAGATAATGGCACAGAATATGGTACAGAGAAGCATCTAATTAATACGTCATTTTGAGTGCAGTTTTTGAGTAATATTTGGGACTTTTGCTGTTTGTATGATTTTCATCATAAGAGATCTAAACTGAACATTATTTAGATAAATAATTCTTTATTAGCAATTAAATATTATTCATAGGTAGCTGCACTGAGAATCCTATTTAAGTAAGACATCTTGTGGGCGTTTTAACCAGTTAACATTTTTAATACAAATCTTAGATTAAATTAACATTATGATGATGAACTTAACAAAAATTGCTAGAGATGGAAACAGTGATTTCAGTGACATCACAAAGTTTTCTTGCTCTTTTTTGCATTATTTGAGGTGCTATGGAGGTGTATTTATGAGAGGAGGGTGACCGACAATCCCTCTGCATAATGTGATTCTTAACTTGTTAGTGTTGTTTGTTTGAAAGTGGTTATCAAATCGCATTTTTCGATCCTTTGTCTCAGAGGATCTCGGGATTCATCACAGTTTTCAAAAAAGTGTGACAGAAAAACGCTATACGATAACCACCCCCAAAACAAGCAACATTGACAAGTTAAGGGTCAAATACTACGAAGGGATTGTGACTCTCCTTCCACCCACAAAAAAACCTTCACATCACCTCAAATAATACAGAAAAAAGTAAACAAACTTCGCAATGTCATGATTTACTGTTTTCATCACCACCATCTCTGAGAATTACTGTTAATTGAAACTGGAATTTTAATTAAAAATGTAAACTTGTTGAAATACATAGAATATCTGAGTTCCATACTCCAACAAGACATCTTAGTTAAACAGGATTGTCACTGTGTATACCTATTTGTTTTACTGGATATTGACATTGAGTGGACCTTCTACTGAATTCTTTCAATAAAATTCGGTATTCTTCTTATCCAAAAAATAATCACTTATAGAGATTTCCTAGGACCTTCTCGACTGCATGGTTATTTGACTATTTCATAAAATAATAATAATAATATATATCTATTAATTTTCAATCTCAAATTAGATTATTATTTTTGATTATTTTGAACATTAGAAATAAATAGGGAAACTCACTGAAGCCTCTATGAGGCTTGTGCTTGGAAGTTTTTTAATTTATTTATGATTACTACTAAGAAATAAATTATTAATTTCAAATATAAAGAATAATCATAAACATAAAATCTGTAAATATAAATAAATTATAAAGACAACTTTTGTAAAGAAATATACAAGGATATTAGAAAAAAATTATAGTATTTTTAAATACCTAACATTAATTTTTTTTAAATCTATGATAGCCTTTGATAAATAATTTGATCAAAAAATAATCTAGATTCGTTTGGATAGCCTTTGATAAATAATTTGATCAAAAAATAATCTAGATTCGTTTGGTATCCAAACTTTTATCTCTTTTTTAAATTTTTTCTGATTGTTAACAGTTTTAATTTCGTCCGGTATCAGATGATAGACATAATTAAGGCCCAGGTCTTTCCAGTCACAGTAAAAGGAATATTTTATTACCCCTTTTAGAGGGTGAAACCCAACCCCACCCTATTTTTTTAAATGGGATGATAGTACTTGTGGCACCTTGGTGGAAAGCTCTTTTAAAAGAAAATTGGCTGCTCATGTTTTATTTCATTCTAACTAGAGAATCTATCTTTTAGCTTCAAAAATCTTTTTAAAAACACAAAATTCCGCAATGTTTAAACAGAATGAAGTTGCAATTGTTAGTAGTCCAGTATTATTTTCATTAATTTAGAGACAATGTGTATGAACTGATATATTGAAATTTTGCACTCTTTATTGCCCAAAATGGATTTTTCTGAATGAAAGTTGACATACTTACTAAAAAAAATATAACTTTTTTTTTCATTTGTGTGGCAGAATGAAATCAATTATTTTTGCCGAAATATTTTTCAAATATTCTTTATTGACGTTAAAAATGCCGGCAAATAACCGAAAAATTAAAAATTTAAATTTTAATGATTGGGTTCAGAGATTTGAAATATGAATTACCTATAAGGTTAAAATAAAACAACAAATGCACAATTTTCTGCTTAAAAGAGCTTTCCAACAAAGTGCCACAAGTGGGGTCAGGTTTCGCCCTCTAAAAGGAGTGAAGCAATATTTTCTTTAGTATGACTGTAAAGCCCAAATTCTTCACCCTGAAGCTGTAGAAAATTTGTTTGAGTTAAAGTCCGCACCCTGTATATTCTACAATATTATATAGGCAACCAACTTAATCTAGGAATAGTTTTCAGTGGGCGTGATAAACCAAGATGACCATTGACCATTGCTATCTCCTAGGTAGTACTTGGATTTATTTTCAAAAAAGGAATGGACACTTCCGGACCCTTCAACTGGAACAGTATTATTGTGATGCCTTTTTCGTTTACCTCTCTTTCTCCAGTTTTATCTTCTTCATCTCCGCCTACTTCCATTCTAAAAACATTAAAAAATTTACTACCTCAAGGGAACATTTAATGGTAGCATGTGATCCAAAAAAAGTTAATAGCTGTGGATTCTTCTTAAAAAATACGTTAAAAAATGATACCAAACTTCATAGGGGTACCCCTTTTAGTTTCCGAGACATGGGCATTTAAAAGTTACTTAACCTTATGAAACAGATTTCTATTAAAAGTAAATTTTAAGAAGATTGCAAATTTAATATTAAAATGGAACATTTATGTTCAAACCTTCTAAGTTAAACCAAAATTGTCCCCTAAAAAGGGGCTACATAAAAAATTTTAATTTTTACACTAATTTAAAGCTAGGGGCATTTGTAAGTTAAAAATATGGGCTGCAAAGTGCTTGAATATGCTAGTTTTGTTAACTTTGTTTACCTTGATATTGTTAATAACACGTGCGGAGGTATTATTTTCCATATTCATAGTTCTCTATCTCTCCCAAGATCTTTCCATTATGCATTCTCATGTTTTCTCTTTTACAGGCATTCAAGTTTCCATTTTCTACTCCTTTTCCTATAAAAAATAAATAATAAAAATTATTAGCAAAAGAACTGGGGACGTGTACAAATTATGGAACGGTGATTTTACCAATTTTTGACCCCCCCTCCCCCATATCACGTTTTGTAACAGTTTGGTCAACCCCCACCCATAATATTATGTAACGGTTTCAAGACCACCGCTCCACAAAAAATATTTTTTTCTTATTTTCATTCCAACTCTGTCGCAAACCCCCTACGTAACGTTTTGTAACACTTTTGCTACCCCCCTCCTTCCCCTCTATGACCGTTACATAATTTGTGCACAGCTCCTAGCATATAATTGTAAAATTTTATTCATTAGCTCAGTTCAAAAACAGTTTTTACAAGTAAATTTAACAAAAAGATAGGAAAGTCAAGTTTCCTACCTCTGATAACACAATGTATGAAGGGCCTCCTAGCAATAGGCAAGTAATATGTGACATTTTACTAGCTTAGTAGAAAAGGGGGCAATTATGCAGTATACAGTTTTCTGCCATTTTTGATTTTTTATGAAAAATTCTCTAGGACCCCAAATCCGCCGGTTGTCTTTTTTTTATTTTTTTGTTTTTTTTTTAATTTTTTCACTAAAACAAGCCAATCCAACACAGTCCTACCCAACCTAACCCAAAACAATCAAAAAAACACATTACAACCCCCCCCGGCACCCTTTTTCTCTTAAAAAAAAACCGGCTTCGGCGGATTTGAGGTCCTAGTAAGTAGGTGCCCCCATAAAGAACTTTTCATAAAAAATCAAAAATGGCAGAAAACCGTATACTGCATATAAAATTACCGAAAAGGGAGGGATCAGTTGGATAGGAAAAGTTTATTACATATAACTCACCCTTTTTCTGGGCACTTTCTGGTATGCAGCATTTTCGACGCATTTTCCTGATTTCTATATCAACCACGATACCCATTATTGAATTGTTCCCGATTCAAACATACAAAATCTAGAAAAAATTCAATAAAAGGTGATTTAAACATTTTCAAAGAAAAAAATTCACACTGTAAGCAATTGTCCTTTTTTTGGTTTGAAATTCACTTTTTTCACATCAAACGACCAGTCATTCTTTTTAAAACAAAACCGGTTTATTTTAAAGTTTGTTTGATTCCAAAATTGGAAAAAAGGTTAAAAATTGACTGAAAATTAAATACACAAATCAAGAATTAGTGAGGTTATGTTTGCGGCCTTGCGCGTCTGGCTGGACGCAACCAACGAAAAAAAAACCGGCCCAAGATTGTGACGTCACAATTTTGGTTGTGTGAGGCCCGTGTGGAACACATTCCTGTCGGCCCTGGTTAAACATATTCATAAGGCGCGTTTTGTCGAGCTTAACATAGTTACTATTGTTTTCTCTTTCAAAATGGATTTGTCCGAGAGATCCAGCATACAACACAATCCCAGAAAATACTCGCCTGTACACCCTTTGACCCTGCATTATCTGTCAGGGACAACTATATGTAAATTAAATATTTAATAAATCAAAAAAACGACATTAAAATGAGTTTATTTAACAATAATAAACATTTTTAAATAAAGAGTTTTTAAATAGATTTACATTTATATTAAATTAAAATATCTTCGGGCATTTAATCAAAGCCAGCAACTGGTTTTGAGTGCATTTTTTTTAAAAAGGTACTAAATTTTTGCCAAATATTTAAATGTTGGCTTTTGAAAAATAAGTTTATTTAGGTTTGGATTTTCTTTTTCTGTGATAACTTTGAGTAACAATCATAAATAGCAGTAAATAAAAACGAAGAAAAAAAAACAATTTAATTGAAATCAAAATTTTGTATAACTAAAGGCAATCGAGGGACATTAAAAAAATTAAAAGATCCATTAGATAAAGTTATATTGGTTTCTTGTGATATAAAAGGAATTTCTGTTAATTCCCTCATCCCAACGCTTTTACTGTCTCTTTAAGGGCCATTTTTTCTACAATTTCATTTAATTTTTCTTTTAAGAGATTTCAAATTAATTTTTATGCGGTACATGGCAAATTTATTAATAATTTTTTTCTTTAAATTTGGATGACAGTTAAATGGAAACGAAAATACTTTAATTTTGTGGTTGAAAGTTACCCTCCTTAAAAATATGTTTTTTATATCGCAGTTGCTGGAGTTTTCTAACATTTGATTTTTAAAGTTCATAAAAATATTTTACAAAATTAAAAATAGTTCAAAAACGTTTGGGTTGGGATATTTTAATTTGTTTGTGCTAAAATCTTTAATAGTTACAAATTTTGTGTAAGAAGCAATAAATTGTTTAGAAAATATATTTTTTTTTGCAATTATCGCATTTAATTTTAAAACTTTTTAAGACAGATCCCGCACAATTATAAAGGATGTTCAGTTTAGTATTTGAAAAAATTTGAAAATCTGGTTTATTTTAAAAATCATCTTTACTTGAAACAGTATTGTTTGCTTTTTTTCGTTTACTGCGAAGGTTTGTAACCATAGAAAACGGAAGCAAGTTTTCACTTTCATTATCAATGTTGTAACTTCCTTCAATTGGAAATTCTTTAATAAATTGAGAAATTGTTAAATTTTTTAACAAATTTTTAAATTGTCTTGCGTCTGGAATATCTTGTTTAAGTCTAATTTGAGAAAAAAGGTTTTCTAGTGGATCTTGACTAAAGTTTTCTGTTAATAAAAAGCTATAATTTCTGTCATTTAAAAAATAACATTGTAGGTCCAAAATTGTTTTTGTTGACAGTCTGACTCCAGTTGGAATAGGCTTCCAATTTTTTGTTTCTCCAATTTTTAGATTTCTAAATAAATAAATTACTTCCTCAAGGAAAATTATGTTTTTTTTATACTCGCCAAGATTTAATTTTGATAAAGCCAAAGCTGGTGTTCTTGAAGACATTAACTTAAACCATTTGCTAACAGTCTTAACAAACCATGCAGTTGTAAGCATGTCTTTGTTTATTGCATTATTATTCGATTCTTCACTTTGTGATAAAAACTCCAAACTTGCCCCAACATTAAAATTTAAATCGTAGCAAGCTAAATTTACCTTCATTTTATTAAAGTTCTAATAAATCTAGATTTAATGTTGGTGCAAGTTTCAGTTGCTAAGTTTTCAATAAATTTAATGTCCACGGTATTTGAGGGCAAATTATATTTTTCAACTACAATTTTGGGGATTTAAATAATTTTTGTTGTTGATTAGACTTGATCGAATATTTTTAGATAGATGTGTTTGATTTTCGTCTATGGGATTTTATATCGCATTATTTAATTTAGTTTTGCTGCTGTTTATTCCAACATGTTTCCAAGCTGCCTGGTCAGATGGACCCATATTCATGGTTATTGCGTTTATATTAAGCCCAAGGTTTGTAACATTGATAACTACATTATTAATGTGCTTGACAAAATCGTCTGAAGCAATGCTTGCGCCTGTAAAATGGTAGGACACAACTTGCTTCCATTTTCGCGTAATGCCTCCAAGCATAAAAACTAACGCATGAGTCGCTACTTCACTAGTTTGCGAAAGAGTTTCACAACCAAGTAAACTAGACGAATTTTCATCGAGTTGATACCCTGGAGTCAATGCCATCTCATCAATATTTAAAACACAGTCTTTTTCAGACTCAGTTAAATTTATAACTTTAGTTTTAAGTAAAGAGAATACATCTGTTAAAATATCGGGTTGAAATTAATGTGTGCCAAAGTTTTGTGCAAAGTCACCACAGAAGGTAAAAAAAATCCAAGCTTAATTAAACTTGCATAACCATTGGCGCCACAAGCAAATTTTATTTTAAATGCTTTTTCTAGCTCCCGGTCATCCCAAAAATAATTTTTGTTTAGTACACAATGATTTTAGCCCGCCAAAAGTTCCAGAAATTTTTTGAAGATTGTGTACGTTAAATTTTCCTAAATCCAATTCACAAGTAATATTGGTAATTTTTTGCTTTAAATCAGACACTTGTTTTTTCAACCAGGTTATTTTGAATTTTGCTTTCCAAATTTTGAACTTCTTTTTTTAGTTGCTCAATTTGTTGATCTTTGTTACTTATAATTTGGACGTAATTTTTAACATGATCCTAAAATAAAAAATAGCTTTAATATAGTCCAATAAGAGTAGCCACGGAATTCATCTGGGATACTTTTAGAGACCTTATAGGCTGAAGGCTGCCCGGAATAAAAAAAATATATTTTTAAATAAAAGGCCAATTTATCTAAGAAAATAATTTTGTGCAATGCTTGTAGGTTTATAGTTTCCCAGATAAATCCGGTGACCAGTTATTGGAACACCCTGTATATAAAACATAAATCTTAGTAGTAATACCATGGGCTAATCAGTTAACCCAAACACTACGTAAATAAATACCCAATTTATGCAAAAAATACTAAAATTATATTTTTCGTACAATTATTTGTATGGTAAGTGTAACTTAACGAAGATTAGACCATAAAATATAACATATACCGGATAAAAAGAAGATACTGGAGAATGATCATTTTCCAGTACATGTTTTTTTTCTGTTCTCATTTTTGCTCAATTTGGCTATGAATTGTGTTAATAATTTTAAAACGCATACATTTTCTTAACAGTTTTGACATTTGCAAAAGAAGTCCTTGCATTTAAACTAAAAAGTTTATTAATGACCACTAGGTGTAAAAATAGGCGGATATTAGTTGGTTGACAAAAAAAAGTGCGATACATGTCCGGAAACTCACTTTACAGGTCTAGTCCGACCGTGTGTAGCTTTTAAAGACTAAACAACTTACATTATGAAAGTAATTGGAAACGATCTTGGGTTTTCTGTGGTTAAACTGGCTTGGTCTCAGATATTTGGGACAGCCATCGCTTTTTAATTGAAAATCCAAATAAAACTGTTCGGTAGCAAAATGCGCCTAAGACAATTTGACAAAATTTAATAAATAAATATACCGAAATTTAAAAAAAAAAACAATAAAATGTTTAATTGAACAATAAATTTTGATAAAAGTCAAATATTAATTTGTTTCAATATAAAACATGGTTAAATTAACTGAACATAAAAAATAAATTAATAGTACATTATTAAATTAGGGACTAAAGTGGTACTTTTAATCCCGAGCAAAAACGGTCGTGGGATTAAAAATCACGTTGGTCCTGAGGAAAAAACTAAGTTGAATACCAAACAATGAAAAAACATAGTGAAATGTCGCTTAACGGTACTCTATAAACAAAACGACAAAAATTTAAAAATCTCTTAAATTCCTCTTTTCTGGGATGAAAGTGGTACTTTTAATCCCTCAGTGACAAAATTTACTTTTAATCCTAGAGGGAGTAAAAGTGCCACTTTAGTCCCTCAAATGAGGGATTAATATTGTACTTTTAATTCCTAAAGTCCATAAAAACAAAGATATCCATCTCAAAAGCAGACGTAGAACTTTTTCTGACTTAAAATTACTCACCACTTGTGTTTACTTATAGAAATGCTTACCTCACACAGCCGAAATTTTGGGCCTATTATAGGATTGGGCAACCTTAAGGCATGTTTCCAATCTTCCTCCTGCCCCGGCGGACATAAAAACATGCAAAAACCGCCACTTTTAAGATTTGTACAATTTTTCGACACTGACATATTTTTAAACATTCTAAAAATTTTTTTCGACTCTTTAAAAATGAAATATGTCAAAAATGCATACAGGGACTCTAGTCTGACAAAACGTCGAATTATTAAGATTTTTTGAAGAGAAACTGGCAAAACTCTTGTTTTTTGCGATTTTTAAGGTCACTTAGGATCGGATGACCTTGACAGTAATTTTGTTTAGAATTCTTGGCCTTGAATTACATAGTATAATCCTGCCCCGGTTGCGAAAGTTGTATTTTTGATGATTTTTGGACGCCATCTTGAAAGATGACATCATATTAACCCTTTGTACACGGATGCGAACAAAACACCCGGTAGCACTTAATACTGTGACTAAAGAGCTATCAATCCCACATAGTCAAAAAACTCCTTTATTCAAAATCCCAGAGGTTAGAAATTAACGACATATGCCCCTACACTAATAAGGGTTGCCATGGAAAGAGAATGGTTACACCAAATTAGGTACGTTTTCCAAAAAAAGTTGCAGATTCAAGATAGCTTTTCTGATTTTATTTATTTTTAGGGATTTTATTCCTTAATTCAAGATAAACTATATTTAAATCAACGTAATTTTCAAAATTACACAGAGTGTCCAAAAACGACTTTCAATGAAAGTTTTTAAAATATTAGTAAATTTTTGCAATTTTTTAACGTGTGACGGAGAGGGTCAATGACCTTGGTTTATGAGAAAACTATAAGGTTTAAAAAGAAAATTCCTGTCGAAATATGATTGTATAAGCCATTATCAACAATTTTAATTTGGCACTTATCTCTGTATATATTCGGGGTGACCCAACAAAAAAACGTTTGAAAATACCCTTTATCGCATCTTCTAAAATTGAGTTTCAATCACAATAAAAGTATTTTTTTGAGGTACCTACTACCCGGCATTTTTTTCCAAATCTTAAAATTCTTGTACAGTGTCAGTCGAAAAAATGGTCTTTGGAAGTCGCTAAATAAATTCAAAGTCGAATGCAAACATTTTATATATGATTCCTTTGACCTCGATCTACCTATTTTCTTTAATATTATTCCTTATTTATGTACAGGGTGAGTCAAAACTACGCCCTATATGGATTTTAAAGCTGAAGTTACCACCTGTAGAAAAATTTATATTATTTAAGATTTTTAATCCTTATTTAGCAAAAAATACAAATTAATATATCATAGTGTTTTAATATTTTGAACGTTTGTACAAGGTGTCTTAATACGCTTCGGTTACTTGTACAAAGTAGAAACTGCCTTACAAATTAAAAAAACGGGATAATATTTTTAAATTAGGTTGCAAACTCGATATATAATTTATTTAGCGACTTCCAAAAACCATTTTTTTTACTGATCCTGTACAAAAATTTTAAAATTGTTACCTTTGGAAAAAAAATGTTTTAAAATTTTTGGTATTACCTAAAAAAAATAGTTTTATTGTGTTACTCTTCTTTGAAACTCAATTTTTAGAGGGTGCGATTAAGGGTATTTTCAAAGGTTTTTTTTTGGGTCACCCCGAATATATACAAAGATAAGTGCAAATAAAAATTGTTTTTGACGGAAATTTTTTTATAAACGTTATAGTTTTCTGATTAACCAAGGTCCAAAACGGCCATTTTTGGAACTTTACCCTTCATGGTTGGCTCACCCTGTACAATTACAAGTCGTTTTTTGGACACCCTGTATAATATTGAAAATTACGTTGAGATAAATATAGTTTATCTTAGCTTAAGGAAGAAAATCCCTAAAAATAAATATTATCAGAAAAGCTATCTTGAATCTGCGAATTTTTTTGGAAAACCTACATAATTTGGTGTAACCATCCTGTTTATCTCGGTTTCCATGGCAACCCTTATCTTTAATAGACATACAACATAATACATAAAACGCAAAAATAAATTATCTTTCGATCGGTGATTTTCTTTTTTTGATTGGCCAAGTACTTTTTGATATTTAGCCTTTTTCCACAATGGAAACACACAAAAATTGCAAATTTTAAGCGTTTGAATAAAAAATAGAGGGTGGTCACTAAAATAGTTTACCCGAAATAAATTACTTCTACAATAATCCAAAATCATGAATTAAATATCAAAATCTCCGGCTCTACAAAGGTTACCTATCTGCAATTTGTTACGACCATTCCAAACACATGCAAAAATTAAAGGGTGTTATAGCGGAAAAAATCATAATTGGCATGGTATAACCGGTTAAGCTGAGGGGGTTAATAGATGCATATAAATAGGCCCACGTGTTATAGGTGACTGTACATAAGGTTGTTATTTCGATATTGGGTAGTGCCAAGTTGAAAACGTTTTTGTGGTAAGCTAGTTTCAAGAATTATGTTAGTTGACGTGATTAAAAGATTTCAGTGTTTCGTTTTCTGCTAACCATGTAATTTTTTTTTTTAATTTCATCTTTTTTTATTTTGTTTATTTACACTCATAGATAAAATAGTTAAGGAGATAATTGTGGTCAAATATTTCTCCGGAATTAGTATTACGAATTTTGGGACAAAAATTTCAGACTTGGGAATCACCCAATATTTACCTTTACTTCTGTAGGTATATAATACCTCTAGAAGAGTCAGATCGGATTGTTAATACAGGGTGATTCACGACGAAATGCAAATATTTTAATGTTATGTATTACAGGCCAGGCACAGTCTTTTTGTCAAATATACAGTGTGATTTATGAAAACATTGCAAAAATAAAAATGGACATATCTCGGAAACCAATAGACGTATTTACTTTAAATTTGGCACACATAAGGAAAGCCACTTCTACCAATGTATAAAAAAAAATTCAAGGTCCGGACTAAAAAAAAATTGGTATTATATATTTTTGTTAAAAACAACACCCTGTATAATGCAATTTTCAAATTTTCGTATTATTATAAATAAAAGCTAATGGATGGTGCTCTAATACCCTTAGATTGTATGTAATGCGCTAAGTCTCAGTTTTTTTTTTAAAAGAATTACACAATCCAAATTCCAATCCTGAGATATTAGGGTTACAAACAACATGACGTTTTAAATTAATAAAAACGTATTTTTAAGTTAAAACTAATTTAGGCATAAACAAATCAACAACTCGATCAATATATACCCTACCCAAGAAAAAAACAGTCTGGTACATGACCGTATTAATATTTTTTAATTTATTTTCATAAAAATATACAAACACATACTTTTAAGTTATTAATAAACTCTTTTTAATTTAAAATCCGTTTTCGGAATTGATTTGAAGTTGTAGTCAAATCATTAAAATTTCAGGTCCGGACTAATATATATTTGGTTTTATTTGTCCTAATTGGAAAACAACATTTTTTTGTACTTCATTTGGAGATTTTGGTATCACAACATACAAAGGATGTTGCTATTATCGTCTACAAAACGAGGAATTTAAAAATTCGATAAGATATGGGATGTTTTATTTAAAATAAGAAACCTTATTGCTATGACACTTGTCCACTTTGGCATATATATTCTAAAAGGCTGGAAAAATTTATACAGCTTTTGTACAAAAGACTTTTTAAAGCATGTCTAATAACAAAGAAAAGTGGCGGTACCATTTATGGTAGATCACCCTGTACATTATCCCGTGGTTGTAATCTTTGGACGGTTTTGTAGATGATGATCAATTTAAAAAAATACTTATAGCAACATTCTTTGCATTGAATGTTTTGATATCAAAATCTCCAAATGAAGTATAAAAAAATGTTTTCCAATAAGGACAAATAATATCAAATAAATATTAATCCGGGCCTGAAATTTTAATGATTTGACTACGACTGCAAGTCAATTCCAAAAACGGATTTCAAATTAAAATAGAGTTTATTAATAAGTTAAAAGTATGGGTTTGTATATTTTATAAAAAATAACTTAAAAAATATTAATCCGGCCCTGTACTAGCCTGTTTTTTACTTGGGTAGGGTGGGTGTTGATTTATTTATGCCTAAATTGGTTTTAACCTAAAAATACGTTTTTAGTAATTTGAAAGGTGATATTGTTTGAAACCCTAATATCTCAGGAATGGAATTTGGACTGTTTTATTTTTCTTTATAAAAAACTGAGACTTAGCGCGTTAAATACAATCTAAGGGTATTAAAGCACCATCTTTTAGCTTTTATGTGGTAATACCAAAATTTGCAAATTGCAGTATACAGGGTGTTGTTTTTAACAAAAATATATAATACTAATTTTTTTTTAGTCCGGACCTGAAATTTTATTTATTGTACACATTGGTAGAAGGGGCTTTTCGAGTTCCTTATGTGTGCCAAATTTAAAGTAAATACGTTTATTGGTTTCCGAGATATGTTCGATTTGATTTTTGCAATATTTTCATAAATCACACTGTATATTTGACAAAAAGACTCAAAATAAATTTTTAGCATCGGACATGAGTTGCCCCTGGCCTGTAATACTTACCATTAAAATATTTGCATTTCGTCGTGAATCACCCTGCATAATGCTTGAATTATAAACATAATCTATTAAATACCTACTAATCAATAACTGTGAAGAAATATTTACCAATATTTTATATTTTTCTAATTACCTACACCGCTATTGTTACAAAGCGTAAAATTCCCCCAAAATACCGGGTGTTATAAAACTTACTTACCCTATATATTAAAAAATTACGCAAACGTTATTCTATCCAATTGAAATGTTGTACCTATGTAGTTTTACCTCACCAGCTGAAGACACTTATGTAATAAATGCTGAATGTGTGTAAGAACTTTAAGATCAGAGAAAAAATCTTATAAGCGTATATTTTGTAATAGAAAAGCAAAAATTCTTTATATTATAACATCAATATTAATTTAATCCTAAATAACCCACCAAAAATTAAAGGCAACTCAAAAATTGGTGCAGATGCCCTCCATAATGTTCAAAACTATAACTTTGGAGTCCCCAGCACCAGTAAAAAGCCCAACCTCTTCTGGATTGACACAAAATTTGTGGAAAATAAGGATCTGATGATTTTAAAAATGTTACTAAGTTGTTATGAATATGCCGAGATTTTTTTGAGAAGCCAAATGAATAGGAAGGGGGCGCTATTCTTGAATTGGTTTTTTCTTTCTTCTTTTTAATCGGTTTAATCGGTTTCTCTCACTTTTGCTCGATATTGATCGAAAGTTATTCTCTTGGTCTTGACTAAGAGAATTACTTTCGATTAGTATCGGGCAAAAGTGAGAGAACCCAATTTAAACCGAAGATTTAGACCAATGAGATGCATAGTAGCGGGAAAATTTGACTCCCTGGGAGTAAATTTTCTCTCGATTAAAGAATAGACTGGTTAGAGAAACTCTTGGTTTATATATCCCAAATAATAGATGCGTTTGGTATTTACGCTATATTGACGTCAGATTGATCTTTATAATCTGAATCGTTCGGCTATTAGGTCTAGATATATATAGGGGAAATCCGAAACGTTCGGTAAATTAAACTTCGATCAGTCAGACGTAAATCGGTGTGCCCGAAGGTTTTTGGCTGTTGCGATTGTCAGGTAAGGTCTTTTTAACTTGGTTTTTTTTAAGATTAGTTTAAATCGAACTTAAATGTAAAAATATGCCTGTTATTCTGCCCTCAACGTCTTGCAGTACTGCATATTCCGTCATCTTCTTTGAGTTAGCCATAAATGGCTACTAAAATTGCCTTAAAAATCGACGTTGTTGACGCTTTTTTGTTGGAAACACAAAACTTGAAGTAAAAAGTAAGGCAATCGATCCAGGACGATCGTTAATTGCAATAAATCTAGATTAATATGTGATCACCTGATCAGAAGTCCGTCGCGTCCACGAGGTAAATACCGAACACAGCTAATGTCAAGTTTGATAATGAATCTATTTCTTGGTAAAGCATTACATACATTTGCTCTGATAAAGTTTCGGAATCCTTTAATGGCCACTTGCACCGACGTTTTTAGGATACACCTAGCCCTAGGTGTCAGTTTTCACTTGCTGAAGCGTTTAGGTGAGTCCTAAACGTGTTAGGTTAGCCTTAAATCTATGTAGTCGATTTTGGGTCCCTAGCTCCCACCTTACCCGTACCTATTGGTAATATACTATGTTGGCAATTTGGAACCTTTGGTTGCACTAAAACAAAGTTATGATTGTTTTCCACAAACCAAAACTACACTTTTTTGCACTCGACGCGCATTTCGCTAACAACGTTAGCATCATCAGGAGACGATAAACAATAAACTAAATTAACCTACGCTCTATCTTATGTACAATCTTTTAGTGGGCGGAGAGAAGACTATTTCCCCTCAACTAAAGAATAAAGTGTACTAAACGGGATGGGTCCTCTATCTTTATTTAAACTATTTCTGGATTTAATGATTTCCATACTTTCATATGCATTCAAAAGTTTGGTACACTTTTTAGAAGTTTTATCATGAAAAATATAGTAAAAAATTGCTTCATCAAAAACGTTACGCCTTAAATTATGCTAAAATATTTTAAGCCTTAAATTACCATCATGGCTTGACTATAGGTACTTGCTAAAAAATTTGGGCGACGGAGGCAGAGAGAAATGGCAGAGAACCCAGGGAATGACGTTTTTTTTTTGACAGAATTTGCGACGTTGCCGCACGTTTTGCTCACCTAGCCAGGGGTACGTTTAAAATTGCCTTTCAGTTTAGTACGGGTTAGGGTTTCCCTAGAACTAGGGGGCACCTATTCAGGTGTGTCCTAAGTTTGGGTTGGTGCAAGTGGCCATAAACTAATTTTTTATCCGAACCTTATTTCCTCAAATTTATTTATTGTCAAACTCAGAATTTGTAAAACCCGTTTTTAATCGAGCCCTTTAAAATCAATATCTGAATTTTCGAAACCTTTTATTCCAAAACAATTGTTTGTCAAATCCATTCAAAATAAAACTTTGTAAAATCCGTTTAACGCGATTAATAACATTTTTGACGGATCGGCATAAACCTCCTTCCCTCGTCTTCCAGCCCCGTTTGGCAGATAACCCGACCCAGGATACAATCAAATAAAGGTAGTATACGTAGCGGTTTAAAATTCATCTAGATCCGAGCATGACGTCACCTGGTGAGATTTTTGTGGCGCGAACAGAGAACTACCTACGCACAGCTGATACCAGTTCACTTACAAACATGAAAATTTGAGGATAGTATGGGTTGGTAACGGAGGAGTTCACCAAGAAAAGATTTTCCATTATTTTAACCCTGAAGTGGTAAAAATAAGGATTGAAATTTTAAAAGGATTTTAAAATGATTTTCTGTATCTCAAAAACGAAAAGCAAGATAAGTTTGAAAATTTGTTTGTAGACTCGACTAATAAAATAAGTAAACACGTGCTTCGGCATTTTTTAAAATTCAGACAGGCGGTTGAGAAATAGGGGTGGGTCTGTTTTGAAGGAGGTACAAATAACTCACGCTTACTTACAGTTCTAAATCAATGTAGAACTAAAAATTCGCATTTAGGTTCTTCTTGAAAAGTTAACGAATAGGTGTTTTTGAATTTTTGGAAAATTTGGACGGGCAGTTGCAACCACCCCCCTGTATCCGATAAATATTTTAATCTGTCAAAGTGTGGGGTGGGGTATCAAACTAAAGGAAACAAGGTCAGGAATCTAAAAAAAAATGTTTTTTTTTTCAAAAGTAACAATTTAGGTTGGGGAAAAGGGTTGCAGGTAAAAATAGTCGTCCGTCAACAACGAAGGAATAGGGGATTGTGAGGGAGTAAATCTGGATTCAGCGTTCCATAAGGTAAGCGGTATGACGAGGTAAGACGTAAGGGAAATAAATTACACGGTGGGGACCCTAGCGGGTAGAAATTTGTTTTTTATAAAAATCCAAAAACACATCTAAAAAGATTTTTAGCAGCTAAAATTTTCGGCACCGACCCTCAGAAAGGTGTCTATTTACATACAACTTTTTTTTTTCAAATTAGAAGGCCCCGCTAGTTTTTTGGCGTGCAGCCAAGCAACTCGTGTTTTAGGTTTAGTTATCATCCCGTCCAAAAAAAGTGCTTCCATTTTCTTGTCCTTTGGAAATCTGAAAAATTTAATGTCATGCGAAAAACCTTTTGTCTGATTGTCGACACCACATCCGTGTATACAGCACCTCCTTTTGTTAACTTTTTTCACTGAAATCTAATTGTAAACAAACGACCACCTCGTAATACATATGGCGACTAAATGCTGTCTCTCATGTCTCTCACCAGGTGACGTCAGTTAGGCACGCCTACTCCTGCGCGATATCATATCTGTTTTACTTATATCATGAACTGGACCTACATTATTTACATTATTTTAACATTTTACAAAAAACGTTCTGAAACTGCAAAAAACTTTGCCCGCGTCTTGTCGTTATAACATAACTGATTGTTACAGTTTAGTTTAAGCAATTTTTGTCAACAATATATAAAATAAAAAATGTAAAAAATTTAATTTTTTGTTTGATTTTCTTAAATTTTTTAGAAAATATATTAGTATTTTTCTCGATATACTAACCCACCCCAACAGCTACAAAACCGCCCCTGTTTTTCGTATAAATTTGGAAGACTGTGGATTTTTTAAAATATTTGTATGCAAGTTAAAAATGTCCCTACAAATGGCAAAAATTGACGAGGTTCCTTATTTTAAACTTAACACAACGTGTGCTATTGCAATTTATAAAAGTTTTTTTTTTTCTGATTTCAAAAACGTTAAGGGAAAAGGGGCCGGGTGGGTTAAAAGCAAATTTGAATTTCCCGCTTCCGAATATCACACGTTGCTTGATATGTCAAAAACCACCAGTGAAGAAGGTGTGTATGGAGAAAACACAAATATTCCCAAAGTTGCGTTAAAAAGGAAAGTTATTTCATTACTAAATCTAGCCTCAATTTAACTCTTCCCAAAAACAATATGATTTATGAAAAAAATGCCAGACAGCTTTTGTAAAAAAAATTTAATGCCACAATTTTGGACACATTTTGCACACTCTCCCACAAGTTTTCACAATTTTCATATGAGTGGAGGCTACTTTAAAAGATAGTTGCCCACCCCATCACCCTACATAAATTTGCACAATTTTGCA
Source organism: Oxystoma pomonae (assembly GCA_963921995.1). Taxonomy (NCBI): domain Eukaryota; kingdom Metazoa; phylum Arthropoda; class Insecta; order Coleoptera; family Brentidae; genus Oxystoma; species Oxystoma pomonae. The sequence goes on along the minus strand of OY998172.1, from coordinate 29,688,113 downwards.
TTTATTTTCAAATTTTGCACACCCCCTTGGAACTCGCAGGAGGATTCTCGAGTAACCGAGTTAGCCGATCTCCATATAATACAAACATTTTTAAAAATATTGCCTGTTGAAAGCTAAGTGGGGTACTTGAGAAACCTCCTGCGGATCCCTAGGGGGCGTACAAACTTTAAAAATAGGTGTGCCAACTTGTGCATAATTAGATTTTCAAACAGCATAAACCTTTTGAATGAAAATATTCGAAGAATATCGTTTTTGCGATGGCAACCGTCAATTTAGTTCCTCCATATAAAAATGGCCACAGTTACTAGTGTGTACAAAATTTTCTTGAAGGTGTAGGTTTATGAGTTTAAAAAATAAGTTAAAAAACCTCCGAATCAGTTACTTCAACCGAAAAGAATCTAAAAACGAAAGATCAAAAGATCTTGGGTTGTTAATTTTTTTTTTTCACGCAAGATCTTTTGATGTTTTGTTTTTGTGAGGGATCGTCCTTTTTATGAAATACCAACAATTCGCAAAATTTATTTGCTTCTTTAGGGCTCTAAAATTATATCTTATTATCAGACAAACATAAAAAGAAACAAAAATATGATGTGAAAGTTTTGGTCCATGTTTAACTTTTTGATCCTGATGATGGTATAGTCTACGAAACGATACGTTGTTTTTCTAAAAAGGTTTTTGCAGAACTCATTTACCTCTTAAATTAATTCAATTCGTAATTCTGACCATTTTGCAACTTTTTCCTGCATCTCAAAAACTGCAAGGAACATAATAAATCTATTAATACCATTTTTTAAAGCTCAAAAAAGTAAGGCAGTAATGCGAAAACCGCATTTCTCTATGTTCAATAACAACGGAGTTTCCCATTAAATTCCATCGAAAATGAGACACCCTGTACAATAAGAATAGTGTGATTTTAAAATAAAATGTTTTATGTTATTATACAACCAGCAAAAGATTAAAAGTAAAACGTTATATATTTTGGTATAAACTTGAGAGGACAAAAAAAACAACAATAACAATAACCAAATGTAAAAAACATGAGAAGAAAAAAACAAACAACAAAAAACAAAAAAACAGAGTTTGTTTTTTTTTTCTCACGTTTTTTCACATTTGGTTATTGTTGTTTTTTTTGTCTTCTCAAGATTATACCAAAAAATTTAACGTTTTACTTTTAATCTTTTGCTGGTTGTATAAGACCATAAAACGTTTTATTTTAAATCCACACTATTTTTATTGTACATTCAATATAAGAGCTGTGAAGAAGCAAATACATTTTTCAAACCGTTGGTATTTCAAAAAAAGGAGGTTTCATTAACAAGATCCTTCAACCCATAAACCTACACCTTTATCGGATCGTTAAACCATTCTGCAAACTGTGTAAAAAATATTGGCATTATATTTTTTTTTTAAACGCTGTCAAGGGGGGCAAACTTGGCACACCCCGTAATTGAGTAGAAACGTAAAACATAAGTCAAAATAAAGGTGGAAAATTAGATATTCATAATTCAGGGTTAAAACAGGTAAATTGTGAAACTTAAACTATATTAAGGTTTTCAAACTACAAAACCCGACGCGAAGACAGCGAAAGAGTTTTTAGTTTTAAGGTCACAATTTTTTATTTTTGTGCCTTTTTGCGTTTTAGTAAATAGATGCTTTGACCTTGTTTATCTTTAAAATCAGGGTCGTTAAATCTCATTAGTAGGGTTGCCTTTTTTTTTAATTTCCAACGTTCTAAACATATTAACTTTTTTACCTTCAAACATAAAATTTGCTACATGCCATATTTTTAAATAAATTTAAGTAAAAATGCTTTTTGGTAACAGACTGTTATAAAAATCACCAAACATTTATAGCTTTTTAACCAAAGGTGCTACAAATATGCAGTTTTCGAATACGGACGGGGGGGAGTGTTTAAAGGGGTTATATTTTGAAGTTAAGAGCCCCTTCCCTTCTTTTAGAAAGGGGGTGGAGAAGCTCGCTAATTAAAATTTGGGCGCCTTTTAAGTTTGACATGATGTCTGACACGTCAATTTAGAAAATAGGTAAGCATCAAACTCGGTCCCAAACTGATGATAAGGGCCTTATTATTAATATTTGCTCCTCTATTATTGGCTATCTGGAAGTTGCCCATTACTTTTTATCACAAGGCTAAAATTTATACAATCTTGTTACCCGATCCCATAAACGACAAGAAACCAATTTTAAACCAAATCGGACTAAGTTAGGTGCGCCTTCGAAAATGTGGAAGTAGTTAACTTCATAATTTTATAATTTAATCACAAATTTCAATCCTCTTTCCCAAACACCCACAGACACCAGTTATAAGCTAAATTGGATTTGTTAAAATGCCTTTCCCCCCAAAGAGGGACGAGCGGTCAATGTAATAGCTTTTAAATTCTTGATTAAAACTTGTGTTCCTCGATCCGCAAAAACACCTTCAAGCGCGCGAATTTTAAACGAAATACTTAAATGGTACGATCCCTTTCCCCTTCGAAGAGAACGGGGGCTGCTGACTTTAATATATCATCGAAATACTAACTTTAAAATATCAGCCAACAGAAAACTGAATTAATTTTTAAATATATCATTAATCAATTACACCCCTTATACAGGCCCCGCTACGTAGTCTTTTTTCATAACATTGTATTGTGACTAGAACTATAAACCAGTACCAAATTTGAAGTTGATCGGATATGTAAAAGTTGGTCAAAATTGACTTGAAAGATATCTGCCAAACATATTAGCTTGTAAAAATAATGGTTAAATGCGCCCCCTTTGTCCTGAAAATGATAGGCTGCAACAATTACTTTTTGAGATATAACACTACTAGTTTCCTGTTAAGCTAACTCAGACTTTTTTGTAGCAGCCTTGAAAATGGGCACTATGCGCACGCGTTTAGATTAATAACGTCAAAATATTAGGGATTATAAGTAAAGTTATTTCGGTTTATTTTCCTAACTGTCTTTAAGTTAAAGCATACATATTTGCATCTTCCTTCTTCAAAAAGTAATAATTTTGAGCTTTCTTTGCCAAAAAAAATAGAAGTACATATAAACACAATAAAGATATCTAATAAAATCGTTGTTATTACGGACTTTCGCTACACAAAGTCGGCATAAACTGACTTTAATAAAGTCGGCACTATTTTTGACAGTTTCGTACGCAACTACTCCTGTATTAAAGGTCGGCACAAACATTATAAAAGTCGACATTATTTTGACAGCACCGCGCCCAAAAAAGATCTGGTCGGATAGCTCAAATCAGAGAGCATATAAATCTAAATAGAGAGGACACCTGATGGTAAATTTGCGACCCCGCTCAACTGACTTGAAAACCAAGTGGCGCAGCTATCGTTTTTTTTAGTTCTTGGCTTGGAAACTTGGTCGCCACTTTCGCTTTCGATTTTGCTTATTTTTATCGTGAAGCAGTGGCGGCACACAGGAAAATCGTATTCTTTTGGACGAGAGAGAAAATCATTATCAGGTGTTAAATTTCTGAAAAAAATTCTTTGTCTCTCCCTTTTGGAGAAGACTTCCCATGATGGGAATTGACACGGTTACGTCACAACCGCCTCTTCTGGATTAGGAGAACAAAACCATTAGCATATGAGACTATCAGTTTTCACATACCTTCTCACCCATTCTGATCTCCCAATCATGTATTTTTCAAACATTCGGAAATGACGGGGTTATTAATATTTGGTACAAAAGCAAAGTTTGGATGGTTTGCTTCAAATGTTTGTTTCTCTAGCAAAATTGAAGTAACCTTGGGTAGCAAAATATTTAAAAGAAATAAAAAACACTTATTTTTTACCGGAGAAAACCTAAATTATATGCTCTCTGCTTTTTCCTAAATTATTACAAGCAATAAAGGCTTAAATATAAGTATATACGCCAGTGATATCGATATTCATTCAACGCCCGGGATTACTGTCGTTTTAATTTTAAATAAATATTCCCCCGTTTCATCCTGGCGCATTCAGCTAATAATAAAAAACTTGCTGTGAATGGCATTGGCTTGCTAGTCGAATAATACCATTACGTGTTCTCTCTATTTAGATTAGTATGCTCTCTGCTTAAATGTAAGTTTCGATTAGCCCCGGCAACGAAGAAGAGCCCCCTGTAACTTCAATTTTTAAATAATAATCAATCACCTGATAAAAATAACTGTGTTTTCTTTCTTATTGCTAGATAAGGGTACTTAAACGAAAAAATTTAAGTGAAACTTTAGTGAAAAAAAAGTGAAGATTTGCTCCAGTCATTTCATGACTGGAGCTCACTTTATTAAAGTTTCCATAACTCCCCATTAACCACAAGACGTGCATATTACCTGCAAAATTACGTAATTTTTTTTTGTTAGCTTTATTTTATATTTGATTCTGTCAACTCACGTGACAGTGTTTGTTCTTTTGAAAATATTTTCAAAAAGAATGTTTAGAAGTGTTTTTGATTAAGGAAGATACAGGATATATATTGCTTTATGGGTAAGCGTAAAAACAGTTACACCCGGTCCACGGTGCATCATAAAACGCATCACGTGACTCTGGTGCACATGGTGCTTTTTTGAAGCAGGGAAGCAGGGTGGGCACGCGATGGCGTGCACGGGGCTTTAGAAAAATAACCCGAAATAACTTTATTCCTGACGGCATATCAAATAGCGATAAATAAGGTTGTTATTTTTATATCCTAACTAAAACTCCCTAATGTGATTTTGGCGGCAATATGTGGTTAATAACAGCGATTTTACTTTTCTATTTACTTTCCTTCTGTCAATCCACTGGTGTTTTTGGCGACTTTTTTTAAAAAGAAAACTTAAAATTGTTACTTTTACGGCTTGTTAAATAACTATAACTAAAAATGTTGTTATTTTTGTATGCTTTCTAAAAACTTCTTAGTACTGGTACTTTTAGCGCCTATCTTTACCTACACACTTTTCAATAATTTCCCAATAACACATTAATCAACCTTTAAACTCTGCTTGCTACTGACTTAACAGATATGTCAGTGTCAACAAAAGTTTTAAATTTGCATTGGTTAAATTAACTTAAGCTCAAAGAAGATCAAAGGGCACAGATTCAAATAATGCTTTTAATGGTAAGCCATAATAATGAAGCTTTAAAATTAGCTTTTAGTTTGGTTATAAACTAATTTTAACAATAAAGTCGAATTGGCATAAGCCGAGTCGGCACTATTGTTGACATGAATGACAGGTACGCAAGCAAAGTACGAACGGTAGGATTGCCGATTTGAGTGAAAGTCATTTAAATTTTGTTTGAAGTTGGGAACATATCAGTCTGGCCTGAGGCTCAAAAAGGGTTTTGACTTTGATGTCCGCAAAAAAAGTTGAAATTATTGAAAATAGTGTGTTCTTTCGACAAAGTACGTAGCTACTTTTGGATAAACTTTATTGTTACAGTTTTCTGGTCATTTATTTTATTTTTTAGCAACGTACGGAAGGCACAATTCACTTTTTGGTTGATTCCAAAAAAAAATATACAGGGTGGAGATTTTAAATGGAAATTGGCGTAGCGGGTTAAAAAATTGTTTTTTTCAAAAACTCCAAAAACAGGTCGACTAAGATTTTTAGCAGCTAAAGTTTTTTACAAAAATTTTTTGTGAGCGGACCCTCAGATAAGGGTCTATTCACATACAACTTTTTTTGTCAATTAAAAAACAGTTCTATTTGAAGTCTGACACAATAAGTTTTTGAGAATTTTTGACACATGTATTAACAAACGGGGTCTTCTCCTTTCAAAAAAAAGTTCTATTTGAATAGAGCCCTTTCTGAGGGTCCGTTCACAAAAGTTTTATGACTAAAATTTTTATTTCTAAAAATATAAGTTGACGTGTTTTTGGATTTTCCTAAAAACCGAATTTCCAACTCTCCAGGGGCAATGTTCCATTTGAAGCCCAACACAACTATTTCTTGAGGATTTTGACCATATTAATAGAAGAAGTTAAGAATGGGCAAAGACGTCTGCGCATCCAATTTTCGAGGGACACAAAGGAGTCAGGCATTTTAAACTACACCATAGAACAAAATTGGTCGAATCGCCTATTTTTGCAGTTAGCCACGCCGAGTATAATAAACCAATTTTTATACTCTAGTTAAAGTTTGTTATATTACTCTACTCTAAAAGCCTTCAAAAATAATCTAGGTAAGTTGCAGGTTACACCGGTGTAGCTACCGTACGGATTTTCGATGAATACCTATCTCAAAATTGATGTTTGTTTACCTCTTTAAAATCAATTTAAACCTTCTTTATTTTGTATTTCTTGTGCTTTTCGGTCAGTTCCGAGTGGTAAGAAGGCAGATGCATAGAAATAGAAGAAGTTCCCCCTTTTATTTCTATGGGCAGATGGTTGCCTCACTCAGATAAATAAAGCAAATAAAATTCAAAATGTTACCCGATGATGTCGGCACAACCCAAGTATATAGAGCAGGAAATATTAAACTTAAAGTGGAAAACAAGCACAAAGACGAAAGAGGCTCCAAACTTAATCTGGTCCAGCTCTAAGTGAGTGGACAATCCTCATTGGGGAACTAGAGGACTGTTGACATCCAAACCGATCTAACAGGTGGGTATTTTGTCAACTGACGACAAAAGTAAAGCCATTTTGTATAATCAATAGCATATTAGGGACTTTTTGGTAAGGATACAAAAATAACAACTTTTGTGGCTATCGTTATTTGACAAACAGTCAAGAATAAAATTATTACAGTTTATTTTTCCAACTGTTTTTATGCTTACCTATAAAGCAAAATATTGTGCATCTTCCATAATCTAATACTAACATTTCTAAATATTCGTTTTGAAAAAATTGCGAAAGACTTTGACGTGGATTAACAGAAGTGAATATAAATAAAATAAAATTAACAACAAAAATTACGTGCAAAAAAGGAAGTTAAAAAACCTCCATACTAACACTAAACACAAAATATCATTTGTCTTTTAGTTTCTTTTCGGTTGAAGGGTTGAAGTAACTCATATGGAGGTTTTTTAACTTCCTTTTTTGTTTTAATCGCCTTAGGAGCGTAAACCTATTAAAAATATTAACAGGTCAGGACGAACCCGTATTAGGTGACTTAGATAAGTATCAGTGCGGAACGATGCCTATTTGTGAGTGATTAAAATTTGGAAATCAAAATGTATGATGATGTTTAATAATGTCTGGGGCGGGTGACCAGTGAAACCACTGACGAGTCCACGCTGGTTACCCAGGGCGAAACATCGTTTGATCGTTTCTCTTTTCGCTTTGGTCCTTTGTGTGTTCCTTATGGGATGCTCAAGCAAGTTTGTATTTTCGTTGTTTTCCTCCCGAGATCTTCTGATCTTTTCTTTTTAAAAATTACGTGATTTTGCCGTTAATAAGTTAATATATCTTTATCTACAATTTTAAGCTTATTTCCATATTCTTCACTCAATCAACTTCAAAGTATGTATTTTAGTCAATTTTTTTCAAAACGAATGCTTAGAATTGTTAGTTTTTGATTGAGACACTGAATATATTGTTTTATAGGTAAGTGTAGAAATAGTTAGGAAAATAACCGAAATAACTTTATTCCTAATGGCTTGTCAAATAACGATAGCCACAAAAGTTGTTATTTTCGTAAACAGCCCAAAAAGTCCCTATTGTTTGTGAGAAACTTGCTTCTGTTATTTTTAGAAAATATAAGGAGCACTTGAGCCTTACATGTGTAGATTTGAGACCAATCATTCCCAGAGACTATATACAAGTTCAAGGATCAACAATGACTAAACTCTTCTATTTCTATGACAACAAACAATTGGACCGACACCAGTTTCTGTAAGTACCTACACAAGAAAACTAAGTCTCCTTTTTTGAGACGGTTTATAAAAGTCACTATGTATTATTATCTTCTTTATTTTTGGTTTTTAAGCAGTTGACATGGTTAGAATTTATCATAGTAAGTCTGAATAAAAAAAGACTCTTCTAACTAGTTTTGGGGTTTGAACTTTGGGCTAGGATGACCGACAAGGTCTTAAGTTATATCGTTTTTCTTTGTTTCAGAATAATGCGGAGGCCAGAGCAACCTTTTTGAGCTGTGAACAAGTTGGATAATTTTCCATTTGACTTAGACTGGATAATTAGTTAATAAATATTACAAAAAGTTTGACTTTGTATAGTTATTTTCATAATAAATTTTATTTAATATAATTGGTAATTAAACTATCTTGTTTATTAGGAAGATTTCAATGTTATTTTATTTAAAATTTTTCAGTTTATTTTAAAAGTTTACTAGAATAAAATGCATCCATTTAAAATAATCACGATTTTAGTATAATTTAACAGCAATAAAAGGTAAATATTTTGAAGAGGGCAATCCCATTCACAAAATGAAATACATACTCTAGTCAAATATAGAAAAAAGATATTTAAATTTAGGGATCTTTTACCCGGGTAACTGCATGGCTTTTGAAAGACTTATTATTTTCAAATTTTTAGTTTTATTCAGTTTTTTGAAACGTCTACAAACTTCTTTTTATTAACGCGCTCCAAAACAATACACTTTGTTTATTTGATGATACATCTGTTGCAAATTTAAATTTCCCGCCTGTCCAGCACGCCTGCCCTTGTTTACAAACAAAGTTCAGATATACTTCAACTTTTAAATTAACTACACAAATTAAATTAAAATTTTCAAATTTAACTTTTAATTAATGATTTAAATTTTTAGTTTTATTCAGTTTTTTTAAACGTCTACAAACTTCTTTTCATTAACGCACTCAAAAACAATACACTTTGTTTATTTGATGATACATCTGTTGCAAATTTAAATTTCCCGCCTGTCAGGCACGCCTGCCCTTGTTTACAAACAAAGTTCAGATATACTTCAACTTTTAAATTAACTACATAAATTAAAGTAAAATTTTCAAATTTAACTTTTAATTAATGATTTAATGATCAAATTACAAAAGTTTACCATTTTTATAATAAACACTATAAAAACTTTATTTAAAATTAATCATTTGTTTATTCTTAATTTTATTTAAGTTTGATGTCGAAAAAATAATGTTAACTTTGTGAAAGTGACAGGATTTGTCCATAAGGCTTATTGGCTCAGCCATAAAAACTAAAAAACAATTAATTTTTAAAAACATTTACATTACATCTTGTATTTCAATATGGCCACCAAAAAAGCAAATATTCTTTTTGATTATACATAAAATGCAGTTTTTTTAACTCAAATCGCTAAAAAATCTCAAGTGTCATTGAAATTTATTTTTTTTTTATTTTTTTTTGCATTTGATCTTTTATTTTTTTATCGCCAAATTTCTGATAAAACCTTGGTGCAAAAAAGGTCAATAAAATTGACCATTTTTTCAGTGTTTAAACTATATTTTTTTTGTGAAAAGAGTGTAGATGCTACAAAAAAATTTATGAAATATTTTTTGCTCAACATAGGATTCTATACAACTCCCAAAAATTCGTTTTTAAAAAATTAGTTTTTTTAATAAATGGCGCAAAAAAATCTAAAACTCCAATTTTTATAAATTTTGAAATATTTAAAATAATTTCCACGAAAAACTAAACGTGCTACAAAAAAGTTTATTCGACATTTTTTACTTAAGCACATTTTTATAAGGTGTTACTCTCTAAAATGTATATGGTGGATTTTGATTTTTACCTTAAATAAATCGACCAAAAAGTGAAGTGTGGGAAAACTTGTTAAAAATATAATGTAAAGCAGAAGGCACAATTAAAAAAACAAGCTACTAAATACTATGGGCAGATTTTCAAAGCCCTTAAATCAATGCTGCATGTAAGTTGTTAAAATATAAATACTACTACTACTAGTGAAAGATATAAAATACTAAAGTTTTGGTATTTTGTGTCTTGTAATTTGTATCTCGTGCAAGAAAATTCCGCAAAAAAGTGATGATAAAAATCACTGTTTAGTAACTTTTATTTTAATTGTGCCTCCAGCTTTAGGATATGACCCTATTTATACCACATACATTTTGATAATTGACTAGTGCCCTTTGTTACAGTTTTGCAAATTCTAACGTCGAAATACCCCTTTAGCTTATGAGAATTATATGGTTTAAATATCGCGAATATTTGATCCCTTCCGTGTGACCTTTTCTATAAAGCTCAGACCTCCGTCACACTCAATATCGTTCCGCTCTCTTTTTTTACGTGGCACTAAAGTACGGTGGCCCCTAACCGCCTGCTCACTTCTGACATCACATGCGGGAAATTTATCAGTTGTTATGTGCCTCTACCCGCCAGCGCAGTTCACAGTTCTCACTTCCCATTTCTGACGTCAGAATCATAGTAATTTTTATACGTGATAAGTGAGTTGCATAAAAATAGAAGTTGAGAATGGGCAAATTGCCTATTTTTGCAGTTAGACACGTCAGTTTTCTACGGCTGACTCCGAGTATAATGAACCAATTTTTATACTCTAGTTGAAGATTGTTTTTGAAAAACATTTAAATGCCAAAAGGAAACGCATTATTACACAACTTCAAGGATTAACCACTTCTAATTCTATGACAATGAGAGGAACTTAAAAACTTTAACAACTAAATCGACAATAGTTTCTAGTCAGTAAGTACACAAGAAAACTAATTTTCATTTTTTCCTACGGTTTACAAAAGTGATTATGTATTATTAGGGAAATTTTGGAACGCTTAAATTTTTGACAACTTTGACAGCCGCTGTGATATTGTTTAACAACCACTATTGCACGTATCAGTTTTACCAGAGTTTTTGAAACACATTAAAAACTTTCACTTGTAGTAAATTTAGAGATAAGGAAAGACGCAAAATTGGGCTTAATTGTACAAAATAATTGTTTTATATGTTCGAACCAGGTGATATTTTATTATTTTTAAAATTAAATGCGCCAAAATTCTCTAGAATGAACCAAAAAAATATCTAAGACGAAATGGATTCGTAGCTTACGGCAGTGGTAGTGGTTAATTACCATAACCACTACAAAGTGACAAATAAGCGTTCCAAAATTTCTCTATTATCTACTTTATTTTTGCGCTTTAAGTAGTTGAGGGGTTAGAATTTGATATAATAAGTGTAAATGAAAAAGGCTTTTATAAGTTAATAAGTTTTGGAGTGAACTTACTTATTAATTACATTCATTTGTTGATTATGAAGGTTTGAATGTTATTTTATTAGAAATATTTAAGTTTGTTTTAAAAGTGTACAGAATAAAATACATCCATTTAAAATAATTATAATTTTAGTATAAGATTCAACCTCAATAACATCGCATTTACCATGATCAGTAAAAAGTAACCACAAAATGAACAACATATTTTAGTAAAATGTACAAAAAATTATTCCTGGTAACATTGGCCTTTAAAGACTAAATTATTATTTTTAAATTCTAAGTTATATTTTTAGGAAAATTTGTTTTATTCAGTTTATTTAAACCTCCAAAAACTCCTTTCCGTTAGTGAACTCCGAAATAATAACTTTTTTTTAATGTGGAAAAGAAAATAGAAATATAATTTGGTGTTATACCTGTAAGAAACCATTGCATATTTAAATTTTCTGCTTGTGAAGCAGACCTACCCTTGTTTAAAAATAAAGATCTACGTAAATTAAAGTAAAAATTACTTTAATTACTACTCATTAAAGAACAAATTACAAAAGTTTATCATTTTTATAATAAAACGACACCATAAAAGCTTTATTAATTGAATTATTTGTATATTCTTAATTTTATTATGCACCCAATCAACCATTTTTCTCTTATAGTTGCAAATAGCTGCTCTCCCATTCTTTCAACCCTTTTATTTCTGTAGTGGTTTGAAAGCCATTCCGGAAATTATAAATAAAATGAATAAACCTTGAAGTGCGACGGTTTTGCAGCCGGCTGAGAGTTAACCTCAAAATTAATTAATTCCAGACACTTTTTTTTAAACTACCGCCTCATTTAACAGCGGTTTATTTTCAAACATGTTCAGCGAATCCAATTTTTAAGTTTTTAACCTTAAAACATGAAACAGTAACGGAAATAAATGAGAAGGAGAACTGTGAACTGAGCAGGCGGGTAGAGGTACGTAAGAACTGATAAATTTCCCGTTTGTCACGCCAGAAATGGGAAGTGAGAACTGTGAAGTGAGCAAGCGTATAGGGGCACGTAACAACTGATACATTTCCCCTTTGTGACGTCAGAAGTGCAATTCTGATGTTATATCTGCGAACCGAGAAGTGAGCAGGAAAATATAGGGGCCACCGTACTAAAGCCTTATCAATATTTTAAAAGGACGCATTTTACTTTTTTGCGGCTGATAATTCAGTAACATATTTAAAAGATGGTTTTAAGTAATGCGGATAATTCAGAGGAAGTTTTTTTACACCGCAGGCGAAAACGTGAAACAAACTATTTGACAAAAAGTTTTTAAATTTTTTTGGGGTTGACACTAAACTTTACGTAAATAGACCATTGGTGTGGAATCTAAATGAACCCATCACCAGTTTGAAAAATCCAAATTCGTGTTGACTGGCTTTTGACCAAATACTACTGTACCGCTCTGATGGTGCTCGGTGATGGGACACAGGAATGGACCATTCGGTGCGTGGGAGACCCGGGCGTAGTGAGACACGTCTGCGCCGACGCGTTGGATCCGGATTGACAGCGGGTGGTACCGTGACGTCATAACGGGTACAACTCGTGGTTGTTGACACTTGTGTAGGTGCAGGCGCTTGGTGTCGGTTCCAAAACTTGAGAATGCGAGTTGAAGTACTGCTGGAAGCAGACATAAAAGTTAGATATGGTTCAGTGTATATTGAATTTAATGATTATGAAATAAGACTAAGCTGAACTAAAAGCATGTTGATCACTTATAAAGTGGTTTCGACAGGCCTCAGACAGTAAGTACTACTGTAACTCACTTTTCACAAGCTTTTAAATAAGAAGTCTTATTTCATGGTCATTAAAAAGCCTACAGAATGTCAAAGAAGACAAAATGTAAGAGATTTAAAACATTTCTAAATATCTAACACGTAAATAACTTAGTAACCGATAGCGGTATTGTTTTAAGTTTTGTTTTAACATAATTTTCGGGTTCCTGTGATATATAGCCATAATTTCAAATTTGTTGCTTGTAAAATGCATTCGTTTGGATGTCGAATGTTGTACTTTACTGCATACCGCACACTATGCTGTAAAGTGTCTTATATATATATATATATATATATATATCTTGTACCTAACACATGCGTAAAGTGTTTTTATCGCCCTTGCCGGCTTGACCGAACTTGCTTGGCGTCGGTCGGTCAACTGCCGTTACGTGCGGTAAAGTATCAATCTCCGCACTTGCTTTTTGATTAGTTACGTGAGTTTCCACGAGTCAACTTTGCGGTATTAAAGATCATTAAATCTGGCGCAGAAATTAACTAAACTATAAATTTTCATAAAGCCTGCAACAGTTTTGTGGAAAAACTCAAAAAACGCATAAAATAGTAGCGATTTTACAAAAAATATTTTTGTTTTGATAGATAAACGAAAAAATTTGAAGGTACTAATCAAAAAACTATTTCGAAATATCTATATAAAGACACAAAAATTGGTTTTATTAAAAAGTTAATTTTTTTAAAATAGTACCCATGTCCGCCATATCAATTTCTTTTTTTACAGAGTATACCTACTATTATTGATGGGCAATATAATTTAAGAAGAATTCAGCCTGCAAAAATGTATCCTATTTTTGCTAACGTCCATCCCCGAGGTAGGCAGACGCACAAAATTTTTAATTTAGAAATGTTTAGTTTTACATGTGGATATTTAAAAATGTTTAACGAAGCCACGCAGGGTACTTTTCTAATTATATACAAATAGGTTAGGACAATATTATAATTTAGGTTGTGATCTGCTATTCTAACTGAGTATTTAACAAAAAAAAAACACTTTTAGTAAACAGAAAAATTCAAACTAGAGGTTGCACAGTGTTATAAAAGAAATGCTGAAATTGTGAAAAATAAATGGTGGGTCTTAATTAAAGAATATTAGGATTGCAATTTACTATACGACAAGGCTTGTTAAAATAGATAGTGTAATCTACTGTTCATTCAGTGTACTAATACTATTCGGTATATGATTATATAAACTAGGAATAAAGAATATACGTTACTAGCACAAACTATATCTTAGGTTACCAGGCTAAAAATTTACTTATTGCAGCAAAAGTTTTGGTGTTTTCAGACAAGGCGACCAAGAAATCAAAGCTGGAATTTCTAAACAAATACTGGAGTAATTTGTCACTTTTTAACCCATTCCACCTTGCATTTTTCTTAATGAAAGTCATAGGAACATGGTAAATATATATGGTAGCGCAAAAAAACGGGATTTTTTTGACTGTCCGTTTCTTTAAAAAAAAAATCCGATTTCAATAATGTTTACCATTTTTAAAAGCCAAGTCTCTTAGACTTTAGACCACGGTGCCAAAATTGACAACTGCTTAACTAACGAAAATAGGTAGACCCTTGCAATTTTTTTATGTGCGCCACTGGTAGAAACCTTAACTTTTGTGTGTAACGCTTTATCCTTCTCGAGAGTACTGATGTAACGCTTGTTAACATCGGGTCAAAAATAAGAAAGTTATAAACTTTTGAAAGAGTGCGTTTAATAAACCCAATTCAGTTAGACCAAAATATAAATTCCGAATTTTTCGAAAATTTTTCGAAAATGTCAATATTCATTGTCATTTGGCTTGACAAAATTTGGTTTCAAAATACCTATTTTTCAAAAAAATGTTCATCATTTTAGATTTGTAAATTCTTACTTCTACGGTGGGATTTACTATAAGAGTTTAGTCTATTTTAGAACGGTCCTAAGTTTAAGTGAAATTTTTGGTTTTAAGCATTTTAAATCAACCCTCCTTAAGGTTTAGACATAGTTTGATTTACAAGAAGAATTTGAATAAATCTGTTTATTGACACAATCTTTTGTTGGACTTAAGAAGAAAGTTTCAATTCAGAAGAAAAGAAAATTAAAAAATTTAAACGCACGCGGGATTTGAATAGTAAACACTCTGTGGAACAAATTAAAATTGTGGTTATATGTCACTTGTATATTAATTTTTCCAATTAATAGTTGATGTCACACAACGATTTAGATGGATAATAATAAAATAAGGAATAGATTAATTTTCATAATAATAATAATTTTTCACTGTCGAAATATCAGTTTCAAAATATTAGCTGTATTTAAATCTCAAACAGCGAGTTCGGATTTCTTACCTCTGCTTGTACCGTGACTTGCACTAACCTCTACTGATGAAAGCTACAGCTTTAAAATGAGTGGGCTTTGAGTAAGGAACTGAGCTTTTAGATAACCTCGATGTTTTAATTTCAGTTTGTAACTAAATTAATATAGTTGTTGTGGAATTTTTTGTTTGGTATATTTTTCGTGCATAATAGGTAACCTTCACTTATATTTGTTTTGCCTCGTAGTTCCCCATAAATATATTTTTTGCGCTGAAAACGAGTTCAAAATATGGTGTTTTTCGGATCAAAATTGGAGGTATTTTCTTGGTTAATAAACGACTTGGGAAATTATAGACGAACTTATTATCAATTGCCAATCGTTTCTGGGGGCTATAAATTTAAACCAGCCCCCAAAGGTGGTCCAAAAAATCACCAACTTTATAACCTCAAATACAAATAATGAAGCTATTATGTGTCAAATTTTTGACGTATTCACCATTTGCCATTTTGAAACATGTCAAAACAAATAAGTTTTAATGCATTTTCTCTTAAAATATGGTATATTTTGAGAGAAAAAGCAGTTTTTCAGTGGTATTTTGCAAAAACAATACAAGATAATCAATAACTTTGTGTCTTGTCTGTATGGGTAAGTGTTTTTTAAAAATTTGTTTTAACATTTAGTATCCTCCACAGGTGTAAATATTTAGGCCTGTGGGGATACTATTTTAGATCTTAGTAAATCCCACTGTAACAGTCTGGGCTTTCAAAATGGTTACAGTAATGGACAGGCAAAAAAGTCCAGTTTTTGTGGGCTATCCTACATTTCAACGCATCGGTATAAATCTTAACGCGTTAAAAAAAAGACTACATTTTTTGCATGATGTTGTACCTTTCGAACAGTAACTATACAATAAAATAATAAAAGCTGTATAAAACTGCTATATATACAAGGCCCAAACAAGATCATTTACATAAAAATAGTGTTTTTGGTTAACTGTAAAAGTTCAGGTATCCCGGATCTTAGTTTTTTTTTGTGTTTATTTAAAATTAATAAGACGTGGTTTTTTTGGTCCTATATATGTATATGTATTATAGAGTTAAATAATTAGTATTTGCTAAGAAATAATTGCTAATTTTTCCAAGTGTTACCAAAATATATTGTATTGTTGTATAATTATTATTAATAATTAACTTATTTTATAGAAGTAGATATGTTTAGAAAAATGAAAGTTATGGAGAATTTTCAGCAAGGTGAGAAAATGCCTAGAAGGTATTTATCTCCAGGTAAACGAAATTATTATTATACTTTACTTTAGAAAGCAATAACTCGAGCAAAAACGAACGTCTAATGCTCCAGATAAAACTTCAAGAAGACTTCGAAAAATGAGTGAAGAGGAATTGAACAGATCAAATAAAAGGGTTTGACTGCATTCTAAAATCTTCGATTTGTTCCAACAGATAAAATTATCTATTGGAAATGTTGTTTACGATATGTGTAAAGCCAAGAAATATGCTCGCAAGGCTATCCTTGAAAAGATAAACCAGAAATAATTTTGCCACATTGGAATTACCAATTTGTCTAAAATTTCAAAAGTGATGCGCTTCAAATATAAAAAACCAATAATAGAAAAGTGTTACGCAAGTTGTCCAGTGGTTTTTTCAAAAAGATAGCCATTTTAAAGAGATTATTTAAGAAACAAAAATTCGAAAGTGTCAAGGCAAGTTGTTTTTATTGACGCAAACTGGATATTTGGGAAGAGAACTTTAACAAGACTAAAAACATTACTATTTCAGTAGTGGCGGCTCGTGATCTATGAAGAGGAGGTTTTTTTTTGTGGCTTGCACGACTAAGTCATTTTTTTGGAGGATTCAAAAAAATATCAGATAATTAATTCCAGATATATATAATATATATTTAAAAAAATACAAAATATATTATCATTAAGTACAGTGTCTTAATGTGAGTCTGGGTGTTCTCATGTTCTTTTATTTTATGTGTAAAAGTCAGATACTATATTTTTTGTCCACGCAGGATCTACAACGTCTCGACTAATCAGCAAGCAAAGAAAACAAAACAAAGGATTAGTTGAATTGCATCCACAAATCCAATTATTTTTTTCATAAATGTCTATTTTTAATTTTCTGTCTGTCCCTAGATCTGCCCTTAATGGTCTGCGCAAAGTCAATTTCAAACAGCTAAAATAATTTTTCAAGTACTCTACCGTGAAAATATTCATTATAAAATCGCTAAACGTGCGGATGCATCACGGATGCATCACGAACCACAGCAACAAAGCTAAGTAAGCGGACTGAAGCACACCAAGGGTGAGTTCGCGATGACGCTCGGCAGAGCGGGCGGGGATTAATGACGTTACGAGCAGAGTGCACAGAGATTTGTTGATCATCTCGAACGCTATAGATTCGAGAATCATAACCTATAATAGTTTTCTGTTTTATTTTTGTTTTGAAAACTTGGATATGTTTTTCGGCAGCAGTGAGGAAGACGAAAAAAATGAGCCTGTTCGACGTTGGTATATATCCGTCCCTTTCTCCCTTAGTAAAAGAGGAAAGGACAGAGATGCATCACCGTCGAACAGTTAACCGTCGAGTTTTTTAGAAAACTGCAAGAATCTTATATTTCATAAGTGACAAGCACAGCATATCGATTTTATTCGCAGTTTTATCAGATCCGACCATGTACTTTGCAAAACTACTAAATTTATAAAAATTTTAGTTGCTTCAAAAAAAAAAGATTTTTTTTAAGGTTAAGGTTCGTTCGTTCTCGATCCACGCGCTCGGTTCACATAGGGCTCGCTCCATGCGCAAGCTCTTTGTTATCTCGAACAGAAAATGGCTCGCCCCTAGCGTCAAAACGAACAACACCCCAAATGAGTGCGCCTTTCTTTATTGGAATTCGTGATATCCCCCGCTACTCCCTACTGAAAAAATACAGACATATCCTACTATGCTCTACCTAATTCATCGCATGTGCGACTGTTGCGAGTCATCAAGTAGAGGTTAATTTCATTCGGCGGCGAACGCAGCTGGTAGCAGGTGCTGCGTTGAACAGAGGGACGTAGCAATGAGAGCATGCGAGACGGAAAGAGACCTGGCTATGTTAAATTATAAATACTCATCTAATTTTGACGCGGTGCCATAATAATCAGCGCTGATAATAGTAGGAAGTTTCGGAAACATTAAAAAGAATAATATAAATTAGATATTTTATTATTACTTCCTTATTCTGTGTGGGGGTGCACGTGCTCATGTGCTTCTATGGAGGAACCGGCACTGAATAATACATGCTGGCAATAGAGAAGGCTTAATTTTAAATGCCGGTTTAACATTTTCTTCACCCAAAAATCTGAATGAATGAAATGGGAATATGGATGCAGAAATATTTTAGAATTAGCTCAAAGAAAAACTTTTAAAATATCTAGAAAATCCTTCCTTAATTGTATTAGATAATGCCTCATATCATAGTAGACTCAAGATAAATTTCCTATAAGAAGCTGGAAAAAGGAAGATATACGAGAGTGGCTGTCAAAAAAAACATAAAACATGTATATTTATTGTTTGAAGGTGACCTATTAATCAAATGTAAAGAGCAGACCTTGAAAAAAAATATATTGTTGACGAATTAGCCCTCAAATATGGTCATAAAGTTTTGAGATTATCGCGCTACGGTTGCCATTACAACTCAATAGAATTGGTATGGGCTATTATCAAAAATTTTTACAACAAATATGCCTGTAAAAATATCGGTGAGGCCAGCGCTATAAAGTTATGGGAAGAAGCGCTTAGGAAGTTGAAAAAGAAAACTGGTGAAAATATGCAGTTAAAGAAATTGTTTTTGAATATTATGAGAGGCAACAGTCTATAGACGAAGTGGGACCGTTAATTATTAGAGATGATGGTAATGTTTCTGAGGATTCTGAAAGCATAAATAAAATATCAGATGCAGTGGAAAAGATATTTAATACTTAATATATATAAGAAGGTACTTTTTTGTCACGAGACCATAAAATCGGTTCCTTTTGGACCCAAAACTTTATAAAACAAAATTTAGAAATTTATTATATATTTTATACCTAATTATAATTTGATAATATCTCACCTAAAGTAATTTTTTATTTAAGAGTAAAGATTATTTTTTTTTACTATCAGTAACGTTAGCTCAGGAAATTTCGAAGTTACGTTCAAAACAGGTCATGTGATATCCATACCTTTTAAAGTTAATCAAACATCAAAATTGGACAAACTTTAAATGCAAGGCTCATTTTGTAAACACGACTCGGAGCACTTTTTTGATTTTTTGCCGAATAAACCACCAATTTAAATGTATGAATATTTCCTTAGATTAAATAGAGACAAGTTATCTGGTCCAACGAAAACTCGTAGGCAATTAATAACCACTGTTTATTTACAAAATTTTCAATCACCCGACAAAACCAAAACAACGAATTGGAATAAATTCCATATCGTTCTAAACGGGAGGAAAGCGAAGGAGATATGTAGAGAAGCGACTAAAACCCACTTTGCGTTCCACGATTTCATTGGCCGACTCAAGGTTACATGATTGTGAGGCTAGGGCTTTTGTGTTTAAATCTTTCTCAGCATCACCTTTTATTTTCAAACGCACACTAGCAGGATTTATTTGGGTAGATCGCAAAAACGGTTAGGGTCTGGGTTGAGCCGGGTTGGTTCGTTGGGTAGGGTTGGTTTTGGTTGGGTTGGTTATTATTTTGTTTTTTTTTTGTTAATTTGTAGGAATGAGAACGTTAATAAAATCAAGATATATCTATAACCTCACATTCATGTAACCTTGAGTCGTCCAATGAAAACGTGGAACGCAAAGTCTCTCGTATATGTAGGGTGTGACGCAGTGGCGAAAACAAACCCAAATGAACAAATGAATGGCAGAGCGAGCGTCTGTTTTGCCGCGGTCATTCTTAAACTGTGAGCATGCATTTGATGTGCTTTGCCTGTTGAGTAATCGATTCCTCCCGCGGCTTCGAAAATTAGGTCCCAAGATTTCTCATATAATAATTCAACCAAAGTCTCCGTAAGCATCGGGTATCTTTAAGTGGTTATTCTAAGAATATTTTGAAATGATGGCCTTAGCAAAAAATTTTAGCTTATTCGGCAAAAAAACGCTCCGAGTCGTAACTTAGTTTTTACAAAATATGCAGTGCTTTCCAATAAAAGTTCAGCCAATTCCGATGTTTATTTGCCTCCAAAAAGGATGGATACCACATAACCCGTTTTTAACGTCACATCGACTCCTAAAAACATAGTCTTCGCTGACAGCTTTCCTTGTCATGCTCATGCTAAATTTTGCTTGTAAGGGTATTATTGACTCCACATTTTTCTATTCAATAGAGACATTTTTCAATTTTTTTTCTAATCTTGCAGATATAAGCAGCAAAATACGCCATATCTGGATCCATATTACACAAAAATTATAGTCAAAATTCAAAACTATTACTATACAGAACCCTAGTTTTAAGCTTTAGCGTTAAAATGAGACGAAAAGTTCTAAAAAATGTTTGTACTTGGATAGCAAAATGTGGGGCCAAAAATACCCTTGCAAGAGAAATTTTTCATAAATAAATCTTAACACGTAAAAATACGTTAGCATCTAAGCGAATAGTCGAAAAATCCATTTTTTATAAGTTACTTTTTGAAAAGTTAAAAATTAATTAATTTATTCGATATATGATTTTACATTTTACTCTTTTATTTAAGTTTTAATTACAAAAAAAGTCCTATAGAATACAAATTGTATGGCCTCTGGTATAGAGGATTAATAATTGAAAACCATTTCAAAGGGACTATTTTTTTTACTTATAAACAAAACAAGGTAACGTGTATATATTCGGAAAAAACAGATTTTGTGGAATTTAAAAATAACATATGTGGAAAAGCCATCTAAAGAATTTATTTTTAACTTTAGAACTTTTAAACTAAAAAGTAATAAAATAGGATTGCTTAAAAATTTGTGGAACCCAAAAATATTTTGCCTTTTGTTAAAAATAAACCAAGTATTAATAGCTCAATTATTTTTTTAATTGGATATCCTGCATACTAAGTATGTTATTTTAATTATTCTGAGCAGATTCGTGTGGTAAGGGTTTTAAAAGTCACTCAAAATCGGTATATACAACAAAAGTAACTTTTAGTTGATTTTGAAAATTTTCAAATTTAAGTTTATTTTTTTAAATTTACCGTGCAATGTAAGCGGCCGACAATTTATAAATCCTTTCCAAACCAGATACATTTCTAGAAATTTCGTTTAATTCTTCAAATTTTCCAATTACGGCAAATGCAATACCGTAAAAATTTAAAATATTGTCACGTAGTATTTTAGCCACTGTGAATTGGGACTAATAAAAGTGTCTTTTGGTGCTGGGATTTAGGGGATAATAACTCAGTGAAAGTTTTAGACGTATAATAATTTAAAATAAACAGTACATGGACTATAAGCTTACCCAAGTAAAATAATCGGAAGTAACAAGATAAAGGGTCAATGCTTAGGACATCGGGCGTCGAATGCTACTTAGAGCGTGTGGCTTGAAAGCAGAATAGCCACCCTCTATAACGAAGTGCGGCTAGTGAAAATTAACTACTCCTTGATACAGAATGCCGATTAGGATGGTTTAGTAGACTCCTGCAGTGCGTACAATCTGACAAAATTAATTTATTCTTCTTTTCTTTGCATTTTTACAATTAACTTTTATTTTCTTTGAAGGTTCTGAGCATGAGATGATGATCTATATAAACGCGTTTCTCTTTGAGACGGTTTTATATTGTTTTAATTTATAACGAAGCACAGCAATAACAACGTTATTATTGGTGAACTCCAGAAGTGTCGACATTATCAACAAGAAAAAAGAAAAGGTGGCTTTCAGGTTCAAAACTTCCATATTTAGCATAATGCTTTAGTTTCTACATGTGCTGACGCGTTTCGGATGTAAATCCATTTTCAAAGCAAGTCAACCTACAACAAAAGGGGGACTATTACACTCATGTTAAATTACACAAATAAACAGGCCAAACAATTATCACGAATGAATTAAAATATCATAAAATGTACTAAACTTACCAGGAACTTTGATGGGCATTCAACCTATTACATTTAGGGTCGCATATAAATTCATACTTATGAATACTTATGTCGCAGTTAGGTATATGGTACTTCGTCTGAAAGTTTGCGGAGTCTTTTTGCAAAAATAAGAATAATATGGCACGTTATTTCTAGAATTTTCCTTGGTTATGAGTTTTTTTGGTATGACAACCCAAGTTCAGGTAAAGCGTTTTATTCCGTCATCTGGTGTAGCGAAAGCGACTTATTATGTCCGTTTGTACGTGGGAATTGTTAAACCCAGGTTATCCTTGAGTAGATTTGAGGCAAACATTTTTTTTAAGACAAAGAATTGTAAAAAGTGGGTTGTGGGGTGAGGAGGATGGGAGCGGTAGGAAGGGGTGAGAGTGAGGTGGAGAGATGTAGGAGAGTGGGGGAACGTGTGGGTGTGGAGAGTAAGAAAAGGTAGTGTGGAGGAGGGGATAGATAGTTGGATAAGTTTGGAGGATACAGTGGGAAGAAACCTAGTAGAGCCCCAGTAAACCACTTGCAGAAATTTAACCACGTTGGATGGATCGGAGTGGTTCTCCCTAAGTTGCGAAATTCTTAATTAGTATATAAGAAAATCCTCGTGCGAAGGGGTTTTTTACACGTGGGAAACTAAGGAACTCAGAACCAATTGAATGGAATTGGGAGAAGAGAAAGTGTGATGATTAAATCTAAGTTAAATCCCCATATTAATAATCTAAACCAAACCATAGAAAATTTCGCTTTTATTGATTCAGTCAAATTAATAGATCTTTTCCAAGAATAAAATTATTAAAATATAAGGTATCTACACCCCCACTCCCAAAACTCAATCCCCCACCACTACTCATCATACTTTCCCTTCTCCCCATTCCTTCATTGCTTCCAAGTTCCTTAGTTTCCCCCCCTTAGTGATTATATATCTGCAAGTGGTTTACTGGGGCTCTACTAGATTTCTTCCCACTGTATCCTCCAAACTTACCCAACTATCTATCCTCCCCCCCTCCACACTACCTTTTCTTATTCTCCACACCCACACATTCCCCCACTCTCCTACACCTCTCTACCTTCCTCTCACCCCTTCCTACCGCTCCCATGTACAAGCGGACATAATAAGTCGCTTTGGCTACACCAGGTGACGGAAAAAAAACGTTTTACCTGAACTTGGGTTGTCAAACCAAAAAAACTCATAACCAAAGAAAATTCTAGAAATAACGTGCCATATTATTCTTATTTTTACAAAAAGACTCCGCAAACTTTCAGAGGAAGTACCATATACCTAAGTGCACATAAGTATTCATAAGTATAAATTTCAAAGTTCCTGGTAAGTTTAGTTTATTTTATGATATTTTAATTCATTGGTGATAATTGTCTGTCCTGTTTATTTGTGTAATTTAACATGAGTGTAATAGTCCCCCTTTTGTTGTAGGCTGACTTGCTTTGAAAATGGATTTACATCCGAAACGCGTCAGCACATGTAGAAACTTAAGCATTATGCTAAATATAGAAGTTTTGAACATGAAAGCCACCTTTTCTTTTTCCCTGTTAACAACAAGCCTGCCTCAGAAGTTATCCCTTGGAAAAATGTTCCCTAATTGAAACATTTTTGAAGAGGCATTTGAAAACGGCGTACTCGTTTTTTATATATATATTGTATTACTTGCACTCCACTTAATATGCTTTAAAAGTTTCTGATATAAGTAGCCCGACGATACTACACTGGCTATACACGGCCATTATAAGAGCAAGGATCCAATACGGACTGCAAGGGCTCTTCTGCAGGGGGATGACCGGCGCAATGAGGATGACTCCCATCCACGCTTTGGAAACAATCTTGGGTCTCCCCTCGCTTTCAACTTGGATCAAGAAGGAGGCGATGGCGACGCACCTGCGATTAAGGGACCAGGGACTGTGGAAGGGCAGGGAGGAAAGAGAGGGCCATCTGGCGGTCGAAGGACTGGTGACGAAAGAGTTGCCCCTCCTAAGACTTCCAGTGAAAGCACCGCTTAAACCATGGAGGTTCGATAAAAAGTACAAGGTGACAATACCGAAACGGAATGAGTGGCAAAGGGAAGAATTCCGAACGGAATTTAGCAGAGAGGCGACGGTCTGCTACACAGATGGCTCTAAGCTGCCAGCCAGGCAGACAACAGGCGCAGCAGTGTACGCGGAAAGCCTAAAAGTTCAGAAGAGTTATCCACTTGGAGAACACGATATGATGTTTCAGGCCGAGGTGTATGCCATTTTCATGGCAGCAACCCTACCCGAAGTCAGAAATGGCAGGAGGGACATATACATATGCTCCGACAGCCAGGCTGCCCTCAAGGCTCTAAGTGCACCCAAAATAGTAGGCTGGTGGAGGAGTGCGCTGAAGTACTGCAAACACTGGCTCAAGACAAAAGGGTTACACTGATGTAGGTCTCAGGTCATGAGGGAATACAAGGGAATGAGAAAGCGGACGAACTTGCCAGACTGAGGGCCAAAACCCAATACATTGGACCGGAACCTCTTCTGGGAATAACAAGGAAACAGGAACAGAGTGAGCTCAACAAATGGGCGAACAATGAACTGAAGACGTCCTGGAGGCAAGAGCCAAAGTGCAGACAGTCCAAGCTGTTCGTGGATGGTCCGAATGTAGCCAGAACTAAATGGCTCTTGGGCAGGACCCGAAAGGACATTGAACTGCTGTCGAAGGTGCTGACTGGGCACAATCGGCTGAAAAAACATCTGACGCAAATAAGAGTAGCAGGAGATCCCGTATGTCCCGCTTACGGGCTCGAAGAGGAATCGGTGCAGCACTTGATAGCACAGTGTGACGCATATACCAGATCAAGGCAGCTGAAGTGGGGATTTCCCACAATAGAGGAAGAACAGCTGCACTCGCTCAAATGGGCCGACATACTGAACTTCCTAAAGAAGACAGGGAGGCCCGGAGAGAGAGGTGCAGCGGAAGTAGGAACATAGGGGTAAGGAACGGGGTATGACAGAAAGGGCCCATGAAGAAGCCTAATTGCCAGGCCCACGGGCCGCCCCTAACTACTACTACTTCTAATATAAGTTGTGAACACCCTGTATCTAGCAAACAAATGTTACATCTGGCAAACAGATGTTTGTTTAATGGAAGCAGTTGTTTGTTTATCGGAAGCAGTTGTGTCAAGTCAAGGTATATTAATATAACGGTATTGAGGTAGATTTGCTTTAGCTGAATGTATGTGGTAGTAGATGTGCCCATCTTAAGAAATAAACCAGAAAAAAAAAATTTAAATGCTATTTTATTTCTATAAATTATGTAATATTAATGCATTTACAATAGGTTATTTTTAATAATTTACTATTCTGCCCTCGATTCTGCTACATCCGTGTGGGGTTGCTAGATCCCCCATCGGGCGCCTCCCCAATTGATGGATAGGAAAAAAGCTGCCAGATGTGGCAGGAACTGAGAAGATCAAATACCCGGGGCGAACCAAAACTAGCTTGGGGCTGAGCAGCAGTAATTCCAGTACTGCCATATAGCTAAAAATAAATTATATTGGCAAGGTCTATGAGCAGATACTCTTAGGGAGAGTTAGATCAACAGTATGGCTAAGAAACTGCGATGAGGAAGGCAAGCGGGAACCACCTCATTATATATTCCCTAGTGAAATTATAATAGATAGATAAAGAAAAAATACGACCCTTCAAATCGGCTAATGGAATGTGCAACAATTATATACTGGCGGTAAAATTTACCATGTCACCAAAGTAGTGATAAGATTCGATGTTAAAATCATGGGAATCAGCGAAACGCTCTGGCCAACTACAGGCTCATGCCAAATCCAAGAACACAGTTTATTACTCTGGAAACGAAAACCCAACTCAAAGAGACAAAGCTGGATTAGCGGCCGCAAAAGAAATCAACGCCTCAGCCAAAACTTTTATACCCTACAACGACAGAATGCTACTCTTACAACTAAAAGCAAGTCCCATGGATATAAACATAATACAGGTCTACGCCCCTACAACCGATAAAGAAGAGCAAGTTATACAAGAATTCTACGAACAACTAAACTCACTTATTAAACTAACAAAAAGCGACGAGATCACAATGATAATTGGCGATTTGAACGCTAAGATTGGAAAAGGGAAAGAAAAAAATTTAGTAGGCGAATATGGCCTAAGACTAACAAACTATAGAGGAAATCTACTTCTTCAATTCTGCAAAGAACAGCAATTGATAAATTAGTAACACATTCTTTCAACTTCCACCACGCAGACTTTATACGTGGGCTGCACCAGGCGGTACAGCGGACCACATTAAACGTAATCAAATTGACTATATAACCGCCTCCAAAAGATTTCGCAATGCTATCAAAGCCGTTACAGCATACCCAGGTTCAGACGTTTTTTTTTTCAAGGGGAAATCTTGCGCAAGACGCCCTAACTACTTTCCTGCTAGAGTCATTTCTCCTCTACCAGGAGAGCGTCGAATTCCTACCGACTAAAACCCCTCGATTGTGACTTTAATCTGCCTGGTGGCAAGCTACAGTCACTGCACTGCAGCCAGTTCTCGCTTATTGTTCACCCTCTTGGTTCGTAGGCTAACCACTCCATTAATTTTGTCCCCTGTGCAAGTTTGTACAGGTCCTTAATGGAGTAGCCTCAGTCAATATTGGGTCTAGTTCAACTTCACCAAATATTAGGTGCCTTTTGCGATCCAGTACCTCGCATTGGCAACATGTAATATGTTCTGCTGTTTCCGGTTCCGGATTGCATAGTCTGCTGGTCAGGTCTCCGTGTCCTTCCTTGTCTGGCAAGTTCGTCAGCTTTTTCATTGCCTTGGATACCTCTATGTCCTGGGACCCATACTAATCTGATTTTGTTGTGTTCCGCCAGTTTCATTAGTTCAGCAAGGCATTCCCACACTAGCTTTGAGTTGACCTTCGGGCACATAAGCGCCGCCTGGCTATCTGAGTATATAGATATGGTATGACCGAAGTATTCCATTCTATTGTTCTCTCTTGCGCATTTTAGGATGCCAAAGATTTCTGCTTGAAAAACTGTCGGGTAAGATCCCAGTGAGAAATGCAGATCTCTCCTAGGTCTTTCCTCGAATATTCCTGCCCTACTGCTTTCGTCAGTTTTTGATCCGTCTGTGTATCAGATCAGTCCTTCCTATTACAGCGGGTCGTTTTGTCCTGACCACGCTACTCTCTCCTGTATAATTACTTCTCGAGTTGGTCCGCATAGGTACTTTGGTGACATCTGGTCTGATCTTATGTGTATTGGTATATCTAAAAACCTCTCCTCTCTATTATGCATTCTTGTCTGTAGGTTCATAGTTTTTTGAAGACGGTAGAGTCCGATCTTTGCCTCTCCCTGTATCACCAAGTAAAGTGGGGGAAGGTCTAAGACGTTGCCTCAGATCACAATCCAGTGATTTGTACATTTGAGATAAAACCAAAAAGAACAACGAAACACAGCAAAGCAAAAAAATAAATATTCGAAAGCTCAGAGAAGACGCAGTTTAACAGAAAGTAACTGAAGAACTACAAACCGGACTAGAAGAAAACAATAAATCGCCTGGACCTGACGAGGTCCGCGTAGAACTGATAAAAATATTTTGTGACAGTAGCATGGATTCCCTCAAGTCTCTGGAATGAATCTTCGACCTCATCTATGATACAGGAAAAATACCTTCTGACTGGTTAATGTCTTTCTTCATTACCCTCCCTAAAATCAATCACATCGTCAAACTATTCACCAAGATAATTCACAGCAGAATATATAGAAAATGTGACTTATACACCAGCGAATCTCAATTTGGATTTAGGAATGCCCTGGGAACTAGAGAGGCAATCTTTTTATTACAAGTTCCAGTACAACGTTGTAGGGACATGATCCGAGATATGTAAGCATGTTTTATAGACTTTTCAGAGGCTTTTGACAGAGTAAAACGCACAAAGTTAGTAGAAATAATGACTTGACAGCATTAGAGTGAATTTATATTGGAACCAGTCAGCTTACATGAACATAGCCGGCAACAAAACAGAAGAGGTGACGATCCAAAGAGGTCTAAGTCAAGGGTGCGTCCTCTCGCCGACATTTTTCGTCAGCAGAAACCTTAGCCTACAACTGGAAATAAGAATGGTCAGATGTTACATCCTTCCAGTCCTTTTGAACGGCGTTGAGTCGTGGACCATGACCGAAACCTTGATGAAAAACTCGAAGCGTTCGAAATGTGGATATACCGGAGAATTTTACGCATCTCATGGATCGAGCATATAACTAACGTAGAAGTACTTGGAAGAATGGGTAAAACGAAAGAAGTGACACTCAAAGTAAAGAGAAGAGAAATAGAGTACTTCGGAGAAACAATAAATATTGACTACTGCAACTTATTCTACAGGAAAAGTTCGACGATAAAAGAGGACCAGGAAGGAGAAGGAACTTGTGGGTGCAAAACCTAAGCCAGTGGTTTGGGATAACATATTTACAATTATTTAGACAGGCAGCTGATAATCGCCAACGTTCGCAGAGAAAAAGGCACCAAAAGACAAAGAAGATTCTGCCACATCATTTTTCTCTATTCACAATTTGGCTAGAGTCGTACATGTACATAAAAAAGACAGTCTGTTTTTAAAAACTTGTATATTTGCTCATTACATTAATGACTATGATTTTTTTTAGAAAAACACACAAAAACTTAATTCTTTAGGCTGTAACACTCCTGTCCAGATTTCATTTCTAAAATTTGATAAATATTTAAAAAATGAATTTTTATGGTAGCTGAATCCTTGGGTTACCTAAGAATCTTTATGTTAATACACATAGATGGCTCTTTGTCTCTTTCTAAGAATTCCTATGATAACGCATGTAGCTCTTTCTAAGAATACCTCTGATAATATGTAGCTTGCTCTTTTAGAGCTGACTCTATGGCTCTTTCTAAGAATGTTGATGCATGTAGTTGGCTCTTGACTCTTGCTTCTTCTTTGGTTCAGAAGCGGTGTAAACACACTCCTAATATTTATGATAGAAATCTGGAAAAAGATATTGTGAACACTATAGAAAAAAAGAAAAAGCGCTTTCGGAATATTAGTTTTAATAAAAATATTAGGACATACATTTATTTTTTGATATAAAACATCTTTGCTTAGTGTTGTGGAATTTATAGATAAAATGGAAGATCAAGATTACATTTTATCTGACGCAGCTTTAATTATTAGGAACGATATCAAGATAAAAGTTGTTTTGTCTCTCAAACATGTAAGCAATGATAAATTTAGAAATTTTATACGAAACCCTCTATTTAATTTTATTCGAGAAATTTTTTTAAACAA
Organism: Oxystoma pomonae; assembly: GCA_963921995.1. Lineage (NCBI taxonomy): Eukaryota > Metazoa > Arthropoda > Insecta > Coleoptera > Brentidae > Oxystoma > Oxystoma pomonae. The sequence goes on along the minus strand of OY998172.1, from coordinate 29,658,486 downwards.
AAAAGACATTTTAACATGAAATGAAGGAAAAATGTTATTTATTTGCCATGCTATTTTAAGTATAACTCTTTTTAACATCACACCCGTAACGTTGGCAATATGTATATACTTATACAGCCGGAGGCCAGTACGAATCGCCGTGTATAACAATTTCAAACAGTTGCTATAGTCAAGGGACATACAGTTATACAACGTAATTCACGATTTTGTGTAAATTTGTGCAATACGAATTGCCATTCATACACGAAACCGTGGTAACCGCCTCCGGAAATTTGACAACACTGTAAGATAAAATTAAAATAGATTTTCTCTATTCTGCCATATTTAGAATATTATTGGGACAATATACACCTAGATAGGTGATATCAAAAGCCACTGGCTTGTCCGAGGGAGGGTTGGAAGTTATTATCACTGTCAATTGCTTTTGGCGACACACATTGACTGATAAAGTGTAATTAAGTCAGGTCCCAAGAAACCTCAGGAAAAATATTTTATTGGATTTAAACAGGCTACTCTCTCAATTCAAAAAATTTTGATAAAATAATGTATTTGGAGTTTTGACTCAAACGACAAATGGTCAGAGAAATCCTGTAAGAATCAGGGAATTCAATTAAGTATGAAAATAACCAATCTGTTTTCTTGGTTGAAGTAGAAAATTGTCTTGATTGTGAATGCTTTTAAAATTAAATTAGAGATTTCCAATTAGACATCCCAATTTTCCAAAAATGGTGGTTTTTCTCCAGGTTTTTCTTTAAATAAAGGTTTATAAGAAAAACATTTTCCTAATTTAAAAAGTGATGTCTTAATATAAGACCCCAAGAAAAATATTTTATTGGATCATAACAGGCTATTTTGGCAATTAAATTCAAATTGCTTTAAATTAAAAAATTAATTTAAAAAAATTACTTCTAAATTTCTATTCTTTTGTATGTTGGATTATCGCGTTCAAATTACGTACACAGTGGTCGCATTGACCGCTCTTTGACAATAAAAGTAGGAGGCTAATGCATACCGCGCGTTTATATTTTGGAGGCGTGTAAGACAAAGCATAAAAAAGTGTATAAATTTCGCCGCAGGGAGCAGGGAAAAAACTTTGGAAAATATAGTGTTTTACCAAAATATTTGATAAAATATTGTTAACTGTGATCTGGAATTTTGTCCCAAATGACAAATGGTCGGGAAAAACCTGCACAAGTCAGGGAATTTAATGAATTATGAATCAAGACAATAATAAGCTTGTAAGAAGGCTTTAGCCAATCTGTTGCAGTGACGGTCCCAGGAAGGGGGGAGATCGCCCCCTTTGCTCCAAAAAAAGTAGGCAACAAAGATGTTGGTGGTAATCCTAAAGTCTTTGGAGAAAAAAGGAGAAATTGCAGAACGTTCCTTTAAAGACATTCTAGTATCCCTCCACAGTATTTTGGGACAATATTTTGCGGCGCTATGAAACATTGATGTTTACGATTTTAGTTTAATTTGACTCAAAAATTGCATTTTTAATGTAATTTTCCCAAATTTTCGGCGCATTTAAACAGTTTATATAATAAAAAATGTATGAAATAAACAACTTAAAATCTGAGTACAACTTCCCAGATTTGAGGCCAAATCCGCGTTTTGTTTGCATATATTGATATGTTGCTTATAAAAAATATGCTTTTATGCTAGTTTTTTTTTCGTATCGAAACCGCCCCCTCTGCCCTTTTCAAACGGCTGGGACCGCCACTGTCTGTTGCCTTGGTTGAATTCGAAAATTGTCTTGATTTTGTATGTTTTTGAAATTAAATTAGAAAATATTGAACCATTTAAAAATCATATAAAATAAAACGTTCAAAAATCGAATATTAGATACCAATAAACGTATTACAAATTGGAAGAAAATACCTATCTATCTAGGTATTAATATGACTAGGTATTAGGATTAGGTTTGCAAAACAAATTTTACAATGTGAACAAAAAAGTGAATAAAAGACGCAAAAAAAGTAATTTACTATTATTCCACCCTATCGGCGAAAGATGTGAAATTGTCTACAAACCATCTCTAAAACCGATTGTTTCCAGGAAATGGAATAATATTTCAAATTTACATCACTTTACAGCTTTAGAGGAGGTGGCAACACTGCTGGAGGCATATAGAACGGTGTAGCCTATATTTTTATACAAAATGGAGTTGATTTGACTACTACCAAAGAATTCTATATAATTTTGTTGAGAAATTCTTACCCCTCTAATGGTTTTCTGATTCAGAAAAAAATTAGATGCCTATATATAGAGGATATACAAGCGTAGAGTAAACGGTTAGGGTGGAGGCGTGGGCGCCTGTTCCATATGTGGAGGCGAAAAGAATAGAAATTCATATATATATATTATTTGTTGTATTTTATTATGTAATTTATTTTTTATTGTATACGGTTAATTTTTTTTTTGTTTCCTTATTCGGATAGACATTATACTATATGTCTATCCGAAAAAAAAACAGAATAAAATGGGGTTTAGAGCATTGCGAGAGAATTGGGTAAATTAAGAAAAAAGGTATATAGGTTATAAAAATATAGATGGCCATCAATAGGAAAAGATTTAGGTTAGTTATTGAGTATATATGTCATTTGTCATTTGTCAAAAAACACAATATACTTTGGGTCCTATCGAGCCTGGCATTCTTGCCAACTTGAGTAAGCACACGGTTGTGGGGCACTTAGCAATGAAACACCAGGTTATACAGTCTCAAAATATATTTTTGGAAAACAGTGTAAAACAATAAATGTAAATTTTAACAAATAAAATAGTTTTTTTTAAAACTAACATTTTAGGGGTCTTTCCTCTTGTTTTTATGTTTAATTTCAATGATGGAAAGTTCTTTTATCAAAGATGAAAAAGTTGAAATGGTTCTCATAAAAAAAAATGAAGTTGAAGCTTGTTTTGATAAGTTTTGATAAAATTTTATGAGTTTTTTTTTGAAGGTTTTTAAAGAGAAAATGTTTGGACAGGGAAATATTTCTTATCTGTTTCCACATAGCTAGCCGATGACAGGGCTAAACATCCCTGGAACAGGTACACAGGACTCATGACTGGACTAGGCATCTCAGGCCAGGGCAAAGCAGCACTTAGGACGGAAAGTCGAAGGTATGGTGTTGAGAGTCGGCACTAGGACCACCCATGGCTGTGCACCGGAACCAAGCACCCTAGACAGATATAAAAACAACCTTCTAGAACAAGGGAGAACACCCTAACGTATCATTTATAACTAATTTCTAATAACGGACATGTATTTTACACAGGAAAAAAAAGAAGTAAAACAGTAACACAAAAAAACTACTGTTTACTTATTGTACGGGGCATGCCTGAGGGGCAACACTCAAAGTACATACGCCAAAAAAGCATAAAAAAAAACATATAAGTCCACACTCTATTGTATAGTGGGTACCACGGACGATAAAACTAAAAATTACTTAAAACGACAGAAAACAGTCTAATTTCTTACAAGGGCAAAAATAATCAAGGTACACACACAGCAAATATTTACCTCAAATCATCCTGAGGGCGACATTCCGCATGGCAGGTAACCTAATATCTCCTAGGGAGTTGACGTGAGGCCTCCTCAATCTGTAGCACAAAGAAAAATACAGAATAAAAAATAGTCAATATTGAAATAAACTGGAGGGAAAACGCTTAAAAAAATCGAATATAATTAATTACCATCGATCGGCTGATAAGCCACGGTCTAGCCGGCCATTTTCCGTATCCTATACGGTCAAAAAGAAATCCTCGAAAATCGCCACCTCAAACGCCAAACACAGGCAACGGGCACTTCCACGAAGACTTTCTTCTTTTTATGGGACCTCTGCGGATTCCGTCTACGACGATTTCAGGTTGCAAAGGTCGCCATGGGCACGACTTCTTTTCGGTATTCTTGGAAAAGAAAATTTAAACGGCACTCAAAACGGTGCCGGAAAAGAAGTGTTTCCTTCCCTCCAGGAAATCTCAGACGCTAAAAAAGAAGCTTCCTGCGGGCAAACGATTGGTAAAAACCTCAGAGGCGCGAAAACTACAGTCGAAAATCGCTTATCCTAATTACCATATTAGGTGATGCTGCTGAAAACGCATTACAATTGGGCGATCTTTCTGATATGGGCAAAAATCGACAGGGGCTGGGGTCCAAATTCTACTTTTCGAATGCGACAGGTTCAAGTCGGAAGTCTCTATTCATCAACCTAAGACAGACAAAGACAACGAAGCGGTGTTGTCAGATTTCCTTCTGTATCAGCGGGATAGGGAGAGATCACGTGACGAACAGAAGTTAACAACAAGGCATTGGTTGCAGTAGTGAGCAAGAAATGGACTTTATCTTTTTGGGAAAACCAATAAACAATAAGTGTAGACACTTGGTTTTCTCGAAAACGACTCAGCAGTAACGTAATGTGCAACTTTAAATCACAGTTATGTGACGTGAAGTTAGTCACTGTATACTCCCAGGATTTCGCCTATGACAATCTGGCAACGTCGTCCCAAACGTCACAGTCAGCTGGCGGTCGAATTTAATTTTGAAAAACCATAAAATGCCTAAAGAAAAACACGGATTTTCGCCAAGAAAAAGACCACTTTCCGGCACTCCAAGCCTTCCTAAATAATCCAGGTGAGTCACAGTTTCCTTCCGTGTAGGTAACATACGGATCCTTGACAAATATCTCTCTCCCCTTTACTGTTTGATTACCTCTTTAGAACGACTATAAACCTCCTTTATTTCGAATTTCTTATACTTTTAGGCCAGTCTCGAGTCGTATGAGGACAGATGATCGCCTCGTTTGAATAAACAAACTGAATATCTATCAAAATTTAACCTGTTAAAGTCTGCACAGCCTATCGTATAAACCACAGGAAATATGGACCCTACAGACCAACAATGCACACAGAGACAAGCAAGACGGTCCACACTTGACATGGCTAGGCTGTACGAGGTTGGGCAATGCCCTTTAAGGAATTCACTCATACTTGAAACCAAAATAAAACCAACAGGTGAGTGTTGTGTCAACTGACGAAAAAGGTAGAGTAATTTTGTAATATCAATACCATATGATTGGTGACAACCTTGGTCCTGTTATTTTTAGGACTTATTGGACCCCTTAAAGCCTGACATGTGCAAATTGGGGACCGATCAGTAACAGAAACTGCCAACCACCGACACATCACTAGTGACAAGAATCTACCACTCAACAAATGAACCGACACTAGTTTCTAGTAAGTATAAGACCGCTAAGTCTCTCTTTGTTTGACACGGTTTATAAAACTAACCTTTATTATCTACTTTATTTTCGGGTGTTAAGTAGTTGACGGAAAGAGAATTTGATATAATCAATAAAAAAAACAAAGGCTTACTAATCTAGTAAGTTGGCGGTTTAAACTATGCGCTAGAAAGACCGTTTTGGTGTTAAGTTATGTAAAATTATGTTATTTTTTCTTGTTTCAGGTTACTGCAGAGCCAGAGCAACCTTTCTTGGACTGGTTAAATCATACAAGAAAAATACGAAGTTTCATTGAACTGTAGACTCTATATCATTAGTTAATATAAAAGAAAGATGGATGTTGTAATGTTATTTTTGGAAAACACATGATTTGCCACAGTAATTAAATTTATTGGTTTATTAGAAAGGGTTCAATGGTGTTTTATTTGAAATATTGAGGTTTGCTTTGTTTTGAAAAAAAGTTAAACAGAGTAAAATGCCTCCACATAAAATAATCATAATTCTAGTGTAATTCAACCTCAGTCCAACAGTAAATATTGTTTTTCCAGCGCATTCGCCATAAAATAGTAGGATATAGAATAAACAAAATGCTCAGACATATAGTAAAGATGATTGACTTAAAGATTTTGCCAGGGTATTAGAAGGGTGTTTTGAAGAATTATTTTTTTCTAACGGATATTGTTAGGGAAATATTGAACCGTTACATGTTGTTTTATAAACCATTATTGTTATGATTTAACCTACATTTTATATCAAATAAAGCATACTTAGCAGCAAATCTATCTCCGAAGAAAGTACTTAATTACTTACCTAATTATTTATAAAAATGAAGTTATTTTCAACTTAAAAGTTATTAAAGTTCTTACATTACACCAATAAGTAAAAAGGAAACAAAAGCATATAAAAATATATATTTGCGGTTAAAAACTAAAAAGAAGAACTTTGACAGGATTATGGGCAATTTCATGATAACTGACAGTACAAATCTACAAGTAAATAATTGTTTGATCTTGTTTTTTTCTCTTTTAAGTATATTCCATTTTGGTATCGTATACTTATTATTTTTCATTATTGGCTTTGATTTTAAGTTAAAAGTAATTTTGTAAAAACTGATTGGAAATTTTTATAAAAAGGCCATATTTTGTTTCGCTTTATTTTGCTAGTGGCTTTTATTTTATGATTGTACAAAAATTATTATGTTGTATAAGTGTACGCGCACATCACACTTCTTTGGCAGCGCGTGTTTTAAAAAAAATTGTCTTTTTGAAATCCTATTAATGTTAAGTTTTGGTGCCAATATATGATGACAGTACCATAGAGGAAAAACTTTTATCTACACGTAGCACAGTAGGTATACATGCAGGTTTTCACCCTATTGGACTGTAACTCAAAAACTATATAACTATTAAGAAGTTTTATAATTAAATTGTCAAATATTTAAGAGGATCAGACAACCAACATAATGCAGTAAAATTGTTATTAAGTCCAACCATTTTTGAGCTATTTGCAATTAGCTTGCAATTCATCCCAATTTTGGTGCTCTTATTCGAGTGCAAACCATTTCCGAGATTTCCAGTTGTTCCAATTTTTTTGAGGTCAGTCGCTTTTTCCTCATAACTGCGGTTGTCTGTAAGAGAAACACTTGGTATGAAATAAAAAAATTATTACTACTATCAAATATTATTTGTGACAAATATGTTTTTGTTTTGAGACCCAAGTTAAACCATAATTACAATGTTTTTCTTTCAGCAAAACAAAAATTGTAATAAATATTTATGACTATGCAAAAATCCGTTTGGGACGAATGGCAAAGAAATATATTTTCTTTTCATCTTAAACAAAATTTGATTTTCTTTGGTTTCAAAGCGAAAGCAAGGGCTTATTTAAGTGATTGATTTATTATACCTTTCGCAAAACATAAATTAAGAAAAGGCATGCAACATGCTAATTTCCAATCAAATATTAATTAATTACAGGATGTGATGTAGCAGCAAAAAAGACGATTTAGAATAAATTAAAATATTTCAGGGGACGTAGTAGTAAAGTAAAACTGCGAAAGTGTTACACTCGTTTCAGAGATCTCAGTTGGTCCAGACCAGGACCCCTATTCTTCAAATGATAGAAATTCTGCTCCCAAAGAGTCAAATTTTCTTGCTACTCTCATTGGTCCAAATCTTCAGTTTAAATCGGTTTCTCTCACTTTTGCCCGATATTGATCGAAAGTAATTCTTTTAGTAAAGAAATTACTTTTTATCAATATCGGGCAAAAGTGAGAGAAACCGATTTAAGCCGAAGATTTGGACCAATAAGAAGCATAGTAGCGAGATAATTCTACTCCCTGGAAGCAGAATTTCTATCAGTTCGAAAATAAGGGCACAAGCGAGATGTGAGTACTCCCTTATCGCTTTTTCAAAAATATTGGCGCATGGAGCTCGACAACAACGCAAAATTAGGCCCTATTAAAAAAAACAAACTTAACGTGACAATTTTATCGTTAGGTGCCATGTTTTTTTTGAACCGGAAATGTTGTTGTGTCCGTTATCAGGCAGTTCTTTTTCCGCATGTTTCTCGAAAACGGGAATTTGAATATTTGGCTAAATTTTTCTTGCGTCGAATCTTAGTTCTTTTTAAAAATTTTGTTTGTTTTTTGAAAAAAAAATTTGGGGTGTTACAAAATTGGCGCAGCCATATTAGAAATGTTCAGAAATACTTTTTAAAGAGACTTGTAAAATTGATTTGGAAATATTTGTGATTTTCCAAATAATGGACATCTAATTTCAAAAACTTTCTAGTAAAAAACAAATTGAGTAATGTTTTTCATAAAAGGTAAAACATGCGGAAATTTAACTACTTGTTGCCTATCAACATTAGTTTTATGCTTAGCAACAAAAAGTAGATCATTGGTTATATTTATAGATACCGCCGCCATCAAAATTACATATTATGTACACATCTTTTATGTTCTCTTATCTCTCTTCTCACTGTTTTCAGTTTTTTTCAAAGAAAATTGAGATAAACTCGTACATAACCAAATTTTTAGTTTACGACTTTTCAACCGTAAGTTATTTTTTGATTTAGAAGGTAGGGTGCTGGTCCACACCTCAATGAATGAATTGTCAGTTAAGTTTATTTTGCCATTTTTTAATTACTTATTCTTTAATGAAAATATATGAATTAGAAATTTTAATTTTCTTTTCTCGTTAATGTGAAGAAGCGTATGTACGGATATTTTTTTCTCATATGGAGCTTTGCAAATTTAGGAATAAAAATGTTTACATGCAAACATGTTGTTTGTTGTTTTCTCAGTTTTTGCGCAAAATTCTCACAAATAAAACCTCAAAAGCTACAGAAATTATAGAACTAAGTATTTTGCAGATACTGTGATAGTTTGCAATTCTCGAAATTCTAACCTAAAAATATGAAGAAATTTGAAGTGCCAAGGAAGTATTTCTGAGGGTAGTGCCGTAATTGAATGTGACAGCTGTAGCAGCTCAATACACCGAAAATGCTCTGAACTCTGTCGTTCCGAACTTGATGTTATTGATTTGAAGAAGAAACGTACTTTAAAGTTCTTATGTGAAGACTGCTGCGATGGTTTGCTCCAAGTACCCAAACTTCTGAAAGCTTTTGAAGAACTCAAACTGGAATTAGCTGTATTAAAAATGACCAGATTGATCCTCTGAACCCTCCTGCTACCACCGCCCCTAATGAGGGCATTTTCACTGAACTGCAGCAGAGTTCCACTAATATTATGTTATTTAATTTTAACGACAACGAGAATGATTTACCTGATGTTAGAGCCTTATTTCGAGATATGACTGGGACCAATATAGGAATTAAAAATACGGCAAGGGTTGGTAGACCGTACAAAAATGATATAGAGTCTCTTAAAGTAGTATTAACCCACCACTTGTTCTAAACTCAAAGGACGCAAAATTTGTGTAACCTATGACCTCACACAAAGTCAGAGGACAATAGAAATTGCAGTCAGAAATGAGTTGAAAGAAAGCATCGATGAAGGCGAAGAGGATTTGGTACTACACTAGGTTAAGGGAATTCCAACTAAAATCCCAAAAAAACCGAAAAAAAAACTAATAGACCATACAGTTAAAACTAAGCATTACAGTAAAAGCATTACTATTAAAACGTACGAGACCTGCGGACCAAACTAGACCAACTTCTAGATAACGTTGCCTACTCCGAATATGACATTATAGTGTTTGACGAAACCAGCTTAAATGCAAAATTTATGAATCCAGAGCTTCAAATGTATGATTATAATGTCTTTAGGAAGGAATGATCATTAGCGACTAACACAGCAGCTGTTTTAGGTGGTGTCCTTATTGCAGTACAATCGAATATACCTACCAGGCAAGTAATTTCATCTGAAAACATAGAACAGCTTTTTGTTTTGGTTGGACAAGGGACAAATCAGTATATAATTGAAACTTGATATTTTCCTCCCCGCTCTTCTCTTAAAGTTTATGAAATGTTTTATCAAAATGTTGACGCACTACATAATGTGTTTTCCAGTGCCCAACTCTGTCTACTGGATTACTTCAGTTCTACAGTGTCTGCACTACCAAACTTACTCAGGAATAAAATAGCATGCCTGCATGAAGTGGGAAACCGTACTAGTCTCTTCAACTTGTTTCAAGTAAACAGCATTCTTAATGAAGCAAACTCGCTGCTGAACTTTTTATTTTTCTTCAGAATGTGAGAACTGAAGTTAAACGATCCAAAGACGTTATTATCTCTCCACCTGATGGCTACCATCCCCCTTTAGAATTTACACTGGGAAGCAATAATGATGAAATGGAGGATACTCTCATCCCTCAGGGTCACTACCGAGACATTGTTTCTGCTAATACTCAACTAATATTTAACATTTAACATTTTAAGTCAATTTAATTGGGACATTTTACTGGCAAATTAAAATTTAGATAATATGGTTGATATTTTCCACAGTATTATTACCATCCAAACAAAGACCCAGGCCCAGATAGCATTCCATCCTCTTTTTTAAAGCCTCACAGTTTCATCCTAGCCGCAGGAGGTTTTGCTAATCTATTCAAAAAAAGGTTTATAACACCTATCTACAATTATCTTGAGCTCAATCCCTTGTCTGTGACTTTCTTACTTCCAGCCTTGAATATATTGTGATCGACGAGCAGTATGGTTTCAGACCTGGCCGTTCAACAGAACCTAACCTTCTAACATATTTTGACTTTATGTCGGGCGCTTTGTGAGGTTAATACTATTTACAACGACTTCGCCAAAGCATTCGATAGGGTCAGTCATAAATTGCTCCTAAATGCGTTGAGATTGGGTGGAGTCTCTAGTACCTTATGTAGTAGAACCCAGATAGTTCGCCTGGGCAATTCAGTGAGTGAGGTAATTGAGGTAACCTCGGGGGTTCCTCAGGGGCTCTTATCTAGGTCCTATGTTCTTTAACCTTTTTATAGACAGTATTGGTTCCTCTCTTCAATCTAGTTTATTTCTAATGTTTGCTGAATACTGTAAGCTGTCTGCAAATATTTGTGACACAGATGACTGCCTTCGTCTGCAGGAGGACTTGGATAGGTTGGTGGATTGGTGCAACAGGAATGATATGGAATTCAAGGCTTCTAAATGTCACTATTATTTTTTCTCGCCGTAGAACAGTCACTGACTTCACCTACACTATAAATGATAATCTTCTTGACAACGTTACTAGTGTGAAGGATCTTGGAGTTACTCTGGAGTGCTCACTATCATTTAATAGCCATATTTCCACGATTAGAAACACACGCCACTTCAAAAATATGTCTTCTTTCAAAATATTGTATTGGTTAGACCATATCTGGAGTATGCTTCTAGTGTGTGGAATCCACATTACAACATCTACATTAACCAGATAGAACAACATTAATTTCTAAGGTATATTGGCTTCAAACTTAACCTTCCTCGACCATAGAACTATTCTCAACTTGAAACTCGACTAAACACCCTTTCACTGGAATCCAGGCGCCTAAGAAGAGAACTTTTATTATTTTATGACATACTGTACTTCAATGTATCATCACCTTCACTTTTAGGTAATATATGTCTTTATAGTCGTCCTCGGCTGTTCGCTATGCTGCTAAAAATTTCATATTCCTGATATTGACTTTTTAACTCAGAGGCCTCAAGTTGTGAATAGTTTAAATAGATGTCGATTGTAAATTATCTTTTTAGATAAAAGGAAACTTTTATACTTTGGAAATACCTATCTTAAACTCTGATTGACGTTTACATTGGTTATTGTTATTTTTATGGATGTGTGACTGATTGCTTTGTTCAGAGTTTATGTCTTTTTAAGTACTATTGTTTTTTTTTGGTTCTGTTATTAGTTTTGTTGACTTTTCTTTTTTATATTATGACGCTTTAGTTTTAGTGTAAATAGGTAGTTTCAAAATGGGCTAGTCCATATTATTTTTTTCACAGTATATATTATCTGAAACTTTACACATGTATGTGCTACTCGTAAATTAATAAATAAATAAATAAATAAATAGTTATACAAAAATCTCAGTAAATAAGTCATCCAATTCACACAACATTTTTAGTTAAAAGGCCTACTGTATAGGGTCAAACCCGCCGCTAATCTCCTTTTTTTCTATTTTTTTCTCGAAACACTGGGAAATCCCGAGTTTTTCCCTTGCGAATCCACTTATATAATTAAAGTGAGTCCAAAATTCGAACAAGTTTCAGTCAAGTTTAAAGAAAAACCCGCATAATTAATTATAGTCTCAATAATAAAAAATTTCAATTTAAATTAAAAGAAATATTTAAACAAAGCAATAAACAAGGTCAAAAATAGGCGTTTAGTGTTTTGGCTTCGCATTGAAAAAAATCGCAAAATTACATACATTTTCCATTAGCTATATCTTTGACCTGTTTATTTAATTGAGAAAAACACTAAGAATCTAAATACCCATTACTCTTTTATTTCTTATCCGATTTAATTAGGTGAGACCTCGATATACTAAGATAAAATGGCCAAAAGTTATGGAAAATTGAAAAAATATGTGATCTTGTGACTTTTTTCAATTTTAAGCCCAAACACTCATAATCTAAAAGCTTATAAATTTTTAATTTTCCAACCGATTTAATTAAATTAAAAGTCAGTATGCACATAAGCAATGAGCGTTTGCAATGTAAGCTTTAGGTTTGTTCATTGTCGCACATAAAGCTTTTTCAGGGGGGTTGAAAATTACAGATTTTTAAAACTGTCCGCCATCTTGGATTTTTAAGAAATTTTAAATTTTTAACTGAATCGAAAACGCAACACGTTTTATCTGTCTAAAAAACCAATACCTTTAAAAATCGGGCACTTATATCAAAAGTTATAGCCAATCCAAAAAGTGCGGAATTTTGTGGCCCACCCTATATTATTGTATAAGTACTACGTATAAAAAAGTATTTTTAGTTTTCAATTACATCATCACTTGAATGCAAGCATAAAACAGATTTTTTTTTAAAAATTTAGAAACAAACGTATCCCTATTCACTAAAGCTAAAGCACGAATTAAAATTTTTGCTAACACTTTAGTCCGTAAGGTTAAATATCTTGAGTATTTTTATCTACCTTAGTGTATACCAAAGATGAAGTGCTGCCAAAATAAAAAAATTTGTTCTCATCAATCAGACAATCTCAGTTGAAATATCTTACAACTGTAGAACGACACCAAATTTGACAGTAAAAAAAATATCATGTTGCCTGTTATAAAAATAAACGAATAAAGCTATTTATTGGAATTTAAGCTGATTTTATTGAACACTATTGATTTGCAAAAAATCAAATATGTTCAAGATAAAGCTAAATCTTCCTTTCTATTTTGTTGTATTGGACTACCTAACTTGCGACCTCCAGTACACCAGTTTTTAGGCAGAGAACCAGGCTGTTGAATGCAGTTGACATATTTCATTTAAGTCACTCTCAGTGGCGGCACAAACTTGAAAAACGTAAAAAACTTTTTATTCAAAATGCAATTTTTCGTAAATTCGCTGATTAAAATAGAACAAACTGTGAAATATTTTGTATTTTTTGATATGTTATAGAAAAAACCTTCAGAGAAAAAAATGGATAGGCTGCATATGTACAAGCTTATCACACTTTGTGGAAAACGCCCGTGAACCTGGAAATTGCTCGGGTTCTTGTACCCACTTCTACTATGTATAGGTGTATGCCATGCTAGAGACCAGAAGGCTCAGCCGATTTTAACAAATGTGGTACCGCTGGAGTGCTCTGAGTCTCAGAGATACTATATGTTATATATTCTTCAAGACTAAAATCAATATGGCGGATGCAAGCAGCCATTCTGTCATTTTACCTCCTTAGCCCAAACGGCTATGGGAGGTATTGTTTTCGTCGGAAAAAAGTTATATCTGAAAAGTATAAAAAAATTATAGAATGGAGGCTCGCATCCGCCATGTTCATTATCGATATACTAAGATCTAGTACCTCTGAGACTCAGAGCACTCCAGCGGTACCACTTTTTTCAAAATCGGCTGCGCCTTCTGATCCCTAGCATGACATACACATATACATAGTAAAAATGGGGACAATACTCGAGCATTTTTTAGGTTCACGGGCGTTTTTCACAAAGTGTGATAAGCTTATTCACATATAGCTTATAATTTTTTTTTCTGAAGATTTTTGTATAAAATATCAAAAAATAAAAAATAGCGTTTGTTCTTTTTTAATAAGTGATTTTACGAAAAATTGCGTTTTGAAAAAAAAGTTTTTTTACGTTTTTCAAGTTTGTGCCGCCACTTTTTCAACTGCATTCAATAGCCTGGTTCTCTACCTAAAAACTGGTGTACTGGAAGTAGCAACAAGAATACAACAAAATAGGCAAAAAACGGAAAATCTCCAGCTTTCAACACCTATATCTCTGAAACCGCGGGTCGGATCAAAAAGAGGTCCATTTAAGCATTGATCAGGGAAACAGATCTACAACATATCAAACGCTCAGCCCATTCCAACCGAAAGCCAGTGGCAATGCTGAGTGAGCGGGGTCCTATTCTGACTTGGTGAATGACAAAGTAGTCAAACTGACCACCATTATCGCTAATTTTCAAACGACTTAAGCGATAATGCTATTCAAAACTATACCTGCTGAAGTCACTAGCTTGGTACAAATATATGTTGTAAATGCAAAATTAAAGCCAGAAACCCAAGTAATTTAATTTTATTTATTACAATGTTAAACTATAAGATACCCGCTCTTAAAGAGAAACTCAAATAGCAATAAAAAATAGTTACAGCCTACCAGTTACATGGATAAACCTTTCATCAAAAGCTTGTACAAAAATTGTGTTAACTCAAAGGCATGTAAACTTGTGTAATATGCGCGTGATTTTCAAAAAGCAATGGTTACTTCTTCTTTAAGTGCCAAGCTCTCTTCGAACGTTAGCTATTATCAGCGCGATCTGCACCCTGTCCACTGCTTTTCGGAAAAGTGTCGTAGTACTAACACTATACCATTGCCTAAGATTTTTAAGTGATGATATCCGTCTACGACCTGGACCTCTTCTGCCTTCAATTATGCGTTCTATTTTATCAATTTTAAAAGTTTATATTTGTAATTTCTTAAAATATGACCAAAATATTAAAGTTTTCGTTTTTTGATTATAAATAAAACTTCATGCTCTTTATTTATTCCAAGGAGAACATCCACATTAGTTACTCGGTCTATCCAAGATATTCTTAGTATTCTACGATAACACCACATCTCGAATGCCTCCAAATTTTTGCACATGGCCTCAGTCAGTGTCCATGCTTCCATGTCATAACATAAGATGCTAAAAACATAACATCGAAGCACACGAATTCGGAGAGTGGTATTAATATCGCGACTACACAACACGGATTTCATTTTGATAAAAGATGATGTGGCCTGTTCAATTCTTGCACGAACTTCTTCCATGTTGTCCCAGTTCTCATTAAGGAGGCAACCCAAGTATTTGTATGAATCCACGCGTTCAAATTGCTGCCCATTTACTTCTAACATGCCTCAGATTTTCTCCATTTACTTCTAACATGCCTAGGATATTCTCCATTTACTTCTAACATGCCTCGGATGTTCTCCATTTACTTCTAACATTCCTCGGATGTTCTTTATTTTCGATATGACCATTCAATTTGTTTTTCCGACATTTAAGTTAAGCCCGAATTGCGAACTTTTGGCAGAAATTTGTTTCAACAACTCTGGCAGGTCTTCCAGCGTATCTGTTATTATGACAGTGTCGTCGGCTTATCGTATGTTGTTGATTTTTATGCCGTTTATGGTCAGACCCTTCCAATGGTTACTGTTTAAATTTATTGGACTGTTACTTAATTAGTAAAAGCACATTTTGTACCTCTCAAATGATATAATAAAGATCATTAAAATAAATCGAGACGTCTTGGTCTTAGAAACATTGCCTCTTCCTTTGTTTTACACCCTGTGTTTGTATAACTATGCAAATGACGTAGGTATCGAACTCCCACAGAGGAAAAAGAAGTGAATTTCCCTGCTAAACTTGGCCTTTGTGCACGCTCGATTAGAATCCTTTTACTCCACCTGATACCCGACCATCGATTGTTATAATCTAGTAAAATCTAGTCAACTCGTGGGCAAACAATTCGTTTTAAAAAAAGTTACTTTTATCAAGTTTTAGTTAGACCACTTGTTTTTAAGTTTTACTAGATCTTTAAGCTCCCAATTTTTAAATTTGTATTAAAAAATATCAATTTTGATGCCTTTTGAATTTTGATTATAATTGTTTAAACCCTTAAATTTTTGCAATTGAAGCAAGAATTGCTTTAACATTTTTATTTTTTCTTGAATTTAATATAGAACTGCCCCTTGTGTCGCCTTTGCATTTTTTTGAAACAGAACAAGGCTTGCGGATCTTAATAAGCTTTAACCATAAACATAACTGTTTCTGTGTAAAAGTAAAAAAGCTGTGGCCTTGTGGTGCATATTATTAAAAAACCGTGTAGTTAAAAAAAACTTACAATATTTTTGTCATTGTTTGGTTTTTGGCTACTCTGGTTCTTCCATTTTCAAGAAAATCAATAAAAGTTTCCTTACTACAATTATTTTTTTATATTTTTTTTATTTAAAACTGAGTTCCTTTAAAAAACCTCAGCCGGTCAATGTGACATCAAACATGTTTTGCAAACGTTTTTAATATTATGGTACAGGGTGTTTGTTTATAACTGGAACACTCAGTATCTTTTTTGTTATTGAAAATAAAGGATAGGTCTAAATTCAAAAATTTCTTGGCAAATTGCAACGAACTTAAGCTCTATAACAACTTTTTTTTGTTGCCCTTGGTATACAGTGTGTGGCAATAAAGACATTTTTTTAAAATAGAGAACCCTGTATATTTTTTCATTTTTCATTTTTTTTAAAAATTCGCTTTACAAAAATATCAAACAGTATTTCAATATCTTTTGTAGTTCCTGAGATATTTACGTTTAAGTTTTAATAATTTTCAAAATGAAAATATATATTTAAATAATGTATTTCTTTATTTTAACAATATAAACTTAAAAATCTACTGGCCTTGAAAAAAAAAACGATTGAAGGCAATGATCAGATGGTCGTTTCTAATGTATTTTATTAAAATTTTAAACGGAAATATCTCAGAAACTACAAATGATATTTCAATAGTGTTTGGTATTTTTGTAAAGCTAATTTTTAAAAAAATTAAAATATGCAAAAATATACTGGGTATTCTATTTCAAAAAATTAGCTTTATTACCACACCCTGTAGGGGAACAAAAAAAAGTTGTTATAGCGCTTAAGTTCGTTGCAATTTGCCAAGAAATTTTTGAATTCAAACCTACCATTTATTTTCATTAATAAAAAAGATACTGAGTGTTCCAATTATAAGCAAACACCCTTACATACGCTAATAAAACAATTTGATCCTATATTTAGTGTGTTCCAATGAAAATGAAACAGAGGCGTTTTCACGTATTTAGAGTCTTTTGCCTAACTTGACATTTTTGAAGCGCAGGTTAAAGTTTTCCCTTGACAGTACCCTTATAATTTGAATAGAGAAAGTGGATCAAGTGATACCTTGTTTTGAAGGTATCTTGGATATTTTTACGTTTTCTCCTCGTAGGAAGGTATCCAGTATTAAATTTAAAGTGTTAATGAAAGATCTTTAAAACTAGCCCAACCCAATCGAGCCAAACCAATTCAATTTAACCAACCCAGCCAAACCCACCTGAAATGAAAATAGCTGCTGCAATTATAAATTTGACTTTTTAGGATTCGGCCAAATTGCGCTTCGATCAAATTACGGTTTGTTTAATATGTTTTCGATATATTCACATTTTGGTAAATTATTATTAATATTTATGTGCTTTTATTTTATCTCAATTTTTATTCTCTCTCTCTCTCTCTCTCTCTCGCTCTCTCTCTTTCTCTCTCTTCACATTTGTTTACCGTCACTTTTTCGAGGTCCGTAGGTACAACTAACTTAATCGGACGGGTCATCAACTACTTGCGAACCTCAGACCTAGGTCTTTGGTCCTCCAGTAGTCTACCGACTTTTAGGGAGTGTGTAACTAGGTCCGCCTCCACGTAAAATCCGTTTACCGGCGTGAATGAAGGGGTAGGGCCTAAGATACCTTTTTCAAAATGAATCTCGTGTCCGCAAATAAAAATGAAATTAAAACTCGTGGCATATCGGACAAAGCGTGTTTGTTTCTCACTTCATTACGACCAGGCCTCCAATGTCTAATGGAGAACCCAGACACCTACAGACCTGTTTCATCCTTATTAGGAATCATCAGGGAGTCATAGGATTATACCTGGCAGTTGAAGCTACACAGTGACCATGCACCTCTAGAATTTAAAACAAAAAGTGCGCCACCTGTCGAATAAACCGAGAAACAAAAAAATCAAAATTGAAAAGTGCAAGACAACGTAAATACAGAATCCTGTACCGTTCAGCAGGTTATAAAGTAGAAACCTGTAAGATATTTAAATGCGAACACGAGATTCATTTTGTTGTTTTTTAAATATCTTGGCTTTTTAGTTCTGCGCAACAAGCCTCCTCCGGAGCGATTGCTTGCTGACGCCTTAAAATTAGGGCCACGTAGTATGAAGCTCCAATTGGGGGCGGTGCTGCTGCGAACGTTACCGCTTTTTAAGAGTTATGTTACAGTGACCTTATACTTTTATAGGTTTCTACTTTATAACCTGCTGAACGGTACAGGATTCTGTATTTACGGTGTCTTGCACTTTTCAATTTTAATGTTTTTGTTTCTCGGTTTATTCGACAGGTGACGCACACAGTTACTACGTCCCCAAGGATTACAAACTTTTTGTTTTAAATCCTAGAGGTGTGCATGGTCACTGTGTAGCTTTAACTGCCAGGTATAATCCTATGACTCCCTGATGATTCCTAATAAGGATGAAGCAGGTCTGTAGGTGTCCGGATTCTCCATTAGACATTGGAGGCCTGGTCGTAATGAAGTGAGAAACAAAAACGCTTTGTCCGATACGTTTTACTTTCATACCTTTTACACTTATTTTCCCGGGGTCCCCCCTCCTACCCCACTTCCCACACTGGTCTGATGTGCACCCCCTAGGAAGGCAGTTTTGTTTTCGTAGGAGGATTTAAATAACCCCTTGGTCGAGTCGAGAGATCTTTAACGTGCTCCACTATCAATATATGGATAACACGGTACCGTCCTCTTAACGTCCGAGGGACGGTATGGAATCGAATTAGCCTGCCTTCTAGCTAACTCGGCCTACTCCGCTCCATACTGCGTTTTACCTTAAACCTACTAAGAAAAAGTCCTGCCCCGGGGATCGAGACCGGGTCTCGTGGTTGAAAGACCAGGTATGTACACACTATACCAACTAGTGCGGTACAATTTTTATTCATTTTACGTTTCGGGGTTTTTACAGTTCAAGGGAATTATTTTCGATATTTTTATTTTACGATTCGATCCAATTGTGGCTCGGCCAATTTTCTTTCGACGAGATTACGTTTCGATTTTCGCACTTTCAGCTACATTATGAACTCTCCTCTAAATTGGTGAAAAAACTCCTGTTTCGTTTTTGTTGGAACACACTATGTGTTAACATTAATAGGAAACCGTCTTGACACAGCGTAAAATTGTTAATTTGATTTTTGCTTGTATTTCGCACCTCTTATGAAAAATCCCCGTTAGGTAACTTTATCGCTTAATAACTCGTTGTGACGTAGCTAACGTGACAATAATATTTTTCATTTAAAATATCTTATTTTTGTGTTTTTTGACGCTGAATTTTAATTATTAATAATTTTTAAAAACTTGAAAACAGAAAAAGAGAAAAGGGAGGTTTTGATAAACAGATCGGAATCACTTGTCACAGTTGCCAATGCAAGTCACTGTTTTACATTTCTTACGAAATTCTAGCCAAAGAAAAAGATTAAATAAAAATTGGCACTTATATTTCAAAAATAAATTTAAAAGTATATTTTTCTACTTAAAGTTTTACTGTCGGCAACCATGTCAATTATAAGGGATACGGTATTCGCCCGCAGGTGACGTCAAACTTTATTGGTTAGTAAGAGATTCCGTTATTACCTCGTAACTGAGCATGCTCGAAATAATCGATAAAGTAAAAAGTCATCAACATTATAGGTGCAGAAGGTCTCTGCTATTTAAAACCCCAAATTATTTTATGTTTACTGTGATTCCACATAAATTCGCCTGTTTTACCTTTAGATTCATTTTACTCCAGTTGTTTCACTCATGGAATCGATTATTATTAGTTTGGTTTGACGTTTTATTTATAGCTCATATGATTTCGGTAGGTAGTTTGAATACTGGTCTGCCTAATCTATACATACAGGGTTTGGCATTTAAAAGGGTTCACCTGGGTTTTTTGAAAAACTGTAAAGAGAAGGGAAGCCCACTATATAGCACAACCAACACTAACAAAGTCGGATGAAAATGTCTGCCACATTCGTGACACCTTCAGAACTAAGGATACTTTATTCACAAAGTTTCCAGCCACTATCATGTTAAGTAAAGTGATAATCTGGGTTCTATTTTTTTGTTTATGGTTGAAATAAAAGTGTAGACACACCAAGTTAATTTGAAATAAGAAATTCGCTTAAAAATTGAAGTTTTACATCTAAAAAATAAAATCAAAATTCAGTGTTTCAGACACCTTAAACAGTGGTTGCCATATTGTGTAAAATAGCAATTTTCGTTTTATGGAAATCATAGCCAAATTTCTAGCCTAAAATTTCACTTCCACATGCGCTACAGAAAGCTTTTTTAGAAAAAAAAAACTTTATTTAAAAAAAAATTATAAAATTAAGATTTGGCACATTGGGCTCTGTAGCACAATTGGAAGTCACATAATTAGTATGTGTGCAAAATTTCAGCCCTCTAGCACTTCTTGTTTGGCCAAGATTTCCAGAACATGATTTTCCCTGGGGGTCCTGGCTCTTAAGAATAGGAGAAAATGCTGAAACACTTCAATTTTGTTTGTAAAAGGGACACTTTTGAAATTTTTATAGCGCGTATCCCCTTTTGAGGGGTAAACTTTACCCCTATATTTTGAGTAAGGAGAGTGGGTCGACTGATACCTTATTTTGAAGGTCTCCTGAATGTGTTGACAATCGTGTAAAAATTTCAAAAATCTATCGGTTACTTTTTTGATATTCTTTTTCACAGTTGCATGGGCAAATGCAAAAATATTTTTTTAAGGATTTTTTTTTGAGAACCCTTTTACATGGCCAAACCTGTATAATAAACCTCTAAATAAACCATTGCTGTACATGGAAATTTTTGTTTTAATTTTTGGTGTCAGCTTCTAGTCAAACCATATAGATACCAAACATCCAATTTTTGTCTGTCTGTTTGTTCCAGCATTACGCAAAAACGACTGAACGGATTTTGCAGATATAGTATTCCTTGGAGTTCTGGGCAGGATAGCATAGGCTTTTTTTCATCAAAATCGGTTCAAGTAAAAAAAAGTTATAACCATTTTAAACAAGAAAACCGAGGAAAACAGGAAAAACCGCAGGCGAAGCTGTGGGTCTTCAGCTAGTCAGAAATATATTTCAACTTCAGTATACTATAATACCAAATACGGTTTCAATTTTCTGTTGTAGGTAATAAAATAATGTCTTTATTCTTAGGCTGAGATAAGATTTAATATTAAAAGATAGGTTGAGGTTTCGTCGGTTGTTCCTTAATTTTGTCTTTGTCGGGTACCGGTTTACTTACTTATATTTACAGACGTGGAAAGTGTTTCTGGTCGAAATGCCTTAAAATTTAAGAACTCACAAAAAAATGGGCTAAAACTTTGAAATTTTCATTATAGGTAGAGGTATGTTTAGGGATACCAAAAATACAAAATTTCCACCTATAACGTGGAGCATTGTAACATGGCAATACTGTAAATATTAAAATTTTAAATGGCCTTATTTAAAAATCCGTAAGTCCTATTTAAAAAAATTTGGTGTTTAAGCTAAATTTAGCCCCTTTAAATGAAAAATACAAAATTGTCATATGTCACCAAAAACAATCGAAATATGTCATCAAAAAAATTTGAAGAACCATTTTCTCGTCATTTTTAGAACGACGCCTAGGGAACACCGATGGCAATAAATTTTATTTTTATTCTTTAAATTATTTAAGCAATTATTATAAAGAAAAAAAATGGGGGTGTCATCTGAGTTCACTTTGACAAGTAAATGACGGCCATTTTAAACTCGCCTTTTAAAAACATCATAAACGCCGCTATCTCCTATACTATAAACGCTAGGACAATAAATATTTTTTTTATACCTTCATCAAAAACATGATTTTAGTAACTGTCTGCAGATAACTAAAGCATGGCTTTTTTGGTTACCGATGCAAAAAACTTTTTTTTTTGATCATCGATGCAAAAAAAGATTTCTGTCCGTTTTTTACCCAAAGTTAAAGAAAAATAGCGGAAAATAGAAATATTGAAAAAATCTAATTATTCTTACCTAATAATTTTTAAGCCATTTCCGCCAGTTTTTACCAGGTAATTACGAAAAAATCATTTAAAAATATCGTCAAAATATCAAATTGTCAAAGATGTCGCAACTACGAATGTCACCGAGTAAAAAGACACAACGCTATGGAAACAATTGTTATTTCATTTACCAGCTGCCTTGATTTATAGTGTAAAGATGATATGTTGCAAGAAGTTCTCTTCGTTCGAGATTTTTAAAAGTAATTTCCTGTTTTTTTTTGGATTTTCTGATAAAGGTATTAAAAAAAATAGTGTTAACAACTCGCGGCTAAACTGTGCTTTTTTTACTCGCGTTTTTAAATACCTCGCTGCCCTCGATATTTAAGCAAACGCTTGTAAAAAAAGCACTATTTTAGCCACTAGTTGTTAAAACTACTATTTTGTTCGATTGTTGATTTCTTTCTACATAAAAAATCTTTTTTACGTTTAGTTTAAAAAATTATGTTTGGGCAATGAAATATATAAAAAACAAATTTTAAAAATAAAAAAATAAATGGCTTCTTTTTTAAAACTAATTGGTATAAAAAATCCCACCATTATGAAAAAATTAACGGGTTTAAAGTGATTTAAATATAAGTTTAATAATTTTTGATAAGTCACGGGGTTCCTATGGCCCAAAAATTACCAAATTACCAAATAATTTGTGCTGCGCCTTCGATATTTTTAGCATAAGTATTATAGGTTATCTTAAGAATGTCGAAAATACAGTGGCTTGCGGAGAAATTGGAACTAGAAACCCCGTGACATATCAAAAACAATTAAACTTATTTGTAAATCACTTTAAACCCGTAAATTTTTTCATAATCATGGGATTTTAAAAAAGTCATTTGTTTTTTTTTACATTAAAAAGTGTGTTTTTTGTATATTTAAGTGCCCAAACATAATTTGATAACCTAAACGTCAAAAATATTTTTTATGTAGAAAGAAAATATTAATCGAACAGAAAAAGATTCATTGTTCTATGTTTATAGTATAGGAGATAGTGGCGTTTATGACGTTTTTATAAGGCGAGTTTAAAATGTCCGTCAGTTACTTGTCAAAGTGAACTCAGGTGGGGTACAACAATAATTTTTTTTGTTTATAATAATTGCTTAAATAATGCAAAGAATAAAAATAAAATTTATTTATTATTAAAAAATGGTCGAGTTTTTTGGATGGCATATTTTCATTGTTTTGTAGGTGGCATGTGACAATTTTGTTATTTTTCATTTAAAGCGCCAGATTTAGCTTAAATAAAAAGAAAATAGGACTTGCAGATTGTAATGCTCCACGTTATAGGTGGAAATTATTTATTTTTGGTATTCTTAAACCTACCTTTTCGTATGATAAAAATTTCAAAGTGTTAGCCCATTTTTTTGTGCTTACCTGCCTGGCACTTGGACTATACATTATTGTCAAAAGATTAAATAATTAATTTGAAATTTAATTAATTAATAGTTTATTCGCTTAAGGGCCTCCGTGTTTTTTGCATGTTAATGCAAATTTGACTCCAGAGGTTGAAAGCCCTTACTTACATTTGGCATCAGTATTTCATTTATTGGATATTGACAGCCAAAATATGAAAAACAGGACAAGTTTGGAAAATTCACAATTTTTTCATTTGTGACGCGATTTGTTTAAAATTATTTTATTTCGTTTGAATCTTTAGCGAAACCATCAACCACTTGCATAGTTGATGTTTCTGTGCTTTTTATAGAGCAACTGCCAATTCTGCAAAGATCTCACAAGACACAAAAAAGATGTGTATTAAAGCCAAAAAAACAGCATAGATTTGACAACACTGCTTTGCTATTTTTTTGAAAGAGCAACAATAGGTGGCATCACTAATGCCATTTCGAGTGAGATCGTGCAAT
This sequence comes from Oxystoma pomonae, assembly GCA_963921995.1. Taxonomy (NCBI): domain Eukaryota; kingdom Metazoa; phylum Arthropoda; class Insecta; order Coleoptera; family Brentidae; genus Oxystoma; species Oxystoma pomonae. The sequence goes on along the minus strand of OY998172.1, from coordinate 29,634,357 downwards.
GTTCAGAACACGGTGCGAACACCAAATGTAAGAAAAAGTAAAACTTATTAGGAAAGTAACCATTTACTAATGCTTCTATAAAAGGTTTTGATGCTCGGCTTCGTGCTTCATGCATTGCAATGTCTCGAAATTAAAAATAATCAAAAGAACAATCATTATTCAACATAAAAAAAAAACAAGTTTCCGTATTATTTTCATCACTTGACATGTATCAATTTATTGGCCGAATGTTCCATTAAACAAGTGGCCGGTGGCTATGTGGAACCTGAATTCCAACACTCCAATCGAACTCACTTCACTTTCCATCGACCTACTAAATTACGTGACCTTGGCGTTTCAGAATTCCGTCAGAATCTCGCTTATAAAGAAAAAAACCATAACATTTTTGTTATCAGATAATAGAATTTATAAAAATCGACAACCGTATCTAAAGGATTTTTCAAAATTTGGTGTATTTTTTTCAAAAAATAAAAAAATTTTAAAAAATTGTTGTTACAGATTTCTGTATTATCGACGAGGCTAAAGAAAAAGCCAGTAGATTTTTGACTATTTTTGAACGTGTTTATTTTATTTTGGGAATGAGAGAGTCCAGCAAAAACTGTCTGGATATTGTTGTGAGGAATTCAAAATAAACATTCCTGCCAAATTTCAACAGATTCCGTTCTCTCGTTTCCGATATTCTGCCCGGTAAAGATTGGCTCAAAAACAGCAAAGCAGTGTTGTCAAATGTATGCCGTTTTTGTGACCTTAATAATATTATTAATATTATCATAGGTTAAAATGTTTCGGAGTTATGCTTAAAAACTGGGAAATTGGCATAGAGGTACCATGAGATATTTTTCTTAAAAGTTTTAAAAGCGGGGAAAAAGCTACTAAAATTCGAAAAGCTGATATTATTTTTAATATCGTAAACTGGTTTTTAATAAGAAGTCGACATTGTGTCAAATATGGTGTGTTTTGTACCTGTGTTCCCGACTATTTTTTGCAGCAATCTCTAGGAGCCCGAATAGCACACCGATGGAGAGAATATTTCATTTCAAAAACCAGTTTTGTTACATTTCGTCCAAGCATTTTAATGTTAAACTTAAAAAATTCAGTTGGTATATAAACTAGTTTTAAATGTTTAAATAGACTTGTTTGAATGGCTGTTTTTCGGTAACCAAAATTAAACAATTTTAATAAGCTTGAATTTTTCGAAAAGCACAGGCTTAAGAACCAGTGTCAAAACTGGCATTTAATAATTTTTTTTTTAAAATAGGCATATTGGACACACTACTCATGGTAATCGAAACATGCGATAATAGCCATTAAAAATATTACATTTTTGCAGGCAAATGTTGGTCTATTTAAACATTTAAAACTACTTATTTCCTAACTGAATTTTTTAAATATTACATTGAAATTAATTAAAAAGTAGTATAGCTTATTAGAAATGTTAGCAGCTTTAGATTTTAGTAGATAATTTCCCGCTTTTAAAACTTTCATGAAAAAGTGAGTATTTGGTGGGCTTCCACCTTTCAACCTATGGCAAAAATGGTACTTACTATTAACACAACTTTTTAATATACATATTCTTTATTCCTGTGAGTTTTTTTTTGCAGAATGGATAGCAAAGCATGATGTTGCCGCATATATTTTTTTCTGTTAAAGAAACATCATGTAGTTGATGGTTTCGTTAAAATGGCACTATGATTCAAACGAAACAAAAAAAGTTAAAAAAAAATTGGTTCCCAAATAAAGAAGCTGTAAATTTTCCAGTTTTTCATGTTTGAGCTGCCATCTTGTGTTTGGTATGCGTTTGACAGATGTCCAATAAGTAAAATACTATACCATTATACTATACTGATCCCAAATGTAAGGGCTCTCAACCTCTAGAGTCGAATTTGCAAGAGTCGAATTCGCATTAACACGCAAAAAACACAAAAACCTCTAATCAAATTGACTATAAACCAAAATGTGGATTTTTGTTTTAAATATCTTTTTTTCTCTTTTCGGAGAATGAATATGTAAAACCTATAATTATTTACTATCTCTTTGTCTCTTTTATCTGGACTTGCTGATTTCTAAATTAGTTTAAAATAATTTAAATTTAAATATTTTAAATTTCTCTTTGGAAGATATAATTTAATTGAATTGCACATCGGTTATCATTTTTGAATTCTTCTATAAATATTACTAACAGTAACTGGCGGGTTCATTAAATTTTTAAATGCCATATACCTACCGATGTATAAAATTAGAAAACTTCTCACTTCTCATTTCGCACTTCTGACGTCACAAACGGGAAATAAATAAATAAATAAATAAATATGGTCTTTATTGAAACAAATGTTCAGTTTACTATAGTGATAATAATTATGAAATCAAAGTAGTTATTTTATAAGAGCACCAATTGACGCAAAAATGTGAATTATTTTTGTATATTTTTAAGACAATAAATATTTATTAAACGAAAATAAAACCAAAATAATTTTAGTACCTAACCAGAAATAAGTCTCTTTAAATTGACATATTACGCACTTTTAAGAAAAAAAAACCTTATTTTTAAAAAGATATATGAAAAGTCTCTTAGTAACCTTATTTGTTTTGATGTTTTAGATAGAATGTCATTGAAACTTCAGGTTATGAAGATTATTGACTTCAGAGTGTTCGCGTTTGATATTTTTAATATTTTTTGATATTTATGACATTTTCATTGACCGTAGGTAAAGTATAGAACACTAACTCGTATTTGAAATTAACTCTGTGTTTCGGACTTCCATTGTATAAATAAAATAACACTGGACAATGGAAGTGCGCAGCACAGAGTTAATTTCAAATACATCATTGTCTCAAACTTTCAAGCTAACTCGTATGTTATGTTCATTACACGCTCAGATAAATTCAAACTTTATCTTCGCGTTTGATGACCATCATAACATGCTTATATAAACTACTGTTATGAGGTAGGTGGGTTGCATAAAAATCACGGAAGTAAAATAGTTGGAATTATAATAGCCAATAAAGAAAATGACAGTTACATATACCTGACATTTGTGAGCCTAAATCAGTTGGTATTGACAAAATTCCCTTAACTCTGAGGCTAATAATAAAATGGGTCATCGCACAGCACTTATGAAAGGCAGAAAACTAGTCATTTCGGTTGTATAACGGCACTGAGCAAATAAAAACGGTATATTTTTAACAAAACCACGCAAAAAAGCCAAAAACACCTTATTTTGACTAAAAAAAATAACGCAGTAACATCCTACTAACTTTTGATTCGGTTCAAACAAATATGTGGCTAATAAAAAAAGCAGCAAATATTTATTATCTTTACAGAGGGACTTGAAACTCTTTTAAAAATTATATAATTTTACTTTAAAAAATTTTAATATATTACGGAAAATCGTCGTAAAAAATACGATTTATGTGACTACGTTCTTTTACATCACTGTCACTAATAAGGCGGTTATTTTTGTAAAATTTCTTTGGGGGTAATATTATTCCACCTATTTTACTTCCGTAATAAAAATAGAATAAATTGAGAATGCGCAAAAATAAATTGGTCGAATCGCCCATTTTTGCAGTTAGACACGTTTGTTTTCTAAGGTAAATCCATTATTTTCGCCAATCAAAGGCTACTTTCCGGCCCTAAAAGTCTTTAAAAATAATTTAGATAAGTTGTATGTAACATTGGTGTAGCCAACGTGTGGATTCTTGACAAATACCTATCTGAAAATTGATGTTTGTTTACTTACCTCTTTAAAAGGAATTTAAACCTTATCTATTTTGTATTTCTTGTGCTCTTAACCCAATATGGTTTGTGATAAACTTGCTTGTTATTTTTAGAAAATTTTAGGAGCCTCCCAGAGACAACACAACTTTAAGGATTAACGATGAGTAACCCCTTTTATTTCTATGACAATGAGAGAAAAATTTAACAACTGAATTTACAATAGTTTCTAGTAAGTACCCACACAAAAAAACTAAGTTTCCCTTTTTCACATGCTTTATAAAGGTAACTATATAATATTATGATCTACTTTAATTTTGTATTTATTTTAAGTAGTTGACGGGGCTAAAGTTTGATATAATAAGTCTAAATACAAAAAAGACTTTTATAACTTAATAAGTTTTGTACATAAGTCTTACTATATTGTTTTTCTTTATTTCAGGCTACCGCGGAGGCCAGGTCAACATTCCTGGGCTGTGAACCAGTTGACTAAGGCTGTATAATTAGTTAAAAAATATAATAAAAACTTGGACTTTCAATAATTTTTGTACTAATATATTTTGTGTGATATACTTACTAATTAAATTAATTTGTGTATTACGAACATTTCAATGTTGTTCTATTTGGAATATTTAAGTTTATTTTAAAAGCTTACCTGAATAAAACGCATATGTGTGGAATAATTATAATTTTAGTATAATTCAGCCTTAACAAAAATGAAAACAGCGCATTCACCATGATCCGTAAAGAGCAATCACAAAATAAAGAACATTTTCTAGTGAAATATGAAAGAAATATTTCTGGGTGACAGTGAGTTTTAAAAACTTATTATTTTTAAAGTCATATTTTTAAGGAAATTTGTTTTATTCAGTTTATTTGAACCTACTCAAACTTCTTTCCTTTAACGCACACCAAATAATATACTTTTTGTTAGTTTCGAAAAGAAAATAGAAATTTCTGCTTGTCAAACAGGCCTACCCTTGTTTACAAACGAAGTTCAAATGAAAATCAACGTTTAAATTAAGTACATAAATTAAAGCTAAATTGTAAAATTTTTACAAAATTATGATTGTTTTCTACCAACCAAAACTACAATTTTTTGTACTCGACGCGCGTTTCGCTAACAACGTTAGCATCATCAGGAGACGATAAACAATGAACTAAATTAATCTACGCTCTATCTTATATACAATCCTTTAGTGGGCGGAGACAAGACTAATAATTTGTGATTGATCACGATTTTTAATCCTATCTCCCCTCAACTAAAGAATAAAGTGTACTAAAGTTTTAAAGAATAAATCACAATGGTTTACCATGCACCTTTTATAATAAAACATCATAAAAACTTTATTTTAATGTTATTAAAGTTCCGATGTAAACAGTTTAATGCTTGAACAACTCACCCAATCAACCGTTTTTGTCTGGTGTAATTGCTACTTATTAATCCTGTTGTGCATATTAGAGCCCATTCTTTAAACTTTTTTATTACTGTGGTGGGTAGAAACCACCAATTTTGTAAATTATAAATGGAATAAACACCAAAGTGCGGCGGTAATTATAGCCAGTTGAACACCAACCTCAAAATTAATTAATTCCAGATAATTTTTTTTCAAACTCACATCTCATTTAAATGCAATTTTTGTTCAACGACGTTCAGCGAATCCAATTTTTGCAAGGTCACAAAAGCGCGATTGTGACGTCAGAAATAAGAAGTGAGAACTGTGAAATGCACTGGCGGGTAGAAGTAACTAACAATTGATAATTTTTCCGCTTGTGACGTCAGAAGTGCGATCCGAGAAGTAAGAAGTGAGCTGGCGGATAGGGGCCACCGTAAATAATTTTAGGTGTTAAAAGTTATGTGATGGTAATAACAACCTTCTTGCATTTGCTGTTGGAAACACTGGTATCTCGTAAAAATTGATTTTTTTTTGAAGATGGAACAAAAAAATATATTTTTTATACGACTGTCTTGAAAAAGGGGGTTTTGCGCATGGAGAACACGATCTGAAAACGGAATTTTACGCACGCCGTGTGCAAACCGTTTTGCACACGCTTACGTCATTTTTGCACACGGGTCTTCCGTCATTGTGATTTTTGTTTTTGTCACCCAAGAATATAAGTTGACTGAGTTCCATAGCAACCGTCACGGCTCCTTTGTTTTGGATTTAAAAATTGTGGTGAAACTCAATGGCGTTTGTTTTTATCAGAAACGGATAAAAATTAAAGAGATTAACTTAACTAGGTGTTTAAAGCTCATTTCAGTAAAAGTGCATAACCCATAAACCTTTTAACTGATCTTAATAGTTGGGGACTTGTTAAAAGAAGCAAATTAAAGTCTTTTTGGTACTAAAGCTTTTATTGTTTTAAAATTTTCTCCATATCACCAAGAATAACAAACGTTAAAAATGGGATTTACTTCACTAAAACTGCCATCTAGGATTTTGAAATTGCGGAAAAATATTTTTTTTATAAGAATGTACTGTATTTCAAACACAATGGTGGTTGTTTTATCAAAATAAAGCAAAAAAACTTTGGCTAAGTTTCGACGATTCGTTAAGACTTGGTGTTTAAAGCTCATTTGGAAAAAAAAGCATTACTCAAAATTTCCCTAACTGATAATAATGGTGAATAGCTCGTTCAAAAGAGCAAAAAGAAGACTTTTTGGAAATAAGGTGTTTGTTTAAAATTGTTTTTCGTATCACCAGAAATAACGAGCGTCAAAAAAGTAATTTCTTTAATTAAGTCCGCTTTCTTGTATTTTAAAATGGCGAATAAAAGTATTTGCTAGTATCCTTTATTATAAACACAACCGTGTTTGTTTTATCAGAATCGGTTAAAAATTAAAGAAATAAGACTTTTGTTGACTTTGGACGAATCGCCAGGACTTGTTGTTTAATGCTCATTTGGAAAAAAGAGCATAACTAAAAATTTCCTCAACCGATTTTAGAAGTTGATGGCTTGTTAAAGGCATTAAAGAAAAGACTTTTTGAAAATTAAGATTTTGCTTAGAAAAAAAATTTGAACAGTCACATGCGATGAAGTAGGTAGAGCCTAGCAGAATATCTGTATGTTTTCAGTAAGCGAGTAGCCGGGGATAACGCAAATTTAGAAAAAGGCGCACTCATTTGGTGTGCTCCAAGCACCAGTCCGCTTGCCTTGCCTTGTTGATGTTGTTCGTGATCATCGACGTACTAATATATCGACGTTCGTGATGCATTCGCGGGTTTAGCGGTTTTATAAAGGCTTTTATTTATACTTCTTCTGTTTTATTATTTTAATAAAAATTGTTATAATTAATATTTTCACGGTAGAGTACTTAAAAAATAATTTTAGCTCTTTGAGTATAGACTAAAAAATTGAAATAAAAAAATGCCGATAGACCTAAACCCGAAATTGACTTGACGCAAACCACTAAGGGCAACCTACAAAAAACAAACAATTTTTTAAATTTGTGAACCTCCTCTTCATAGATCACGAGCCGCCACTGCCTAACTGAAAGCACTTAAGGTCTGCAATACTTTGGATATAATATAGAAAATACTATCTTTCTATTTTATCCCAAAGAAGTTGCAACAATTTGTCACTATAATAAATGAAAAAAAAAACAATATTTATAGATATTTGCTCCAGCATATATTTCAAACGGTTTAGAAGATTTTTATAGTTCTTTTTTTATGTAAAAATCGGTGCAAAATTATTCTAAATTAAACGGGTTATATACATTATGAAAGCCGTTTACCATCAAAAATAAAACACAAAAAACTCAAACCAACCACAAAAAATACACAAAAAAGGCAATTTTTAGTATTTAAAACCCAACTTTTTAAAAGTTAAATATGTATTATTATTTATAGGGTTGTAACCTCGGGTTTGACCATATTAAGTATATGGGTATTATATTATACAGGGTGATTTCAAAGCCCTGTAATTCCTTTTAACGGGAATCATTTTTTCCTACGACCACATATGAAAATGATGGATTTCAGACGATTTCCATCCTTAGAAATCGTTGAATTTCACCTGTGTGCAGAAATTTTTCCGCACATGTGTGGAAAAGTTTAGGATGGCGTTAACTGTCACCATAAGTTTCCGCATATGTATTGCAAAGTACTTTTCCATACATGTGCGGAAAAGCAGTTTCATTTGATTTGTGCAAAATTAGAGACGAATTTTTACAAAAATTAATTTTTGTAGGAAAAATAGCGCACACAACTCAATAGAAAGTAACATTCTTACACTCGCGTGTTGTTTCACTCGGCTAGCGCCTTTCTTCTCTTCTTATGTAGTATTTGCCAAATAGTTTTTTCAAAAACTTAACTGAAAAAAATCCTTCTAGATATTGGAGAATTTTCTCAAAAAACAGTTTTAAGAAATGAGTGACTACTGTTCTGTGCATTGGGAAAGTGCCTTAAATTTTTAAGAGCCATTGAAAAAGTTTAATTTTATGTTGCGCAGTTGCTTTAACAGAAGTTTTCCACTGCGCCAAATGAGAGTAAAAAAACCTAAAAAATCATGAATTAATAAGGGTATTAAAAACTCAGCACAAAATTGAAAATCACCTAATATATAAAAAAATTTACCAATAACAGTTTTTTCAATGCGTACTTTAATATGTATCGTAAGATTTACAAAAATATCCTTAGAAATGCTAAGCTAACTCTTTATCAAAACAGGAATGTTAATGCAAGAATTGCTGCAAAAGAGACTTGGTCAATTGTGAACGGCTTAAGAGGTAAAAGAACGACCAACGGAACTTCATTCAGATGATTTTAATGAATTTTACTGTTTCATTGCATTAAAAATTTCAGAAAAAATAAAGCCCATTCGAGATTCTTTATTTTACCTTAATCAGGAACATTAACCGAAACCCACGTTGATGAACTAAGGAGTGTTATTAGAGAAATTTTTCTTAATTTAAATGATAATCCTTTTTATACTGGCTCAATGCATCAATAAATGTTTTGCTACGCAAGAGTTTCCAGATTTTCTTAAAACAGCTCTCGTAATTCCTTTACACAAGGCAGGTTCCTACTCCGATCCTGCCAATTTTACCAATTTCTATCCTTAGCACAATATCCAAAATTTTAGAAAATATTGTTAAAAAACGTTTGAATGAATTTTGAAATCGTAGTGTTGTAATTAGTGGTTATCAGTATGGTTTCCTGTCGTGTAAAAATACTAGTGACTGCTGCATACTATTCCCAACATACTAGTGACGCAGTTTTCTCTTTCCTCAAAAGTTTATATTTAAAATTAAATGAGAAAAAGGTCGCAGCTGCAGTTTTATGCGACTTCTTTAAAGCATTTGATTGCGTGAGGCATAATATTTTGTTAAATAAAATGTTTATGGTATAAGGGAAATCCCACATAAATTCTTCGACTCTTATATGTCAAAAAGAAGTCAAATGGTCAAAAACAATAACTTAAATTCTTATTTATTACCTATTAATACAGGCAATTGTCAGGGATCCGTTCTAGGACATGTTTTGTTTTTAATTTATATAGGAGACTTGCTAAGGCTGGGACCATAAAGATCCCAAAATATTTAAAAAAATTGTGTCACGTGACCTTCAAGTAATAACCATGGTGTGATGCAAACTTTTTGAGTCTAAACGTTGATAAAACTAAAATTTTTAGCTTCAAATTTGCTTTTGATAACTTGCAACTAAATAACCAACGCATGTGCCTCAGCAACAACACTACATTTCTTGGAATGCAGATTGAAAGTAACTTGAAGATTGGTCAACATATAGTAAACTTAAATAAGAATATTTCATCAGGTGCCTATGCCATAAGACAAACATCCTCGGAACTAGGCCCGTCCATGGCAAGAACAACCTACTTTGCTTTAGTAGAGTCTCATTTGCGCTATTGAATAGCTTTCATCTCGCAACTGTAGTCAATATTTATTTCGCTCAGTTTTTACTATTCAAAAACATTGTTTTTGTTAGAAATGTGGGATAGGCTTAAGAGAGCATTGCCGTTCATTATTTGAAAGGGAGAACATTTCAACTTTAGTGAGTTTTTTATTCTGGAAATGGTCGGTCTTAAACAAAATACAAGGACATTTTCAGTACTCATCCCTACTTTACTAGGAACTAAAATATTGTACCATTAGGTTCTTATTAACGCAAATTTCTTTAATTTATAGGAGCGTTAAAATGTACAATAAAATGCCTTGCCATTTTCGAAAGAGCGACTACAAAAGATTCAGGCAAAAAATTAAACTTCTCTTGTTGGACAGCGCATACTATGGTATGGGGCAGTATTTTAATGACTCCTTTTAATTAAAACCCAAAATCTTTAATGTATGTTTCAAAAAAGGTTTTTTAAATGTTAGTTTTTAATATTTTAGTGTATTTACATATATCTGATTGATTTATTAATGTGATAGTACTTGTATGTTGTATGCTTTAATTTATTTTTAATTATATTTATTTTTTTATAACATTTTAACTATATGTATTCTAGTTTGTTTTAAGTGACTTTCTAAATAATTTGTCGTGAAGAAGGTTATATATGAACTATCATTACAATCTTTCAGGCGGAATTCTTCGCCATTGAAATAAGCGCACGTTAGATGATAGATCATAACTGGCGCAACAGGAATTGCTATCTTGCATCCAGCTGTAGGGTAAGAAAATAAAGATAAAGGCGATTAAAGTTCTTATTATTGTGGACAAAAATGGTAGGGTCGCAAAAAATATATGACTAATCTCCTTCTTTCTGCGTAAAAAAGGTCGGGTTGGGTCAGCGTCTACAAAAAGTTGAATTTCCACGAAAACAAAAATTTGTTTAAGGAATACTTTTTAGTTACTTTTTCTCGTCGTATGATTCTCATTTTCAAATTTCTGCACATAGTTCTATGTAGAAAATTTTGTTCATAAAAAAAAACTATGCAAAATAAAAGTAACCAAGTAATTAAGTTTCACTTAAAACAAAATTTACATAATATTTACGTCAATAAATACCTATTTTTTTCGATCATGTCATATATATCATGTTTTAAAACTTTTGTACACTAATAATTTATAATTATTTAATTTTGAACTGTACATTGTCAAATATAAGTTTCATTGCATGCATTTACACTTAAATATTTAAAACTTAAATTAATTTTTAAATTTCTATTTATAATATTTACAAGGATTTTAGGTTTAATTTAATTTTTTTGGTCATAATTTTCTATTAATAAGGAAAAATCATGCCAAAAGTAAGTAGTAGTAGTGAAGAAAATTTAAAAAATAGCTAAACGAAGTAAGGATATAGAGAGAGAAAATAGAAAAGGATTGGAGAATAAATAATATATATTTTAAGGTGTTGTGGATCTTGTAAAAGAGCCTTAAGTTAATTAAATTTTTTTTATTATTTCTTTTATAACGCTGCAACTAGAATCTTAAAAACTTCTAAATTGGTGTGTATTTGAGTGGCTAAGCTAAAGTCAGAACCAATATAAAATTTGTGATTCTTGTTTTTTTAACATTTGAGACATGGCTTATACAACACCCTTTAATATATACTAATTATTTAATAGCCCTCTGTATAATAGTCATATCTACCTAGGTAAAAGTAAAACTACGCTTTATTATTATTTACAAAATTATTAGAATACCAAAAAAGGGTTAATACAAAATGCAAATGAGTCAATAAAAACAAACCTTTTTTTATCTTTTAAACTCTTGCTTGAGCCTTGAATATATTGAAGAAATTGAACAAAGCTTCTCCGAAATTTTCCTCTATCTATAAAATTGTGAAATATGATTTAGTTAATTTATTAGAAGCATAATATAATTTTGTTTATTTTGTAAATTTTTTCAATCTTTTTCGCAAAATAAACAAATACCCAAATTTAAGTATATAACCACGAGACAGCACAACATAACGAATGTAGAACACATCTACAACACTGCACAGATAAATGGATATCACGAAGGAACTCTAACATTTGGGGTCAGGTTCAACCAAGTTTAGCAACTTACCAAAATTTAGTTTGAAACTTTTTCGAAGGTATCCCATATAAAAAGTGAATATTTTTAATACTGTTTCTCAAAATGTGGATACTGCGAAAAAAGGGTCCCTAGATAAAAAAAACCCAGTTAAAAAACTCGGCAAAATTTGCATGAATAGTGGCTCTATATTGGATTTCGTTGGAAGTTTATTAATAATACATTGGGACCATGTCATCCTGATTAATGTATAAATAAATGACGATTTTTTGCGCGTAATTCTTAAAATATGTAATTTTAACTCGGGTTTTTGATAATTTTTTACTAGAAATAGTTTTTCGGTTATTTCGTGCTAATTCTGATGCTCAATTAGATATTATTTATTATGCATTTTAAGATTATCACATATACAATTAAAAATAAATTCATGGTAATATTCTATAGGAAAGTTTTGTGTAGTGATTTATGGAGGGATGGAAAAATTAACGAAAATCATGTCGAAAATTTTTGGCGTCATTTATTTATTTGCCAAATTAAATACGTTAAACTGTAGAAAATAAATCGGTATTTATATATCATCAAACGACAGAGCAACAATAAAAACCTGGTGGTAATAGGACAACTCGGCGCGGCCGACTCGGCACCCCTAAATATTATTCCCACCTTTTCTAATGGTATACTTGAATTCTATACCATTAGAAACAGTGCTTTTAGGACAAAATAGCATGCAATACATATTGTTTATTCCAAATTCTTCGTTCGTCAACCGAACTTAACACAAAATAAAAACCCTAGACACAAACTCATCATAAAATTTCAAAACCAACATAAAAACCATAAACACAAACAAACCATAAAATTAAAGTAATGGGGAATGCTATCTATAAAAAGAATTCATGAAAGTGCACTCTAATTAAATATAGAGTTGAGTGTTAAAAATATTTGGGGAGCTTTCTTTTTCCTTTCTGACGTGTTCCTTTTTAAACGTTGGCGCATCGTATTGGACTCCTTTAATAAAAGTTCAATATCCCGTCAAAATAAAAATATTCTAAAGAGCAAATCGACGGCGAATAAAATTTAGAAAAAATTCTAACCAAAAAATTTACCAGCCACCGCAACGCCAACGACTTTGAGAGCGGGTGGAAATAATAAAAGCTAGAGTGTGTCCGCAAATTTAAAGTTTTGGTCGGGTAATGATTCTTTCTTTTATCAACAGCATGACAAAAAAGAGACAAAATGAAACAAGCTATTAAAAGACAAAAAAAAATTCAAATATTTTACAAAAAGGCCAATAATAAAATATGCTTTTAATTCTTGAGAAACTTCTCTTAAACAAAAAAAACTTCGGTTGGTCTTTTTGGTTCAATAAAAAAACATTTTTCGAAAAAATATTTTTTACAGTTTGTGTGTTCTCGATGCAACTGTACATCACTGTTTATATAATTTAATGTATTTACATTCAATGGAATGGAAAATCACAAATTAAGTTTTGCAAAAAGTTCTAATTTATAGTATCCAATAAAATCCATGTCTCGAAAATTATGGTCCAAATCAAAAAGTGGTTCATTTCAACATTGATCAGGATCATGCATGTGGTATATAACTCCCAGACAAATAAATCCAACTGAAAGCCACACGACCATGTAAACTGCGCGGGGTTCCTAGCTAGAAAGGTAATTAATGCGAACTCAAACCAAAAAATAGTTATTCCGGAACTTCTTCGGTTGAAAAATAATTCCCTAGAATTAAACCTTCATAAATCATAAAATAAAATAATATATTTTTTTATGACAATTTATTAGAGCCATCGGTACTGATTTCAAATATTTTTAACACATGGGTGCAAATAAATCCAAAGTTTGCTCGATCAATCAGCCGTCCTTGACACTTCTGGTTTATTGCTAACAAGAACTAGTAAATGGGCCATTCTTATTTAAACGGGCAACTTGATGTCCCCAGTACTTGTCTCAAAGGTTGTTGATTTTTTCTTTTGAGCACAAATTGCCTCCAGCACGTGCAATGTTTTTTCCTAATTGCCGTCTATTCACCCTTTTGTGAAGATTTTTTTTAACCCCAAAATGTCACTACCTTGGGCTGTCACTATTCCAGAAATTGATATTGAAAAATATTTGTGACACAGAACGATGTGGGAGATATTTACGCCAACCACTCATAATTATTCATTTTATAGCAATGGAATGTTTGTCCCTAGTTTTTACTACCACTACCATGGACGACCTAAAACCACCATGCCACAGCCTCAGAAAAAAGCAAAAAATATTTGACAACATTGTCAAAGTCGCATGCTCAGGGCAAGCTTTGCAGTTATCAAATAATTCTGGAACTTGCAGTATCCAGCTAGCCTGAAAAGAGATTAGACCACACATTTTTGCACAACATATTTATAAGGTTGTTCCTTTCACCTCTTTAGGTCTCTTACTATTTATTTTTTTATGCGTATTCATTTATCAGTCAGCTTATAGTAGTGGAATTTTATTGATAATAATATTTTGGTTTCTGTTATTTTCAGAAATATTTTCCTTTTTAAATTTATTTTTGTCACTTCCATGAACATTTTTTCTAGTAATTGTGTTTTAATTCACTGCAAGCTATACAAAGTGTTACATCTCAAAAACTATTTGTCGCCACTTATACCAAATAAACGTTTTTAAAATTAGGAAAATAAGGTCAATATAAGAAAAATTTGACATTTGAAAATAAAATTGCATCTATCAATAAAATAGAATCGTAGATTTCTCCAAGCTGAAGCGGTTCAATCATAGTAGGTCGAAGAAAATAAATTCCTCTAAGCTTGACAAATATTTTATTTCATTAAATACGACGCGTTTCGATTTTTCTTAATAAAATAATTTTTAAGTGTGTATTCTGTAATACAATAAAAACGAGTATTTGAAAATAAAATCTAAATATAAAATAAAAAATAATACCTACATAACAACAAAAATCCATCATTTAGGGTAAAATTTTGGGCACAAACTACAAATAATTAAATTAATAAATAAAACATGTTGGACAATTAAAAGCACCTTAGTCAAACATACACTAGCCAAAAGTTTAAAAGACAAAGGAAACGAGAATATTAAATAAAATTTGAAACGAAAAACCTAGCGGCATCTAACAAATTAAAAACTAATTAAAAAATATAAATAGAACTGTAGAGACAGAACAAAGATAAAAACAAGAAAACTATTTAAAATTATTGTTTGTGTGTATAGTGTGCGTTGCTGGATTCATTCAAACTGACGGATATGGGATCATTTTCCAACTTCGCTATTTCAAAATTTTCCAAAAAAAAATCAATTTCCCGCCCTTCTGAGTATCATGTAACATTTTCAACTTATGTTCTAAACTAAAAGTGTGTGTGTGACTAAACTGAACGCAGTTTTCGTGTAAGAGTTTGAGAACATGTAAATTCTCAAAAATCTCCATCTGATAAGCGTTTGGCGTTTGGCATGCATTTGCGAGAGACGGGTCACACTTTATTTTATTTTTTTTTGAGAATTTTTAAATAGCGAAGTTGAAAAATGATCTTACATCCACCAGTTTAATTGAACCCAGCAACGGGCACTATAGAGAGATAGCCAAAATTATCAATAATTTTAAATAGTTTTCTTCTTTTTATCTTTTTTCCGTCTCTACAGTTTTATTTCTTTTCCAATAAGCTTTAAATATGTTAGATGCCGCTCGTTGTTTCGTTTCGAATTTTATTTATTATTCTTGTTTCCATTGTGTTTTCAAATTTGTTGTTAGTGTATGTTTGACTAAGATAAGGTAAAATTATACAAATTTTATCTTTATGATTTATTTCTATTTTTAATATCGACAGAATATCCGAATGTCAAAATATAATGAATCACCCTTTACCCACCCTTACAAAAAGGAGCATCTTATTGATTTTTATAGCGTTTACAGCGTGTACATATGTAGCCCAAAGAGTCAGCAATGACCTTAACCTAGGTCAACAACAAAAGCCGGTTGCTCAGGGAGCCTTAAAAATAACATCTACTTAAAGAATCCAAATTCGATAGAAAACGCCTTTGCTTACATTTCAGAATTAAAAAATTTCGAAAAACTGTACGTAAATCTAGGCCCCATAAACCTTATATTTCCAATACTAGACAGAGCAACTAATTTTTTTCGGGTAATTCAAAGTATTTTCCTAATTTTCTAAATTACATTTAGGCGGAATTTTTGGATGAATAATAATTAGTTTAACAAACCATAATAACCAAATTTTGGCTGGCCTAATCAACCAATAAACAGTCAACCGAGGCCACCTAGGAAACTTCTAACCAATCGTGAACTATTCGGAGCATCAAATAATGTGTTGGCACCCAAAAATATTCCCAAACATCAGCTCCCTAAACCGGCACCTATGTCCGGAATATCGAAAATATCAAGTTACTTAAGTGGAAGGCCGTTTCAAAGCACGAGAAAACCGCCGAATTTTCTTTTTGAGGAACTCTATATAAATGAATAAGATCTCGAAACCCCCGAAATCGATATGCAAATTCCCCACAATTATGCGACCCACGAATACCTTAAAAACACGTGCTACCATCGTATTTTTTATCAGTGTCAGAATACCGATACGGACACTATGGATACTAAGGATAGGCAATTTTTAAATTGCATGGTTAACTACCGGATTAGATTTTGTGACTGACTTTTATACTGTGTTGTCAAAATAAAATACAGAATGACATGCTTTGACAGTTAAAGAAAAATAAAATACTGCGTGACTTTTGTTTTGTTAAAAAAGACCAAGATCTTAGAACAAGAAGTATTGTCTACCACTTTTAATGATGCCGAAAGTATATACCAGCACATACGATAGCACACAAGAACCAAATGGCATAAAAAACCCTGACCTAACACAATATTTGTAAGAAAAAAAAATTCAGCACCCCACTCCCTGAGAAACCCAGACTAAATGAAGATCAATATTTCATCTAATAATACCCTACCGTACCTTAATACCACCCAAACATTAAACTTTTAATAGACACAGGCAGCTCGCTTTCAATTTTAAGATCAACAATAGCCGCAATAGTTTTTCTTAAGGGCAGCTCTAAAAATAAAATTAAAACAGCTTTAAGTTGCCAAAATACACTCTACCAAGCTAATATCCCGACTTTACCGGAATTTTGCCAAAATTATGAGAAAACATTCATTCTTTTTAATTTCCAGGATTAACCTACCTTATTAATATAGGATTAATCATTGATCTAGCAAATCAAAACTTAGAAAAAAAATCCATGGATAAATGAATAATAGTGACATGAAAACTAACTTTCTAAACTTTAGAATTTTTAAAATATTTTTCAAAATTGCAACAATAACCTCAATTGGTAAATAAAAAACGAAAATATTTTAATTCGCACAGAATCCAAGAACTCAGAAAAAAATCGGACATTTTAAATCTATGCAAGGATTACAGGGATATCTTTTATAAAACCGATTAGCTACTCTCATTTAAATCCAAGGTGGAACACGAAATCAAAACCACCGACGAAATATCAGTCTACACGAAGCCTTAACACTACCCTTATATACACAAAGAAGAAGTAAGAAGACTCGAAAAAGGATAAGACCCTCTTCACCGATTTTGACTGTTTGAAAAAAATGAACTCGTCAAGAAAACTGAAGTGGTGAATCGTGGATGACTTCCGTAAGATAAACGAAAAATCGATAGACGATCGATATATGATCCAAATATCACAGACGTATTAGGCAAATTGGACTGAGTCCAATATTCTGGACCTTGAAAATGTATTCTACCAGAAAGAATTGCAAGATAATTCCATCGAAAATACTGCCTTTAATGTAAAAAATGGACACTGCTATATACCTTTTGACCTTAAAAAAACGCACCCTCCTCCTTCCAAAGCGTAATAGACAAGGTTTTAAAAATGACATAATAGTCTTTAGTACGGATCTCACCGAACCAATTCAAAATTTAAAACTTGTATTTAATAAACTACGCGAAGCAGATTTAAGGATTCAGTTAGAAAATTACGAATTCTTAACACGAGAAGTAAAGTTTTCAGGGCACATGGTCACAGTCCAAGGTATTAAAACAATAAAAATATCAAATCGCGATACAAAAATTTATAATTTCGAAAACTCCACGACAAATAAAAGCATTTTCAGGACTATTCGGCTATTGTTCGAATTTCATGAAGAACTTGGTTAAAACCACCAACCCTACGAAATAATTTATAGATCGCTTACCGCATGCACCGTTTTAACATCTGAACTCGTCTTGAACTATCCGGACTTTTCAAAACCTCTTAAACATACAACTGATGCATTTAATTTTGCGATCTCAGGAATACTCCCTTAAGGTAATCATCTAATTTACTATTCATCGAGCTTAATCCGGCAAAAAATATATTATTTGTTACAAAATTTATAGCCACACACTGAATATACAAAATACATATAAAAAATTAAAAATACATATAACCATATATTTTTAATTTGACAAAAACAATTAAATAAATATTATTGAATTCAGAGTTTAGACACTCATTTTGCGCTTCTTAGCCTGCGTTTTGAAAGTAGCTTTTAGGGCATCTCTCGTAATAGTTCAATCCATTCTTTTTCCCTGTTGATCCCATATAAATGAACGAAGAGGGAGCATGGATTAGCTAAACTAACTCGAATATTTTTACGGTGGATATGGGGGTTACAGCACCACAATTTTCCGGAAAGTAATCCAGATTAGAGACCCTCTATACATTTGACAGTTATTGTTTTACTAGAGGTGGGCAACTCATATTGCCCCCTCTTTCTATTTTTTTCATATTTGCATGTAAAACGGTTTTTTATGAAATAGACTGATGTTTTGTTGTCTCTTTTTATAATTTCCCCAGACAGTTTTTGAAAGATTGTTTTTTTTTTGGTTAGTAAGATATGTCAAGCTTTGACAAAAAAAAACAGAAACAAACAGTCTATTTTAAAAATGTAAATAATATGTAAAATATAAAGATTCCTATGATATATATTTTCGTTACTCTTTTTCTTACAATAAAATTGGAACATAATGTGTTATTTGTTAACGAAGTACCTGCTAAATGCGTATGTTTGTACCTACTACTTGTAACTCACTTACCTCGCAAATTCGGCTATTCTTATTAATTTTTCAGCTTGGTAAATGCATGTTTTCTTTTCACTTTTCCTGGGTTTCTTTCTACGTTGGACAAAGGAACAATACAAATTCATCGAGGCACGTATTTTTAGTTTTTGATACAGCAAAATACCATTTTTAAACCTCACGTTTATTTATTGTCAGGGGTTACCAACCATCCTTGCCAACACACAATTTCAAACATTTCCCTAACAAACTCTCAAATCTAGTTGCTCACCTCTGGAAAAACAATAACTGTCAAAAATCGTATATACATGGTCTCTAATCCAGATGAGAATCCAAGAAATGAATTTCATGTTACATCCTAGGCTTTGGTAACACAAAAGAAGTTGGGCATCTAGGTCTTTATAATTTTCTGCTCTAGTGTTTCCAAAAAATTGGTTGCAACCATTTTAAATGCATTCCGAACGTCTTTTTACTTGCCTTGAAGTATGGAATCGAATGCGTTATAAACGAAATTCTTCAATCTAGAACCTTTACTAATCAGCGATCAATAAAATCAGCGCCGTTTTACTCAACTCGGAACCACCATCCGCGCTACCGTTTTCGAGCAGCGACATTTAGCAACCCATGACAATGACAGATTCTACGCATGTAGATCCGCAGAAAAGGCCATATTTGGCATTCCAGTTTTAGAAAAATCTTAGGGATATTTCTAATTATCGGTTATGCTGCATTAACACTTTTACTTCCATGTCAGTCCTACCTTGCGCTTCGGAGCCACCCCTAAAAACAATAATTAAAAAATAATTGTTGGTCGGCCCTATTTGACTGACACGACCCAAATTGCCTTTAATGACCTTAATAAAAAACACTAAATATATTCATTGGCAGTTAAAGTATTAAACTTTTTGAAAATAATAGAATCTATACAACTGTATCTGGTAAAGACTTGGTCAAAACATTTAACTAAGTTTGAAAAAATTCCAAAGTTACAAAAACTAATTTTTTTTTTATGATAACACAGATTTATCATTTTTATTTCAGCAACTGTACATCATACAAAATTGCAATTTTCAAATTTAGTTTGAAAATAGTACAGATTTAATATTCTTCAGTGCTTTATCACAAAATCTTTAATAAAGAACTAAATATTTAAATAGAATTACCTCTAATAAGATGGAAAACTTATACACTGACGTTCGAAAGCCCCGCGAATTAATAAATTTGGTAGGCAGTGCAGGAATATAGTTATTTGGCACACTAGATTCCGGTGAAGTTATCTCGAGCTTGCAAAATAACTAATCAAACAAATATTTCTCAAGAACTTACGGACGGAATATATATCAGTAAAAATCTTTACTGTTTTAGTTCCTCTTATAAAATATTTATTTTTGATTGGTTATTTTGCTCTTTTATAAAGTAAAAGTTATACCGATACATAAAGGAGAAGACTCGTATAATCCATCAAACTACTGTCTAGTTGCTTTGCTATCGTCTCTGTTGTGTCAAAAATAATTGAAAATATAGTGAAAAAAGAGTAGTTGATCATTTTGTCTGTCTGTTAGACTCGCAGTTTGAATTCCAATGTAATAACTAACGATGCAATGTTTGCCCTACTTGAGGAGGTCTATTCCAAAATAAATGATGGTGACTTAGTGGCCGCAGAGTTTTATGAATTTAAGAAAGCGTTCAACTGCGTACGTATAGCTTTAGGTGCACTTCTCTCAGGTCGGCAACTTTATGAACTCTGGAAGATCTCAGATAACAAGTTCCAATTACTCTTTGTCTTTCCATTTATCTGTCACCAGAGATGTAACACAAGGCTGAGTTTTGGCCCCAATATTTGCCTTAGTGTACATTATTTTCTTCTAGCGGAGAAATATATGTGGACTTGAGGGAATTATAGGACTTAAGACTGGTGCGATTCAAATGATGAGCTTAGTTTCAACATTAAAAAGACCAATATAATGTCATAAAAATTTACTATAATCTCTATCGTATTATACAATTAAACCAGTTCTCAGGTTCTGGTAAGGTTTCTTGGCCTAACACTTGACCAAAAACTAAATTTTAAGGAACACATCATCTGCGGGCTTTGCTGTACAAGTGGTCATTTCGGAACTGGGAGTTCATTCATCTAAAATGGTTTGTTATATTATAATTATTTATTCCAATCAGGAGCAAGATATGGCATTGCGTTCTGAGGGTTTTGTTCACAAACTCCGATTAACTCAGTTTTAAAGACACAAAAGAGAGCAGTTCGAATATGAAGTCGGACCGGGATAATATTATAAACCCCTTTTTGTAGGATTTTAACGTTGATGGCTATTTTTATTTCACAAACTGTTTTTTTAATACACAAAAATCACAAAAACACTGTTTTTATCCATTCGTGTATCACTAGGCACGCAGTAACCTTGCTCTAAACAAGTTTAGAAAATAGTCTCCACTTTTCTAAAAATAGAACTGAAAACGGAATCCTTTTTTGCTGCTTATTTTGGGTTGGTAATATATTTCACTTTTTCTGTTTTTATTTACAATTATGTTTTGTCACTTTTGTTTGTTTTTTATTAATTTTTGCAGGTTTTCTTAGTTATTTTATATTAAAATGTTTTTGTTTTTTAATGTTTACTGCAATCAATTTTTCTTGACACACATATTGTTTTTTCATTAGTTTTATATTGGCATCCATCTTTATATGCTTTTTTTTCCGAGATTTATTCAAAGATTTTTGACTTGACTTTGACTAACCTACACCTACAAATTTCTCTTTTCAAAGGTTTAATCGAAAATTACAATAGGACAGTAGTGTCACTAAGTAATTAATTCGCAGGAATACCAACGTAATTACTTCGACTGTGAAAATGTAATTACTTTTTGGACAATTTAGAAAATGTTTTAATTTTCTTAAAATTAAACACATTCCATAACAGCATCATTTCTTAACTACTTGTTAAACTACCTAAAAAACTTACATTATAATTCACAACTGCCAAATTTTCAAAGTTTTTTATATTATTATCAATTTTTGCGAGTTCACCAGAGTTGCAGATAAAGTGCGTAGAAGGGATATTTTGAGTCTTGTGATTCATGATAATACGTACTACTTAAAGTCTCATAAACAAAAGTTAAAGTCGTTTGACACCTGAATTTCTATGTACGCAATTGAGTGTACCTATTACTGAGATTTAAAATTGGCTCTTTTCCTATGTTTACCTTTTACTCCAAAATAAATTACTGTATGTACCAAGATAACCCTACATGATACAAATGGAAGCTTGTCCAATAATCGAAGACACCTACTACTGCAAAGAAGAATTCCACCACACGACGAATGCTTAGACCACTTTGAAACGGTAAATCGTATAAAAACTGCCCAATCCTAAACGGTAATGGTCAAAAACTCATTGTTGAACAAATATACGATGAATTAGTATTGATTCTTCCAACGCAACCCGAAAAATTAGATACGGAATGCAGCACTGACCAATAAATAGAAATCAATCAATCAAAAGTATTACAGAAAATTAAACTTTCCTCAGAAAACTACACCAGTATTTTGATAACGCCAAATATTACCAAAATCAGTTTTGAAGAAATATTTAGTTTAAGGATATGAACAACTTATTATTGCCGATAAATCAGTCCAGTCCAGCACAATACACCAACTACGGATTGACAGCTTTAGGCGTCTGCATTCTCTTGACTATAGAAATAGTTGTTACACAAGACGAAAAGTAACCGAAATCGGAAAACTGATTTACTTGAACAATAATTGCGTATTCCATTGAGGCAATCGGTGCCACCGGTGCGCAACTGGTTCGGTTTTTGTATTCCATTGACAGATATTTTTCAGTTTGCCTGTTCCATTGGGGGACTGACACCTTCAGTGCCGCGTGCCGAGTGCCGCTTTTTCGGCACCGGCTCTGATGGCTCGTGACGCACCTAAAACTGGTTTCCGCCATTAAAAATTTTAATTACGAACAGCGAAAATGGCTTGTACGAGAGATTTTTGTACATTTCCTTCGCTGCTGAGTAACAGCAGCGATGAAAACGACGAAGAACAATTTTGTGACATGCACATTTTTTATGAAATTGAAAACACCTCGTTTGACAAACGGACATGTAAATATAGCAAAAGGGTCGCGACTAGCGATTTTATAAATAATTTCAATCCGAAATAATAATGTGGGCGAAACTGGAAACAGGCGAGTGTGGAACTGGATTTTACAATGGAATGCGCTATAAGAAATCAAGAAACCATGAGAACTGTCGTGTCTTTTCTAGAAATTAAGATTTTGTTTCCAATTCTTTTATATTAAAACTGCTCAGTCAGTAGTAGCTCGCTCTTTTCTAGGAATTAAGATTTTTGCATCTAACACTTTTGCATAAAATTCTAAATTAATTTTTTTGGCGTCTCTTGATAAATCGAGACATATTGTAACATTAATTTTGAAAATAAAATAATTTTTTTTAAAACGATTTTCGATCGTTTGAAATACGTAATTCTCTGCGCTTTTTTATACTTGCGCAGCACTATTTTAGTCACTAACTGGAAAAACTTTTGTTTTTAAGATGGAATCTAACAGCACTTAATGTAATTTAATTTAACTTAACTTAATTTAACCTACCGTATTGAAAATTTAATGTGTTCATACAGCCTTCTTAAATATCAACTCTTAAACTACGTTAAGTATAGTACTTGAAATTAACTCTGTGTTTCGGACTTCCATTGTCTATATTTCATTTATACACGACGTTTCGATCAATACAACTGAAGTTGGCGCCTGAAGACGATCAGAGATTATACTGATCGAAACGTCGTGTGTAAATAAAATATAGACAATGGGAGTCCGAAACACAGAGTTAATTTTAAACACATCATTTTCTCAAACTTTGAAACCTACATTAAGTACTGTTAGAATCCAACTTAAATTTTTTAAAACAAAATCTTAAAAACGACAAAAAGTAAAGTAACTCATGATCAGCCAACTTCTACTCGTTGGCAAAATAATAAAAGTATCAAGGATGGCTGATTTTTTTTGCACTCGTGTGTAATATTTTATTACATTGCTGACCAACAAAGCCATTGTTTGGTAATTTTTGGACAATAACTTAAATCACCTCTTTGATAAATGTCACTTTTCCATCCGTTTTCTATACACTGAATATCGTGTACTCACCCTGCATTATTATTATTTATCGGTAAAATGTGGCAATGTAACATTTAAATCCGTGGCTGTCAAATAAAATGGGTTTTGAGAGAACTAGGGTTCTACTTTTGGGTTTAGTATTTTTTTGTTTTCGTTTCAAACAATGTCTTAGATTTTGCGCTTTGTTTAAAATATTCTTAGGACTAACTTAATTATATGCAATTATTTTTAGGTCTTTTAATATTCAAATAACTTATTTTGGAGATTTTTTTAACTTGCTAATTCGGCTGGTTTTTGATTCTTTTTGATTCATTTATTGATCGGGTAGATTGTATCCCAAAAAATTTTTTAACGTATGTAAAAAATATTTTAAATAATTTTGTAATTTGGATGTTTGACGTACAAGAAGGTTAATACCTAAATTAAATGGAAAAGTTATTATCTTCGTGTCTCTTAGAAGAGTAAATTGAAGTTCTCTAAAAATATAGTCCTACAAATTAATTTATACGGGTTATTTTTGCTTTAGGCTGTTTTCTTTTCCTACTTGTGTTTCGAACAAATTGCGTCAAAAAACATTTGGGATAACCGTCAATGGCCATTTTGCACAATAAACTAAAATGTTTGATAAAATTGCCAACTTGATTGAAAATTTGATCCCTTTTAGGACTAAACAGATGCGAAAGTGGGGTTTCGTGCTAAAGCCAGAAGCATTTACTTGTTGTGGTAAAACAAAACAACTCGACAGCACAATATTGATTACGTTTTTTTACTGAAAAGACTAAAGTATGTTTTGCGTATTTTTTTGTCGGTTTTTCCACTTGGAAAAATTATGTCAAAAACCTGAGAATTTCTACATAAATTACTGCTCGGTATGTATCCAAATGCATATCGGTAAAACAAATAATCCCCGCTCTATAAGAAGGAGTAAATTATTTTTCTGACACTTCGGCAGAAATTTTATTGAAATTACTTTTTAAGTACCAATTGCACCGTACTGTTAAATCTAGTTTAAATTTAATTGATGTTAAAAATGTGACATATCCGCATTAAATGAGTAGTTTAAAAGCACACCTAGACAACAACTGGGTTTAACATAGCTGTGCAATTGGCAATAAGAAGAACAACTGATTAATTATAAACATTTTAAAAATTGACAGTTTAAGGTGCTTAATATTAAGGTCCACATGGCAGGCGAATGTGTTTTTCACTTGATTTTTTTATACAAGCCATTTTACGTGGGCTAACTCACGTTAACTTTAGTTTCCAAAAGCAGAAAAAAAATCTTGGATTAAAGAAGTTTTTTTGTTAAAAAGTACTTTGCAGACGGTGGTAGAAAAACATTTCCACCAAAATGTCAGACAAGTCATTTTTTTTTCTACGTTTTTGTTTATTTTCAAATGCATTAATATTTCTAAAATTTTTTGAATAATATTGACTACTTTATATTATTTTCTTCTCGCTCTTAGAAAAAAAAACATTGTTCCTAATGCTTATAGAAATATTTTGTTCGCGCTCGACTTCTCCAAACTCCTGCTGGCAGTCTCGTGCGAAAAAATTGAATTATCCGCATTTGTTAAAAAAAACCTATTAAACATTTTTAAAATTATTTTTTTTAAACTTTAAAAAATAGTCTTTACAGCAAAACGTAAATCCCCCAGACACATAGATTTTATTATTACTTTGTTTTACTGTTCCACATGAAGCTGTGGCCCCCTAAATTTTGTCTAGCCGACGTTGCATATATATGACAAAGGAATAAGGATGGATTAAAAAAAGATAAGTTAAAAAGTTTTATCCATATTGTTTAAAATGTGGGAAAATTTAAAAATAAAACAAGGACGTGGACCGGATAAAGGGAAGACTGGAGGCAACATCGCCAGTAGCGTTAGTGACCAAATCGACTTTGGGGGGGCCAGAGGGGGCTCTGTGCTATATGTAGGTCTGTTCACACGAGTTGTGACGCAGCGAGTACGACGAGTAGTACCGCTGAGAACCGAACCTCTGAAAAATAAAATTGTTTAAAAAAATCACACGTCAAATGAACATCCATTCTTTTACAAAAGAAATTTTCCTTAAATCATACTAGGAATACCATTGACTTTACTTTTAACATTTTATCCAGCATTTTGTTTAATAAATAGATTTCCATGGCAATTAGTCGAGTTTATGCCATCACACGGAGGGTATTGTGGGGCTTTGGGTAATTTTATGATAGGGGAGATAGCAAAAGACGAATATACAAGTTGCGGGCTCCATTTTTAAAAAATTATTAATGGTGAACACCGCTTTTAAATATGTATGGTCAACCCGTTGAGCTACATGAGCTGTTTTAAAATATGCATGCAAAATTTATTTAATTAAAGTTAAAATTATTTTTGAAATTGGATTTATCTGTACCATTTATTTTTTGAGATATATAGTAGTAGTAGTAGTAGTAGTAGTAGTAGTAGTAGTAGTAGATGGGCGTCCTGGCAACTAGGCCGCATAATGGACCCTTCTGCCATACCCCCGTGCACCTCCGACAGATGCACGTGCCCTTTAAGATGCAACTTTTCTTTCTCTAAGAGGACTTAATTTTTCCTGACACCTCCGTGTCGAGGGCAGGGATCTTTAGACGGCGTAGCAAGTATACACAGTAGACCGCCGGCTTTACACCCCCTCCTAAGGGTGGTCTTGCTACATGTTAGACTTGCATCTATCTAACATCGCTACCGTTCTAGCAGAACTTGGTTGACGGTAGACTTTTCTCGCCAGCAGCCCGCCGTCATATAGGCTGACCCGAAAATCGAGATTCCGGTTTCGCTGGTCGAGGTCGTCGTCCGAGTCTTCAGACGCATTCCTTGGAGTAGTCCTGCTACCCGAAAGTGCTACCGCCTCGTCCAAGTCACCCTCTGTTGACTCCCGCTACCAAATCTGTCGAAGTCCAGCCGCGTCCCATGAAGTCCCGATCTCGAAGAAGTCCAGTCTTCCTTTTTTTTTAGGTCACCGGCTAGTCTCCTCTATCCAGTTTTGGTGGGGTCCTCGGCCGTCCACCTTTGAGTCCCGCAAAGTTTTCGGTGCAGTGTCAACCGTGCCGCCTACTTCTACCTAGTTTGTTGTTATTCTAAGCACAACGTCGACTGCGGAGCTGCTGAGAAGTCAGTCGTCTCGAGTCGCATTTGGTGTTGTGTGAAGCAATGTGTACTTGCCGAGATCCGATCCTGCGATCTCTGTTCTGCAGGCTAAGACGCTGTTCACTAGTCTACGGCGGCCCCCTTTTATAACAATAATTTGGTATTTTCCTTATGGAATGCCTTTTTTATTAAATTTATGTAATGAGCATAAAATTGCCTTTAAAATTTTGTATTGCCTCATGTATCGCACATAATAGTTCTTTTTTTGTTTTTTTTTTAAATATATATTTTAATTTTGAATATTTTTATTACTCTCTTATTTATTTTTATAGCATACTTTTTACGAAATACAAAAAATTATTATGAAAAAAAACTTATTGATAACAATATAAAAAATGGCGCCAGCAGACACGTAAAGGCATCTATAAATTGTTTTCAAAAATTAAAAAACAAATCAATTTTTTTTTTAATTTAAAAAAAAAAAACTTTTAAAATTTTTTTTTGGTTGAAAATTTAATGTGAAAACCGCGTGTCTCTAGCTGCTACGGTTCCTAAGTTACATTTTTTTTTAAGTTTTATCCCCTCTCTGACCCTCTTGCCAACCCTCCACCCCCACCAAAAACTAATCAGCTCACCGCCTGGTGCCAGAGAATTTTTTTACCAAATTTTATAAAAATCGGTTAAGCGGTTTTTGAGTCATCGTGTTACATACAGACAGATTGACTGACACCCAGATAGACAGACAGACACCATGACAAAATTTTGTATTTAGGTCTTTTTTAATTCAAATAAGTTATTTTTACTGGTAATAATTAAAATGATCTCAATAATAGTAATTTTATGCTAATGATAAGAAAATTACGAACTTACTATTATATCTCAAAAACTAGAAGTTACAGATAAAATCGATTTTGGCAAATAAAGAGCCTATCGCAACATAATGGTAAGCCATAAAGTAAAAAAGTATATATATATACACCTCATTCCTAATCCTCCGGACCAATTTCAATATGGCGGCTGACAGTTAAACACAGAAGCTGGTCCGCAGCAATTTGGGATCGAGTGTAGTAGTTAAAACCAATGTTTAAGTTAAAACAAATATTTTTCAGTTAAACAAAATTATACCTACTTTTTTACCACTATGTTGCAACAGGCTCTTTAAATAAATAAATTTTCTTTTGAGTTATCTAGCAAAAAGAAATTTTCAATAATAAAAAAGTTAAAGGCCAAATTATAAAATGCATATTTCTTAAATAGCCCCCGTAGCCCAAAAACCGGTTGACATACTGACCATGGTTTTCACCATTAATAATTTTTTTAAAATAGAGTTCGTAACATGTACAGGGTGTTTCAAATTGGGCACTTTCGGAGGGTTTAAGGTACTTCCAGGTGAGAAAAAAAACTGACGTCTACTGCAAGGCTTAATTTTTAGAAGAAGTTTAAGGGTGAAAACAAATCTTGATGTGTCAAGTCATTATCAGGACACGAAGGCTTTATGAAAGTCAGAATTTTTGGGATTGGTCTATAACTTTTTTATTTGTGAAAATTTCTGTTTGTTGTAAAGTCCATTTTGTAGATTTAAAAAAAAATCCTTTAAAATAGTGTGTCACACTTTGTGTTTTATTTTTTGTAATATTTTTTTGCTATTTATTTTTTCTATTACTTTCTTATTTAGTATTTTCATCTTCAAAAAAGTTAATAATATTAAAAGTAAGTAACAAAAAATTTAAAATTATACAACAATAAAAAAAATACAAGGTGTGATACAATATTTGAAATAAAATTTTAAGCCGATTTAAAAAACATGAAAAAAGGTTATTACAAAAGAAAAAATACAAACTTTGTGTTATATCTTAAAAACTAAAAGTGACAGGTCGGATCCAGTTTAAAAGTCAAATTCTGCTTTACAAAATCTACCAAAAGGCAATGTATAACAACGCAGACTTTTCAAAAAGACCTCGTAGCTCAAAAATGGCTCGACCTATCAACATGCGGTTTTCACCTTTAACTTCTAAAATTAAGCTTTGTAGGTGGAGGATCAGTTTCTTTCTATCTCTCCTTGAATAGTTCCTTAAAGCTCCAAAAATTGCCCAATTTTGAAAACTCTGTATATTAGTTTTTTTGCTATTGCCCTCAGAAATATTTAAACCCCACAATCCTCTCAGATTTGTACCATTCTGTATAGCAGCTTAACGCTATTTGTGAGCCCATCGGCAATCTATTCCATATACTGTTCGTTCCAAATTCTCCAGACCAATTTCATTATGGCGGCTCACATTTAAATACAAACACTAAATGGAGCTGTTATTGTCAGTGTCAAAAAATTGGTCCGATTGAATTTGGAATGAGGTTTATATATCGGATGGGTCACAAACAATTGCATTACATCTTATTTTAGTACTTAACCTTAGTTTAGTAAAACAACAAAACACGGTAGTTACAGTCTGTTCCATTTTTATTTTTAGGCAAAACCTAACCTCAATGACCCACAACAAAACCAGATGTGAAAGTTCACAGAAATTCCAACTACGGTCCCTTGAATAAATACGGTCTAGTAATTTTGTCCCACTCTTCATACTCGTGACGACACAAAGATAGCAGCTGATTTTTGTCCGCCATTAAAAAAATATATGGTTAGGTTTAACAAATTAAAATAAATTTTCCGATTTTTCTTTTTTTTTCGTTTAAATGGGTGATGCAAGATCTCTTTTTTGCTTTGATCTTCTAGTATAAGTTTTTCCGTATAAGCAAATAATATTTATTTTTGTCCTGCATAAAGTTTTTTTGTCAAAGAGAAATTAAGATAATCTGATGGTAATCAATTCCGTCCCGAAAATCATCGGATGAATTGGAGTTAGTTCGCTCGCCCGCCTAGTTCAAAAGTTAGGTTATGTAGTTGTGGAGTTTTTTATGTTTGTGGCCTGAAAGCGATTTTTTTTTGGTTGTCTTTTGAGTTTTTCCCATGGAATTGTGATTTTCCCTTTAATTTTCTATTAACTTTGACCATGTCTGTAGGAGGAAAGACGTGTTGTGTAGACATATGCAAAAACAATTTTGATGATTGCAAATTTAAACAATACAAAGTTTCCTTTTATGGTTTTCCCAAAGACGTTAATTTAAAAAAGCTGCATTTTTCCACATGCTTTGGAAAATTGGTTTCCTGGAACTCGGCATCCTTAAGTAATCAGTACTTGTGCAGTGACCACTTTGAGGATTCTGATTTTGCACGGGATCTCCAATCAGAACTCTTGGGTTTACCCTTAAAGAAGCTGCTAAAAAAAACATGGTAATTAGGTGCTTTTTATAGTTTTTAAGGCCTATTCAGAGTTTTATAAGGCTGAACTATGCTCATTATTATTGGTCACAGACAGTTTTATTTGGTAATTATTTCATATACCTACGGGTTTCTGACGATTTTCTGAGAAATTCTTTATGGGGGCACTTAGGGACGTCCCTTTTTTTAACTAAATCAACCCACTCTAACCTAAAAACAAACAAAACAACCAAAAAAAATCTTTCAACTCCCTCTAATCCCTAAAAAAAGCGCCGGACTCAGATTTAAGGTCCTAGGGACCTTAGAAGGTACCCCCATAAATCTGTGTATGAAATAATTACCTTTTATTTTTCTGACAATCTTACTTTTCACTGTCTACATAACTCTGAATAGGTCTTGTCTTTTCACTTATGGCAAACAGAACCTAATGGATAATTCACATTTCTGATTTACATGTTAAAGAATAGAATAGAATTGAACTTTATTTGACTATAATAAAAGCGGTATGGACAAATTTAAGGAACAAATATTGAATGCTATCAACTTATGCACAAAGTTATCCACTAATGTTAGCAATTGTATCTATAATCACTATTATGTATTTTTTATAAGAATTAGTTCATTTTAACTGAGAATTATGAATCAAAGATGTGAATTGACTATTGTGTTACTAGGTAAACCTGTCTCTAGTAATTTATTAATACTCATTTACAGCTTAAAATAGTGCCAATGGGCCTGTGCCCTTCCCTGGGGCAATTTTGAGGTTTTGGCATTTTGCCAGAAAAACTGCAGTACATAAGATATCCCCCTCTTGTTCTGTGTATAATAGTTTCAAAGATACTGAGAATTTACCGGAGAATTCACCTTGAGTACCATAGGGGCAACAATTTTTTAAGTAATAAAAATACCTAAATATATAGACATTCCCAAGGATATTCCTTTACACATTAGTCTAATAAACTACATATAGATCATGGGCTTTATTTCTCCAACCCATCTATGAACCACATGTATGCCATAAATGCATATTATTTTTACTAGCATTTTTGTAAGGATTTAAACTTTACTTGTTTTATAAATAAAAACTTTGAACAATATCAAGAAAAAAATAATTAAAAAATACCCTTAAAAATACCTACTAATGATGATAAAATTCTTAAGTATGTGTTTTACCCTAGGTTTTACCATGGAACAAGGCATGGGATATACCATAAATTACACATGGCCCATGAATATGTGTCTGTTAACTGGTTACTTTTCAGACAGTCACATTTACTTAACTTTAGTTGCTTGGGGTAAATCCGTGACCCTATGGAGACATTTGGTTTCAGTTTTTTTATATAGTCAAACAAGTAGTCAAATAAAAATAGAGGGGGTCTCTTTCCCCTTCCAACAATCAAAAATCAAATCATTTTTCAATAGCTCTCAACCAAAAACAAACTAAAGTGGGGTCCAGACTATCCAACCAAACAAGAAAAAAAAATCAGATTTTACATTTTCACATTAAACATTAAATACTTTTTTACATTAATTACATTAATAGATTAATTAATAATTAAAGACCTAATAAAATTGATCTTTAAAAATCTAATCAATAGGTTTGGTCAGGATATTATGAAATGTCCGGAAATGTTACAGCCTTAGTCACAGTGAGTTTCAGATGGTACAAAATCACAAATTTAATTAAAAAGAAAGTTCTGTTGCAAAGAAAAATTCAAGAAAGATTTTAGTGGGGGTTGAGCCACTGATTCTGTAACCACCTTTTTATTTATTTAGGTTGGCTCTGTTTTAAGAAAAAAAATATAAAACTTTTTGATTTTTTCCTTGTTTCTCTGAAGAAACTTATGTGTAACTTAAGAACTCTTGGATGTTAACTAACAAAATTTGACAACCTAATAAATGAAGACTAGGATCATTTTTTTGAAAGACAAAATACAAATAGGGTTTTAAACAAAAAATAATCCCTTTTTGCACTTCATGGACTAAAATGATATTTTTAATAATTTTAAATTTTAGGTTGTAAAATTAAATTTATTGTTTCGATACTTTAATAAATCGATGTGGTTGATCCTTTTTGGTAAAAAACTTTGGAAAAACTAAAATATAAAGTGCAAAAAATTGTGTATGTAGGTACCCTCAGTGAACTGTCGCCCTCCCTTCGCTTAGGCTACAAATTTTTTGCTTTGGGATAAAGAGTCCCACTTTAATGCCTGGGTATAATATAATGTCCTATTATTTAACATAGTACTGAGCATAATACGTTACATACCAACCTCGGGGCTAAAGTGACACTTTTTATCTTCAGCCTTTATGGGTGGGACACTCCTGGAATAGGTGTACAAATTTTGTAGAGTGTCCTACCCGAGGGGATAACCACTGTTGGAAATCATGTCCCAAATATTATCCGTTTGCAGTCCCTTCCAGCCCCTGTAACTACCTAAAGCTCACCAAACCCTGGCTTGCAGACCCTAACAGTCGGCAGTCCTCTACAATCACATCTACATGATATTTCCGTTTTTTAATTTTTTTGACCTTAGGCGGCAAGGAAAGTCTACAGAAGATATATTAGAGCAATTAATTATGCATTTTGTTTTTCACGTCCAAGTTATATAAAAAATGTTCTTAGGATTAGAAGTTTTGTTTTTCTTATATATAAAAGTATGTTCTAAAATTTATTCTGTTTTGCTTTTATAAAGATAAGGAATTTTTCGGTTTTGGTTTTGTTGCAAAACTAGTTGCTAAATAAATTAATAAATTAACACATACATACATACCAGCAGTTATCACTCTTTACTGTTTGTTATTCTTACTTTACAATTTAAAACATAAAATTCAAAGAAGTAGTTAAATAGGAACAAAGTGGCCGCTAGCCAATGATAGCGAAGCAGCTCCGATTCTTGGCGCCAGCCAAGAGGTTTTCGACGTGATTGCGTCTATCGGTGTGCTTAACAGATTTTTTGAAATTTACTAGGCAGAAAGGCTCTACACTCTATCACTATCGCACCGTAACGCAATGCTATTTTTCTCGTTTGACACTCGGTCATAAATATATTTTCCAAAAAGACAATAAATTCACTCACACCCAAATAAAAGTTAAGTTTACCGGTTTATTAAGGGTTTAAGAAAATACTTGAACTTTTTAGTTGTTTAAACTGATGTAGTTACCAAAAATGTTTTGTACTTTATTAGAACTAGTGAAAAACCAAATTTAAAGTTTAGTGTTGTTTTTTTTCGACGTCCACTTATCGAAGGATTCTATCAACCCCAAGTGAGGGACTAAACATTAGGTTGAACCCCCTTATTTTTGGTCCTTCGAGCCGGATTTTGGGCCACCATACACGGATTTGGAAGAAAATATGGTGAGTTCGTTCTGATTTATTTAACTACAATAGTAAATAATGTGACTGCAAAAGACTGCTTGAATATATGTTAGCTGTAAATGCTAGATACTAAACTGGACTTTTGTATTTTAAATTATGGATTTTTTATAAACAAAAGGTTTTGTAAACATTTTAAAAAAATGTTGGACTTTTGAGTTAAAAAAGACTCTCGCTAAAATTAGTCAGAAGTGCACAAAAAGAAGTAGACAGTGTTAAAATTAAAAACTCTAGTAAAAAATTAAAATGACAGATTTGGACAAGCATAAAAAAGACCGTAAGGTCGCCAAAGGTGCTATCACGCGTTGCTATAATTGGGTAATTAAAGACAAAGATTTATTTCAATCAGAGGATGTGCCTGACCTTCAGGCGCGAGAAGAGGCTCTCAAAATAAATTTTAAGAAATATTGTAAAGCACAAGATGAGATCGAGGAGTTGGATAAGGATGATCAAGAAAAAAGAGAAAAAAAATAAATATTTTGGTTGCATTGGTATAATTAGAGGTATCTGTCAAAAGTTTTTTCCTTCGTAAAATCCGCAAAACGTTCAACAAGTTAGCCAGTCACCACAGTTACAAATTTCTAACTCAAATGATAATTTTAGTTTACCTAAAATTGATATACCACCATTTGACAGTCAAATTTTGAATTGGCAGTCCTATTTTGAGATGTTTACTGCATTGGTCATCGACGATCCGAATCTCACCGATGTTAAATGATTATGATATTTAAGAACGACAGTCAAAGGTGAAGCCCTGAAGTTGATTGAAACCCTGAAATTGACGAACGATCATTTTTTGAAGTTGCAATTGACATTTTAAAGTCTAGATATGAAAATCTAACTTGTGTTGTAAATAGTTATTTAAGTAGTTTGTTAGATATTACACCAATAAGTAAGTGTTCACCAGCGGTGTTGAAAGAATTTGTTGTCACGATTAAAAGAAATTTAGAATGCTTGAAAAAATTAAATGTCAGTACACAACAAATATTTGAATATCTTTTAATTTATCTTTTTGAAAGAAAATTGGATTTTAATACTAAACGAGCATTTGAGCAAGAACGAAACTATAATGCGCTGCCAAGTTTGGACAATTTTCTTACTTTTCTTGAAAGAAGGTGTATGATTTTAGAAAATACAACAAATCCTTCTGCACTAAGTAATCACCCTTTTAGGAAAAATGAAAATAAAGTTTCGTTTTATGCGCAATCGCAGAACTTTCAAAACTCTGAAAGCGAAAACTCAATTAATTGTTTATTTTGCGGCTTGGCCAACCATCGGATCTACTCCTGTCAGAATTTTTTAAAATTGCAACATTCTGAAAAAGAGCAATTTGTAAAATCAAAAAATTTGTGTTACAATTGCTTAGGCGATAAACACTCAACCCAGACTTGTATGTCAAATTCAAGGTGTCAAATATGCCAAAGAAGACACCGCACACTAATGCATAGGCAGTCAAATTTTTCCCAAAATAACTCAAATAATGATTATCGTTCTGAAAACAGAAATTTTCCCAGAAATATACAAAGTCTCGGGTCAAGAATATCACAACTCGAGACAATCTCAAACATAATCAAACAACTCTAGACAATCACCCTCACAGATATACTCAAACAACTCTAGACAACCGCCCTCGCAATCACAATCAAATAATTCGTCGCAACAACCGCACTCTCAAAATACATACTCAAATAATCGCTCCACACCTCAAAGTCACAACTCAAACACTCAATATACTCAAAATGTACCCAGAAATACGCCCACTATAAATCAAAGCCCACAAAACTTCAGTGGTGTCGCCACAAGAAAAAATCAGGTTCTCCTAGCAACTGCTCAAATCGAGTTGTTCTCAAAGTATGGTGAAAAAATTATAGCGCGTGCTCTTTTAGACAACGGAAGTCAAATTTTCTATTATAACGCAAAAATTATTAGATAAACTTGAGTACACCCCTTATACAAAAGAATTGAATGTAACAGGAATTTCACAAAATTCTATCAGGTCAAATAAAATTGTAGATCTCTCAATATTTTCTAAAGTAGAAAATAATAAAAAATTCTCACTTTCTTGTGCTCAAAACCCAATTGATGTAAGTAAGTTAAATATTCCTAATTATATCTGGCCAAAACTTTCACACCCCGTTGGAAATAGACGTGCTTATAGGAGCAGATTTATTTTATAATTTGCTAGTACCTGGAATTTGTAAACTTGAAAGTAACTACCCGGTCTTAATAAACACTTACCTTGGTTGGATCATTTCAGGAAATTTGCCACCAAGCTTAAATATTACTGAAAATAATTTCTGTGATTACAGTCAACAAAATCTTTCTTTTTTCATCCAAACTTGCGATAAAAATAATGGTTTAGAAAATATTCTCACAAAATTTTGGCACATCGAGGAACTTCCTCAAACACTGATTTTAACTCCAAAAGATCAGTTAGCTGAAGAGAATTTAAAAAAAACACAAAAATATTGGAGGATGGTTCCTATCAAATTGACTTTCCTCTGAAATCTCTCGACGAACCTTCTAAACTAGGCGATTCATTCAAAATGGCTAAAAAACGTTTTTTAATGTTGGAAAACAGATTTAAATCTAATCAAAGCTTGTTTCAAGAATATAAACATTTTTTGGATGAATACGTTGAACTTGGTCATGGCAAATACCTACCTTTAAGTTTGTACAATAACAAAGAGCAACTAAAATACTTTATTCCCCATCTTTGTGTAATCCGAGAATCCTCTGTCACTACTAAATTACGTGTAGTCTTTGATGCGTCGACTAAAACTTCTACGGGATTAGCATTAAATGATATAACTCTCAAGGTATATCAGGTTCACTGAACTCTTCGAAATACTGTGCAGATTTCGCATTTTTAAATATAGTCTCACCTCTGATATTACCAAAATTTATGGAATGATAAGAACTAACCCAGATCATAACTTTCTTCAGAATATTCTTTGGAGAGAAAATCCCAGTGATCAATTAAAATGCATAGAGTTAAAGACAGTAACTTACGGTACGAATTTTGCCCCTTTTATTGCAACTCGCGTTTTAAAAGATCTTGCTCTTAAAAACAAAGAAAAATATCCTCTAGCTGCAAATGCACTTCTCTTGCAGTGTTACATGGATGATATTATTGCAGGATGTGATAATATTAAAGATTTATATCATGTATACTCTGAATTGATCGCATTGCTAAAAAGTGCAGGTTTTACACTTCACAAATTTCACTCAAATTCGCAGGATTTCCTAAAATCTTTATGTGAAAATTTTTACTCGGAATATGACTTAAATCTCGATAAATCTCCTAGTAAGATACTTGGTCTAAAATGGCAACCTACTGATGACTTTTTAAAAATCTCTGTCCCAGAAACATTTGTATATGAATCTCCCACAAAAAGAATCATTTCGTCTACTCTGGCTCAGTGTTATGATCCCCTGGGTTTGGTCAATCCAGTGATCGTTAAAGGAAAAATTCTAATGCAAACCCTCTGGAAGTGTCAACTTGACTGGGATTCTACAATCACGGATAAGGATATTATAAATGATTGGCATGATTTTCTAGATCATCTTTTTTTACTTCGTAATGTAAAAATTCCCCGATATATGTTTCTCGATAAACCAATCTCAAAATTTGAAATTCATGGCTTTGCAGATACATCTTTAAAAGCATATGGTGCTTGCATTTACATTCGAGCTGTTTATCAAGATTTTGCAATTTCTACTCTTGTATCATCAAAATCCAAGGTCTCTTCTATCAAAACCAAAACAATTCCCAGGCTTGAACTATGTGCTATGTTGCTACTGGCGAAACTTGCATCTAGAATTCTAGATATATTAAAGCACAATATGCAAATTGAATCAGTAAACCTCTGGTCAGACTCTGCAATTGCTCTTGCCTGGTGCAAGAAAGACCCTAGTAAATTATCTGTTTTTGTTGCGAATAGAGTGTCCCAAATACAAGAACTAACCTCTGATTTCCGTTGGAGACACATTAAGTCATGTGACAATGCTGTAGACGTTTTGTCAAGAGGTATATTCTCCAAGGAAATTCTGGATTCTGGAACATGGTTTTCTGGTCCAAACTTTTTACGTGACCCAAGTATTAATTTAGATAAATTTGATAATCCGATCAATCTTAGAGAACTTCCTGAAGAAAAAACAACTCTTAGCATAATCTACACTGATCCGAAAGCTGATCATTACTGGAATGATATTTTCCAAAAATGTTCTAGTTTTATTCGACTGAAACGTACTTTAGCTTACATATTAAGGTTCATTCATAATATAAAATTCTCGAAATTTCCAGAACAAAAACTTGACGGTCCTTTGTCAGTCAGCGAATTAGATTCAGCTCAAAATTTTATTGTTAGAATTCTACAAAATCAATATTTTTCTAAAGAAATTGCAGAACTGAAGCAAAATAAAATTGTCTCTAATAAAAATCTAAATTCACTCAAACCTTTTCTAGATAATGAAAACTTTGTAAGAGTAGGTGGTAGATTAGAAAATGCAGATATTTCCTATGAACAAAAACATCCTTTGCTACTACCGTCACATAACCACACTGTTAAGCTAATGCTAGCGCTTAAACATCTAAGATTGGGGCACAGCGGTGCGCAAACTGTTCTGTAAAACTTTAGACTTAGGTATTGGCCTCTAAATGGACTCAAAGAAATAAAAAAGATTATTAGGCGGTGTTTGACTTGTTTTCGTTTTTCTGCAACTCCTGCAAGTCAAATAATGGCAATATACCCAAAGATCGTTTAAACGCTTCACGTCCCTTTGAAAAAACAGGTATTGACTTTGGAGGGCCATTTCAAATTAAATCATCACATTTACGTAAAGCTCCTATAATAAAAAGTTATATTCGTGTGTTCGTATGTATGGTCACCAAAGCAGTACATATTGAGTCACCAGTCTAACAACCGAAGCCTTTCTCATGACCCTAAAACGTTTCAATTCCAGGCGCGGAAATCCAACAATTATTTACACAGATAATGGCTCTAACTTTCTTGGTTCCAAGAACCAATTGAAAGAACTTTATGATTTTTTTAATAAATCTTTTGTTACCAGTGAAGTAAAAACGTACTTGGCTGAAAATGAAACTGAATGGAAATTTATCCCACCGAGAGCTCCACACTGGGGAATTACTACTCAAATTGAAGTAATATTAAACTCGAGACCCTTGTGTTCTATATCAAACGATCCTTCAGATTGTCAATATCTTACTCCCTCTCATTTCCTCATTGGTTCTAACATTACAGCCTATCCTGAAAAGGACATTAGCAATATTCCTGAAAATAGACTAAATCATTGCCAAAAGTGTATTCAAATTAAACAAAAATTTTGGCAAAGGTGGTCAAAAGATTACCTTTGTAGGTTACAAAACCGGCCAAAGTGGTTAAATGATAAAACAAATTTAAAAGAAAATGACCTTGTTTTATTAAAAGAGGAAAATGTTCCACCTTTTTACTGGCCTAGAGCTAGAATAATAGAAGTTTTTAAAGGTTCCGACGAAAAAGTTCGTGTTGTCAAAATTAACACTAAAGAAGGAGAATTCGTTCGCCCAATAACTAAACTATGTCCCTTACCAAATAATGACTAAAATAATGATTTTGAAGGAACAGTCTTCAAAGTGGGGGAGAATGTTGCAAAACTAGTTGCAAATAAATAAATTAATAAATTAACACATACATACCAGCACTTATCACTCTATTTACTCTTTGTTATTCTTACTTTACAATTTAAAACATAAAATTTAAAGAAGTAGTTAAATAGGAACAAAGTGGCCGCTAGCCAATGATAGCGAAGCAGCTCCGATTCTTGGCGCCAGCCAAGAGGTTTTCGACGTGTTTGCGTCTATCGGTGTGCTTAACAGATTTTTTGAAAGTTACTAGGCAGAAAGGCTCTATACTCGATCACTATCGCACCCTAACGCAATGCTATTTTTCTCGTTTGACACTCGGTCATAAATATATTTCCCAAAAAGACAATAAATTCACTCACACCCAAATAAAAGTTAAGTTTACCGGTTTATTAAGTGTTTAAGAAAATACTTGAACTTTTTAGTTGTTTAAACTGATGTAGTTACCAAAAATGTTTTGTACTTTATTAAAACTAGTGAAAACCCAAATTTAAAGTTTAGTGTTGTTTTTTTTCGACGTCTACTTATCGAAGGATTCTATCAACCCCAAGTGAGGGACTAAACATTAGGTTGAACCCCCTCAGGTTTTTTACTTTTAAATATATATCTTTTGTATAAAACAGAGTTATTTTTTAGGCTGTCATTCCCATGTCCAGCCTATTTGCAAAAATTGTATTATTTCTAAAAATAAATTAGAACAAAGGTGTTCACTGACCAAGTATGACTAAGAATAACCTTACCAACAAAATAAACACGTTTTAATTTTAATTTGACAGAATTTTTCTAAAAAAAAATTAAATTGAAAAATGGACAGTTTTCATGGAAACACCCTATACTATTCTATTTTATTCCTGATTAAGGAAAAAGCCAGCTAATAGATACTAGAAAATTCTTATTTTAGCTGTCAAAACCACATTTTTGTGGATGAAAACAAAAGTCATTAAAAAAATTGATCTAGGGTTTTCCCCGGGGATTTCTTATCAATAAAATGTTCAAAAATATATTGAATTTAAAAATACTAAAAACCACTTTTTTAATTTTGATAAATTTTACTATCATCATATTTCAATTAATTTTGACCCTACATTGTACAGGGTGATTATTTATAAATGTACCTACCTCACCAGAACTTTTCTGTTTGTTATAAAGAGACGAAATAAAAACTAAATTACTTGTCAAACCATTGGCCATTTTTCTTATTTGACAGTTTTTTGACAGCTGTCACTAAAACACTATTTTTTTAATTTTAAGTTCTACAAAAAATTACTTAATTTCTAACAAAATTAATAATTAAGCTATCACAAGATTCAATTTAATTCTGAGATAATATGCAGTGTAATATTGTGAAAAAATTATTATAAAGTTTTTCATAAAATAAGATCTCATATCTGTTGACAGTTATCAAAAATTGTCAAATAGAAATAAATATAGTTTTTTTTTATCTCGGGAACCAATAAAGATTATTTTTACGTTAAAACAAAAATGTTACTATACAACCAGCAAAAGTTTAAAAAGTAAAAAGTTAAAATTTTTGATTTTTTTAATATAAGTTTGAGCAGACAAAAATAAACATAACAATAACCGCAATCCAATGTACAAAATGTGATACAAAAAAGAAAACAAACACAAAAAATAAAAAAAAATATAGTAGTAGTAATATTATTTTAATGTGTTCGTTTGTTTTTTTTGAAAAAGTTTTAACAAAAATTTCACGGTACTTCTACAAAAGTAATGCTTCTTTACCCAAGGATGACGTCTATTGGCAATAAAATCGACACATGGAACGGCTGTCTTGAATGTAAGTGTTTTTTTTTTACTTTTTGTGTTTGTTTTCTGTTTTGTCTTACATTTTGTACATTGGATTGCGGTTATTGTTATGTTTATTTTTGTCTTCTCAAACTTATACTAAAAATTAAAAATTTTTAACATTTTACTTTTTAAACTTTTGCTGGTTGTATAGTAACATTTTTTTTAAACAAAATTTTTTTTAAATCTATTCTATTTTTATTGTACATTCAATATTAAAACTTCTCAAACTTATACTAAAAAATAAAAAAATTAACGTTTTACTTTCTAAACTTTTGCTTCTTGTATAATAACATTTTTTTAAATCCACACTATTTTTATTGCATATTCAATTTTAGAGCCCTGAAGAAGCAAATAAATTTTGCGAAACGTTGGAATTTCAGAAAAAGGACGTTTTATTAACAAGATGCAAGCAATGTATTTAAAACATTTTAAAGCGATATAAACAGTATATTAACAAAAAAGAGATTATAACCATTATTTTTTTTCAGCTGTGCCATCAAAGAAGTTGCTCTGCGATGTAATTCCCTCAGAAATTCGAGAAAGAAAACAAGATCAAGATGAATCCGGGGATGACAACTTAGTCAACGAAACTACCACTAAAGAAAACTTGGTTAAACATTTGACCGATCTTCAAACAAAGGTGTTGCTGAAACAGTCTGATAACCAGATACATTTACCAACCAAGAAAAGGAAAATTTTGAAGAAAAATATTTGAAACTTCTGTATTCCTATAAAAGATTAAATAACTAGAGAAACTAAAAGCTGAGGTAAAAAAGGATTCACTGGCTTACCTTGAAGAGATTAAAATGGAACAAGTGGCAAAGGACCGATATGAAAAAATTTTAAAAACTTGTTTTTCACAATGCCAAGTAGACGTCTTAACAAAAAAAAATAAGAAAGTTCATTGGACCACAGAAGACTTGTCAAGTGCATTTACCTTAAGGTATTTAAGTAGAAGAGCCTACACTTACTTACGAACCAAGGCAAATTACCCTCTGCCACATTTGTCAACCTTACGGAAGTGAGCTAGTAAAATCAAAATTGAAAATGCTACTCTAACTGAAGTGTTACGCTTTATGAAAATTGCTGTCATGGATCTCACAGAGAGAGAAAAACTTGTAAGCATCCAATATGATGGAGTCAAGGTGCGCTCATAGTTGGAATATAACAAGGTTAACGATGAAATTAACGGACCCCACAACTACATGCAAGTTGTCATGATTCGGAGAATATTTAAGAATTTCAAGCAACCAATTTTTATTGATTTTGATCAAAAGATGACAAAGGATATTTTGGATATGCTCATTATAGAGCTACATGCTATTGGTTATAAAGTGGTGTCATGTGTTGCTGATTGTGGAGGAGGTAATGTTGGTCTGTGGAGTGAATTGAATGTAGCACCAGAAAAAACCTACTTTAATCAACCCGTAACTGGTGCAAAAATTCATGTATTTGCTGAGTTACCACATATACTTAAACTTGTAAGGAATTGGCTTCTTGACACAGGTTTTGTGCTACCCAGTGGAGACACCATTTTAAAAAAGCCATTTGAAGATTTAATTGGAAAACTACAAAATCAAGAAATCAAGATTGGTCATAAGCTTACCCCACTCCATTTACAATGCAAGGGCACTCAACGACAAAATGTCCCGCTAGCTACCCAGCTTTTATCCCATACCACAGCAACTGCTCTGTTGCATTACTTTCCCAATAAAGAATTGGCACAAAGGACAGGTATGTTTATAGAGATGGTGAGCAACTGGTTTGACATTTTTAATTCATACACTCCCAAAGAAAATCTATGTTCAATAAACAACAACAAGACAAAGTCCTAGAAAAAGTCAAAGATGTTATTGGGAATATGAGATGTATTGGAAAGAGTGCAAGGGCTTTGCAAGTTTTTCAGAAAGGTATGCTGATATCAACAACTTTTTTGCAAAATCTTTATAATGACTTAAAAGAAGAATATGGTATATGTTACCTTATAACAAGTAGGTTAAATCAGGATAGCTTGGAAAGCAGCTTATACGAATATTAGGATTATCAGAGGAATTCATGACCACCCAACACCATTTGAATCTCTTCAACGTATAAAATATCTGCTATTAGGAAAAAATCCTGGTATGGTACAATCAAAGGCTAATTATGAGTCGTCAGAAAATCTGATGAATGAAGAATCTTTGGTGTCAATGGTTTTGAAAAAGGCACAAGTGTTTCCACTTCCAGCTGACTCAAATGATGTAAACTCAGAAATGTCATCTCCTTTATCCGAACAATCTGATAGGTCTGACAACTTAATGGAAATGTCCGAGACAGAAGAAGATGGTTTTCAGTATTTGTGTGGCTGGCTAACCAGAAAATTCCATTATCCAGATTTGGGAATGTACACTAAAGATCTACCACAGTCCGAACATAAATATTTTTATAGCCAAAGTACTTGGATACAAAAATTGTCATTTGGTGGTCTGACTGAGCCCAGTCAGGAATGGGTATCTAGGGCAAAATCCTTTGAAAATATTTTTCTAAAGTATCACCAACAATATGTA
Source organism: Oxystoma pomonae (assembly GCA_963921995.1). Taxonomy (NCBI): domain Eukaryota; kingdom Metazoa; phylum Arthropoda; class Insecta; order Coleoptera; family Brentidae; genus Oxystoma; species Oxystoma pomonae. The sequence continues at coordinate 29,590,663 of OY998172.1, read as the reverse complement.
AGTAAAAGGAAACAAATTGTCAAAGTAATAACTGACAAAATAAAAAGAAAACACACTGATTTTCCTGAGGAAGTTATAAAAGCCTTTGTCCTTCAATTCAAAAAACAAGATTGTTGTTGAAAAAAGAAAAGCAAGCTGCGAAAATAAAGTGGCACGAAAAATGCAGAAAACAATGCGATAGGTACACCCGGTTCCAAAAAAAAAAATAAAACAACATTGAAATTTGTGCTCTCAGATACCAAAGTGAAATCATGACAATTCTTGACATGTTGTCCTAATATTTTTTGTACCTATCTATATTTTTCTAAAATTATTTCTAAATGTTTGCCTATATATATTATTAACTCAAAAAAACAAAACAAAAGCTACCTGGAAATGTAAGATGTAAATTTATAATTCCTTATAAAATGTTTCAATCATATTCTTACATTTAAAAAGAAAAACAAGTCTGATTAGATGATGGTTTTAATTATTTATATTTTAAGATACAAGTAGGTTTAATGGACAAATTTAAGGCATAATTTTATAGATTTGCTACACAAAGGTAGATAGTAAAGAACTTAAGAACTATAAAACTTTATTTATTATTTAGTAAACTTTCCCTATAGTTTAAAGTAGGTACTATTATTTAGTGTTTTACTGTATCAAAAATAAAGAATTTTAGAATATATATTCTGTGTAGAGATAGGCTCTAAATCAGTGTTGCCAGGAATATGATAATTATCAAAATCTATGATAATTTTGACTGAAATATGATAATTAATAATTACCTATTATCAATCCCTAAATCTATGGTAATTTTATAATGCGTTCAACTCACACAGTGAAGACTTAAAAATTCAAATAAAAAACTGTAGATACAATAATAATAATAAGTAATCTGGCTCACTTTCTCCTTTACTGAGAAACAAAAGTCTCAAAAACTGTAGGTACAATGGTACATCTTTCGAAATTGAAATTAATAATCAGTATGTTTTTTTATGGCCACTTAACAATAACAATACATTTTAAGCGAATCTCATGCAAAAATAAAATTTATGATAATTTTTCCCTAAACTTGATAATTTTTCGAATTGCAAATGATAGTTTTTTTCCAACTTCCGGGCAACACTGTTCTAAATCGAAAACAGGTTCAGTAAAAACATTTTTAATAAAAGCTTTTTGTTTTTTTTTTTTCAAATTATTCTACAAAGGTGGCATATTAAGAATCTTATTTTTTAAAATATAAAGTAACAGCTTAGCAAAATAGTGTTTTTTTGCTGATGTGGTTGGACCCCCTGCCCAATTTTTTCTTTGGAATAAAAGAAGAACAATCACTGCCTCTGATATTATAATGTAAGATTGTTTCTGAATTAAAAAGGTGGCGTGGGATTTTTATTGACCATGTCCCCTTTAAATTATATTTTGCCAGATCACCCCCCCCCCTCATACATTTTAAACTCCCACAATATCAGAAAAATTCCTTAACGAGCTCCGTAAGAAGTCAGAATAAATAAAAAAATCTAAGAACAATGTTTTTTTAATATCTTAATTCTATCTTGATTCTTACTGCTTACCTTACAGAACTATGTACATACCTTTAAAAGTATCGCTGGATTAACAGATTTGCTTATTGTTGCTCGTTTCTACTTCTCTCTTTGTCAAAAAGATAGAGAGAGGGAAATAAAAAATATATGTCTCTCTTGCTCATTATAGCACAAAGAGAGAAATAGAAGTTCATTTATCAAAAATGGCAGACGCCCGTATACCAGCTAATTAACAAAGTAAGAAGAAATTATTTAAATTTTTATTACAAAACAAAAACAACAACAATTACCATAACCTCAAATTAATCAAACGTCTACCACCAAAGAAAAGAAAAAGTCAAGTCAGAACATAGACCGAACCCAATTTTTTTTCTATGAAATCAGCTGCTATCTTTGTGTCGTTATCAGGAGGGCGGAGTTTAAAAATTACTAGACCGTATTTATTCAAGGGACCGTGAATCCCAACGCCCTAGATTGTTGTTGTCGTCAAATTTAAAGTTTTCAGGTTATGTTTTTCTGACATGAATTCTGGCGGAAAAAGTATTTGTTTACATTCTTGCCATGGAACAATCACTATGTTTTCACGTGGAACTGAATACGTATTAATACGATTCACTATTCGGTTTTCATGAAGCGATTTGGATGCGTTTTCAACACGATTGGGGTTAGGGGGGTACTGTACCGATTTTTTTTTTAATTAGAAAACAAACATAAAAGCTTGGTTAACTCACCCACGGAATTAACTGTCAAATCGAGTTTAGTCGAAACTTTCATTCGCTTTCAATACGATCGGCGTTTTTACGGCAGCTAAATTCCAATACGATCCCATAAAAAGCCGTATTAAACTAAGGCGAGACCAATGAAAAAAACCGTAGATTTGCTTTTCTTTTCGCGTTTTCACGATAGTTTTGAAAGTGAATCGTACTGGAAACGTATCCTGACATGACGAAAATAAAATTAAAGAAAACAGTGCGACACTGACTGATATCTATTGTGACTAACTCTCCTTAAGAAGAAAAAAAATTGCCAAACGTCAGATCGAAAATTCTCGCTGACAGTTGACGTCAATAAATCTGTTTAAAGAACATCGCACTGGACACATAGGATCCTGGTGATCTACCGATTTCTTTTATTTTTTAATATGTTATTTTCCTCCCTCAAAGAAGCATTTTTGGTAATAGGAACTTTAAGTCAGAGAATGTCTTCAAACTCTTAACATTTTTGATGTTTTAGGAAATCACTCTGTTAAAATCACCCTTTCAGTTGAAATTTTAATATTTAGTGACCTTAAGCTGTTAGAATTTGACTTTAGCAATTTAAGCAAAAAGGTTACCGGATTCATCAATCAAAATTTTATAAGTAAAAATCCTAAAAACTTGTCAGGTTAAAAAAAAAGGGTGTTTCTTAAATATTGAAAACCATTAATATAAATGCTTCTCTGACCGGAGACAACAACATGTATCCAGTGCGATATCCTTTCGGGTGGAAAATACTATAAAAAGCATTTGAAAAAGGTCCTCTTATTTTTTGAATACAATATTTCTTTGTTCGGGAAATGAGTGCAGAAAAACTAATTTACGTTATGTTTAACCAGTACCTTCTCCATACAGGCGGATCAACTCCTACCGATTAAGTGTCCTTTAATCCACCTTCGCCGCCATTTTTACTCAAAAGTGACAGTAAATCCATTAGTTTTCTGTCAATATGGAGGATAAGGTCGATAAAAGAACACTAAAACGGTAAGAGTTGATTGGCCTATGTGGAGAAGGTATTGGTTTAACCATCCTAAAAGGTAATCGTATTTTTTTTTATTTTAGCGGTAATGGATTTAGTAAAAATACCTTCCTGCAACGGCTACTCTAGAAATTGTAAAAAAACACGAGGTATCGTAAATCAAATTAATGCAAGACATTTTTATTGAAACTTTTTTACTGGTAGCCGCAATCGAGATTATATCATCCCATTATCACATTATGATAACAAAAAATAAATAAATTTACTAGGAGGAGGCATGTTTATCAACCATCAGATCACCAGAATGTGGACATGAGTGTATTGTCACCGGACTTATATATATATACCAAATTTCATTAAAATTTAGTAAATTGGTGGGTGAGTAGAGCCACTTTCCTCTAAAATTAGTATATATACCCAATTAAAATTAAATCTGAAAACTGCAGCGCCTTAGTTCAAAAGTTCGAATTTTTTAAATATATCAACACCTTTAATCAACCTCCAAAGCACTCCCCACCAACATAGCTTATTTTTATAAATTGGAAAATATTAAGTAAAACTGGAAATTTGTAGCAGCTTTGATTCAATGTTATGAATTTTTAAGTATATCTTCTTACCCCTCTTCCGACCTTGGTTTTCACGTCTAAAACTAGAAAATATTTAGTGAAACTCAAATCTGAAATCTACATATTCGTAGAAGCTTTCACGTCCTTTTAACCTCTCTTACTCCATCTTGCCTCCTCTCTTACCACCTTTTACTCCATCTCAACCCTCTTACTTATTTTTTTTTTCTAAAATTGGGAAATATTAAGTGGATCTCTAGCAGCTTTAGCCATCCCGCCCAACGTAATTTTTTGCTGTTAAGCTAGAAAATATTCAGTAAAATTCAAATCTGAAAACTGAAAATTCATAAAATCTTCGGTTCAAAAGTTATGGAGACAAGCCCCTTTCATCCTCTACTGCTACAACTACCCCTATTAGTTTTTTTACTTTAAAATTAGGAAATATTAAGTAAAACTCAACTCTGCATATTTATAGAAGCTTCCTCCTATATGGAAGGTAGTAAAAATCGCATCCCAAGATTTAAGTGTCAGAGACAGATGCTGTATGTAAAGCTAATGAAAATCGTTTGAAAAGTAAAAGTTCCATTTTAGATATGAAAAAGGCTTTCGGATAATAATAGAAGTGGCTTTGCTAATGGAGCAATACCAGACTATTTTTTTTGCAACAATAACAAAAGTTCTTTCCTACTACCCATATGAATAGAATATGATTTTCTTATATCTGTAAAATCTTTAGAACATTCTGAGAATATTTTGGACATTTGGAAGAATGCCCATACAAAAACCAACGAAACAAATCCCGAAACCTAATTCTCCCGAAAATAAATCACTTGAAACATATATCTGCCGAAAACGGAATTCACCCGATCCGTAATTTTGCAGGCAGAACAAATCCCGGCTAACCAGATCCCGACTCGATCGCGGTCCTCAAAGGTACAAAGTTGAGAGTTATAAATGTTTTTATAGCCAGGTCACTCAATTTTTTTGGCTGGTTTGGTGTAAAATAACCTTTCAACAATCAGCATCGAGCAACCAAATGAAAGTACATTTTTTGCCACACCCTATATATTTTAGTCACAACAAAACTTTTAATTATTTACTTGTTTACTTGGCAACACAGCTTTAGATACATCTCCGCCATTTGAGCGGTCGGCTTTTGTTCAGTCGGAATTTGTTCGGACGACGGCTAAATTACGGGTCGGGATAATTAAGTTTCGGTCAAATTATTTGTGGTTCTTTTATTTGTTTTTAGTTTCGGGCGTTTTATTTTCGGGTTAATAAAATCGGCCATTTTATTTCCGCCAATCTTTAGGTTCGGCCGAATTATGATTCGGGATTTGTATAGGTACAACAGTTAATAGAGGCATAAAGCTATTTGTAACTCATCGCGGTATACGTATCCACATCTAGCGAGAACCAAGCACATTGATTGGTCAGAAACTTGTAGCACGTTCGAAAAGAGCAGATATATGCTAATTTAAGGTGTTTCTGAACGCAATAGGTGCTGAGATACAATACGTGTACCGTAACGATACGTGATACCTAACGCATCTCAACACCTATCGCGTTCAAGAACACCTTAGATTAGCATATATCTGCTGTTTTCAACCGTGGTACAAGTTTCTGACCAATTAATATGCTTGGTTCTCGCTAGATGCGGATACGTATACGGCGATGAGTTACAAATAGCTTTATGTCGCTAATTTATCGGTTAAATACGGCCTTATAATATTTTGTAGTTCTCTGATGATTGATTTTGCCTGTCCAATCCAGCAGAAAAGAAACAAGCAAAAATTAATAAAAATATTTTTTTTTTAATATATTTCAAGGTTAACTGTAATTTTCAATACAGTTTTGAAGACAAACTGTATATACAAACTTAATTCAGGCAAATTAATGCCAACTTATTACCCTTTGACTTTACGAGATCAAACGGCAAGCCATAAAACCGAATGATAAATAAATAATGGGCACCTCTTACGTCGACGGTAGATAAGTAAGAATGAAAATAAATAAGAAGTAAATCTTACCTGACTAGGTTTGCTTCTAAAGGCGGGTTGGTATTTGCGCCTCACTGATCTGGGACAGCACACGCAAAGGATTCTTAGAAAGGCTCTGAAAATAAATGAAAAACCCTTAGAATAGCGCCCGCCAGCAAAATTTTGATAGAAATAGTGTGAACGATTTTAATAAAAATAAGAGATAATAGCAAAGAAATTTAAATATAGGGTGGCTTTAAAATTTTGTACTGTTTTGATTTTCTAGTAACTGTTTTGTTTCTTAACCGATTTTTATAAATGTTAGCTTTTTGGAAAGGTAACTAAACAAATTTTATAATTTTCATAACAAAAGCCACGGTATGTCAAATATCCAAGATGGCGGAAAAAAATAAAAATCACAATTTTTTTTTACCACCCTGTATTTTTTTATAAAGGTAAGAAAGCTGACGTTATTTCACATTTAACAAGGTACCACTTATAAAATTCGGTTTACTTATACAAAAGTTATGTGTGTTCAAATTTCCTCTAAATACAGAACCTATTCTGAATACCAAAAAATGTTTTTTTAAATAACTTTCTAATTTTTTATCGGATTTTTATAGAGTAAGACTTTTTTTTTAAAGATTTTCAAAAACATATCTGTAACTTTTTTGTGAGCACCCTGTTAACTTTTTTAATAGAAATTACGAAGCCTTTACCATTCGACGTTTAACGAAGTATCACTCAAAAAATTTGGTTCATTTATAAAAAAGTTACGTTGACTCAAATTTCCTCTAGATGCAGAACCTGTTCTTAACACCAAAAAATGTTTTTTGAAATAACTTTTTAATTTTTTATCAGATAGAGTAAGCCTTGTTACCAAACATGTCAAATGTCAAAAGTCCAAGATGGCGGACATAGTCTAAAATAGACTTTTAAGAAAAATAATATATGAAATACATATTTAATTATTGTTGCTTGGTGGTTTATGAAACTCACAAAAGTTGAAGACATAATTTTATGACCTTTTTATAAAGAAAAATTTTTTGTTTTTCTAAATTTCTTCATATTTTTGCGCGATTTCGAAAAGCAAAAAGTAAGCAGGCCATGGAAACAAAAACTGTCAAAACATTACAGGACGCCTTTACTTTTTGCTTTTTTATTTTTATTACAAAAGCTTAGGTTACAAAGAAGTTGCAAATCTGTTATTAAAAACCTTATTTTAGGCTATTTCCACCATCTTGGACTTTTGACATTTGACATTTTTTATATAAAAATCATAAATTTTACAATTGTCTTTGCAAAAAGGCTTACTCTATAAAAATCCGATAAAAAATTAAAAAGTTATTTCAAAAAAAAATTTTTTGGCATTAAGAACAGGTTCTGTATTTAGAGGAAATTTGAGTCAACGTAACTTTTGTATAAATGAACCAAATTTTCTGACTGATACTTCGTTAAACGTCGAATGGTAAAGGCTTTCTAATTTTTATTAAAAAATTTGCAGATCTGTTTTTAAAAATCTTGTTTTGTACTATTTCGGTCATCTTGGACTTTTGACATTTGACATTTTTTTATATAAAAATTATAACTTTTGAACAATCGTTGTTGCAAAAAGGCTTACTCTATAAAAATCAGATAAAAAAATTAAAAGTTATAATAAAAAAATTTTTTTTTGTTGTTTAGAATAGGTTATGACTCGTATACTTCGTTAAACGTGAAATAGCATGTGCTTTCTTACTTTTATTAAAAAAAATAACAGGAAAGTAAACAAAAGTTGCAGCTCTTTTTAAAAAAATGTAATTTTGAATTTTTTCCGCCATCTTAAATTTTTGACGTATGACGGTTTTTAAAAATTATAAAACTTGTTTAAGTACCTTTCCACAAAGCTAACACTTATAAAAATCGATTAAGAAATAAAAAAGTTATTAGAAAATCAAAACAGTTCAAAATTTTAAAGCCTACCTTAAATGATAGAAACCGCATAAAAATCTTGAGGAAATTCACACACCTCGGCGCAAATTCCGGAAATATAGAACGCGGTTGCCGAGTTTCCATAATTATCCCTTGGTTTATTTCCTATAATTATGTACCTAATATAGCAATAATTAGCATAAATACAAGACATTATTCTGATAAAGTAGTTATAGTGCCGAAGAAGTTCAGTAAAATGTATGAGAAAGTTTACTTAATATAATGTTTTGTTATACCTTCTAGAAATCGTTATTGAAATCAGGGTTAGGCAAACCTGAAAACCAGAGCAAAAAAAAGTGATTGAATTATTATGGAACGTTTTGCCATCTTTTGTCCGACCGATCCGACGGGTTTTCGTTTGTTTTTTGTGTTTTATGCAACTGTTATTTACTATACTTATATATGTTTGTTTTAAGATTTATAAAAATGCATAAGAAGTGTGTGTGGAAAAAATGCAGAAAAATCGCCGGAACTATCTTTTCACGGTAAATAACACATCTCTACTAGACCGCCAAATTTTAATTAAATATTGCTTTACAACCAATCAGAATGCGACTCTACAATGTTGCCATGAACACTCTTCCGTAATTTCATTAGATTTGGTTACTGATTTGGAAAATTTACTTTTAATATACAATGTGCTTCAGGCTAGTGCAAATATAATGAGAATCAAGTTCAATTTACTCTCCGTGCCGTACGACCGAGGTGGATTCGAAGCACGCTGCAGTGTTATCTTTTGGAAATTTATTTTGTTTTTATTATTTTGTTTTATTTCTGCCTTGCTCGAGAAGCAGATTGGTAAGTTCTTAAGTGAAATAATACTTTTTTGAAACTGAAAATGGATGTTTACGAAGTTGCCGAAACAGTGTGGTCAAATCAAAAGAATTTTGTTTATCAACGATTCATAGGTTTGTGCAGAATTTTGAAAAGTTTGTTTGTGTAGTGCCAAGAAACCATAAAAAATCCACTGTTTTGAATGACGAGCAGGAAGTACGAGATGTGATGATTTGCGCTGCAGTGGAGGAAAATTGAAAGTTAACTAGCCACCAAATTGTCGAAGCAGTTGATACGTCTTGAGCTACTGTCTTACGTGTTCTCAAAAAGAATGGTTATCATTCTTACAAAGCGTCAAAAACACATCAAATTTTTTCGGAGGATAACTATCGTCGAATGGAATTTTTCAAAACAATGATGGAAAGAGATTTCTGAGATCTATTCTTTTCACAGATGAAAGCACTTTTCCATTATTGAATTGTCATAACCCAACACACGTTCGATATTGGTCGAGGGAAAATTTGCATTTGTATTTTGACGTAAGAACACAGTATCCCCAAAAACTAAATGTTGGGGGGAGGGGCATTGTAGGGGAACACGTAATTGGGCCATTTTTTTATTGAAGGCAATTTCAATGGTCCTAGATACTTGGATCTACTGCAGTAGCTTATTACTTCAACTGCTAGGTAGTTGTTAGGTGTCAGATTTGGTGAAACATGTTATAAGTACACGGGGAACTATTTTATGGGATAATAATTTGGAAGAACCTAGGATTAAAATTGAAGAAGATTTTCAAACTATCACCCCTAACATGCTTGGAAACGTTAGAAGGGGTTTTTATAATAGGCTCGGATATTTTGTAGCCGCGAAAGGAGGAATTTTTTTTTTGACTGGCAGAAACTTTTTGGTTTTTAGAATGTATTAATTTGATTTTGAAAACTCGCTTTTATTTTGTTTCTCCTTATTATTTTCATTATAACACGTTGTTAGTGATACATCTGAGCGGTTGAAAATAAAACGCTCTAATTTATCAGTGACCAAAAACAAAAAAATTACGTTATAAAAATTTGCGTATTTATTGACCAAATTCCGGTTTCATTGACTACGCTCCACACAGCACCGTGGTTAGAGGCATACTAAACTCAACATTATTGCAAACGAGAAAACTGTGAAAGATCCGCCAACAACAGACAAAAAGCCCGAAAAAGTCCGATTTGATTGAAGGTTTTGACTAAAAAACAAACGCAAACAAAAATACAGTAACCCCTGCCATAAGTGTTTTTTTTTAAATAAGGCAATAAGGCCCCTGATTCAGTTACAAGTAGTGTTGCCAATGACAACTTAAAAATTCTTCTTCTTCTTTTGATTCATTTTATGGGTTTTTTTGTTGTTATCAAACGTTTTTACGAGCTACGAAATGGTCACGTGGTCATCTAATTAGATTAAGCCCGACGATCGCGTGGTACTCATTTCGTCTACTTGCGGGCACCATGATATTGTACTCATAGACACAATATTCGGAAAACCAAAAGTTCGAAACAAGTCCGATTTCATTTAAAAAGTCCGTAAAAAGTCCGATGGAAGGAAAAGTCCACAAAAAGTCCCATTGATAAAAAAAAGTCTGCAAATCGGATTTAAGTCCGCCGATTGGCAACACTGAAACGCAAGCTACGAACGGCGATCGCATAGGGGTGCGGTGTCCCTGCGTGTACGTACACTGGCAAATTGGACTTCTTCCGGCCTATGTTCGCACGTATGGAGTGCGCCTTCTAGTTTATTTTAATTTCTTTGGATAATGGGGAATTATTGAAATACGGCCGCTCTGGATAGTGCCTACTTAGCGCCGACCTTAACACATGGCCCTAAAAGGTTGAAATTATAGAATTATTGAACGCACCTGCAGCGAAACGGTGACGACACGACTTTATTTCTAAACTACACATATGCTGCCTGTTTTCGAAATTCTGTGTTGTTTTTTTCTTACATTTTCATATTTAACAGTGTTTTTGAGTAACTGAAAAGCATGAAAGATGTGTTTGGAGGCAGTGGTTTTGGTGGAGGTTGGAGATGAAGGCCTGGAATTTGTGATTCTAAATAATATTATGAGAAACGAAAACCCATGCATTTGAGATTATGAAGAGATTTTATTGAACAACTTCTCGTGGCATGCAAAGTATTGTCTTCATCGGTAAAACGAAGTCTTTGAGCTTTGCTTTTTTCATTTTCTTCCACCATGTCACCCTATTTTATAAAAAATAACTATTTTGTGACCAATTTTGGTTTTTTGGCAGTCACGACACAAAAAATTTCCGAAACCAGGGTTAAGGTAAAAAAATGGCCAACAGTTGGCAAATACATCAAACATAAACAGCCAACATAGCCGCCCAGTATAATTATTTCACAATTAGTGTCGGCACTAAATCTGGTTGTTCTTGCGCATGTGTATCTGGCCTTATTAGTGCTGAGCCCTAACTGCGTTTCAATAATTCCCTAATTATTGGAACTCTTAAGTCGAATTGGCATAAGCAAAGTCGGAACTATTTTTGACACTAATGACAGACACACGAGCGCAGTTTATACGACAGGGCTGCCGCTTTGTATAAAAGTGTTTAAAGTTGCCAGCTGGGTGGTATTTCGACATTAAAGACTTCAGGGCGCATGCACAGTACATGCGAAAAGAAAGTTGTGATTAATAAAAGGAGCGACTGCCTTTGCCAAAGGATGGCGCAAATTTGCTTCATTTTTTGTTGTTCATTCTGTTTCGCCTTTTAATATAACAAGATCATTGACCAAACTTTTGAGTAAAAAAATAAGAAAGTGAGAAATTTTCGGGGGTAATACCACTAGAGCTTAAAAATGATCGATTACGATTACCCATGAAGAATGAAATTTGCAAAGAATAAACGCACGGGCTCATTTTGATGTTTAGGTGTTTTTAGGGGATTATTTCGCTAACAAAAACCCAAGAAATATCAAAAAAGCTATTTGTGTATTAAGAGCACAAAGTAATACTTTTGCCGCTTGAGAAAAAAGTTTGACAATGGCAATTTTTTGAAAGCGCCGAAGTTTTTGCGCTCGAATGACACACAAGATTTTTTCTACAACTGAGCGCAAAGCTCGGCGCAACGTAGTGGCACTTTTCCGAGGAGCGAGCGTTTTTTTACTTTGTTACTCGCCGATAGTAACTTTGCCGCTCGGCAAGCCATAAAGTAAAAAAACACTCGCTCCTCCGAAAAGTGCAACTTTGCGCTTTCTTTTTGAAGCGGAAACATGGTAATTTTCGCTTGGTTGTAGAAAAAATAATTAACAAAATTACTAACCGGTTTACTTTTAACAATAATTTGTTGATTTCTGATTTCAATTAGCGGCAAAAGTAGAGAAAAAATAGTAGTTTATGCAACAAGTGTGGAAAGTGCCCCTTTTTTTGCCTGGTCGATCGACGCGATAACGGAGTTCAGCCAGCAATCAACTGCGGAAGAAAAAGGCACTTTACACACGTGTTAGGTACAATATTTTTTTCTAGGGCCACCTGACGGGCGTAAAGAAAATCGAGAGGAAGTAAAGAAATTCGAGTGGACGTGAAAAAAGAAAAAGGGAATAATAAAAAAATTGACTACGAAAAAGCCTCGCGGTAAATTTAAGGGCCACTTCCCACACTCAAATGAGTGTTGAAATTAAGCAATTTTAACACTGACAAAGAAACTCAAAGACTTTGAAAATTATGCAAATTTTTCTAGTTTATCCAACATGAAAAAAAAATTGAATTAAATGCGGTTTGTTTCAAAAAAATAAATTAAATAATGGTTTAAAACAAAAAAAAAGTTTATCATAATTTTAAAATAAAAATTCTTGTAAGGTTATGGCCAACTAAAACTCAGCTCTAACGGTTCAGTAAATTTTACATGTAGGTGGTTTAACGAATGAAATGTTAACAATGCGACTCTTAATAATACTTCCGGCCTGTTCTTCCGTTGGGCTTATAAAATTTATAACTATGATAAATTGCAGCGTTAACTTGTACACACCATAACAAAGTACAACACCACTTAATAATATCGTGTTTACAAGCTAATAAATTGTCTACTTGTCCTCAAAGTTGGAGCTGTGACACTTTATCTGTGGTGTAGTAAATCAAAAAGTTTGCGAATAGAAGTATATTAGAATTCTACAGGCAACTTGTTATTTTACAAGTGGCTTACTTTTTGAGTATATAGGTATATTTGGGATATAAGGAATCCTTCGTTACGTATAGCAGGGGCGTCTTTAGGCCTCGGAGGACCAGGTAATCGCCCGGGGCAGCCGAATTTGGGGGCGGTCGCCCAAGTAACACATCGTGGTATAAAACAGCACGGACAACGTTTACACAGCAAAAACAATAACAATAATGCTTTTGTGTTTTTCTGACGCAACATCTTGAATGTTAATGCAAAGTCAGCAGCAGCTAAAAATACAAAATTTTTAGAGCGGCGACAAAAGATTGAAAAACAAAAGGTCGAAAGACAAAAAGGACGAAAGACAAAAAGGTCGAATGGTAGAAAATACCAAAGGTCGAAAATACAAAAGATCGAAATTACAAAAGATCGAATCTAAAAAGGTCGATGTTACAGAAGGTCGAAACTACAAAAGGTCGAAAATACAAAAGATTGAAATAACAAAAGATCGAATATCCCAAGGTCGAAAATACAAAAGATCGAAATTACAAAAGGTCGAATGCAAACAGGTCCACATTACAGAAGGTCGAAACTACAAAAGGACGAAATAACAAAAGACCGAAATAACAAAAGGTCGAATCTCAAAAGATCGAAACTAAAAAAGGGCGAGGTTCTGATACGTTATATCCCCCTCTTCGGTTCTTTTAATAGAACGATTTTCTTGCTTAGAATATGTAGTTTGACTCTTTCTGAGACCATCCAGGTGTGTTAACAAATCTGCCTTCAAAGTTGTTTACAGATTTTTCGTGTGTTTTGTGTGTGTGTTGGGTTTGGTCGGTAATTTTGGGTTGGGTTATGTTAGGTTGAGTTAGTTATGTTGGGCTGTGTTTTGTGTTGATTATTTTGGTTATTAGAGTTTCGTGTTTTTTTCGATCTTCTGTACTTTCGACCTTTTGTAATTTCGACCTTTTGTCGTTTCTATCTTTTGTAATTTCGACCTTTTGTAATTTTGATCTTTTTATTTTCGACCTTTTGATATTCGACCTTTGGCAATTTCGATCTTTTGTTTTTTTCACCTTTCAGTATTCGACCTTTTGTTTTTCGATCTTTCATCCGCCGCCCGAATTTTTACACATGCCTGCAATGTTATTTAAAATATGCCTGAAGATGGAGACGTAATAAAATAAATATTAGTCATGACATTTACTAGACTTTTCGGCGATCAAATCTTTGTGCGAATGCCTGTCTACTGATGAAATATGTTACAATGTTTCATAAAACTACACGCGACTTAAAAATTTAGGTTCTTAACCGTTTTATCTATATCTATCACCATTAATAGACACACAAAGTTAATTTTTAGTTTTATCAGCATTCGTATCCTTATCTCTATCGAGTCGACCAATCAAGCAGGTGCACTTTTAAAGTCATGGCGAATGCGTGAAAGCTCCAGCTGATCGAATGTACGAAAACCTCGTTAGGTACGATAAGGGAGTCGTAACGTTGCAACCATCCCTGCGTACGAAACGATGTTCTCACGCATTTGTGTGGGGGGTACTAAAAATACTTACCCATACAGAAATGACACAAAGTTATTGATTATTTTGTATTGATATTGCAAAATACCACTGAAAAACTGCTTTTTTCTCAAAATACACCATATTTTAGGAGAAAAATGTCCTATTACTAATATTTTTTGACAGATTTCAAAATGGCAAATGGTGAATACGCCAAAAATTTGGCACATAATAGCTTCATTATTTGTGTTTGAGGTTATAAAGTTGGTGATTTTTTAGACCACCTTGGGGGGGGGGGGTGGTTTAAATTTATAGCCCCCAGAAAATATTGTTTTGTGGCATTTGATAATAAGTTATTTTATAATTTCCCTAAGTAACCGTTTTTACAAGGATTAATTTACCTTATTTAATATCCCAAGTTGTTCATTACCCAATAAAACACCTCCTATTTGGTCCAGAAAAACGACATAGTTTGAACTCGTTTTCAGCACAAAAAATATATTTATGAGGGCACTACGACGCAAAACAAACATAAGTGAAGGTCACTGATTATGCACGAAAAATGTACCAAAAAAAACTCAAAGCAACTATATAAATTTATTTACAAACTGAAACGAAAACATTGAGGTTATTTAAAATCTCAGGCAAAAAAACTTTCCTTACTCAAAGCCCTCATTTCTCATTTCAAAGCTGTAGCTTTTATCAGTAGAGGTGGGTGCAAGCCAAGGTGCAAGCAGAGGTAAAAGATCCGCTGTTTGTGATTGAATGCAGCGTTAATATTTTTAAACTGACATTTCGACAGTGACAAAAATGTAAAAAAAAACTTGCATTTAAGTTTTTTAATACATTTCATAAATAAAAACGCCTTTTAAATAAATACAAAATTAATCTACTCCTTCTTTTATTATACCCATAAATCGTTGTGTGATATCAAGTATTAATTGGAAAAAAAATTAACAAGGGTAAGTTTTAATTAGAGTGAGATATAACCTCAATGTTAATTTATTCTACGCAGTGTTTACTATTTAAACCCCGCGTAGGTTTCAATTTTTTAATTTTCTTTTCTTCTAAATTGTAAATTTCCTCTTAAATCCAACAAAAGATTGTGTTAAGATGATTATTCAATAAACAAATTTATTAAAAGTCTTCTTATAAATCAATGTCCAAAACTCAAGGAGGCTTGGTTTAAAATGCTTAAAACCAAGAATTTTACTTAAACTTAGGACCGTTCTAAAATAGACTAAAGCTTTTTAGTAAATCCCACCGTTAGTGTCTAATAGTTTATGCATATTTCATACTGTTTCTAAATATTTTTTAATAATAATTGTAATACCTTATTCAAACATTTTTGTTGACATAATACAATCATGGCCAATAACAGTTTTTATCATGAGCCTTTTCTGTTTTTGACCAGGTTAACCAATTTTATACATGAGTTGTTGTGTTTGGTTATTAACTGGTGGACAAACGAAAACAGAGATTTTAACAAACCGGTAAAATATACCGGAATTTTCCGTCGCTTGATCCAGAAAGACCAGAATTTACGTAACAGCCTAACCGCCATCGATAATATACTTCTTTATACAATAATAATAAGGACTGTATTTTTGCCTTATTTACGCCATTTTTCGAACGAGGTTCGATTTTATGATGTAGGCGATGACCAAACACCTGACTGCAATCAATGCGTGCGTTGCTTTGGTGTTTACGGCGTCCCTTCCGACGTACGCAACGAATGCAGTCTTTTTTTATTCGAATTGTGAGCGCTCCACAGTCCATGATCCCATTTTATTTTTAAAAAAATGCCTTCTCACCAGCAAAGGTTATTATTTTGGACATATACGCATAATATAAAAGTACAAGATTAATTTGATGCAATCAAAGTGTCTTCTTCATAATTCTTTTTATATTTGATTCAGGAGTTGTTTGTTGTTGTTTATCGAAAAGCATACTCTCCCCCACAACTTTTAAGGAAACACTAAAAAATCATTGGAATAGCTCATAAGTCGTCATTTAAGTTAAAACAAAGTCAAAGTTGCATGCTGCCATTAATTTTGTATACTTGGGCCACTTTTTCGGCCCCAGCAAAAATAAAAAAATAAAAACTTTTTAACAAAAAATTCAAACGACTTCAAAAAAAAAATACACTCAAAATTACAAATTATAAATTATAAAAGAAAATATATTTTAATTTTATATATAATTCAACTTTCTTGAAGTCGGCGCTTACTAAAAAATTAAAAATAAATAATATAATTTATTTACTACTTTTTAGTGTATTTTTTTGAGTCGGTTCAATTTATTCTTAAAAATGTTTTATTCATAGCAGCATGAACAGAAAAAAGTTGTGTAGACTTATAACAAAATGTTCTATAAAATATACACAACTGTATCAGCGGCCTGTATACCGGTTTGACATGACTTAGGCCAGGAGACAAGGAAACTTTATGCCCTCCCCCCCACTAATAAATGTATAAATGTAAATTTAAAATTTTTTTAATAAAAATTAAAGACGTGCTAGGTACCTAAAGTTGTGTTTTATTCAATTAAATAAAATACTACTAAACGCTGGTATTTTTTCATTGCAAAAACAAATATATATTTTAATTGGGTAACAATGGTAACTTAACATAGTATAAGATATACAATATTGTTATTTATTTTATTTACCGCATTTTTATTGTTACCATTATCTGTAACAGTGGCAAGTCGTGAGAGGTCAATAATTTGAACCTACCTTTTTTTCGCTTTTTCATTTGCAAATTATTTTATTAGAGACTTTGTCCCATTTGTGATCTTAAGTACTCTTTCAATAGTTTTAATTTACTAAACCTCCTCTCAAGAGTTGCCACCGTTACCGGAAATGTTAAAAAACAATAAAATTCCAGTAAATATTTCAACAAACTAACTTTGTAGAACTCCATATTGTTTAATAATTAGCTCAAAACAATCGCTAGTCGACATATTATTATTTAGATCGTTTTTTACAAGTGGTAAAAGATAATTATATTCAATTCCTATAGAAGGCTCTACAATTTCAGAATATTTGTTATAAAAGCGTTTACACTTTTGTAGAAGAATTTCTTCAGTAGAACTTGTAATAGTTCTGGGATCTAAAGTCAATCTAAAATCAAAATAATCGCATACCGTCATCATTCCTCTGAATCAGTTCTCAATTTGACCTGTAACTGATCAATAACATAAAAATTTTATATGAAAGTTGTGATATTAGGTTGGTTAGATAGGGGAAAAACGCAGGCCTAATAAAATTGACATCGGGTTTTAGATGGTTTAGTAAAATAAATAAACAATTTTATCTACTGGAAATACTGACTGGGCATTGGGCCCTCTTGCATCGCCGGGCCCCAAGGCTTTGCCTCGGGTTGCTAGATATTAGTTACGCTACTGAACGGTGTGTAATTTACATTTACACTAAAATAGAATTTAGTTACATAATTTTGTGACAAGTACACAACCAGTTACAAATTGTGTGGCTTTGATAATATACCCTCTTTTAAGATTTTATCTATTTTAGATTTTTTCAACATTTTGACTAGTGGACCAAATATTGTTCCCAAATATAATTTTACCATATTTCTTTCCGTGACGGAAAATATACCTGTGTAATTTTTTTAATAGAGTTGTTTAACTAAAAATTATGACTTATAACACAATTTTTTATAAAATATACACAACCAGTTACAAATTGTGTAAAAAAATTCCGATTATTTTTTCCGGGTGGCTTTCATAATATTCCATCTTATAAGTTTTTATTCATTTTAGATTTTTCCAATTTTTTGACTCGTGGAACAAATATTGTTCCCAACTATAATTTGCGCGCAGAAAAGTATCAGTTTGAGCACTTATAGGAAAAAAAACACTGGTCAACTACATTTCAGTTTTTTTTGTCCCACAGCGAGATAAGTAGCCAAATTTAGTAGTTACACTTAAAAATCCGCGTTTTGAACTTTTTTATCAGACAGACTTTTCTATCAGGAAAGACTTTGAAACAAAACAATTATAGATAGAGAGGTGGTGCATCTGCAATTTGTATTAAAACAATCGACTTATCTCAGGACTTAAAAAAAAATCACACGCTACCCGCCTATGGCAGGGCGTTTACGAGTAGTTAATAATTTTAGAAATATTTATGATACATCAAAAAGGTAGTCATTTCATATTTTTTATAATTAGTGCTAATATATTAAGGTCCTCACCGAGATAACAAAAAAAAAGATGGCACGACTCGAGGTGGCGACTTTTTTTACAGGGAGGTCCCAAAACTTACAAAAAAAATAACTCTCTGAAGTTATTTCATCCCTTTTCTGATTAGTGCTATTGTGCTAAAAGTCCCACCAATATATTAAAAAAAATTATTGTACATCTGTAGGAGGGGGCGTTTTTTACAGGAAGGCACCAAAACTTGCACAAAAAAATTGCTATATGAAGTAATTTCATTCCTTTTCTGATTTGTGCTATTATGTTAAGGGCCACACCAAGATAACCACAAAAATATTACATACCTCTGGGTCGGAACATTTTTTACAGGGAGGTCTTAAAACTTGCAAAAACTAATTGTTATATGAACTCATTTTATCTCTTTTCTGATAAGTGCTACTATGTTTAGGGTCCCACTAAGATAACAAAACAAATTAGTATACAAAAATAATTGCTACATGACTCATTTCATCTCTTTTATTTGTTACCGCCCTTAACGTCATGCCCGAACTTGGGTTCGCGTCGTTCGTGCAACTACCGGCGCGTGCGGTAAAGTACTACTTTGCGCACTTGTTAGGTAAATAACTATTACAACCCGCATCAAAAAAGGAAGTTCTTTTGCATCGGGTGCCAAAAAGGGCAACGAAAGTCATTAAAATTATAAAAAAAGAATATTTGTATTTTTATCTTTGTTGAGCCCTAAACAAAACCGCACTAAACAGAAATGAAATAACATAACTTCATTTGGCAATTATTTTTTTAATTTTTTCATTTTGCGGCCCTTACCCCAAAAGCACTAAACAAGTAGATTCACAAAGGTTGAGTTGTAACAAACACAAATTTAGCTCATTTCCCTCCAGTAGATACAGACGACGGCTAAACAATTACTCCTCCGGCTAATGCCTAGACAGGTGTTGAATTGGGCTAAATTTGTACTTGTTAAAACTCAACCTTTATTATAGGGTGAACTAACTAAAACAACTACTCCGAGGGAAAATACCCCTACCGGCATTGAATTACAAAGATAATTCAAAGCTTTCGTTGGCAAAGAAATTGTGCGAAACACGTCCTGACACGCTACAGGCTCCGTGATCCATCGCCAATCCACGACCGGTTTCGATTTTATTGAATCTCATCAGGTGGATCTAGGCAAGAGCTCCGTGTAGAGTTAACACTATACAGGGAACTAACTAAAACAACTACTCCGAGGAAACATACCCCTTCCAGCATAGAATTACAAAGTTATTACATCAGAGATGAAATGACTTCATATATCTATTATTTTTTACAAATATTTTGTAAATGCTTCAACTTGGGAAACTCAAAGTCAGAAAGTCTCAAAATACAAAATTTATTCAAAATTTGGTAGGTTACACGTGTTTCACCTACATAGGCATCTTCAGACCTAAAAATTACGATATACTAGTAAGCTTATTCTAATTGCAAGAACCGTCAAAAATAAAAAAAAAGAAAATTTAGTAAAAAATAGTAATTACCTGGTGTATAAAATTTCACCGTAGAGATTAACATTTAAAGAACATTACACAAGTTTAAAAAATAAAAATAAAACACATTTAAACAAACGAGAGTTTTTATACATTGTACAAATAAAAACAAATGAACATTTTTAGGTTAGGTAAAGGACATAACCAGAAAATAATTATAAAAGTTTAAAAAAATTACTTAGGGATTGAACCCGTATATTTTTTTCAATCTGTCCTCCGGCCCAAATAATTTGTTTTTCGATATCTAATACTGTGTCTCACAGAAAAAATATCTAGGGGATCAAAAATATCTATTTTTTAAAAATGTTCGTGATCTCAAATTTTTACGAAATGTCATATTTGATATCGGATCTATAAATCTTGATACCTTGTCTTTCTAAAAAGGTTAATAGTATGAAAATGAGACAGTTTCTTGCTTATTTATAAAGTTATAAACATAAAATTTGGGACTCATTCGAAAGATTTTTTATAAACTCCATCACGCGAGATTTCTTGAGAACATATAAAATTTGAAATAAAAAAGCTGATTACGAACAAAGTTTGTGTACGACGAATCCGAACTACGACTTTTGAAGTAAAAAGAAAAAAATCAGCAAAACTCACATCACGTACCGACCTCACAAAAGTTTGTTTATGTTTTCTTTAACGAATATTATCATTATCATCTTTATATTCCAAAAACTCTTTTAAGGTGGTCCAAATTGTCCCTAATATATCAAAAAACCATTTCGTGTTCTGTTAGTTGTCCTATCCCAAACTTCAAGAGCTACCAATTATTTTCGATTTTCATATATTTGGTCGTCGTTCGAAATAAGAGAACAGTTACAAGACGGAACTTTTGCTGGTGAAACTTTCAAAAGCCTTGGATACAGAATTAATGTCACTTTCAGATTTATTGTTAACTGTAAGAGTTTGAGAAGAGGCAAATAAAAACCTCGGTAAATTGATTTGCCTTTCTTCTATACACCGCTTGCGTTGCCCATGCTTTACGCTAATCCTTAGTGATTCCGACCAAGATAGGAGGTTGGACTCCACCTAAGATTTTATCATAAAAAAGTAAAGCTTACTTTTAGTTTTCACACTGACTTGCGGGTCGTTTTCACAGGTCAAAGAAAGTGAACAACTCAACTTAATTTTTCTTACTATAACAACCTAAAAATAAATTCATCTTAAGGATGTCTGACAAGAAAGAAATGGAAGATGAGGAGAACTTATCCTCCATCATCCATGACAACGAGATATTGAAGGAAAAAATAAGAAAGGTCGCCTTCAAGCACCAAGCCGTCGTCGTAAAGCATAATTCACTTGCCGACGCTTACAACAACCTGCATATTCGACTCCAACAGATAAAATCGGGCAAAACCAAAATAAAATCTCTAAACGAGCAACCTCTGCAGTCTACACATCACCAAACCCGCAAATCTCCGACCAGTCGACTACCGACACATAATAAAAAACTAGCACCCCAGCTGATACAACCTTAAAAATGTGACCAGTATTACTGCGTCAACACCACAACTAAAAAGTACTCTCGCAAAACATCCAGTCGTTAAATATCCAGATCGATCCCGCCAAGACCACAGAGCAAGGAATAAACATTCAAGGGAACTCCATCGACGACTACAAAAAAATTAATTCCAATATCACACCTCTTCTATGCAATCAGAGTAAAAGCTCAGAGTGGTCATAAAAGAAATTACGACTAATTTTAAAGACGAAGAAGTAATGCAGAACCTGACCGATAGCGGTTTTAAGCTCCACGGTATGAGCAAACTTACAAATGGGCAACGTAAAAAGTTGAAAATGTTTCTGGTAGTCCTGCCCAGAGAAAAAAGCAACATACAACATCAACAACCTATTCAAACTAAAAGAACAAACTCAGTGCGATCGATGTCAACCCTTTGACTACAGTTAAGGGAATTGTAAAGCCGCTCCACGTTGCGTCAAATTCGCAAGAGCTCGTCACATATCTGATTGCAAAAAACCAAGAAACAAGCCGGAAAATGCTGTAACTGCCAGGGAGACTTCACCACCAATGCGCGTATCTGCTCAAAAAGACCTCCACCATTAACGCAAAAATCCCGCCAACCCAGACAATTCCGCACCAGGGATCCACAAAAGCCAGTGTGGGATGGGACCAACTATTTTGTCTGATGACTCAAATGAAGCAACAATTTGAAGTCATGTCCCAGCTATTCCCCAACGCAAACACAAATGCCAGACAACAATAGAGTCACAAAACCATCGGCGCTCAAGATCCTCACTTAAAAGGTCGATGGCATAATTCCGCACCCACTAGTTCGAAGAACTTTAACAGACCTACCCGCCCGGAAAAAACTCCCAAGACCGAGGGATTCATACCCACATATAAAAGATTTCCGAAGACCAAAAATCAGACTTCAAAAAAATATCATAGACCAAAATTGCAAGAAAGAATATATATTTAGTTTTGTCGTTTGTCCAAAATCAAGTCAAACATGGCAATCGATGGGGTTTTCGTCGTAGTCATACTTATAATAATTTTTAAGTTGGAAAACCGCTTCCGCCACATTTATTTATATTTTGCTAATGACAGTTAACAAAACCCTTAAGTGATTGCACCCACTCGTTACTTATAGTGGTATTCGATGAATACTCGAGATGAAGTCCAGAAGGAAGTGGGTTGATGCAATTTCAATTTTGGGCACCATGCCAAATTTATTCGCTTTAAGTTTTAGATACGTCGAATACAATAGAAAATGCAATTACTAGGAGAAGTTGGATTTTGGAGTCACAGTAGGTATTTCGGTTTGGTTAAAAAGTCAGATTTTTATAAATGCGGCATAAATTTTAACAAGTGCCCACTAAAGACATGTTACAACTTTAATTTGCTTTATGAGTACTCTTACTGATAATGGTTTTATTACGTAATTTTTATTGTCTCTTTTAGCTTTTCAACATGTATTCCTTTGGAATAAATTTAAACACAACATTTTAAGAAAAGAAAATTTAAAAGTTGATGAGGTCCTCTCTTTTGTCAGTAATAAAATATTACATTTTACAACTTGTGAATAAACAGTGTTTTTTTTACAAGTGTGTTTTTGAAAGAACGATCAGAAAGTGATTTAAAAACGCGAGTAAAAAAGCACAGTTATGCCGCGCGTTGTAAAGACTATTTTTTTAATAACTTTATCAAAAAATTTCAAAAGGCAAAAAACAAGTAAAAAACTAGAACACAAAAGCATTTACTTCGCCACCGGCTGCTACTATGTTTTCAAATTTCGCACCATATCTGTCTGTTGGTAGTTTATTTTTGTGACATTATTTGGTGCACAAAAATAATAAAATAACAATAATTTTTTTCCCTTTAGCGACTAAAACGCATTTTTATTTCTCAAATCAGGAACTAAAATGGTACTTTTTGTCTTTATGGACTCATAATTGCACTTTTGATCCCTAGGAACTAAAAATAAAATCCGGGCAGGACAATAGAAATTAGCGTTAAAAATTGCATTTTTGTGTTCGGCAGAACTGACTTGAGAAAATCGTGGAATTATTTTTCGTAAATCTTCTGCGATTTTTCAGGCAGTAACGGTTTCATCGCTTTCGCTGCAACCTCGTCGATATTCAGTATTTTAAAATTTTTGAAACTTGTGGAAATCTTAACAGTAAAGTTGTTTGTAAATATATCTCTTGTTACCCAGTACTTTGGCAACCAGCTCTTAGTGAAGCTATCCGATACCGCCGAAAGAACTGATGGCCAGGAATCGAAGTTTCCGCGGTGAGGTAAAGAGGGAAACTGAGGCCGATGTGATTTGTCATGTAACGGCTGATGTCATGTGACGTTGACGCGCCGTTTGACAAGCCACGTTTTGACATCTGCATTTTTTTAAAGCAGTTCGGATAGGCCCCACTTCCCCTGTCTCCCCAACTCGATTCAGTTATCTCGGTAGTATCGAGCAATCTAAGAAAAATAATTTGACACAACGTCATATAATGATTGGTGGTTTGGTTTCTTGTCAGTTTTGTTCGACCAGTATGATGTGGCTGTTTTTTTTTGTAAAAATTTTAATGAAAGCTAGGTGTATAATGTACTACTTTTGCACTCCTGAAGAACAAAAAATTGTTTTGCATCGGTAACAAAAAAAGCTAAAAGCAAAATCATGTTTTTCAGGAAGGTATAAGAAAAGTTATTTTTGAGAAACCATAAAAGCAATGGAAAAATGTAAGATTACCTATCAAAGCTTTTTTTTATAACGTACTATTTGCAATTGTTTTTTTTTTCGTTGTTATCTATAACCTAGACGTAAGCATTGCTCCACAATGTTCCATTTGGCGCCAAACGTAAACAATTTCGGAAGTTTCTCCCCAAGCTAGAAAGCGAGCGCATTAGTAAAATATTGAGGCCTTAAACTTGGCCCAGAAAATTATTGTCCGCCAGTCTGACTTTGTTGTTTTATTATTGGCTCTTACGAGTCAGATGGGATTTATGTATATACAGTTGGCAGATTTGGATGACGTCGTTTTATGAACTGGTAATAAAATATTAACGCGTGTGTAAGACAGGTCTAATAACGGAATGTCAATAAATGGCACTTGCCCAGATTGGCATTTATTTTTTATACTGGGACTCTCCATCCATCATAGGATCAATGCTCAGTTTTAGCAAAGTTAAAAACAAACACAAAATAATCATACACCTAGCCTGGATTCAAACCCGAGACCTTCCGTGCGGCAGGCCGATACGCTACCTATTGCTTTACGGAGACCGGCTGGCATTTAGAGTATCTCGTTTATATTTTTGTAAATTTTTTTAGATTTTTTTTATCTGCGTTGGTCATAAGAAATACATATGAACAAGTGTCAAAAATAACACATCTTAGTTCAAGAAAGATTTATAAATAGCAATTTTTCACCCAATATGAGGGTTTCTTTTTGTGCGCCACTGACACAAAAACAATTTTTTTTCAGAAAGCTGCATTCTTTTTTCCACATTTTTATTAGCTCGCTTTTCTTATCGGTCCGTCGATTTGGTATAAATCTTGCAATGGATTTTAAACAACTTCCCGTTACTCATTTACTTATGTAGGTCCGGTGACAAGATAGTATTATGATAACTTCTTCGGGATAAAGGGGGTCGTTGACGGCGTGAAAAAGGCCAGGCGTAACTACGGGGGCGTCTAAGGGGGCCGGGCCCCCAGATCCTTCCAGGTCCCCCCCTAGCCTAGTAGTTGTCAGTCATATGACGGGGCTAGAGTAATGCCTGGGAAACATAAGAGCTTACAAGGTTTAGGAAGGCAATATACATTTATTGTTTGGAACATAAACTGAAAGTTGTTGTTTCTTTAATACATTAGAGGCATTGTATATGCATTTTTCGCAACCAGGAAATCATAAAAACCTGAAAAAGGTTGCAGATATCTTGAGTATTCAAGTTTGGGAATTATCTAACCTTTCTGCTACTCGCTGAGCATGTCGATTTAAAAATTATAAAGCAATTTTGTTAAACTTTGGGCCGATTAAAATGGCACCAGAAAGTGAAGTAACTGATAACTAGGATAGACATGCCGTTGAAGCTGTTGGACTATTAGCATGTATTCAAAAAGCCGAGTTTTGTATTTGCCTGCACATTCTATACACTGTTTTATTACGTATCAACGTTTTGAGTCAGTAATATCAGGGTAAAGATGCTACTATCGACAATATAAATTTAATAATAGATAGCACGCTATAATCTATAGAAGAAACTAGAAACAGCTTTGAAAATATTTATTCTGAAATCCAAGACTTCGCCGATAAAGTTGATATTTCTTTAGAACCTATATAAACTAAGTATCAAAACGGAAACGGCAAATTGTTGCACAAACTAAGGGTTACATAGCGGAAAGCACTCTTGGATATGACAGCGATATAATTGCCATGAGATGTAAGTTGCTTAGAACAATGGAAAATAAACATCCACTACCAAATAATGGATAATTTAGCAGCTAATTTTAGCGAGAGGTTTTCGAACTTTCTATTGGCCAAATCGGTAGATCCTTTATTTAAGTTAAACATCAAGGAAAGTCAAGATTTTATTCAAAATTAATCTGGCGGTAAAAAATAAGATTATTTGTCAAAATTTTGAAATACGTATAAAGTCTATCAAAGAGTATATTAGACAAGACTTTTGTCCGAACCTCTAAAAATTAATTCAGATTGCTATTTTCCTTCCTATTAGTTCTGCTAAATGTGAACGAAGCTTTTGTGCGATGCGTGGAATAAAAAATTGGACCTGAACTACAATGGGACAAACCCGATTTTCCTGTGTATCAATTATTAACA
The DNA here is from genome assembly GCA_963921995.1 of Oxystoma pomonae. NCBI lineage: Eukaryota > Metazoa > Arthropoda > Insecta > Coleoptera > Brentidae > Oxystoma > Oxystoma pomonae. The sequence goes on along the minus strand of OY998172.1, from coordinate 29,564,422 downwards.
TCGATAATTATTTAATTAAAGAAGAAATTACAGCCGACCACGTTTTGGTCGGGCAGCAAAGCGCAATTTTTGATTATTTTGATAAAACTTGGCACATTCATAGATCGACCAAAGAAAAGTAAGATTTTGGTCGGTACTTCACTCTAAGCTGCGTTTTAGGGCCCTTAACTTTAAGGTTTGCACCATCCCCCTTTTTTTTTAATATCTCAAGACCAAAAAAGTCCAAATGTCTTTTATTTCGACTTCAATTAGGTAAGACCTATCTTAATCGGCCCATGTAACACAAATTTTGGATATATTTTCCTATTTTAGGAAAAATAATGTTAAAGTCAAAACTTTCACAAATATACCAAAGCAGTAATTTTTTTTTAATTTGAATTTTTGGTGCCTGTCAAGAAATTTCTGATGCGGATTTTATCTGTACTACTTTGTTTGCTTTCTTTTCAGTTTGGCTATACCTCACTTTTTAAAATATGAAAAAATATGACAGGAAAAATGTGTAGTAAAATCAGAAATACCAAGCTGTCGCGTTTTTTGCAAACTTCAAAGATTTTAGACTGGTTGTATAAAAAAAAATGTTATTTGACCAAAATTTAAAAACGTTTTTACCGTTTCTGAAAGAGAACTAAATACTTAATTTACAGTTTAAAAAAATTTTGTGGAAATATAATTCAAAATGTTCAAAAATTTACCGCAAACATGGAAAATTCGCTGGTTTAAAATAACGGTTTTTTAACCGAAAATGACACCTTTGGAGATAAATGGCTGGGGATTTTTAAGTTTGCGGTTAATTTTGGGTTCCCCGAAAACGTTTGTTCTATTATAGATATGCTTTCAAACGGTATGAAATTTTTTTCAAAATATACTTGATAACTGGTAGTAAGGGAGCGTTTAAGGTTGGGTATTTTCCAGTTTTCACGTAAAAATATTAAATATGTATGGTATAATGAACTGTGCTATATTGTCGGGTCTATTTCTTTAATTTGACGAACATAGACATAGTGTAACTTTTTTGTGAAATTTGCAAGCAATTTTACACCTTACCCATTATTTTAAGCACAATGCAACTCAGAAAAATATTATAATAAATACAAAGGAGCAAGCTCTTAATAAATTTAAAAGGCCAAGAGAAACACGATTATTTGACACATTAGTTATTATGGGTGGCAAGTCGATTTTTTTACTTTCTTTAACACACTGCAGTTAACACATTTGAATTAGGTACTTAATCCCTCATAAATGCAAGCGTGCCTTTATTAATACCGTAATGAAATGAATATTTGACATATTAGTATTACGCAATTACGGGATGTGACTCAAATATTAAATTTAAATGAATTACGAACTCTTCTAGCTGCAACGACAAATAAGTCCCTTAAATTCTTGCCACCAACAGATAATAGTTTTAAACTACACATACTACACATAAGCCTAAAGTTGACTATTCTATTGAAGGAAATGGTTGGAAAATAGATCAAGATTTTCTGGTTTGTGTTCGGTCGTTAATAGATGTGTTTTGTTTTGACAAAAATTGCCTTAGTTCTTCATGTAAATGTAATCTACATAATCTACCATGTACTAATATTTGTACTTGTGAGGGCAACTGTTCAAACAAAAACAACAATGCTTTGTAAACTAATATTTTATAATTTAAAAAATATATATATTTACCTCATTACATTACATTACACAAAACACAACTATTAACGACTTTATATGTGTTAGAAACTATAAATAAATGAAATAGGTAGATTTTTTTGTTCATACCACTAAAATACTAATTTTTAACAAGGCCTCGCCAACTCCAAAAGTTCGGGCACTTCTACGATCGTTATTCCTGTACTTTACACCTGGCAATGCAGGGACCTCTGCAGTTGACAAAACTTGAGTTTCTCATACTCGATGTAATATTGTTTCCTTAAATAAAGTAAGTAATGACAGAACTTCTTGTTTGTTAAGTAGATACATGTTTAATTATTATATTATGTTTTAATTTTTCAAAGATATCCGCAATTTGTTAAAAAATTTCTATTAAATTTGATCTAAATTGGTTCTTTAAGCCATGACTTTAGAATATGACCATGCACAATCTTAAGTTTTTTTAATATAGGTGTAGGTTCTCTAATAACTCGACTGAATTTATAGGCTTCTTACTGTAAAATATTAAGGTTATTATATTATAAGGAACTGTGCTATATTGTTGGGTCTATTTCTTTAATTTGACAAACATAGACATAGTGTAACTTTTTAGTGAAATTTACAAGCAATTTTACACCTTGGTAGGGGTCCTCAACCCATTATTTTAACCACAATGCAACAACAACATTAGTTAATATGTGTGGCAAGCCGATTTTTTTACTTTTTTTAAACACATTGCAGTTAAGACATTTGAATTAGGTACTTAATCCCTCATAAGTTCAAGCGGGCCTTTATTGATACTGTAAGTTCCTAATAAAATGCAAAAGTATAAAATTAATATTTGACATATTAGTATTACGCAATTATGGGATGTGACGCAACTTTGCTTATGTATGGTGTTAGCGAATAGAAAGGGCTAAAGTCAAAATATTGACATTGCAAAAAATCTAAATAATTTCGTTAATAATGAAGTAAAGGTTGACATTAAAAATTCAACAGAATTTGTTATTAGATGTTATAGAAAAAATTATTCTCAAATATTAAATTTAAATGAATTACGAACTCTTCTGTAAAGTAAAAATCGGGTTAACACCCATACTACCTAATATTCTGTTTTTTTATCTCTTGAATTTATTAAAAGTGTAAAATATCACTCGCTTGTAAAATTAAAAAGTATTTCCGTGTTTTGTTAAAAATATAAAATGGTGTTAGCACCCTGTACCAAATTGCATTTATTTTCAGCTTTTAAATTTTTGTAAAGTTATACTATGTCTAGGTTTGTCAAATTAGAGAGATAGACCCGAAAATATAGCACAGCTCATTATATTATATAATTTTGATATTTTTGCATAAAAGCTAATAAATACACAACTGTAAACGCTCTCTTACTACCAGTTACGAAGTATATTTTGAAATAATTTTCATACCGAAAACTAAAAAATCTCCAGCCATTTATCTCCAAAGGTGTCATTTTCGGTTAAAAAACCGTTATTTTAAACCAGCGAATTTTCCGTGTTTGCGGTAAATTTTGGAACATTTTGAATTATATTTCCTCAAATTTTTTTTAAAATTGTAAATTAAGTATTTAGTTCTCTTTCAGAAACGGTAAAAAAGTTTTTAAATTTTGCTCATATAAAGTATAACCAGTCTAAAATCTTTGAATTTTGCGAAAAACTCGACAGCTTGGTATTTCTGATTTTACTACACATTTTCCCTGCAATATTTTTTCATATTTTAAAGAGGGAGGTATAGGCAGAGTCAAAAGGAAGAAAAGAGGTAGTACAGATAAAATCCGCATCATAAATTTCTTGACAGGGTCCAAAAATTCAAAATTTAAAAAATCACTACTTTGGTGAATTTGTCAAAGTTTTAACTTTAACATTATTTTTCTTGAAATGAAGAAATATATAAGTTGTGTTACATGGACCGATTGAGATAAGTGTAAGCTAACTAAAACCGAAATAACAAATTTTAGATATGTTGAAAAAAGTGGGAAGATGCAAACCGTAAAGTTAAGGGCACTGAAACGCAGTTTAGATTGTAGTAACAACCAATTTTTTTTTGTTTCTTACTTTTTTGGATCGATCTACATGTGTGCTAATTTTCATAAAAATCCCTCAAAAATTGATAAAAATATCGTTTTGCTGCCCCCCTCCCCATTTTGGAAATATTTTCACAAAAAACAAGGAAGTTGCAGTTAATTTAAGTTAATTTGTATTAAACTGCTGAGTTGAGTTATATAAAGTTACGGTTCAAAGTTGTTCATACAACGACTTAAGGTAATATGCATAATATTAAACAGTTTTGAGAAAAACATCATTGTCTTTTATTTCTTACTATCAAGCATTGTTAGCTAGGCCCTCCCCTAGGCCCCCTCCAGGTCAGAGAGCTAGTTACGCCAGTGCTAATATATTTGGATATTCTGATTTTTTGTTGTTGTATTAAGGTGCCAAATAAATAGGCGCGTGTCCGTAAGCACTTCCTTAAACGACTTTATACATAGAATACTTTGTACATAGAAAAGAATATTGAATAGCATGCGCTAAAGAAGGTGAGAAATTTGATGTAAGCATCAAACATTTTTGACGGAAATTTTGACAGTTTTGACATTTTAGAGGTGGCTAAATGTTTAAAAGGTATTTATGATTTACTTCATAATAATAAACATACTTTAGATATTATTAGTAATAAAAAGAAAACGCAAAATATGCATCATGACTTATTTTTAAAATAGGATCCCATCTCGCCATCCCATCATCAAATCTAGCATTCGTATTAACAAATAGTCATGTGTCTTGACTCCTTTAACTATTCTTTTAGGTGCAGTCATTGTGCATATTAAAAATTTAGATTGTAGACTAGCGATAATATACACCAAGTTTTAGCTCCTTGGGTCCATCAGTTTGGAAATAACATAAGTTTAAAAAAGTCGAGTCAGGTTTACTTAGCATTTAAAAAAAATAAATCCTTCTATTCGATAAACAATCGCACAAAAAAGTTGATTGATTTGGTAAGGACTTACCGAAAAATAAAGCTTTTTGCCATCCTTTTTTTTGTAACTACCATAATATGCTACTCTTCCGTTTTGTGAAAACCAACGTGGCTAGTTGGTTTTTATTTCTATTTAACTTCAGAAAAACAAATAAAAATATGACTACCTTTTCTTATAACATAACCGAATTTTTTTTGTTGACCAACTAAATAAGCAAATTCAGTTACCCTAATAGCACTTTTTGGCACTACCATAATTTTTTCCTAGTATTTGAGCATTAGTTGGTTTTTACATTTAAGCAATACGGATAACCAGAGCAATATTTATAGCTAAGCTAGAAAATAAAAAACAAGTTTAAAAATTAGGTCAGAAAATGATGAATAATATAAAAATAAGATAATATTTTTGTAATATTATTGCTATTATTACGACAAGTCGTTAGTTTTCGGATTTTTTTCTTATTATAGAGGTAAATCAACGAGAACTTGACAACAATATTCCCATTTTGTTTTTGTTGGCAAATAAAAATATAAAATGATAAGATACAAAAGGAATAAATAGGTATAAAAATATAAAGTATAGATTTTAACGAAAGTTTTTTTTACTAACTTCTTTATAAACAAATCCAAATATCGTTCTTACTAATAATATTTACGCTATAGTTTAACCACTAAATCCCACAACATTTTTAGAAAACTAACATCAATGATCTCAAAAACAATCCTTGAAAGAAGCGTTATGGTAATGATCACATTTTCTTTATTTTCGATCTTTGTTTGGAATTTTATCAAACCGGTCCTCAATTTGTGTTAAAAAAGTTTACTCCAAGAAATTCTATATACTAATCAATATTTGCCCATACATGTGACTGAGTCATTTTGAAGCGGAAGTGAGTCTCATGTTACTTTTGTAGTATTCAGATGGAAAATTGGGATAGCATCGGGAACAAATCCATATTATATTCTTATGATTTACCATACATCAGATAGAGCAAAAATAATTTTTCTGTTCATGTTTTATTGAAAAATGGCAAAAATTAGCAAAATCGAATTCAAATCAATCTGGAAACGTTCATGTAAGCTTTTCATTCTTTAAGATTTAAATAAATAGCAAAACGGTATTTAAAACGAACTTAGTCACATGTATACGTAGTGAATATCTCGCAATGCCTTCATACTGTACTTCAAAATTATCAGGGTTTTGGGTATTAGGTGAGATAGCGGAAATATAACATATTATGGGCGCGATTCTTGAAAAAATATTGATGTGAAAAATCGTATGACAGTATATTAACCCGTTTTTGGGCTACAGGGGCTTTTTGGAAAATATCCATTTTAGAATTTGCCTAAAATTTTTTTAGTAATTAAACTTTCTTTTTTAATGTAATTTTATTTGTTTCGTTTTTGAGATATAACACTAAGTTTTGAAGTAAATAAATCCAATATAATTTAAAAATTACCAAACCTATAAATATAAAAAATTCAAATTTTTTCTAATAGAAAAACCTCATTTAGACCATGATCCGCTGGTATGGTTCCAAACACTGAGACAGCGTTTCCTCTTTGTGTTGCGAGACTGATCCTTTGGGTAATAAAGCTATGTATTTCTTGTTTAATTTTATTTCTTAAGTCCGAAACAAGCTTTTTAGCTTCATTACCCCAAAGAACAAAGGATTCTACACTAAAGGGAACAAAAACGAAACGGCTTTCCATCTCTTTGTATTTTGCTCTTTTTAAAATTTCTCCGCCACGTGCAGCTTTTCCACTTCATTTTGATGTTTTGTTCAAATATGAAAAAGCCATGGTATATCTGCACGTAGCGTCCCAAATCAGTGACTTACCAGCTTTCCATGGAACTAATGACAAACCATCCACCCGCTTTCCATCTCCTCGACAAATACCAGGTGGCTCCAGCACACTTGGAATGCCTGCAGACACCAAAGCACGTTTTATTATATCATTGATCAACCCATGACGAAGTCAACGACCCGCACTTTTAACGCAACTTAGCCTGTGTAGGCCAAAAATATCTAAATTTTTGCCGCAAGTGCAGGTGTGTACCTCACACACAGGTCGACCAAGACGTAAGGCGATGGAGACACGGAAAGATGGATCGTCCATCAAATTCCCTAGAGCAGCGGAAGGTAGGGCATTGAGCCAAGCGTTGTCCTCATGTTGTTGAAGAGCTAAAAGACGAGCTTTTTATGTAGAGGTCTCGCAATTAGACAATAAATTTTGAAAAGAAACATGGCACAACTTCTCATTTAAATTTTTTTTGTGTTGTGTGTTTATCTATATGAATTTCATTTGATTTTCCTAATAAATTTTTAAAATTATTAAATCCTTCATCAAAATTTTTTTCTGGATTTTCAAGAACATATTTAGGAAGAATTAAATTTGCGAAATCAGTGACATAAGAGGCGGAACTGAGAAATGTTGAGGTATTTCTTATACCAAGCCCACCCATTTTCACCGTTAGATTGCACTGTAACCATGCGTTTTAATTTAAATCTCAATTTGTGATATTTTCAATTGATTTTTTTAGAACAAAATCAAAATTATTAAGGTCGTCCAAAACTCTCCAGTACGGGGCACAACGAAGAAACTACAATTTGTGGAACTGCAAAAGAGTGACGTAAAAGGAAATAATCAATATGCCAGTCAACTAAAGATATATTTTTTGTTAATTTTTGAAAAATAATAATTTTATTTAATACCATTTTAGAAATTTCTTGATCAGAAAACGCGCATCCCAGAAGATTAAAGTAATTTTTATTTACAATTAAATTAATCTCTAGAATTTATACAGTTGTATATTTCTGATGTTTCTGTCAAAAATGAAATTTTACACTTTTGAAAATTTATATTAAGCCCAATATTGGAACATTCGGAAATAATATATTGAAAATCATCGAATACTATGTTTGCGTCTCCAGCCAATCTCCTCATCATCCAAATATCACAAATGAATATCTGATTTTAGAGACATGATAATAGGGTGTATGGCTAAACAAAATAATAAAGGACCTAAAGGATCACCTGGCTGTACACCCCTCTGTGATAAAAATATATTTTCATTAAAAGATAAAAACGAATGTTCTTTGTAGAATGCCGCTTCTATTAGAAATCTATTTTTAAAATAATTTTTGAAGAAGGGTGAGAACAGGACATGTACCTACGGATTTTATACACAGCAATTTCTGATCCGCATTTTGCGCCAAAACCTAATTGAATTGGACGAAAAAAAATCCCATTTTATCATTAATTTTAGTACAAAAAACTTTTGCAGCGAGTCGACGAATGCACATACCTACGGTTATTGGTCGGATACCACCATCTTTCTTACCCAAAGCACATAAAGATGCTCCATATAAAATGGGACATATTAGTTTTTAACAGAATTATTTAAAATGTGATTTATAATATTAGAAAGAGACAAAATAAGATTTTAAGAAGCTGTACCAAGTTCCTCACCCATCAAATCTTTAAGATGTTGCAGTCTTAAAGCATTCAAACCGCCAGCAGAACCTGGTCTGAATGATTTTAATGCTTTTTGAATGTCCAAATTGAGGTCATTGTCTTTTGATTGTTGGTAATAATTGGAGAATCTGGAAAGTTTTCATTTTCTTTATTCTCATTGTTTCAGCCAAGATTTTTTCGGAACAGAGGAGACGAATTGCACCCTTGACGTCATTTTCAGAAATTTTGCTTTGAACTTTTCGTTTAATGTAATCGGTTCTGAATTTTGTTGCATCCTTGAATGACTTCTTACTCTTGAGTTGTTTTGGTTGAAAAAAGTGGAAAAAGGATTCCAGTGGTTAACATTTATTATATTTCAAAACATTTAAATTGTTTTTAACCAAGATGGTCAATGAAGAACTTTTGCTAGATTTTTCTGGAACTCTCAAAGTAGCATAAGGAAAAATAAACAAATTTATCTAGGTTCGTGGAGAATTTTCTGTGACACATTTCTTCACAAGATTGAAGTGAGCTCTTCAGCAAGACATATTCGAGCACCTTTCGGGATTCTTTTGATGATAGGAGTGGATGATTTGAGAGACTGTAGGACGTTATTAAGAGTACATTATAAACCTAGGGACTAAAGTGCCACATTGAATCCCGCGGCAAAAGGTTTGTAGCGCGACCGTAGGGAGGGCTACAATTCGCTAAGGGATTAAACGACACTTTAGTCCCGAGGTTTATATACTATTTTATGCACTTTAGGAAAAGATCCTTTTTAAAATTACGTTATTTCTACGCCAAATGGTACGTCAACTACAAGAAGGAGTTGGCCATGAGCAAGTGCTGTTTGGCTTGACTTGCCATAAATTTAATTATAATTTTCAAGGGTTAGTTTTTCTCTGAGGGATTAAATTTACTTCTAATTCCTAAGCTGAGGGATTAAATTTATTTTTGATCCCTTAGGGATTAATTTTTTTTTTAAATCCCTTAGAGATTAAAAGCTTAGAGATTAAAAGTGTCACTTTAGTCCCTAAAAAGAGAGATTAAAAGTACTTATTTAATCTCTGAAGTGCATAAAATATTTGATGTCGATTGATGTGGAATTATTACCATTTTCTTCTTTATGCTTCATTGTTAGGTGTTGTTTTAGACCTTTTCATCCCATGTAAAAATTTCCGCAAAAATTGAATTGTATTTTTGAAGAATTTTGTGAGATTTTGAGATCTTTAGTTACATCAATCGAACATTCAAAAGCATTATAAATTTTGGAATTATCTTGATAAGTAGACTCATTGTGTATTTTCCGTTAATGAATGTTAAGGCCATTTTTGTTCTTAAAAATCTTTTACATGATAAACAGTAATTTTCTTGTAAGGGGAGAAATAAATCATAATGACCAGAATCAGGATTTCCAGAAAAATTAAGAAATTTTTTTTTTGTTGACTTTTACTCACAGATATTGTTTTTTCTTAAGAGGTAAACAGCTTCTCTTTCGGTTTTTTGTTGGAAATATATACATAAATATCTCAGAGAGAGCTATACATTCAAAATGTATCCCAATTTAAGTATTTCAGATCCATATTGATCTTTGGTTTGGGAAGTGACTTGAAAATGTTTAAATTCTTCCTAATTTCTTAAGATAAGTTTCACAGCATCTTCTCTAATTTTTAAATGATTCTCTTGGTTGTTAAAAAAAAATGAACTGACTTACCGATTGGAAAAGGCAATTTCCATCTCCTTGAATTCTATAATTTCACAAGCACACACAATTATGAAAACTTGATATTTTCACTCAGAGTTTGGCATTATATAAAATAATATTCGATTTTTCTTCCTACGGAGCAGCTGAATAGTTGAGGCGATCACTTTTCTCGATATGTAGCTCTTTGTCATCAATTTGGTAAAACAGGAAATAATTACTTATGGTATAAATAAGTAGAAAAATTTGAAATGAAATGTAGATATTTTTTTAGTTTTAATTTTGACAAATTTTGGCAAATAAATTTTGCTTTAAATTATCTATATAGAAAAGCAATATACTCCAAAAAGAAGCTTTTATTAATAAAAGAGTTATAGGCCAAAATCTAAAAATGTTTATTTAAAAAAAAAACACTTACACACACACAAGTTACTGTTTTTCCTATGGAATGACGTATTTTTTACCAAAATTTTGAAATCACCATGAAATTTTCTTATAAATAATGTGGACATGATATTTTATTTATTGGTTTTTAATATTGTTTTAATTTTTTTTATTTTCTTTCGGTTTTTTATTATTGATAATGTTTTTTTTGTTCTTCCTAAACACTATGGTTTTAAAATAAATAGGAAAAGAATAGAAAATAATAAGTATTAAAAAAAAACAAAAATTACATGTCATCTGCAATACATCATTTTAAAGAATATTTCATGCTGATTTCCAAAATAGAATAAAAAATATATAATTTTGTAAGAAAAATACCAATTTCAAGTTAAACTCCAAAAACAAAACGTTACAGATAAAACTAATTTTGACAAATAAATTTTGCTTTAAATTATCTATATAGAAAAGCAATATACGCCAAAAAGAAGCTTTTCTTAATAAAAGAGGTATAGGCCAAAATCTAAAATATTTATTTAAAAAAAACTCTTGTAGCTGATAAACGGGCTGATACACAGACATAAGGTTTTTACCATTAATAAGTTTTCAGATATTGAGTCCATAACATGTATTTTTTTTGATATCTCTCCTCGAAATAGTCAAAACCCCACAATCCTCTTTAGTCGCTAATTTTTTGTTGTCTGCTGGTTATTAAGATATCAAACGCAATATCGATGATATGTTTACGCCGCAATCCACAGATTTACACAATATTGCTCCAAACGCTAATATTAGCTAGCGTGTGTGCAACGATGGGGCTTAGTAGCTAATCACGTCGAAATTAACGGCTGTTTCTAACTAGAACATTGTCAATCTCATGATTGAAAACGCCTTGTAGTGGAAATTTCACTGCAGTCCAAAATCTACTCAGCTACTAACTTTGTCCAATATTTAACAATTGAAAACGATTGATCAATTTGAATCAGCTAAAACTTTTGGAATAATAGTCCTGCGTATACCAATGTGACTATTTTTGATTAGCCGACTAATAAAACGTTTCGATACCAACCCTCTCTTTTTTAACTATCATATAGAAAACGAAACAATTTTGGCTTAAATTTAAAACTGGTACAATTTCACGCACATTTTATGAAATATTTTACAAAAAACATGAAAAAGATTAAAATATTTAGCTTAAACTGCGGTGCTTTAACCTCATTGGTTATTACAATTTGAGTTTTGTTTTAAAAATCATACGTGTGCTTTTCTAGCATACATTTTTTCTCAAAATTCGAAAAAACTAATTGTTTGGCTCAAAGGCATATACTTTTGATATATGCTTACTCTAAAATTTTGAAGCAGTACCCTAATGGTTTTCAGAAATAGACACGTCTTTTAATAGAAAAATATATTTATTAAGAAAATAGCAGCGTCTTTTTCAAAAAATGTAAAGTAAATGTAAAGTAAAATGTTTGAGATCAAAATTTTAGGCGATTCGCGTATATCAGCCAAATCTCATTCCGGTCCAACCTTCCTTGACTGCTAACCGAACCCAGTTTTTTTAATATTTCATAAAAAACGCGAATACGATTATTTGAAGAATTTTCTGCTTAAACTGCATATGTGATTGCATAACAACAATTTTGAAGATTTTGTCAACTTCATTTTAAAGAGTGTAAAAATGGCAAATTAAAAATCATTCTTTTTAAATTTCCCCCTGTGACTCATTTAGGACATGATTTTGGTAACAAATTTAGAATTAAAACTGAGGTAAGAGCTATCAAATTATTTTAGATATCTGTATAGTATGTAGTATTCAAAAATTGTAAATTAAATCAAAAGCTCATTAATATATCTGAATAAAACGCAGACCAGTGCAATGCATACTTTTGCTTTGCACATATCCGGTGTCAAACAAAAAAAGGTAAAAATGAATTTTCCGATAATCTCGTTTTCCAGGCCTTTCCTGCATGGAGATTAGCGTCCAAAAAGACGAATATGCATTTTTGTATGTCAGACTTAACTTCAACTCTTATTTTGCACAAGATATTCTTGATTTTGGGTTATATTTGTTTTGCGTTTTTAAAGTAATTTGTTGAATAGTCCAAAAGAATATTAAAACATGAAACCCGAATAGGTCAATCGATTATCTTAATATGGTAACCCAAAAATCATGCACAATAATTTCTGAATTGACAACAGAATATCAAAATGTACCTAAACAATCCACCGCGTCGGTTTTTAGGAGGAACTTGAAGGTTTTGGTAGTAGTAGTATTGATTCAATTCTCCAACAGACAAATTAGTTGGCCTATATATAGTTGATGGTTTATGTAAAACAAGAAGAAAAATTTACTCAAATCAAATAAACTACCTAGTGCTACCTAATTGTTGTTTTATACCCACCTAATTGTTATTTTATAAATACTCATCCTTCGTCAGGAATACGTCCTTCTTCTTTAAATACCAAATTATATTCTTAAACCAATGTTGCTAAGAACTTGGCTGAATCATTTGTATTAAATATATGGTGTACTGGAGTCAACATAATAGGTACACTGTAAAAAATTTATATTTTGATTCACTCAAAGACCTTTGAGTGAAAAAATATCTTACTGAAAATTGAGCAAAAGTCACTCAAAATAGTGTAAGGCAACTCAGAATGGTGTGAAAAGTTCAAACATTGTATAAATGGTGACCAAACAAATTCAGTTTAAATGTCGAAAAATTTCACTCAATTTTTCGTGGACTTGTTGTATCGAAATTTTTTGTCAAAAGGAGTCCACAAAATATTGAGTGAAATTTTTCGACATTTAAACTCAATTTTTGTGAACACCATTGACACAATGCTTGAACTTGTCAATGTCATAAACTTTTCACAAAATTCTGAGATAACATATAGTAGCTAAGTTCGGTATATAGATCGCAGATCAGACGGATTTTTGATCAGCTGATCGTCGATTAATACGAGTAAGTCGCATTACCAAACGGGTTCAGATTTAAACTTTCTAACCTAAGTTTTTTTTTGTTTAAAAATTTTTATGTCTGCTGCTGGGCTTTTGAGTTTCAAAAGTACCATGAATAATATGGTTTTAAAGGCTATTATTGCACAACAAATAAACCAAATCCCCATGGGCCGAAATCGGCAAACTGAAGGCTTTCCGAAGTGACGGATTCGAGCCGAAAGTACCCGCCGAAGCGGCTCGCTTAAGGGTTTGACCGTTCTGCCTCCAGGCGACCGCGAGTCGGATACCCACTTGAAGTATGGAGCTTCCTGGGGGTGTGCCGCTTTCATCAGCCACATGAAATTACCGCTTTCAGCCATCCATATTTCACCACTTTTGTATCATAGGCTAGCCATATTCTGCCATGTGGATTAAATGTAGTGATTTATACAAATATTCGTTGCATATTGCACGTCAATATTAAACCTAGTTTAAATTTAGTTGATGTTTATAATGTGATTCCTTAGTTTACTATGAAAGCACATTCTAAACCACAATTCAATTCAAAGTTTAGTTTAGTCACTTTATTGGTGAGTATTACACAAGTGCTTTTACAAGTCAAACCAGGTTTAACACTGCGGTCCAATTTGCAATAATAAGGAACACAAATTCATGTAATTTTTTTATTCTTTAAAATTAGTACAGGCACTTTGATTTGGTGTAAAAAAGATATCATTTAACAAACAGACTAGAAAGTCCATTGCAGCTTTCCAGAACTTATCTGCCTACTGCAAGATGGATCGTGATCAAGCTATAAGCTGACACAATGCAAAAAAAAGGATTTTACAAATTACATTTTTGATAAAGAATAGAGTTTCACAAAATATGGTAATTATTTTTTATTATTTTTGTTTATGATGAACACTATTCTGATAAAACTATAGAGAATCAAGAATTTATGTATGAGTGTGGGCACCCGTTAAATTTTTTCAAATTTTAATATATTATAGGAGAAGGTCAGACAAAATCATTGCCAGCCCCCCTCTCCCTTTTACTACTAGGTTAATAAGTATAGGTTGTTAAAGATACAAACTTTACGTTTACTGCATAGTCATCTTTTAAAAAAAAGTTAGCAGAAATCTTTGTGTGACATTGGTACGTCTTTAATTAAACTTTAGCTCCAGTCTCCAGACATGTTTAGACTTAACTTTTTTAAGAATTTTATTTTTAATTTTGTAGGCTAGCTTTTGCAATTTTAATTATAAGTTCTGTATTTAAAAAAAAAATTAAGTGTATGTATTGTATAATATCATATTTTAGAGAGAGTTATATAATATCTGTTTTATTGATTAAACTTAATATCAATTATATTTATTTATTTAATGTAGTGACAAAAATGTAACTTATACAGTGACCAAATAAAGAGTACAGTCCAATCTTTTGGGTAATACAACCTTTACAAAACATGTCATGCTGCAATACTGACATAAGTTAACGAATACAATATGTAATTATTGTCATGTCTAAATGGCACTTAACCTTCAAAAACCAGCGTATAATCTAAGATTATAACAAAAAAATACTGACCACCTTTAATTTTTAGAATTAAAATTCTCAGTTATTAAAAGTGATATAAAAAAAATCAATTATCACACTAGTTTTAGGATCTCTTCTACTACAAAATAAACACAACTTGTATTCTTACTGGAGACTCTCTTTGAGTAATGAAAAATATATTATTTACCTCCAATTCATAAACCAACTTATAGAAATCCTGATGTGTTCTCAAGCTATTCTTTGGTCCCGTGTAACTACACCACAGAGGAACTACCTACGGAATATGTAGTTCCTCTGTGGCTACGCTTTGATGGCAATATGCAGGTTGTTCCATGAATATCTTGCCCATCATTTTTCTTATGATTATTTGGGAAGTGTTTTTCTTTGAAATTGTAAAAAAAACAATAATATAATAGTAACAAAACAATAGCTCTTTGCAGTGACAATGTTGATGTTTATAGTTCTCAGAAGTAAGCAAAAAATGAAAGCTTTATTACTGCTTATATCTTACGGCTTAAGGCCTATTTAGTCAAGTTTTAGTGGCTAATGCACAATGCACAATTTTGTCTTCACTCTCTACTTTTTGAAGGGAAATAGACAGAAATAGAAATAAAAAGAGCATTAGGTATTACGCATTAGAACTTGAGTAACTGGGCCCTTACTTTTTACAGTGCAGAAACTCTAGACTGTATGCAGCTTTGATACCAGAAAAGTTGTCAAAGTAAAACAACACAAAAATGGTAACCAAAAAACTATAAACAAGACTTACATATTTTCATTCTCCTCCTGTTGACTCATTTTTTGTGTCTGCATAGCAATGATGACGAGGTTAACTGTTCAGAAGACTGCAATAAGTTCTTGCTGAAGAAAAAGTCCCACGATTAAGATACAGTCAATTTAACGAACATTTCAGAATGTGCCACTCAACTCAACTCCTGTTTATAAATCACCCCTCAGCTTTCGATTCAAAAAGCTCGCGCCAGTCGTTGCCGATGGTGCGAATTTTTTCAATCTATCTTATTACTGAGGCTTACATAAAAACGTATTTAAAAGGTTTTGATTTTCTACTACTTTTTCTCAAAATCCAAAAAAGTTCCAACAAAAAACCAAAAATTCACAGAAACATAACCCCTCTTCTTCTTCTTCTTCTTAATTACTACGGAATCGGACAAACATAACCCTAAAAGTTTAGAATAATCTCAAAAATCCGTCTAAAATTCGAAGCAGAGCGATCTAGCTGCGATTGATCTCGATTCTTATAGAAGGTAAGGTAAGCTAACAGGACAGAGATTACAAGACCAAAACCAGCCAAATGCATTCCTTAAAGTTCCAAATATTAAAGAAGTATCAGAGAAAATTCGAGGAGTAGCGAACAATTTTAATATTAAAACAGCTTTTATATCTAATAATACAATTCGAAGCCTTCTTAGTAAAACAAAACCGGAGAACACAAAATAAGGAATGCATTTACCAAGTTTCTTATGAGTGTGGTGAAACATACATAGGCGAAACAAAAAGACCACTCTGTTACGCTTAAGAAACAACAGACGAATACCCAAAGAGGTGAAACAACGAAATCAGAAATCTGGGTAGAATCAGGGTATTTTCAGTAAATCAAGTGTTGAAATTCCAAATATTTGGAAGACCCTTCTTGGGCGGAGCCAACTTCGTAAACTTGACGGTTGAGTGATTTCCCATAGTATATAAATAAGAAACAATCAGAACTGAACTAAAGAACTGATCGAAACGTCGTGTATAAATAAAATATAGACAATGGAAGTCTAAAACACAGAGTTAATTCCAAACATATCATTGACTCAACTTTCAAACAAACGTGATTTTTTTAAACCAAGTAATTTTTTGTTTTAATTTGCATACACTCCAAGTAAACTTGCTGAAGTTTTAGAGTTTCTCCAAATTTTAGTTTAGTTAGGTAACATGCATCCGTATTTAGATAAAACAAAGTATTATTCATGCTTCACGAATATATTTTTTTGGATAGCGAAAACCGGTGCCTACTAAAACGAATATATTCTTGTTATAGCAATACTTTTTCTTCAATTACACCGACAAAAAGGTACTTAATTTAAAAAATATATAGTTCACTTAAGTAAATAAGTTGTTGATATAGAGAAACTACACATTTAGTTGACTCCATTTTATCATGTACTTATTAAAAATGATTCAGTTAAGTAATATTTAATAAAAAATCATTTATTTCATTTAAGAAAATATTTTGGTACCTAAAGTAATTGTGTTTGTAATTTAAGAAAATGGGTTATTAATACAAAAAATTGTTCCGTTAAGCGCATTGATTAGCAATAAAACCAACGAGTTAAGTGACCACAAAGTTTATATAGAAAATTTTAAAATCAACCCAATAATATAAGATTTTGATTAAAAAAAATACTGCTCGAATAAATAAGCTATTTTAGTTAAAAACAATAGTTTACATTCAACGTAAGTATAGGTACTTGCCTACTACAAAAAAATTATATTCTGTGTACAATCATAGTTATTCTATTGTAGTAAATTATTTTATTAATTACTAAATGTCACCAAGTAACTGGTTAAATCATTTTTATTAAGTACAGGATACTGGAATCAGCATAATGTGTAGTTACTATATGTATAGAGTAAACTATATATTTTTTAACCAAGTACCTTTTTCTGCAGCTGCGTACGCAAGGGGAGATAAGCGGGTAAATATCCTATGGATGATAAATTTGTAAAAATATGTAAAAGAGATGAAAACTTTTAAACAATATTTAGGTTAAACTTATCATCAGCATTTAGAACATATAAAAAATGGTATTTATGGTACAATTTTTTCAAAAATTTCGCCTGCAGCGCCTTTACGACATGATGTTGGCAACAAATCTATGATTGAAACTATTGGGAAATCAATTTAACCGTGGCGACCTGATTTTTTTGCAAAACTTTACGTCATTGCATTTGTTTTCCATGGCAACGCGGAGAGTTTATTTATTTTTGTCCACAGTGGGACACCAGAGCTTTTTTTGCACCGGGTCAAAAATTTGGGGATAGTTTTCTTATTTTGATTTCACATTCCGCGCCGCTAAAGCACATAAGCTTTTTTTACTTTCGCTTCCGTGTAACTCATGATGCATTGCCGTAGCCCGAACTTGCCTTGCTATCATCATTACCGCCGCGGTACGGTACCACCGCGCAAATAAACCTTTAGGTCCATGTGACTGCGTGTTTATTTTTCAGACAAAAACAATAAGTTTTTCTATTTATGCCTCGGTAAATGTAGTACATTATTTGACTCTTGGTGTGCTTAAAGACTCCGGAAATATGCAATGGATCAAGAAAAAATAAAAGAAAGCAAATTCTTAAGGTAAGACCTCGGGTTGACTATACATTTTTTGAATAAGTATTGTTGTCTTTATAAGGGTTTTCCCCTGGTTTTTCCTCGAAAGGTGATTATGCACTATATCGTTTTCTGCCATTTTTTATTTTTTATGAAAAATTCTTTATGGGGGCACCTACTAGGGTCCCTAGGGCCCCAAATCTGGCTGCGCCCGATTTTCTTTTAAAGAGAAAAAAGGGTGCCTGGAGGGGTGTTGTAATGTGTTTTTTTCATTGTTTTGGGTTGGGTTGGATTAGTTTGGGTTGGACTGTGTTGGATTGGGTTGTTTTGGTGAAAAAAAATTTAAAAAAAACCAACGGGTGCAGGCGGATTTGGGGTCCTAGGGACCCTAGTAGGTACCCCCATAAAGAATTTTTCATAAAAAAGCAAAAATGGCAGAAAACCGTATACTGCATAATTACCCCTTGAAATAACTACAAGTTAGGTACTCATTTTTAGTTTAAGTAAATTTCTTCCTTTTAGATTCTTTTAAGGTGTATTCAGAGTTCCATAACTATAGCAAGCATATGCTGCTGTCCTCAGTTACTACGTTTATACGCACCTAAAAGCGCTTTTATATAAGGATGGTTTTAAATAAAATCGCTTTCTTCGAGGCTTATGTCAGTTTAAAGAAAAAACAAATAAAACAACATAATTAATTAATTAATTAACAACAGATTTTTTTAAAGACAAGGATTCAGTATTTTCTTTAGGTTACAAGAAATGCACTAAAGTGTTTATAACGACCCTAAAATTGGCCAACACTGTTCTTAACTAAAACAACCAGTTAACTCATTTTCATTTTAGTATCCTTTGGCTTATGATCAATGGTATATTGACACCAAACTGATAGAAAATCTATGTTTTACTTGTCAATTTGGTTATAAAAATGGCAGCCACAGTAGGCTAAAGGGTACTGAGGCAGTAGGATTTAACTGAACTTTTAGTTGAGAATGGTGTTGGATGGGCTTTTGAGTGACAAACCGCTTCCAAATAAAATCGATTTAGTGCTTAAATACTACCTATTGATTATTCTTGGCATATAGGTAGGTACCAAATGTAATGTTACATCTCTTGCCATCTTTTATGTAAACTTGTGTTTTCTGTTAGTGAATCATTTATTGTGTAAAAATTTGAAATGTGTAGCTTCTGAAAGAGATACCTACAGGTCCAAAAATCTCTAATTTCCTAATAAAAGATCCTTTAACTAAAACTCTATGCCCAATGTAGTTAAAAATGCATAAGATAAGGTTGCGGCAAAAATAGGTTTGCAGAAATACTTTCTCTTTTTTGGAGTTCTGTTTTGGTTGTAAGTGAACATTTATTAAAGCACTCCTTACTAGTACTAAAAAAAGCGTTGTAGCTAAATTAGACAAATGTTTACCTCTAATTTTTTTTATTTTCAGATTTTGGAATTTAGGCAAGAAAACTACCAGAATGAACAATACAATTTTTATAGATTTTAGTTATTCACAGAACAATAACAATTATATGGGTAGAATATTATAGCATTTTTGTGTCGTAGAAATATTTTTAGCAATTTTAAAAAATATGCTGAAAAATTACATTTTTACATATACACCTCATTCCAAATTCTCCGGACCCAATTCAATATGGCGGCTGATAATTAAACATAGAAGCTAAATGAAACTGTCAATGTCAGTGTCAAAAAACTGGTCTGCAGCAATTTGGAATGGAGTGTAATAAGCATCTGGTCCTTGGAAGTAAAACTAAATGCACACATGGCTCAACTTGTTGAGGTGATTATGGCCACAACATTATAAACACCTATAGATATGCAATTAAATAAATTAATTTAAAAACTTATCCCAAAAATACTTATTAATAATCATTTAAATTAAATCTAACTTAAAAAAGAAAAGAATAACATGTTATTTTTTCCTTCTTTGGAACCGCAAACTAGTAGCTGTAGTTTCAAATATCAGGCTTCACGTGGTTAGGTTCTGAAATTAAAAAAAAAAATATAAGTGTATGAACTGAAAAAATATTTTCTTTAGAGAAAACAACAAAATTGAAGGAAGAGCTTGATAACAGATATTTTTTCCTGATTTTGGGGAACTTGAATCCAGATATTCAAGGTGGTGACCATTTTTTAAAAATAACTAATAAAAAAAATAAAACAAAATATAGGCATCAGGGGATTTTGGGTTCCCGTAATCCATTTATGTGATTTAAAAATTCTAGAAGTATCTAAGGGTTCTAGTAGCAGTTTTAAAAGTAAACATTTTGCATGCATGGTTGACTAATTTCAGTTTTTTTAGTTGATTCTAATTGGTACAGGTGTAAATTTTATTAATCCGGTTAATGCTCTCTGATACTCTTGTAAAACTCCAAATATTTAAGATGGGACACAAACATTTTAGAAGAAACCAGATCAAATACAGACATATGATATATCAAATTGAGGGTTTTGGAATCCACTGATATCATTTTTTGAATAAAAAAAATTCTGGAGATAATAGAAGGATCTTAGGACAAAATTTTGGGACCCAGCCCAAACTTATATTACCTCTTAACATATATACAACTTTAGAAGACTTAAAAATATCCAAATCGATATATTTCCCTAAAACTACCTCTAAATCCTCGTCTGAATCCCTATTGTAATAATTGAAACAACAAAATTAATTTTGGAAGACCCAAAAAACCCCTAAATCAATATATCACATATCTTTTACACGAATCATTTTTTATGTTGCCCTTTCAGGCTCCTTACGTTACCCCTAAAAACTGTTTAACCCTCAAAATGCATTTAGTTAACCCCAGAATCTTCAAAGTGATGTATTTCTATCAATAGTATGTTGTTTTTACCACTTTACCCCTAAAACTCACCCTTAGGCCCCTTAAATTACCCCTAAAAATTTTTTTTTACACCAAAAATAAATTCAGTTGATCCAAAAATTTCTTAATTGAGGTCACAAGTTTTTTTGTCATTTACGATTCTTTTCACCCCTAGAAACCTTAATTATATTATTCCCAAAAAATGTTTATTCTAAAAAATGGAATCAGTGTTTCCAAAAACCCTGAGGTTAATGTATTATACGTGTGTACTTGATCTAGTTTCTCATCAAAATTTTGTGCGTTTAAGTCGCCGTCATCGCCATCTGGAATATTTGGGATGTCAAAAAAAGTATATATTCCGACAAAAATGGATTTATATATAGTCCATTTTTGATGTGTTTATTTAAAAAAATGTTTACTGTTAAATCTGTTCTTAGAACCCGTATGGTGCCTATATTATGTTTTATTTTTTGGAGTTCTCCCAAAGGAGCCAGAGTTTCATCACTTGGATTTGTAAAATAGACCCCCTTAGCTACCAAAATCCGTCAAAAAACCTTTATTATCAAGCGCTCCCTTCAAACATGGAAAAAAACCCATTGGCACCTTGACCTATGCTTGAAATAATTTAAATTCATATTCAAGGAAAACATAACAGAGGTGTTTTTGAGTATTTGGTGAACACTTGAAAAACATTATACAATTTTAGTAGTCTAGAAATTACTTTTTAATATATTTTTTTCCATAAACAGGCTTTTTGGGGGTGACTTGAGGGATATGAGTTTTTTAAGGAGAAATTATATAAAAAAGGTGGCTCGAATGACATCTTCTTTAGAAGATCATTTAAATTGCTTTACAAACATGCAAAAAACAATTTCTTGCACAAAAGTCAGGAAAAACGTTGGTTTTAAAGTTACATTTTTCATAATAAAAAAGGGAATAAACATTTCATGATTTTTTTCTGATTGTTTTCTCAAATATACCATCCAAATAAGCCTACTTTTATTCTTTAAATTTTGGTGGTTAAACTGATCCGTTGAAAAGGTTCACACCTTTTCTTCATTCCATACCAAATTTAAAAGCAAATATCTTAAACACCAGTCATCCTAGCTTTTTAAAATTTTAACATAATTAATAGTAAAGACGTTTAAAAGACCTTTACTTTTCATTACCCTATGAAATTTCCAACAGAGCCAAAAAGTATCTGTGAGTGTCCCCCTTCAAAATTGTTCTCTGTTTTGTTCTTTGTGTATAGTTTTTCTGTTTTTCCTAATGGAATTGAAATAGATGAGGGGAGGCTCAAAATATGTCGAGAAATAGGTCCAGGAAATTTGCAATAAACAATAAGAGTTAAATTAATTTTTGATATCGGATCTAGACTATATTAAATTTTGTTTGTTTAAGGAAGTTTTACCAAATATAATTGAAATCAGAAGCAAAAACTTACTTTGAGTTTATAGATTATTATTCTTTGTTTGGTGCTGACTCTATAGAACCATCTTGTTTTGCTATACATTTTAGTTGGCAAAATATCCACTGCTCTGTATGTTTGGGTACAAATTGTACTTTTTAATTTATATTATTCTTTTCTGGGTGGTGGCACTTTAGAATCTTCTTCTTTTTCATTTTAGGTAGTTGCCTAAATATCCACTGCTCCATATGTTTTGTTATTATATACAGCTCCTAAAAGAATAATAAAAATAACAAGAAATATTCTATCTCTAAATTATTTTCTATATTTTGCACTATAGGCGAGGACAACCAATATTTCCTAAAAATTTTCTCTTGAGTGGCACATGTTTATAAATTGTTTAAAAGATTTTTTGGATAATAATTTTTTAGTTACAGAAGCAGAGGTTTGGTTTTGTTATCTAAGTTATAAGTTAGAGACAAAAGTATCAAGCCAAAGTAAATCAAGTTTTGTAATCTGCAGTTTTTTTTCCTGTGTTATATGAGTTTCAAAATCTAGGCAGGTTCACAGTGCATGATTCAACTTTCATAGAAGTGTTCACTAACCACCAGTTATGACATACACACATAGTATTTGATCCTGTGTATTTAATTTATTTGAAAGATGAATGAGCAACTATTTATATTTTAAAAAAATTTTCCTGATTAATATTCTCCAATTTTCAAGTCACTAATTCGAAAAACAAGAGAGATTAAGGGCCGGTTTCTTAAAAGCGAGTTTGTGTTAACTCAAGCAACATAACCTAGTAAAAATCTTTAAAAATCAGGTTAAAATTAACTTCAGGATAACCAGGGCTTCAAGGTGAGGGCAAGAAGACTGGGATTTATAACTCGCGAGTTACTTTTAAGTTTCTGATAATCCGCTATTGAGAAACTGGCCCTAAGAATAACTTTTTATAGGTAAAATTTTCCACAGTATTATTTCATGCTGCTCACTTAATATATTAAGGCTAAACGGTATTAGTGTAGCAAACAGTTTTCTTTAGATATCTATTTAGCACTTACCTGAGCCCCTAGGAAGTTCAAATTTACCAGTGATGAAACTTTTTTCATTTTTTTTTAACTAAAGCGGGAACTAAACCACCCAAATCCTGAACTGAAACCAACCCAGCACTTTTTAGCAATTCCAGCGCTCATAAATTTTAACTCTTTAGGGACCCTAGTCAGTGCCTACATACAAGATTTTTTTCATAAAAAAAACCGAGTAAAATACTAAAATAAAAAAAAACCATTTACTGCAGAATTACTTGCTAAAAAAACGCTACCCAACTACATATTAAAGTAAGTGGGTTTAGTGTTTAAGGTTGCATTTACAAGTGCATTTATAATTAAATTTGAAACACTCCTGCTAGCTGTTACCACTGATTTAAGGACAACAGGTTATTTTAAAAAGCATGCAGATTTAAAAATCGGCTGCTAACGCTAAACGAAATAATCATATTCTATTTTAAACAGGAGCATCAACGACTAGCAAGAGTCTCTTCAACCTCTAAATGGAGCTTTACTGACCTGTTTTGTTAATACTCAAGTATCCGTGTGTTTTTGAAACTGCTGTTGGGATCTAAGATATATCCTTAGGCCTCTAAGATTTCGCTAGTAAACTTGCACATAACTTATGCCGCAATAATTTAAATACAAAAAAAAATTGAATCAAAATAAAAACAAAATTATGTGAAGTTATGGGAATGTTTCTAGGCGAGTTCCTAGTAATTCCAGCGAGCCAGTAAAGTTCTCTTGGTTCTTTGATAAACTCGGGGTAATGCTCGCGCAGCGCTAGGCCATTTTCGGCGGGCGACCGCACACGCGGAGTGGTTTCATATTCGTTTTTGAAAAAATATTTTTGAAAGATAAACATAACCTCGAATGGTTTTCTGTCAGAAAACGTAAAAATACCCTTCTGCCTACTGTGGGCCTTGTTGACAAAACAGCTGCAGTTGCCATGGTATCGGGGGCTTTAGGATAGTTGGGGGCTTTAGGTTAGAGGGCGCTTTGCTTATTTTGATTTCCCAATATTTTATCCCTCAAAACTATTGCACAAAAAACGTGAAAGAGACCTAAATTTCTAAGGAATTTTCTGTTTAAATTGCAAAAATATTTAACCTGCAGCGCTATAATATTAATAATTATTGTAATCTTAATTCAATTTTAAAAGATTAAAACAGGATTAAATTCGCCGAGGAAAAAAATACATTTGTGTGTAATATCCTCAAAATTTTCGCCTGTGAGGCATATGAAACATAAATTTAAAGATTTAGATTTGTTCTCAATTGAGACTATAGATCCGCTTTCAATATTAATAATGAATAAGTTTTTTTTCGTCCACACAATTCTGTGTAGGACTAAGAACTCGATAAAAAGTCTCATTGATCTTTTGAGATCCAATAATTTTGCTTTGTTGATGTTATTTTTTTTTGGGCGCAAAGTAGTTTTTTAGTTACACCGATTTGCTCGTGTCAGCCGTTTAAAGGTCTTGGATCATATCAAAAATTAACAAACTAAATATACGTGCTTTCTGCTTAGCATGGCCTAATAAAAGGGACAAACACACCTGTTGTATTCGAACGTGTGTTCTCTTTATAAATTTCCACAATGCAATGGTCTCCAATAATTGAAAATTGCTGCTGGGGAAAATTTATAGTCGACACTTGAGCCTTTATCGATGTGAGGGGACTTTGTGATGTATTCGAATTTCCTATTTTATTATTACCAGGAAGTAATTATACCGACGACGACTACGCACGGAAGTAAAAAACGGTGGAATGATAATACCCCCTGAAAAATTTCACAAAAATGACCGCCTTATGTAGGTGACATTTATGAACCTAAAAGAACGCAGTCACATCAATCGAATCGACTTGACATTATTTTTTTGTTCTGATGTGTATTTTTCACAATCAGTAAATGGTATTTTTTACCATTTTTTGTAATATATTAAAATTTTGTTTCTTTAAATTTTTGTTAAAAGAAAAAGTAAAGTTATATCATCTTTGAATTGTATTCAAGTTCCCCTATAAACATGATACATATAGCTCCTAAGGCAATTAAAAATAAAAAAAGAAGATCATAATCCTATTGGAAATATTAACACGCTAGGACGAATCCATATCAGGTAACTTGGATAAGTACCAGTGGGGAACGATGCCTATTTGTGAGTTATTCAAAGTTGGAAATCAAAGTGTATGATGGTGTTTAATGATGTATTGAGAGGGTGACCAGTGGAACCACGGACGAGCTCACGCTGGTTACCCAGAGCGAAAAATCGTTTAATCATTTCTCTTTTCGCTTTGGTTCTTTGTGTGTTCCTTGTGGGATGCTCATCCAGGTTTGAATTTTCGTTATTTCTACCCAAGATCTTTTGATCTTATGTTTTTTTTTAAGGAAAGTTTTCTTGACTGAGCTTTTAGATAACCTCAATGTTTTAATTTCAGTTTATAAATAAATTGTTGTTTTGGGTTTTTTGTTTGGTATATTTTTTGTGCATAACCAGTGACCTCCGCTTATGTTTGTTTTGCTCATAGTACCCTCATAAACATATTTTTTGTGCTGAAAACGGGTTCAAAATATAGCGTTTTTCTGGATAAAATAAGAGGTGTTTTATTGGGTAATGAACAGCTTGCCATATTAAAGAAGGTAAATTAATCCTTGTAAAAACGGTTATTTGGAAAATTATAAACAAACTTATTACCAAATGCCACAAAACAAACCTTTCTGGGGGCTATAAATTTAAACCACCCTCCTGAGGGTGGTCTAAAAAATCATCAACTTTATAACATCAAACACAATAACGAACCTATTATGTGCCCAATATTTGGAGTATTCACCATTTGCCATTTTGGAATCTGTCAAATAAAATTAGTTTTAGGGCATTTTCTCCAAAAATATGCTGTATTTTGAGAAAAAAACAGGGGTATTTTGCAATAGCAATACAAAATAATCAATAACTTTGTGTCTTTTCTGTATGGGGAAGTGGTTTTTGAAAATTGGTTTTAAAATTTAGTACCCCCCCCCATTTGTTCAGTGCTGTTATACAACCGGAAGTTTAGTTTTTTGCCTTTCATATGTGCTGTGCGGTAACCGTTTTTATTATTAGCGTTTTTATTATTAGAGTTAGGGGAATTTTGTCCAACTGATTTAGGCTCACAAATGTCAGGTACATGTACCGGTCATTTTCGTTATAGGCTATTATCATTCTACCTATTTTTACTTCCGTGCGAGTAAGGCAATTTTTTGTTTTGAGGTACAATTTTGTACGGTATCATTTTTTCTGTGTTATTCTAATAAATACGGCGTTCCCAAAAAAAGCCGGACATAGGGTAAGGTTGCGACTACATCTTACATGCAGTAAATCCTTTCCAGGTTATTGTTTCCTAATATTTTTCGCTAAATCTTAATAACAAACTCATGAGAGCTATGCCCTTTTTGGCTATTCATTTTGTAACCGTTGGCCACATGCGTTCGCATATCCGTAACCTAAAGCGCGGTAACACGGCTCGATTATTGCGAAGGAACAGATAGCACGGGAAAATCGACTGTACGTGTCGAGCAAATAGGATGTAGTACCCTGGTAGTAACAATTGTTATACTCGGTAGCAATGCCTTAACGAACCTTATTCTTTGGGAATAAGAACACCTTGTTATTGTTGTATATGTTTAATTCATAAGCGACGTTTCGACAATGGTTTTTGTCTTCCTCAGGATTTGAATTTAGTTGTATACTTACGTAGGCTGGTGATGTACAGGGTGTGGCACTACTTTTTTGAGTTTTAAAAAATGGTGTTAACAGATTTATTCGGTCTCTTGTAGTTTTTGAGCTACAAGGGAAAGTTGAAAACTTCTCGGAATTACCAATTCAAGATATTTCCCTTAATTTAAGAGATAATTGAGTTATGTAAAAACATGTCTGTGACAACCTTTTTAGAAAAACACAATGGTTCTTTCGAAATTTTAATCCGACGTTTCGTTTCGAAGATATCATCATCAGGATCAAAAAGTTAAATACGAACCAAAATGTTTTACTTAATATTTTAGTTTCTTTTTAAGTTTGTTTGATAATAAAATATAATTTGTTGTATTTTGAAGTTTCGATCCCGAAAAATATTTCAGTGCATTTTATTTACGGGTACATCGCTGTCCCATTTTAACTGTTTATTTTTTTTTTGGGACCATTTATATTTAAGTACTATATAGCAGACCTGAACAACCAAGATACAATATATGAACATACCGCGTGAACCGTTTTTTTTTGCTATAACTTTACGAATTTCAATAAAAAAAAACTATTGATAAGACAAATTTAATAAGCTTTTGCGCGCACCTTGTTTTTATTCAGGTATAATTGTTACTTTTCGACATACAAAACAAAGTATTTAGAAAAAAATGCCAATATATAAAAAAACAGGTTTAAAAAAGGTAGGCATTTAATTTTCCCTGCTGTCCGTTTTTTGCGGTTCACCTCGTATATATTAGTTAAATATGAATAATCTCAAAAAAAATTACAGAAAAAAAATGCACTATAGATCATTTTTTTCGGAATCGAAACTTAAAAATAAAAAAGGATGATATTTTATTCTCAAGCAAACTTAAAAAAAAACTAAAATATGAGGTAAAACGTTTTGGTCCCTATTTAACTTTATGTTCTTGATGAAGGTATCTACGAAACGAAACGTCGAATTAAAATTTCAAAAACACCATTATGTTTTTGTAAAATGGTTGCCACAGACATATTTTTACCGAACTAAATTATCTCTTAAATTAATAGAGATTCCATCAATTGGTAATTCCGACCGTTTTTTAACTTTTGTTTGTAGCTCCAAAACTACAAGGGTATCAATCTGTTAATACCATTTTTAAATCTCAAAAAAGTAAGACAGTAATGGGAAAGTCGCATGTCTCTATCTTCAATAACAACTGAATATCCTATTGAATCCCATGATTATAACTATTAAAAATGCCTCAAAATGACACAAATTGCCTTAAAAGCCACAGAATGCCTCTAAATGCCCCCCAAGTGCCTTGGGTTTTTCCGAAAAGGTTGCCACATACATGTATTTACATAACTCAATTATCTCAGGTCAGTGAAGCTGGCCCCCTCACTTAAAATTAAAAAAAAAAACTAGTGAACTTATTTGCGCACCTTTTGCGCAGTATTGCGCAACCACTTTTATCTTTTGCGCAGCAACCGTCTGGAAACTGTGGGCATTTCTTTGTGGGTGGAGCCAACTTCACGCTAGACCCCCCCCACTTAATTTTTCCAAGTTTTTATCACTCAATTAGACTGAACACGTTTTGCGCAGTCATTAAAACATTTTGCGCAGCAAACCCTCAAAAGATATAGGCATTGAAAGAGCGTGAAGTTGCCCGCCCCCCACTTATCATTTTTAAAAAACAAATATTGTATTCACTCGTATTCCTTTTGCGCAGCCAATTTAAGTTTTTGCGCAGCAACTCCAAAAAAGTTACCGCTGTTTCAGAGGTTGCGCAGTAAGTATGTTAATTTGACTTTGCCAAATAATATTCACACCTGACATTTAGCTTAGTGAGACGATTCGTGTTCTCCTGCGAGCTGATTCGAGGTTTGAGTGTTTTACGTAAAAGGGCCGAGGGGGGGGAGAAAGGTGAAAAATATCAAAAGTTGGATACAGGAAATATGGGTGGCGATTCTGCATAACTTGCGGCCAAGGAATTCAAAAAACTGTAATTTCTTACAATATCTGTAACAATAAGGCCCTAGTAAGTTAATTAGAGTATGTAATAATGTAATATGTAATGTAATGTATGTAAATATGTATGTTTGTTAGAGTGGAATCTTGCAACTTAATTTTGACCAACTTCCCGATATCTGATCGGTTTCAAATTTGGCATGCTTTTATAGTTGCGGTGACAACACAAGAATGTAGTGTGATGAAATTGACAGCTCCCCTCTACTCGAAGGGGTTGGAAAGGGAAGAAAACAGATTTAGAAAACTCAATATGGCGGATTCAAGACGGACGATATTTGCTCATCTTTTGCCTTCAAATTTGGCATGCATTTATAGTTCCGGTGACCATATAATAATATGTCATTATCAGGCACCCCTCCCCCCTACGAGGGGAGTGGAGGGGGAAAACACTTAAGTTGGTCCTATTTAAACCAAAATTGGTATACGGGGGATTTTACGAATAGGGAATACGAATTTATGATCGGATTTTGAAACTTCAATATGGCGGATTCAAGATGGGCGATTTTAGGTCTTGTTTTACTAACCAATTTTAACTGACTTATCCACATCCGATTGTGTTCAAATTTGGTATGCGTTTACAGTTTCGGTGAAAATACAATAATATAGTATTCTCAGGAACCCACCTCCCTCTAACGTGGAAGGAAAGGGAAGTGAAGGGGGAAAAAGATTTAGTTTGTGTGATTTCAATCAAAATTTTTATTACAAAAAACTTTAAAGGAACAAGCTTTTATTAAATGCACTCAAAAGTAGAAAATATTTTTTTATCTTTGTAATAAAAGCGATGGGCGCAAATTAAAAATTTTAACTTTACTGTGACAAAGAGAGAACTATAAAAGCAGAACTAAATTTTTCTTCTATTCGAGTAATAAACATAATACTTTCATCTAAAGCTGTGAACGGGTGAGATTGCCGTGCTTGCCAAGACTTTGAAAATGTCCTTTAGTCCGTTTATTTCTTTAAGATTTTCAAAAAGTGTGTAAGATTGTTTATGTTTTATGACATGACACCATGACTATGTCACAATCAAAAGTCAAATAATTTCGTCTTACGTCCCTTGGGGGTGCGGTAACCGAATTTTTAATAAAAAAGAGGAAAATCTAAGCATTACTCAAGTATTTCATGAATATCTCAAAAACTAAGAATCCCTCTGAAGAGCGGTTTCCATTTCCAGAGAGCCATATTATTGGTTTATTTAACAAATCATTCGTCTTTGTTTAGAATTAGGTGGTATGAAAACTATCGGCTCGTTATGGAAAAATGTTAAAATTTCAGCTTTTTCACCTTCTTTGCAAGTTACTCTCCTTTGTTCTGGTTTTTAGGTTTGAATTCCGAAACTATATTTATTGACTTTAGAAATTGAACCATTACCTTACCTTTCTTTTGCTGCTTTTTAAAATATTTTCTGGTAGCACAAAGGGTACCGAAATAATTGTTTTTTTTTTAATCTGCACCATCAGGGACTGTTTTTTTGCTTAGAGATATGTTACCATTTTTGTTGTTATATATACTTTTTTAATAAAGTTCAAGTATGCCTTTTAATCTTGTCGCATTTTGTTCAATTTTTTTTTAAGTAGCGTCCTCGCCAACGGTTAAATTTGAAAAATACACTAACTCAAATTTGTGAAAATTTTCCTCAAAAAATATAAACGCAATATCTCTCGTTGGCATTTCTACAAACTTTGTGAGATTTTGATAAGGCTATATTTTTTTTGTAGCTCTGTTAATTCCCATACAGATGCCAAAAATTGGCGTGGGGCTATGCTAGAGAGGTTCTTCTATACCCATGGTAGTCAAAAGTTTATACGAAAATCGCATATTAGTCTGGAAGATGAGAAATGTAATTAAGAAAAAATAATCAAGCAGTGAAACTTGGCAGGCATAATAAGTAGAACCTTAGACAATTTTTGATAAATGTTGCTAGCATAAAAAATTGTTAAAGGTTTAGAAATTATGATGGATCGATGAAACTTGGCACAATCGTATTTTTTTTTTACGTGTGTTACTTATTCATGGTCTTTTGCCTAGGACCCCAATTCTCGACATTAAACAAAGAATAGAAAAATATTAATCCAAAAAGTGACAGAACTATCCTCAGAACTATCAGATTAAGAACAATTTGTGAAGTTTAAAAAAAAAACAACATTAAATATCACCTAAAGCATAACGATATAATCATGGAATTTGGTATAAATAATCACTTAGTACCCTTAGTACCAAATGTTCGAAGACCATTTGCAAAGAACCCTTACTCCCGAAGTTAGTTTTAGAAAATTCACGTTTAACGTCAAAAAAACAGCAAACTAACAGGTCGTGTTTTAGTAGAAAAGAAAACATTATTTGTTGTATACTGTCATTTTAAAGTCCTCTACAAAGGCTCACTATTTTTGAAAGAAGTTTGAATTAAGCCTCAAAGATCCTGCTTTTCGTTTTCCAATCTTGTTTTTTCCATTTTCAAATCTAGACGAATCTAATTTTCTATGGATACAAAATTACGGGAAACACCAGCAAACTCTTTTCCAAAAGTAAACAAAAATATTAAACATAAACCTAAATTTTCGCTGTCAAATGATTGTCATTTGCTTTCACTACTGACTCAATCGACGCGCTTGCCCAGTAGACTCCTCGTCTCTGGATTATTTCCAGGCTAACTTGATTGGGATAGTTATTATCGGTACCTATTTTTCTCGGGAAATGCAGGAGCAGGGCCGTTATATCACCTTATAGTTATATAGGTTATACAAACAACTATGGGGGCACTGGTATTTTTATTTTAAGTGTTAAATTTATACATTTTGGAAAAAATTGTAATTTAATTTTTTGTTATGTATATACTGTTTTGTAAACATACGAGCGTGCGGAAAAGTTCCTATTTTACTTTTCCGCACGATTTTTAATGTAACGCACGATTTTCACTTTAAAGGAAAATATTTTAGTTCAAGATATACTCTAATCTCTGGGTACTATTTTTCATTCAGAAAATTCATAGCCTTAACCATTAAACTTAGAAAGTCACATGCAGGCAATTTACTAGGTGATATGTAATGTTGTTTTTTTTTTAAACTTTACAAATTGTCCTTTCTGTCACTTTTTGGATTAATATTTTGCTATTTTTTGTTTAATGTCGAGAATTAGGGTCTTAGGCAAGGGACCTCGAATAAGTACCACACGAAAAAAAATTGCCTATTGTGCCAAGTTTCATCGATCCACCATAATTTCTAAACCTTTAACAATTTTTATGATATTTTCGGAAATAGGGGCCCTGTTCAGGAAACTTTATGCTAGCAACATTTATCAAAAATTATCTAAGGTTTTACTTATTATGCGTGCCAAGTTTCGTACGAACTTTTGACTAGCATGGGTATAGCAGAACCTCTCTAGCGTAGCCCTACCCCAATTTTTTTGAACCTGTAATAGCAGCCTTAAAAGGGAATGAATAGAGCTACAAAAAAAATGTAGCCTTATTAAAATCTCACAAGGTTTGTAGAAATGCCAACGAGAGATCTTGCGTTTATATTTTTTTAGGAAAATTTTCACAATTTTGAATTAGTGGATTTTTCAAATGTAACCGTTGGTGAGGACGCTACTGAAAAAAAAATTGAACAAACTGTGACAAGATTAAAAGGCATAAAAAAAAATATTTTGGTACCCTTTGTGCTAAAAAAGCCACGGGTAGTGTAATCTGCACCAGAAAATAATTTAAAAAGCAACAAAAAAAGGTAAGATAATGGGTCAATTTTTAAAGTCAATAAATATAATTTCGGAATTCAAATCTAAAAACCAGAACAAAGGAGAATAACTTGGAAAGAAGTTTAAAATACTGAAATTTTAACATTTTTCCAAAACGAGCCGCTATTGTTTTCATACTACTTACTCTTAAATAAAAACGAATGACTTGTTAAATAAACCAATAATTTGGATTTCTGGAAATGAAAACCGGTCTTAAGAGGGATTCTTAGTTTTTGAGATATTCATGAAATACTTGAGTAATGTGAATTCATCTTTTCTATTAAAAATTCGGTTACCGCCCCCCCCTCCCCAAAGGACGTAGGACGCAATTATTTGACTTTTGATTGTAGCATAGTCATGGTGTCATGTCATAAAAGTTTAAACAATCTTATACACTTTTTGAAAATCTTAAAGAAATAAACGGACTAAAGGACATTTTCAAGGGCTTGGCAAGCACGGCAATCTCACCCGTTCACAGCTTTTTAATTTTTTTATTTGCGCCCATCGCTTTTATTATAAAGAAACAAATTATTTTCTACTTTTCTACTTTTCAGTGCATTTAATAAAAGATTGTTCTTTAAAAGTTTTTTGTAATAAAAATTTTGATTGAAATCGAACCATCTAAATCTTTTTCCCCCTCCACTTCCCTCGTTAGAGGGAGGTGGGTTCCTAAGAATACCATATTATTGTATCTTCACCGGAACTGTAAACGCATACCAAATTTGAACACAATCGGATGTGGATAAGTCAGTTAAAATTGGTTAGCAAAATATGACAGAAAATTGTCCACCTTAAATTCGCCATATTGAATTTTCAAAATCTGATCATAAATTCGTATTCCTTATCCCTAGAAGCCCCCGTATACCAATTTTGGTTGAAATAGGACAAACTTAAGAGTTTTCCCCCTCCACTCCCCTCGTAGAGGGAAAGGATGCCTAATAATGACATATTATTGTATGGTCACCGAAACTATAAATGCTTGCCAGATTTGAAGTCAATTTGATGTGTATAAGTTTGTTAAAATTGGTTAGCAAAAGATGACCAAATATACGCCATATTTAATTTTCTAAATCTGATTAAAAATTCCTTATCTCCATTCCCCAGTGCCCCAACGCACCAAATTTCAACGAAATCGGCCGTACTTCAATTGTACCCCCCTCCAACCCCTTCGAGTAGGGGGGAGCTGTCAATTTCATCACACTACATTCTTGTGTTGTTACCACAACTATATAAGCATGTCAAATTTGAAGCCGATCGGATGTCGGGAAAATTGTCAAAATTAAGTTGCAAGATTCCACTGTAACAAACATACGTATTTACATAGATTACATGTATTACTCTAATTAACTTACTAGGGCTTTATTATTACAGATTTTGTAAAAAATTACAGTTTTTTTAATTCCTTGGCCGCAAGTTATGCCGAATCGCCACCCATGTTTTTATATTTTTCACCTTTCTCTCACCCTCCCCCCTCGACCCTTTTACGTTAAACACTCAAACCTCGACTTAGCTCAGCAGGAGAACACCAATCGTCTCACTAAGCTAAATGCCAGGTGTGAATATTATTTAGCAAGGTCAAATTAACATACTTACGGCGCAACCACTAAAACAGCGGTAACTCTTATGTAGTTGCTGCGCAAAAACTTAAATTGGCTGCGTAAAAGGAATACTAGTGAATACAATATTTGATTTTAAAAAATGATAAGTGGTGAGGACCAACTTTACGCTCTCGCAATGCCTATATCTTTTTAGGGGTTGCTGCGCAAAATGTTTTAATGACTGTGCATTGCTGCGCAAAACGTGCTCAATCTCTTCCAGTGATACAAACTTGAAAAAATTAAGTGGGGGGGGGCTAGCGTAAAGTTGACCTTACCCACAAAGAAATGCCTACAGTTTCCAGACGGTTGCTGCGCAAAAGATAAAAGTGGTTGCGCAATACTGCGCAAAAGGTGCGCAAATAAGTTCACTAGTTTTTTCTTAAAAATTTTAAGTGGGGCGAGGGGGCCAGCTTCACTGATATAATTATCTCTTAAATTAAGGGAGATATCATCAATTCATAATTCTGACCATTTTTCCACTTTCCCCTGTAGCTCAAACACTACAAGGGACATAATAAATCTGTAAATACCATTTCCTAAAGCTTAAAAAAGTAAGAGAGTAATGGGAAAGTCGCATGTCTCTATCTTCAATAACAACTGAGTATCCCATTGAATACCATTGAAAATGGGACACCCTGTACACCAAAAGGCATTTTTGACATGATTTTTCTATTAAAAATGCCTCAAAATGTCACAAATTGCATTAACAGGCATAGAATGCGTCTAAATGCCCCCCAAATGCCTTGAAATAATTCTGCAAAATGTTAAGCAATGCCATCGGCGTGTAAACCAAACTGCATTACCGAGCTATCCCTACCCACCCCACTACAGGGGTCATAATAAATCTGTTAATACCATTTTCTAAAGCTAAAAAAAGTAAGACAGTAATGTGATAACTGCATGTCTCTATCTTCAATAACAACGGAGTTTCCCATTTAATTCCGTCGAAAATGGGACATCCTGTACATCTTTAAACTACATCATAAACTAGTGATGTGAAATTAGTCAAGCCACATAATAATTAGAATTTAATAATTAATGTCTATGTTTTGTATTACGTGTAATAGTTTAAAGATGTACATCACCAGCCTATCTAATTATACAACCAAATTCGAAGCCTGAGGAAGACAAAAACCATTGTCGAAACATCGCTTATGAATTACACGTATACAGCAATAATAGGGTGCCCTTATTCCTCAACCTTAACGAACGTTTGCCCCGAGTTTCGCATTTTGAGTTGAAAGCAAAAAGGAGGGACAGTCAGTGGTGGTCTCAGGGGGTAGGAAAAGAGCGTCGAAAATTATTGTTTCTTTTTTAAGAATCATAGCTTTCAGAGCAATTTTTTTCCTTTTTTTATAAAATATTTCGCACGAGGCGCAGTATTCTCCGATATATTTTTCTAAAATTTTCACCTGCGGCATCATTTTGTTCCTGAAATTACCTAATTTTTGAAAAAAATATGCCTGCGACGCCATTTTAATTTCTTGCTCAATTTTTCCAAACTTTTTTCGTTCGTATTTTGCACTCAAAGGTAGTTGCAAAATTTTCGCCTTTGGTGCCTTTTATCTTTATACTCTAAACTAAGACCAATACTGAAACATCCCCCACCCCATTTTGAAAAATTTATCACGTATCTGTCCAATATTGTATTGTAAGGATATATTTCTTTCTAGATTTTTTCGAAAAATAATAGAGCATGATCAATGAGAATTTCGAGAAAGTTGAACAAAAAAATTAAAGAAAAACAATCAAATAATTGACAGAGCTTAAGTTTTTTCGTAAAAAATCGTTTCCTGCAACGAAACAGAGCGAAATAAAGAAGCGCTTCTCCTCTTTTGTGGTGTTGCAAATGTTGGAGACCTCTTTTGTTTTTCGCTTTTACCCTCCCGCTAGTTTTGAAGAATTGGTTTGGCCTTTTCCAGAAAGGCGACACTAGTAGTAACAGTATAAAACGAAAATAGAATGGAAAAAATAAAAACCTTTTCTTCCTTATTATACTGTCTTTAAAAAACACCAAATTTAAGGATCCCGGACGCCAATGTAGTAAACAGATTCCACAGTACCTATAGCACACAGTCGAAGGTCGGATATTTCTTCGACCGTTGCCGCACTCTAGGTTAAATTTTCGACATATCTTGTAAACGCCAAATATTAATCTGTAAAATGTAGTTTAGTACTTTCGGTAATCCCTCTGTAACTAAAATTACGAACAGAATGTTCTTGATAACCTGCCTGATGGTTAGTTTTAATCACTTAATATGCACATAACAAATATACATAAATTCTCCAAACTGAATACTTTTGTGAAGACCCCGGTACCCTAAAATATCACCTCTAATTAAAATCGGACAAACTTAGGTGTTTTCCCCCTCCACTCCCCTTGTACGGGGGAAAGGTGCCCAATAATGACATATTATGGTATTGTCACCGGAACTATAAATGCATGCCAAATTTGAAGGCAATCGGATGTGTATAAAGTAGTTAAAATTCGTTACCAAAAGATGACCAAAAATAGTCCATCTTGAATCCGCCATATTGAATTTTCAAAATCTGATACGAAATTCGTTATCTTCATCCCAAGTGCCCCAACACACCAAATTTTAACGTACTTCAACTGTACTTCCTCCACCCCCTTTGAGGAGGAGGGAGCTATCAATCTCATTACACTATATTCTTGTGTTGTCATCGCAACTGTATAAGCATGCCAAATTTGAAGCCGATCGGATGTCGGGATGTTGGTCAAAATTAAGTTGCAAGATTCCACCCGAACAAATTACATATAAAGGGTGGATTCTTTAAATGGAACGGTGATTCTAGCGGCTTGAGGGAATAAGTTTTGAAAAAAACAAATCTTTCCGTCCATGATAAAAAAAACTGGAGACCCAGGGCCCACCAACTATTTTTTTTTAAATTAGAAGGTACCATTTGTGGCACCTTTTTGGAAAGCTTGTTAAAAATGAAATTTAACGCACTAGTTTTTTTTTGACATCTGTCAACCAATGTGTCAAAAAATTTTAAAAAAATTT
This sequence comes from Oxystoma pomonae, assembly GCA_963921995.1. Lineage (NCBI taxonomy): Eukaryota > Metazoa > Arthropoda > Insecta > Coleoptera > Brentidae > Oxystoma > Oxystoma pomonae. Next base: position 29,527,039 of record OY998172.1, on the reverse strand, counting down.
TTTTTGTCGATTTTTTTAGCTTCAAAATAAACTACATATTTCTCTATTTACTAAGCGGAATAAAGAAAATACCACACAAGGACATTATTGGCGGCTCATTTAGCGGCCCTCCTTGAAGGTCCAGGGCCTACCAACATTTTTTTAATGAGAAGGTAACAATTGTGGCACCTTTTTGGAATGCATGTTAAAAAAGAAATTCGATTAAATAAATTTTTTTAACCTCCTTCAACTCATGTGTTAAAAATTTTTAAAAATCTATTTTTTTTCGTTAAGAATGGTTGCGTAAAAAAGAATATCTAGTGCCCCCAAATAGGGCGCCAATAATATTTTTGTGTGGTAGTTTATTTATTTCGCTTAGTAAATAAATAAATATGTAGTTTATTTTAAGGCTAAAGCAATTGACAAAAAATAGATTTTTTTTTTAAATTTTTAACACATGGGTTGACAGATGTCAGTAAAAGTTATTTAATCAAATTTCTTTTTTAACGGACTTTCCAGGGTGCCACAAGTAGTACCTCCTCATAAAAAAAATGTTGGTAGACCCTGGGCCTTCAGTGAGAGCTCCCAAATGGGCCACCAGTAAGGTCCTTGTGTGATATTTTCTTTATTCCACTTAGGAAATAGAGAAATATGTAGTTTATTTTGAAGCTAAAACAATTGACAAAAAAATATATTTTTTTAAATTTTTACACATTGGTTGACAGATGTCAAAAAGAACTAGTGCGTTAAATTTATTTTTTAACAAGCTTTCTAAAAAAGTGCCACAAGTGGTACCTTTTTATTTAAAAAAAAATAGTTCGTGTGACCTGGGCCCCAGTTGGGGGCCCCAGTTTTTTTATTATCATGGGCAGAAAGGCCGTAAAAAATTATTAAAGACTTGCTTTTAGATTTTTCTCTAAAGCCTCTAGAACCTACGTTCCATTTAAAGAATCCACCCTGTATACATAGATACATTGCAAGTTAAATAAAAGTTTGTAAAAAAAGGCGGTGGTGTACGCCGGCACCTGTGACGTACGACGAAGACGATATATATTGGTTTGCGGTAAATTCGAAAAAAAGTCTGATATTAACTTGTTTTCTGTTTTTCTTGAAGAGAAACAATAAACTGAAAGGGCGATATTTACTGGGAATATTTGGTAAATGATCCACTGTCCCAAATTGTGTAGACTTATTTAAGGTGCAGTTAGACTGTGATAGTGTAGTCGTCGTTGCATTGCAGCTGTAGTGAATTTTTTTCCATAGATAATGCAGAACAGGATATTTTACAGATAAATAGTTTAACAATATTTTTTGGTACACACTTTTTAATATAATTTACCTTGTCTAATGTTTTAAACAAATATTGGTGATAATAGACCCTCTTGCAAAATTTTTAAACATGTTAAAAGATCTACCTTTCATATTTCTTTTGTATTAACCAAGAAAGTTCCGTTTTTTTCTTAATATAAGTTCAAAAATTCTTTAGTTTTAAAATTAGGGTTGATTGGGTACCAAAGATGAAGAAAATAAAACTTGGGGAAGAAAAAAATGTGGTTATTTTGTATTTGCATACATACATACAGTCAATAGTGTGTTCAGTGGTGTTAGCGATAAATTAACAAGGTACTATACTAGTTATATCTGATCCGCTGATTAATCATTTTGGTTTATTATAATAGCGAAGAAATTAGAGCCTTTTTTCCAAGTGACAAAATGCGCTTACTTTTAGCATTACTTCGCTTGCATGGACAAATTTTATCAAATAATTTACCTTCTTAATCTTATATATTGCTTTAGAAAAGTTATAGTACCGTATTATCAGCACGGTGGTTGTAGTGAAAAATACTCACACAGAGATAGGTAGATATTTTCGGGCGCACATGAAAGGGATGACATGAACACACCAACTTTAAGCATGGGAGTTATTTCGTGGAAATGCAGACATAGATATTTTCAATAAATGAACAAAGTATTACATTTACTTAGGTTCCTATCCCCTGACCAGCCGAAGTTAATAATTAATAATGGTACCTACCTACAACAAACAGCGGCGCTATATTACCACTCTCCCCTTTTCTACGTCAAACTAGTAATATTATAAAATTGTTTATGAAACTGTTTAAAAGTAACTTTTTTAAAAAAACATTTTCCCTCAAATATTACTTATATTACCCACTAGGCATGTTACTTTTATTACACACTAGGAACCGCCGCGCCGCACGGTGGTGAGGTCATATGAGATTATGCGGCCAAAATATAGAAACTATTAATTTTGTTTTTAAATCCAGAGATCTAATGTAAAATAAGTTTGCTAGAGAGCTTTTAAAAAAAGAACAAGTAAAAACTAGCTAATTTATCAGAAACTAAGGAAATATGGAATTTTTTAGATAAGTAACGAAACCCTTAATTTTCTCCTATATAATTGAAGATGTATTTAAAGTGAGTTTAACCTTAAATATTAATGTTATTAAACTTACTTGTTATTATTTTAGGTTTCCTGTATTAATTAAAAAAAATATATTTGTATATACCCATGAAGAAAATCGACACGATCGATTTTTCAAAAAGTGGGCTATCGAAAATTTTGAAAATTTGGCAGTATGGAGGTAAGACAATATATTATTTAATTTTAAGATTTTAAGATTTCTAGACATATTTTGTGTCTATACCTAACTTTAGCCGTTTTTGAGATAAAAACCATAATTGAAAACCTGCATGTTACCCAATATTTTCAATTAGTATAGTGGGAAAATAGTTAAAGATAGAAAATGAAATAATATATAGGGTGTCCTATTTAAAATAAAAAAATACTTCAGCCGAGTTGCCCTCATCGACATTGGTATACTGCCAAGTTTTCAACATTTTCCATTGTCCACTTTTTGAGAAATCGATCGTGTTGATTCGTCGTGGGACACACTGTATATTTTACTGAAAATAACATATTGACTTAAATCAATTTAATAATAATAAAGTAAATAGATAAATACAAAAAAATAAATTGCATCGAAAGACTTAACATTTCTATAAAGCTAGCAGTTGAATAGCTTCCACGTCCAGTTCTGGACTAACATTTTCCTTCCATTTTTTCCTTAAACTAATCAAATAAGGATCAGAAGAAATCAGCAGTAAATGAAGAATATCTTCGTTTGTAGCAGATCTTAAACATTTGCGTGAATATAGTTGTCGAAATCTTTTGAAGTCTTTATTTCTAGACTCAGATGCCTCCTCACAAAACAAGTGAACATAATCTGATGCATCATCAAGATGCACGGTCTACTTTGAAAATTTATATCATTTGAATAGGAAAACTTGGGCAGATACAAGTAATTAACTGTGAAAGACGGTGAGTTATAGTTTATTTTTAAAGCACAATCTAATCTTCGGCAAACTTCGCAGATTATTTATTTCCTTGCAGAAAGTGAAACATTTCATTTAAAAAAAATAATGTGTATCATAGTAGCTAATTTACTTTATCGAAGTAAAAGAAACCTATTTTCGAAAACCAAATATTATCGATTAAATTCAAAAAATATGATATAATTTAAAAAAAAGAACTTTAGGGATAAATTCCAAAACAGTCACTGGAGAAAATTATTTCAACTTCATGGAGGTTTTTTCATTTTATTAAAATATTTACTTGCCTTGCAAAAACTTCTGATGTTCAAATTAATTTTTTGCAGAAGTGCGCCGCTTTGTCTGCGGTTTTACCCATCTTTCCCGCTTTTATTCCTTTAAATGCCATAACTTTTGTTTCCGAAAACCGATTTTGATGAAATAAATGCCTATGTGTTGCCTAGGAATACAAGGAATGCAATAGTGAAAGTCCCATCAAAATCGGCTCGGCAGACAAAAATTGTAAAAATACATTTTTGGTATCTCGTTTGGTATATAATATCGACTGTCTGCATTTCCACGAAATGACTCCCATGTTTAACGTTGGTGTATTCATGCCATCTCTTTCATACGCGCCCGAAAATATCTACCTATCTCTGTGCACCGCTGTTAATACGGTACTATAACTTTTCTAAAGGTTATTACTAAAGCAATATATAAGATTAAGAAGGACAAAGCTATGATAAACATTGTTTATCGTCTCCTGATGATGCCAACGTTGTTAGCGAAATGCGCGTCGAGTGCAAAAAAGTGTAGTTTTGGTTTATGGAAAACAATCATAGCTTTGTTTTAGTGCACCCAAAGGTTCCAAATTCCCAACATACAAGATTAAGAAGATAAATTATTTGATATAATTTGTCCATGCAAGTAGTGTAGTTGTGGAGGTTCTGGATAAATTGGTAACATGCCATCCAGTTCTCCGAAGTGGATGGTCAGTTTGCTGAAGAAGTGGTGTCCAGTCCCGAAGAAGTGGTCAACCCAAGGTCATTCTGCAAGAAGTGATCACCAATGACGTCACTTGACCAGTGGCTGTTGAAATTCCAATGACGTCACTTGGCCAGTGGCTGTTGAAGATGTCCAAGAGGGTTGCAAGGGGGTTGCAAGGGAATGCCATAATGGCTTGTGTGAATAGGGGATGTGATCACGTGACTTATGTTCTACAGAGTGAGTTGGGGTTTATACAGGGTGCTGTCAAGTGCCACAAGGTCTTAGACTACTTAGCGTTAACGTATGCCTGCTGAAATTCTCTAATGGTTGAAACTTCCTAATATTCCTAATATTCTCGGTCACAAGTGCCAATGTATGGAGTAGAAAATGATGTCACGCATAGCATTGGGGCCTTATTATTTCAATAGTGTCAAAGGGGCACTATTTGAAAAATTTCGAGATGAGAGAGATTGCTATCAGCCGGTGTACCGAACGTACTTTTTCCGCTATGTGCGCACGTTTTTCTCCTATGGTTTCTGTAAAAGACTAATTTTGGTTTGCTGCGCAGGGGACAAAAGACCTTAGTAGTTTTCTGCGAATATCTCGAGATCTAAGTGATCGATTTGAAAAATTCTTTTTTTGTTGGATTGCCGTGTTGCAATGCTATTTATTCTTAGAGGGATGGAGAAGCCAAAAGGGCCTTAAGTGGTGAAAGAAAGACCTTTGTAGTTTTCTGCGAATATCTCGAGTTGTAAGTGATCGATTTGAAAAATTATTTTTTTACTGGATTTCTGTGTTCCAATGGTATTTATCCGCACAGGTATGGGGAAGCCAAATGAGCATTATTGTGCTTGACCTTAGTAATTTTCTGCGAATATCTAAGTGATCGATTTGCAAAATTCTTTTTTGGTTAGATTGCTGTGTTGTAATGCTATTTATTCTTAGAGAGATGGAGAAGCCAAAAGGGCATTATTGTGCTTGACCTTGGTAGTTTTTGCCGGATATTTCGCGTTATAGCGATGGGATTTAAAAAATGTTAGTGTTACAAAGGACATGGCAAAAAGGTTGTATTATGTTCGTGACGCAGCTGTGCAGCTCGAGTTAAAAGGCTTTTATTTTTGCGGTAAATAATATTATTATATGGATTTTAAAATGATCAAAATGTGTGCTTTTGTGAAGACAAAATCGAGTATACTCAAGATAACCCATGACCCTGTTTATCAAGAATTTAAAATAACATGTTTACGTCAAGCTTACTAATGAGCTAATTTAGAACAAAGACGGATAACCTATGAACTTGTTTTTCATAAATTTATCAGCGACAAAAAAATAACATGTTTATTTGCTTTGATTTATTTTTGAATTATAATTAATTGACCTCTGATCCCCTATCAGTATTGAAACGAAAAATAATGATGAAATAAAACAAATAATTGGTAAATCTTTTGATTTATTGAAATACCATTTTATAACCATAATTTTTAAGCAGTAATTTGGCACCCAGATTTCTCGTTTCAACGTGTTTGATTGCAAACTCCAACAAGCAGAACTTGCACATTCTTAAGCGGTGGTTAACGTTTCTACGACAAAAAACACAGTCTTTGTGGATCTAAAATATAAACAAAAATTTATTTTTAGTAAAAAATATATTTATTAAATAAAAAATTATGTTAAGGACATGTCTTCAAAACAAAATAATTTTTTATATTCAGATTTGGCCTCACACATTTTTGTTAAATTTTTATGATGTTCAACTAACTTTTGACAAAAACAAAACATTTTATTGCAAACAGGGCAAAATCTGGAACCAACATTAACAAAATTCATATAGTTATGACAAAAACAGTCCTTTCTTTTACAATATACACATACAATTACTACTACTACTATCCATCTGGTCCAGAAACCCAAGTTGCTTGGTTGTCACACATTCTGCAGTCTTTTTCATGTTATTTTTTTTTCTGCCATCCTTGTGGTCATGTTTTATTTGTAGCTTAATAAATTTCTAGGTTGTCTTTTTCTGTTTTTTGATGTGATAATTTCTTGTTCATTGTTGTGGTGGTATCTCGGTTAGACTGAAATAACAATTAAAAGGTAAGTATAATTTTTTACAGATTTCTTTATTTATCATTTTTTTTTGCTTCTAGGTGTTAATTTTTTAGGTTGTTTACTTACCTAGTTTAATGAGTTCCTAGACACACACAGTGTCCGATGTCTGAACAAGTTGAGAGGATTCTGTAGACTAGTTTAAATTTAATATTTATTTAAGTTATTGGATAGCCCCATGGTGCTGTGTTGGTGGAGTGGGGTAACAGTTGACGTTTATCGTCAAAAGGACTTAAAGCAATCTTTTTTTGTTTGATTGTGTACACTTCGTGTTTGTGAGATCGGATCATGGTTTGAGAGATCTCTGTGATTTTATTTTTAAAAAGGCACTCAAGATAGTCATTAAATGTAATTTTTCTAAGTGAAGCCTTTTTTACACCCTTTGCTCTTTTACTAATATTTAAATTTAAACATTGTTCCTGAACCTCTGTTAATGAAAGGCCTTTCTGCTCAAGTTTAGTTTGAAGATTTTGCAAATCGCTCTTATTTTCCAAAATCTTTACACCATACATTTTAGACCATAATCCTACAAACTCTGTCATTATAGCACCATTATTTTCATCTTTCATGAGTCCCAAAACTTTTTTATTTTTTAATGGCATGTTAAAAATATTGTCTGGTGGGTAGTCAGATGTGTCAAATTTGTCAATGTCAGTTTTCATATGTTTGTATATATCATCAACATGTAGGTTATAAATTAAACTGTCTGGGTCCGTATATAGCAAAAGGGCTTTATCTCCAAAGTTCGTTTTAATATAGTTATAGTGAAATTCATAAAGAAAAGTTTTTGAAAAGTCCAAAATTGTAAATCCTACATATATGGGCTTATTGAAAATAATGTTGTTTCTAGACATTTCAATAATAACCATATCTTTATCAAATATGGTTAAACTATGAAAAGTAGGTTTTGAAATATAGAATTGCGCACCAAAACGACCCGACCATCGAGTTACCAACTTAACATCCTTATATTTTCGAACATTTTCCATAGTCTTGCCAAATACTGCATTAATCATCAATTTGTAAAAGTTTTTCTCAAATTCATTTTTACTTTGCTGACGCATATGGATGTTTAATTCAATATAGGGTTTCAACCATTAAATCAAATTTAAGGACTCTATGAATTTTTCTCATTTTTAAACCCAAACCAAGGACCTGTTTCAAGTTACGATAATGGATGATATATCGCTCTTTATTGTAAAGTGTAGTCATCAGTTTGGGTAGCTTACTTTTTGAGTTGGGTGGCACTCGATGCTCAGGGCAGACAGGAAGGTCTTTATGTATTTCAAATAGGTTAGCAGGGTATGAAATGTCTGCTTCAAAAATGTACCCTATGGGACTATCATCTGAAATATTACATATATCCTCCTCAGTGAATGAATTGTTATGAACCCATTCAAAACCACCATAGGGCAATGGTAAAGTCATAGCTGTGCCATAAAGTGAATTAACATCATAGTACATTAAATATGATGTTTCCTTATTGGGGTTGTACGACTCTCCCATGTACCTATTGTTGGCTTTGGCATATCTGTTTGAACACTGTGAAACTCCACCTCTTATCCCTCTTTCTATAAACATGATTATATCAACATCAGTCAAAAGTTGTAGCTCTATTTTACACTGTTTAAGCATGGCTGAAAAGGCCAATCCTGGACTGGTAAAATAATGAAGCGGATCAAGTTTATAGGTGGAGAGACAGATGTCACGGAACGAGCTCATTATTTCAGATAACAAAATTACATCAATTTTCATGTAAAAAAGCGCATATTCCAAAATCGAATTAATATTAAAGGTATTCCAAATTGTTTGTGCCCTTTTGTATTCATCATTTGAAACACCTTTTCCTTCCAAAGTACTATAAAATGCGTCTTTAGGAGAAAGAACAGTTTCATGTAGCTTTTCCCAAGAATCGAGATACTTATAGGGCAGGACACCCTTACGAGTAACTAAATTAAATTTTTCCTCTTCCTTGTAAAAACTTTTTAAAATTGTCTTTTTGGAATCATCTAAATATGAAGCTAGTTTGTCTAACGCGGAAGGCATAAACCGAAAAGAATCAATAAAACGAAAATTTACTTTGGTGCCTTCAATGTATTTAGTAAACGAAATATATTTTTCCTTGTTTACAGGGAGAAGTTGAATTCTACCCTCTACATCCTTTGCTAAAGATTTTATAAGGAAATGGCTATCATAACCAGAAAGGTTGTGGAATACTACAGGAACACTGTGTGAATCATTAAAATTTAAATTACAACCCGGATGAGCTGCTCCCCTATATTTTCCCGTCAAGTGACAATGATCTAAATGTTTTCTGTCTCCCTCTTGAAAAGCCTTCTCACAGATATGACAATGGGTTGCATTATTAAAATCAAACTTTTCGATAGTGTTTAACGGTTTTAAAGGAACAATATTTGAAAAAATGTTACTGAACTTTTCTGCTATTCTTTTCAGCTCATGAGTAAAACGTGAAATGCAATCATTTCCTACAATTTGATGATAATAGGAGAGCGAGTTATCATATGAACATTTCACATAATACCCAATAGCAAAAGGAATATGGTGTTGAATTCTTTGTGTATTCGATGGTGATGATGCACTTTTATCATCGTTGTCAATTTTTTCCAACAAACTTTCTAAATCAGCAAAAATTGTAAAAGGCACTTGCTCTTTATTTTTAAATTCTGTAAATTTCAAAATGTCGTCATTTTTCTTTGGTAGAGTTAGTTTGGTAAAATTTAAATTTTTACAATCTAAATAATGCTTTTGCAGCACTGCCTCAGAAACAAACCAATTTAAACATCTATCACATACCCATTTTTTATGATTTTGTCTACCCACCTGACTTGATATAAGACGTGAAAGATTTTTTATCAGGGCAAAGTGATAGATCCTTTTATTGGGCTGGAGAATTTCAAAATCTTCAGAATCTACATCTATCTCATTTTCACTATCAACTACATCATCATCATCACCACACGTTAAAATAAGTAAATTAATTGGTTTGGAAAAATCTGATTTGCTTAAACAGATAGGTAGGATTTCATTCTTTTCAACTCTAAAAACATTTATTGATAAATTATTAAGTTTCTCAAATTTTGAAATGTCTTTTAGTCGCATAGGAAATTCTAAACCTTCATAATTCAGCTCCACCTGACTAAAATGAGGGTACGTGGAAGTTATATTCCTATTATGAGCAGCAGAGTGTAAAGCAGCCACAATAGACCAAAGAAAACAATAATTATCTTTATTTTGAATATTGGCCACCCCCTTGGTGTTTTTAATCCATTGCGGTGACTCAACTTATGTTGAACAGTTGATGGGGGTGTGTTTATTAATATTAACCTTAAGATGAAGAATTTCATACAGCGCCCAACCAGAATCTCGCTCTTGAAAATCCTCCATTTTGGTTAATATTTTTTGAGAAACGTTTTCCTCATACCATTTTTTTAAATTTGTTGTTTGGTCTATTATACTGTTTCTCGTAGAAAAAGCCTTCACATCAGTTTGCGTAGTACCTTCATGTAATTTTATAAAATTCCCCGAAAAAATGACATTAACTTTTAAAATTGAATGTTTAAGTGACTTTTTAATTTGACTTGAAAAACTCTTGAACGCCTTTTTAAAGAAAATCTTGGGGTCTTTAATGGTAAAATTAGTGATAATACCTGTTCTAATTCTACCATTAAAGCACGTTTAAACATCTTCCCAAACCAAATTTTTTTTGACCGACCTCACCCTATTAGTTTTGCCAAAATAAATTCTTTTTTTATTTTTTAGTAATATTAAATAATGTTTTAAAAGTGCCAAATTCGATTCTAAATTCGAAAAGTTTTGTACACAATCAAGTTTATTTTTTACACAACTTTTTACGGTTGAAATTAAATTTAGAAGAAAAACTATCCAATAATTAAATTCCTCTTTTGTTTTCACCAGTCTACTCACCTGTTCAACCTTTTTTACAGACTGAGACACCAACACATCAAAACTTTGGGAACTCATTGTTTCTATAATATTCAACTGTGCAAGATATGTTATGAACAACGTTCTTTGTCAGAATGAATTCATAAGTTGTCAAAATATAATTAAATATTGGTTTGATAAGAAAGTTCTTCTTGAATACGAGGGAAATTTTTAAAGTAACAAATATATGAAATCAGTTGGATCTCAAAATACTGAACAAATTAACAACTGAACTGCATTTGATCTATAATGCATTACTGTCAAAAGTGTCAAAAAGACATTTGAGTTTAATTTTAAACGTTCACAATTTAGTTGCTAAACTTTTTTATGTTCACCCGTATAATTAAAGAATGGAAAATTCCACAAGAAAAACATGAATGACGTATGATGTGATACAATGTAACCCGCGCCATGAGTCTATAAAAATCGTCATTTTTTTCAATTAAACTAAAACATAATGTTTAGAAAATTTTGTAAAAATGTTTATCTTTCCAGTGGCAGAGAAGAAAAACATACAGTGGTGGAACAAAAATTAATATTTGAAAGGGTATAATATTAGAGACTTTTAGTACTTTTACATATACGGTATTCACAATGAAAAAACTAGATATCATACAACTTAAATGTATGTTAAAGAAACGATTTGATTGGGTTAAACTGACAATCTTGACAGAAAGTAATGATTTCGTTGTTCTTTATGTGTCTTAAAGTTACCGCTTAAATTAATGGTAAGTTAATTATTGTTTTGAAGAACTTTTCTATTACCAGTTTTTGATTACGTTTTTGATTAGGATGAACTTATGATGTTAGAATCACATCATCAAAGTGGTATAAAAGCCAATGCCTTTGGCTAAACAAAACATCAAAAGTTCTTACTTCAGTGTAAACTTGTCAGTAATCAATATTTTTAAAAACTAAAAAAAAAAAATGAATACCCCATCATGTTTTATTTTTTGGTCGTCGAAACCAGAATTTTCTCTGAGAGAGGTGTACGTTTGTGTTCAGCAAATGTTTGGGTAAGTTTTTTTATTTATGGCAAAATAGTTTTGAGTACCTAAAAATAGTGTAATTTTTTATTTTATTTTATTTGAAATACAATTATTTACACAACCCCAAAAAATATTTTATTAAAAAATTCAACTTATATTGTTAGTATTTTTTATGGTAAAATAATATACAATCAAGGTCTAACCTGCACTTTAAACCCCTAATTCCTTTTTGTTTTTGAATTTTTAGAGAGCACGGCAAGTCCAAGATAATGAGCGAGAAGGTAGTAACCAATTTGGACTATAGCCCGAATTCCGAAAGATTATTAAGCAAAATTGGGGAACTACCTATTAGATACATTAGGGCAAGGATGTCGTTTGAATCCGAAGATGATTTAAATCTTTATTTACAAGTGATACAAAAATATAAATTCAACCTACCACCAACGCCGACAACAGCATCAACACAAGGACCATCATCATCGAAAACACAACCACCACCATCAGCACAGGTAAAAAATAAACGAAAGAGGGTGGAGTTCCAACCACCACCACCCTCAGAACCAATTATTATAGACGATGTTTTATCTCAGTATTTTTAAGTATTTTTAAGTATTCTTTATTTCTTTTTAGGTGAGTATAGCTGACATTAAAAATATTTTCTTCTTAATGGTAGATGCCCCCAAAAACATTTCTTACAAAGACTATAAAATTTTAGAGACAGTAAAAAATTTAATGAAAATGGTGTATTATGAAAGTGGCAAAAGGTGTTGTATAGCTGGCGGGTTTGCAAGCTATCTTTTTCAACAAACAGATCGATATACAGATTGTTGAAGGGGATAACCGCTTTGGTTTACCAATTCGTAACACAGTGAAACTTATCATTACAATAATTTTTTAATTTTTTAATATTGGGACATCCCAAGTCATATAAATCTACAACATTATTATTAACTAAATTACATAACCAAACTTTTTTTTCATTTCCTTTTACAAACACAGTTTCATTTTGAATGAAATCCTTAATAAATAAAGCGAGGTTTTCAAATGGTAAATAACTAAAATCAAAAGTGTCCCAATTTATACCATGAAGTTTGTTTGTATTCCATTCAGCTTGACGTTTAAAGTCTTGATGTAACCAGATGGACTTCATGGGTAAATTAACGATATGGTGCTGAATTTCATCAGTATGGGTGTTTAATATAGCTATTTCCTTACATATAAATTCAGTGTCTTTGTACTGGAAACCTTACACGTCCAAAATAAACATTTTTTTTCTTTAAACTACCCTTACGGTACTGGTTAGAGGGTTGTATTTCACAAGTCGATCGTGCAATATTAAACATATTCTATACTATAGTACTTTACTCTACATCATAGTTACTACACATGGTATAATAAAAATAGTGACATAACAAGTATCCTATCACTGTGAAATCAGCATTGCAGATTAAAACTTAAACCAGTACTTTTTTAACACACCCTGTATAGTCCTTACATTGTTTTTTTACATATATTATGCCAAGTTTGATATAGTGATTTCCGAATACGTTAAAAAGATAGAAAAGGTATATAGACTGGTTAGAAAAAAGGAGGAATTTAATAACTGGATTAGTTTTATTATAAATTGAAGTTTAAATAAAAAAAACTTGTGCAAATAATAAGAATTTTTTTCCAGACTAGAAGCAAATCTGACCCTTTTAAAATATTATTTAAATTATTTGAAACGTATTAATTTCGGTAAAGCCGGGATGTTTGCACACATTGAGATAATACCAAATAACTTGACAGGTACTACATAAAATACAGTAATAAAACTGAAAGTGCGGTTTAAAAACATTTATTTATTATTTAATAATAATAGGTAAAATTTCGTTACGAAGACTACATTGTTCCTGTTCGATGTGGGTGCTCGATTCCTCCATTCAAGTCTGTTGTAGTGAATAAAACATGGTAGCTTTGTTTCTAGAGAAGAGTTAGATCTGTAGATTTTCGGTAGTCTTCCCCACACTTCTAAGAGATCATATGCTCTTGTCTTGCAATTGCAGTTCTTCATCAGTTAAATCTACCAATTTACTACTATTTAAATATGATAAAATAACATCAGCTGATAAATCTTTTACGTTCATATTGGCTGAAAGTAGATAACAAAGTAAAATAATTTTTAACAGATATCTAATGTTACACTTTACTTTTCCTATGCAACGCAATACAGTGATATAAAACTTAAGTGATAATAAAACAAAGACGTTTACGTTAACGTTTCCGTAATACAATAGATGTCTTCTTCGATTGGTATAGTAGAATTTGTTACCTGATATGGGGAATACCAGTCATATCTTGATCTTTACGATCATAAAAGATCAGTTTTAATTTATAAGTTGTAGTATTATTTTTAAATTCTATTGTGTTAACTGTGAGGTAATACAGAGTGATATTATCTTCGTCATATTTTTCCTCTAATCTATGCCAGTACCAAGACCATTTCGTCTAAGTAATAAATGGATTAGAGAACCATATCCTGTTTATTTGGATAACATGAGAATCAGTTAGTTAATTTTAATTTAAATTTAATAGTTCAGGTGTTTGAGACACATTTTTCCAAGTCAAACGTCTTATTTTCGTTAGCAACTCATCCTCAATTTCTTCAAAAGCCTTTACAAAATTGGAAAGGTGGCAAAGAACCATTTTTGAACTTTCTATTTTTCTGTACGTTCCGTTAGTTCTGTTAAAATGTAGTGAAAAAGTTATTCTAGCCATACAATATCCTGGTACTAATAATTTTTTAAGTTTTTCAATAGCAGTCTCTCTAACATTATTAAAAAACTCTTCAGCGTTTGAAACAATAGCGTCTGCTTGTATACCAGCCTCTCGTGTCTTTTTCTTACAACCTCTCAATTCAATTATCAATTTACTACTAATTCAGCTTATTATAAACATATCTTGTTTATATCATTATACCACATCTTTTTCTGCATCAATCCAACTGTTGTGACTAGAATCGAAATCTAACCACTTGACGTAAATTTTATCCCCTTTATTACGTCATCAGCCCAGATTTGATATTTTCAGCTATGCTCAACCTTTATAAGGTTAAATTATAATTTCTACGGGACATATTATTATGTTTGTAGGGAGAGGGATAGGAGGTAGGGAGTACAAAAACAGGTACATAGGAGAATCACACAATACAAGCCAGAAAACCTCATATTTGATGTATTATGACGTCAACTCACTTTATGGAACAGCAATGCCTTTATCGTTACCTTTTGATGGCTTTGAGTGGGTCTAAATAGCAGTATGCTTAGAGGCGGATATTAATAAAATTTCTGATAGCACCCATAGGAAATAGGTGTATATTATCCCCCTGAACTATTTGATGTGTATAAAGATCTTCCCGTCTAGAATTCTACCCAATTCTAAAAGTAAGTTACCCAAATTAATGACCACACTGTATGATAAAGAACGATACATTATTCAATATAGAAATTTAAAACCAATTCTTTAAAAAAATTCATGGGGGTCCCAAAATTTAAACAGTCTTTATGGTTATGCCTTATATTGACTTAAACATTCACATGCGTCAACAGAGCAAAACCAGTTTCGGAAAACACTTTTTCAAATTAATGATTAACACAGTATTTGGTAAAACCATGGAGTATGTTGGTAAATATAAGAATGTGAAATTGGTGACTAAATGGTCTGGACCTATAGGTATGTACATACGTGCCAAGATATTTTCGAAACTACTTAACCGATTTGAATAAAATTGCATTGAAAAATGTTAATTAGGTGTATCCTGCACTGGTTTTAAGGATTGTAAATCAAGACGTCATGATATTAATGATTACTAATTGATTAGGTTACAAGAACCATATGGTATTTGAATGGAATGATATGGATTTGCACCTATTCTTTTGCTATTTGTTTTTTATGATGACTCATTTTATAAACGGTTTGTTGGTTTCAATTTAACTTTTTATTCACACTTAGTGACGTCATGGAATATTTCCTCTTCATATGTCTTCCTAACGACAACCTTAATCTCCTTTATTACATCATTGGCCTAGATTTGGCAAGGTTGGATTACATCTTCTAAGAGATATTCCAAAGACAACAAACATATCCACATATGTCAACAATTCCAGTTCAATTTGACACTGTTTTAACATAGCACAAACGATCTTTCATTCTTAGAAACTTGGGGTTTGTACCCTTCTGGTAGCTGACTAAAAAGTTTTTTTTTTAATTTTCCCTTCCAAGCTATAACTGTGAAAAATATTCACTAAAAATGTTAAGATGTTGGTCTGTATTCAATATGGTATCATAAAGTACCTATAGATACGATTGATTAAAATTTCCGTGAAAAATATTAATTGCGAGTAGTTTTTAAAGGATTGAAAATATTGATGGTTCCTAATTGATTAAGTTATTACAACCATATGGTGTTTGAATGGGATGATATGGAAAACGCTTAATTTTAAAAAACTTTTACAAATTACTAAAATTGATTCGGTTTTAAACACAAACTTTTATACTTAGATATACATAATTGATCAATAGACAGATGCTGATAATGCCTGATAATGCCACAACTCTTTTGAGGCCCAGTTAGAACAAAACTTGGGGTGTCTTATGTAAAAGTCAGGAGAATTAAGGGTGCGATATAAAGGTTTGAATTTTTCTTTACAACGAGGTGTAAGGGTTCTGTTGTTACAGAGATTCAAATATTGTGAAAACGTAGCGGAAACACTGTAATTCAATACCGTGGTGACATTAATCTAGGGAGGAGAAACAGGTATATTATGTTTTGTTAATTCCACGAGAAAAATGCATTTTTATCACATTTTCTCAAAAACAAATGCGGTTAATATTTTTCTTTCTACCTACGAAACTGTTTTAAAAGGTGCATGCTCAATAATTTGTTGTCTTGTTTTTGTTTACCATTTAACTTTGTACAACTGATAACCTTGGGGTCAAGTATAAGCTAATTTTGAACTATTATCAATTGCTTATCTAAATTTATTGATTATATAGGCATTCATTTATTAAGAATTATACATGTGTTAAGCCTTATTAATTTCTACTAAGTAAAGAAAAAAATGTTCTTTCCTCTTCAGTTTTTGCACCGCTACATAGCGCTTTTTCTACATTGGAAATCATTAATACTAAGACATAGAACTATGAATCTTATAAAAGGAGGTAAATAGATATTAAAAGATTACATCATATTACGTTACAAAAATATAAAAATTTTTGAAGAAAAAATGTATGTCTTTAACCAAACATCAAAAGAAATACAACCAATCTTTAGAAAATTATAGTAATCATTGCATGTAGTAGATTATTTTTCAAAGACATAAGGGACCCACAAGGACATCCATAAAAATAATGTAAGTACCAGATTTTATTCTATATACAATATAAGTAAAAATGTATTGTTTCCATTCCATTTCCAGTTTTCAGTTGCCCATCATATGGATTATATGATATTTGATACAAATGCCTCCCAGGACGCAACATTAGCCACATTTAGACTTGAAGAGAGCTCAACTTTCAAGAAACAAGTTAGCTAGCGATATTTGCATACCAATTTTTTTCCCATATGATTCATTATTTAATAAAATTTTGTTTATTTTGATAAAAATTATGGTGCTATTATGACAGAATTTGAAGGATTGTGCTCCAATCTTAAGACTTTTAACAAATAAAAATTTAAAATAAGTTGATTCACAAGGATCTTTCTGAAGAGGAAATAAGAGAAGACTACAAAATTTCAATGTTAGCAAGAGGGTAAAAGGGGTGAACAAGGCTTCACTTAGAAAAATTACATTTAATGACTATCTTGAGTGCCTTTTTAAAAATAAAATCACAGAGATCTCTCAAACCATGATCCTATCTCACAAACACGAAGTGTACACAATCAAACAAAAAAAGATTGCTTTAAGTCCTTTTGACGATAAACGTCAACTGTTACCCCACTCCACCAACACAGCACCATGGGGCTATCCAATAACTTAAATAAATATTAAATTTAAACTAGTCTACAGAATCCTCTCAACTTGTTCAGACATCGGACACTGTGTGTGTCTAGGAACTCATTAAACTAGGTAAGTAAACAACCTAAAAAAATAACACCTAGAAGCAAAAAAAAATGATAAATAAAGAAATCTGTAAAAAATTATACTTACCTTTTAATTGTTATTTCAGTCTAACCGAGATACCACCACAACAATGAACAAGAAATCATCACATCAAAAAACAGAAAAAGACAACCTAGAAATTTATCAAGCTACTAATAAAACATGACCACAAGGATGGCAGAAAAAAAAAATAACATGAAAAAGACTGCAGAATGTGTGACAACCAAGCAACTTGGGTTTCTGGACCAGATGGATAGTAGTAGTAGTAAATGTATGTGTATATTGTAAAAGAAAGGACTGTTTTTGTCATAATTATATGAATTTTGTTAATGTTGGTTCCAGATTTTGCCCTGTTTGCAATAAAATGTTTTGTTTTTGTCAAAAGTCAGTTGAACATCATAAAAATTTAACAAAAATGTGTGAGGCCAAATCTGAATATAAAAAATTATTTTGTTTTGAAGACATGCCCTTAACATAATTTTTTATTTAATAAATATATTTTTTACTAAAAATAAATTTTTGTTTTTATTTTAGATCCACAAAGACTGTGTTTTTTGTCGTAGAAACGTAAACCACCGCTTAAGAATGTGCAAGTTCTGCTTGTTGGAGTTTGCAATCAAACACGTTGAAACGAGAAATCTGGGTGCCAAATTACTGCTTAAAAATTATGGTTATAAAATGGTATTTCAATAAATCAAAAGATTTACCAATTATTTGTTTTATTTCATCATTATTTTTCGTTTCAATACTGATAGGGGATCAGAGGTCAATTAATTATAATTCAAAAATAAATCAAAGCAAATAAACATGTTATTTTTTTGTCGCTGATAAATTTATTAAAAACAAGTTCATAGGTTATCCGTCTTTGTTCTAAATTAGCTCATTAGTAAGCTTGACGTAAACATGTTATTTTAAATTCTTGATAAACAGGGTCATGGGTTATCTTGAGTATACTCGATTTTGTCTTCACAAAAGCACACATTTTGATCATTTTAAAATCCATATAATAATATTATTTACCGTAAAAATAAAAGCCTTTTAACTCGAGCTGCACAGCTGCGTCACGAACATAATACAACCTTTTTGCCATGTCCTTTGTAACACTAACATTTTTTAAATCCCATCGCTATAACGCGAAATATCCGGCAAAAACTACCAAGGTCAAGCACAATAATGCCCTTTTGGCTTCTCCATCTCTCTAAGAATAAATAGCATTACAATACAGCAATCTAACCAAAAATTACTAAGGTCAAGCACAATAATGCTCATTTGGCTTCCCCATGCCTGTGGGGATAAATACCATTGGAACACAGAAATCCAGTAAAAAAATAATTTTTCAAATCGATCACTTACAACTCGAGATATTCGCAGAAAACTACTAAGGTCTTTCTTTCACCACTTAAGGCCCTTTTGGCTTCTCCATCTCTCTAAGAATAAATAGCATTGCAACACGGCAATCCAACAAAAAAAAAATTTTTCAAATCGATCACTTAGATCTCGAGATATTCGCAGAAAACTACTAAGGTCTTTTGTCCCCTGCGCAGCAAACCAAAATTAGTCTTTTACAGAAACCATAGGAGAAAAACGTGGGCACATAGCGTAAAAAGTACCTTCGCTACACCGGCTGATAGCAATCTCTCTCATCTCGACATTTTTCAAATAGTGCCCCTTTGACACTATTGAAATAATAAGGCCCCAATGCTATGCGTGACGTCATTTTCTACTCCATACATTGGCACTTGTGACCGAGAATATTAGGAAGTTTCAACCATTAGAGAATTTCAGCAGGCATACGTTAACGCTAAGTAGTCTAAGACCTTGTGACACTTGACAGCACCCTGTATAAACCCCAACTCACTCTGTAGAACATAAGTCACGTGATCACATCCCCTATTCACACAAGCCATTATGGCATTCCCTTGCAATCCCCTTGCAACCCTCTTGGACATCTTCAACAGCCACTGGCCAAGTGACGTCATTGCAATTTCAACAGCCACTGGTCAAGTGACGTCATTGGTGATCACTTCTTGCAGAATGACCTTGGGTTGACCACTTCTTCGGGACTGGACACCACTTCTTCAGCAAACTGACCATCCATTTCGGAGAACTGAATGGCATGTTACCAATTTATCCAGAGCCTCCACAACTACACTACTCATGCAAGCGAAGTAATGCTAAAAGTAAGCGCTTTTTGTCACTTAGAAAAAGGGCTCTAATTTCTTCGCAATTAAAATAAACCAGATAAACTTTCTCGGTTAATACAAAAGAAATATGTAAGGTGGATCTTTTAACATGTTCAACAATTTCACCAATATTTGTTTAAAACATTAAACAAAGTAAATTATATTAAAAAGTGTGTACCAAAATATATTGTTAACTATTTATCTGTATAATATCTGCGTTATCTATGGAAAAAAATTCACTACAGCTGCAATTCAACGACGACTACACTATCACAGTCTAACTGCACCTTTATTGTGTATAAAATATACACAATTGTTACTATATAAAAAGTTAAAATTTTTTTTGAAAAATAGGAAATTTTTTTTTCGCGCACGCCATTACACCCATGAATAATGTAAACTTAAATGCATTGCCTATCCATTTCCTAAATGATCGACGGAAATAGGTTTTCCTTTATTCCTTCTACCTCGTCAGAATTTAAATGTTGCCGCCCATTTACGGAATAATTTTCCGCTAATTTATGGTAACGGTTTTCCAAATCTACTGGAACCAAAAAATCAGTGAAAGTAGCAGTTTTGTCAGTCATGCAACTTTAAGCGCGTTTGCATAAAAATATGGAGGGCCCAGTAAAAAACAAATTAATTGTTTGTGAACAGTTTAGCCCTATTTTTGATAGATATATTGTAAAAAATTTTTTTTATACCTTCATCAAAAACATGATTTTAGTAACTGTCTGCAGATAACTACAGCATCGCTTTTTTGGTTACCGATGCAAAAAAACTTTCTTTTTTGATCACGTGTGCAAAAAAAGATTTCGTTTCGTTTTTCCCCAAAATTAAAGAGAAATGCGTAATATTGAAAAAATCTAATTATTCTTCCCTAAAAATTAAGCCATTTTTACCAGTTTTCACCAAATTTTTACGAAAAAATCATTTAAAAATATCGTCAAAATATCAAAGGGGTCAAAGATTAAAATGTCGCAAGAATGAACATAACCGAATAAAAGGCAAATCCTTATGGAAACCATAGTTATTTCATTTACCAACCGCCTTGATTTATAGTGTAAAGATGGTGTGTTGCAAGAAGTGGTCTTCGTTCGAGATTTTTAATAGTAGTTTTCACAACTAGTGGCTAAAATAGCGCTTTTTTTTACAAGCGTTGTTAAAAAAAAAGTACAGTTTAGCCACGAGTTGTGAACACTATTTTTTTTATACCTTTATCAAAAAATCCAAGAAAAACAGAAAAAATCTCGAACGAAGAGCACTTCTCGCAAAACACACCATCTATCAAGTATAAATCAAGGCGGCTAGTAAATAAAATAACAATGGTTGCCATAGCGATGTGCTTTTTTAGTCGGTGACGTTCATTGCTGCGACATTTTAATTTTTGACACTTTGATATTTTTACGATATTTTTAAATGATTTTTTCGTAAATACTTGGTGAAAACTGGCGGAAATGGCTTAGTTTTTAGGCAAGAATTATTACATTTTTTCAATATTACTATTTTCCGCTATTTCTCTTTAATTTTAAGTAAAAAACGAAGAGAAATCTTTTTTTGCACCCATGATCAAAAAAATAAGTTTTTTTTTGCATCGGCAACCAAAAAAGCTATAAAAAAGTATTTTTGTTATACCTTTATTAAAAACATGATTTTAGTAACTGTCTGCAGATAACTAAAGCATGGCTTTTTTGGTTACCGATGCAAAAAAACTTTTTTTTTGATCACGGGTGCAAGAAAAGATTTCTGTCCAAAAATAGTAATATTGAAAAAATCTAATCATTCTTGCCTAAAAATTAAGTTTTCACCAAGTATTTACGAAAAAAAAAATAAAAATATCGTACAAATATCAAACTGTCAAAGATTCGTGGTAAATTGATTTGCACTCAGTGCAGGAAAGTAACACTTTCCAAACTAAAATGCGTGCGAGAAAGTAGTGATTCCCGCACGGTCGTAAAAAATACTTCTTTATTCCAACTAGAGCTAATAACTTCATATTTAATCTTACTTGTACTCAATTTTGTAGTCTCTTTTGTAGGCCAAGTAATTCCGTGCTTTATCTAATTCCGCTTCTGAGTTTTTTCTTCTTTTACACAAACTGGCATTATACTGGCTAAACCTTGCACAAAATTTTGCTTTTGTATGGGTTTCGTGTAAAGGTATTCGTATGGCATTTTACAGGGGTTAAACTTTCGACTAAAAGAGGATTAAATAAAGTGTGTGGATGTGCATAGAAATTGTAGTGTTTTGTTTAGATTGCAACTAAAATAGGTTTTCAGCAATTTTAATTCAAGGAATTTTTGAAGGCCAACAAGGCATTACTTAAAAGTATAAAATAATTATAATTTTTATGATTGTATAAAACTGAACTATGTCGCACATTAATCTTGTATCATAAAGTTGGGTTATAAAATTAATTGTATTTTTTTAAGAAGCAAAGATAAAAGACTCTTTTAATAAACCCATACGGCTTTCTATGTAACACTTTTATATATATTATATTATCGAGTTTTTTAGTTTTGCCGTGAAAATGAAGGAAAAGTATCGGTTAAGGCCTTGGAACAAGGCTAAAACCTCGAGAAGAGAGACGAACTATCTGCTCATCTAACGCTGGAACAAATCAGTTGCTTTAAAAAATATTGTAGACCGATCGGATTAACTCATTTAGCGATAAAAAAATGAAAAATTTTTAACAGCATTTTGATGAGTGGAAATGGTAAAGGAGCTTCTGATAAACGTTTAAAAAAAATGCGTGAGTGGGGCTCTTGCGGGGTGGATTTGGTGGGGGGAAAGGGGGAGAAAAATGGTATTATTGTAATTTCCAGCAAAGTTGAACGTCATAGAATAAAAACTTCAATATAAAAGTTGTAGACGGTGCAAAGGTCTACATTTTTTGTAAATGTCACTTTCTAACATAACCCCAAAATTTTCGAGAAAAATGTAAAAAATCGTAATATTTTTATTTTTTCGTTTTCATTTCCCCAAAAGTGATTGCATTGTCACGAAAATTGGTAAAAATATACCTCTCTGTATCCTTAATGCCTGCAATTTTTTTTAGATAAAAAAATTCAAAATTTTTTGAGATATTAATTTTCAATCAAAAATTCTACTCAGGAAAATTCTCGTAGTATATTTTGACGTTGCTCATTTTTTTTGCTTTGACATTTACTTTTTGGTGGGATAATTAAAAAAAAAACATGCTCAGGAATGCAAAAAACACATAATGGCTTTTTCAGCAATTGTTGGTAATTTCTTTCAATTAAAAAAAAATCAATAACCGATTACACCATCTATTTGTATGGAAGAAATACAAAGTAGACGGTATTTAATTTACTACGTTAATACGCGTCTAAAACCGGTTTTATATAAGAACGGTTTTAATTAAATTCGCTTTCTTCTTCATTAAAATTGTTTTCTAACAGCTGATCGATGTACTGACAATGCTCTCACCTTACAATTTCCCAAAAATTAAAATATATATATTGTTATATTAACAAAAACTTTATATAGCATTTTTTTAACTTAAATAAAACAACTATATTAACATTTTTTTCCGGTTTAAAATAAAATTGATTTAGTATTTAAAATTGTTCTAATGGTATGTCTAGGACAAACATTTTCAAACCGTCATTTGTTTAAAAGCGCTTTAAGAGTACTGTATAAAAAAAGTAATTGTTTGACCTAAAACTTTATTTTTGTGCAATTTTATTATAAACATCTTATCTCGATTAATAAAGTGTCATACATAAACAAAAATTGTTTTTCGTGGAATCGATTGATGCACTCATTGTTTATTTTTATTTTAGCTTTGACATATACTTTTTGGTGTGATAGTAAAAAATTATAGTTACACTTAAAAAACATGCTCAGAAATGCAAAAAATAATGGCATTACCAACATTTTATTTTTCAGTAATTGTTTCTAATTTATTTCAATTAAAAAAACCAAGAATCGATTCAGTTCAGTTGTACGGAAAAAATGAAAAAACCGAGGAAAAAACGCTATTTTTGTTTAGTATTGCTATAAGCTTAGAATGTACTTTTTTTGATCATTTTAGTAAATATGTATTTTTTATCTAAACTGCTTTCCTTAAAAAAAACTTTTTTATTACCTTTTTTTGTAATTTTTTTCTCTTTGTATCAAAACAATTGTTGGACGGAAATAGTTCAAAATTTTAGCTTCTTGCTGGAAATGAAATATAAATAAATATTTAAAACGACAATTATGACTTTTTTGCAATTCCGGTTTAATAAGCTCTTCACGATTTTTCGTGAGCCAGTCCATTGTAAAAAATTTCAAAAATATACTATTTTTGAAAGCAAAAATCGGATTAATTTTTTTACATGAAAATTATATTGATATAAACAAGAAATTTATATTCAAATTTAACTATAGGGAAAAAATGCAGCAATCAATTCTACGACAAACAATTTTTTTTATGTATGACACTTTACCAATCGAAATAAGATATTAACAGCAATACTGTACAAAAATAAAGTTTTAGGTCAAACAATTACCTTGTTTATACGGTACTCTTAAAGCGCTTTTAAAAAAAGGACGGTTTGAAAATGCTTTTCCTAAACATATCTTAGTTGTTTTATTTGCGTTTAAAAAAAATGAATACAAAGATTTTTTAATATAACAAAAACTGTAAGGTAAGCTGTTAGAAAACGATTTTAATGAAGGGGAAAGCGACTTTATTTAAAACCGTTCTTATATAAAAACGGTTTTAGTCGCGTATAATTAATTAATTAAATACCGTCTCCTTTTTTAATTTAAGGAAATTATCAACAATTATTGCTGAAAAATTCATTGTTGCAAAAGCCATTATTTGTTTTTTGCATTTTTGAGCATGTTTTTTAATTTGTATCTATAATTTTTTATTATCTCACGAATAATAATACGTCAAAATAAAAAAAAATGAGCAACGTCAAAAAATATTATGAGAATTTTTCTGAGTAGAATTTTTTATTGAAAAAAAAAGTGATTTGGACCGAAAAAAATTCATATCTTGAAAATTTTTTAACTCTTTTACCTAAAAAAAATATTTTGGTTCTTGAGGACACAGAGAGGTATATTTTGGCCAAGTTTCGTGAAAATACAATAATTTTTGCGAAAATTAAAAATAAGAAACGAAAAAATAAAAATATTACGATTTTTCGCATTTTTCTCGAAAATTTTGAGGTTATCTGAAAAAGTGACATTTAAAAAAGTTGTAGATCTTTGCACCGTCTACAATTTTTGTATTGTACTTTTTACTCTATAAGGTTCAGTTTTGCCGGAAATTACAATAATACCATTTTTCTCCCTCTTTCCCTCCACCAAATCCACCCCGCACTCTACTCAGGCATTTTTTTTAAACGTTTATCAGAAGCCCTTTTACCATTTCCACTCATCAAACTGCTGTTAAAAGAGATTGTACTGATCGAAACAGAGTTAATTTTAAACACATCATTGTCTCAAATTCTCAAAGAAGTTAGGTATTCTATTATTTACAAAAACGGAATACAAGCGAATAAAAATATATTTACCTTTTTAGTTCCTCTATAAAAAGATGAATTCTAAAAAATTCTAATGTGGTATTTATTTTCAATTCAATTTCTATTTCTTTTATTGTTTTTAGTCAAACCTAATTAACATAAAAATAGAAGTTAGGTATTTAAGAAGTATTATTAATATATACTTCACACTAATTTGTTTTAACTTAATTAAATTTTAAGACTCAAGACAAAAGGAGAAAATTTACACAAAAAAAAAATATATAATAGTAAATGAGGGAAGAAAAGTATAGTATCACTGATACCAAGAAACAACCCAAAAGATTCTTCACCCAAAGATACACTTATTCTCTTTGGTCCATTTCCAGAAGCTTTTCTAGCCATGAAAGGTATAATTTCAAACCTAGGTATTTCAGCGGAAGTCTTCCAGTTTCAATGCGTAATATCCAGCCTGGCATAGAGTTTGGTAAATAAAGCAGAGATTATGTGTTTTGTAATTTTTCTATTATACTGGTATAGCGCAAGGCCCAGAGGCCCATATTGGCCATGCAATGTGAAAATCAATTAATAACAAGTGAGTCAAATAGTTTTATTCGTGCGTCCCACGTATTAATTTTAGACTTGCACATAATATCTGTCATTAAACCGATTGCTCTTTTTGCTTTTTGAGCCGCTGAATTTGACATTTCTCGAAAAAGACCTGATCAGGAGAATTTTACACCCAAATACTCAAAATGCGTCACAGTTTCTATAGGGTTGTTGCAAAGGAAGAATTGACCAGAAATCGAGCTTGACCATTTAGAAAATTTCATTATTTTAGTTTTTGAGATATTAACTGTTAGTAGGTTTACTGCGACATATTTTACTAGAATGTTGACCTTTCGCGCCAGATCGTATTCTGAGTAAGCTAACAGTACTAGATCATCTGCATATAACAGTACTATCACGTCAAAAAGACGATTCAATGAGATTCCAGTGGCCCCCTTTTTACGAAAATACTCCTCTAGTCTATATCCGCAATAAATGGAGAAAAAAGTATTGGGCTCAAAATTTCGCCCTGCAGAACTTCTTCCTGTACAGGAAATCTTTTAGTAAAGCTATGGAACTTTGCCAATGGCATAGAGCTTACGGCACATCAAATTGTGCTCAAGTGAGTCAAAAGCGCGTTTGAAATCAACAAATGCAGCGTAGATCTTACTCCCGTAGCGTAGTTGAAGGTAGATTAAAGAAGTAAGTACGAAGACGTTATCTGCGCACCCTCGTTTTTTTCTAAAGCGTGCCTGTGGTATTTACAAAAACCATTTTCTTGAATTAATAAGATCAATGTAAATATTAAAAAATTTTATGAAGTCGACCATTTTGTCGTGCTGCTCAGGGCAGTCAAATGTTTAAAACATGCTCGGCTGGAACATCAAAATAAATTTTTTATTACCAATCTATGAAACGTAACCAACCAACTTGTATGTCAAACATCTTGGGACCAAAGTTTGAAAAACAATTTAAAATTAGGAAGTTTTCCGATATGCCTTTGTTTGTTTTTCAACTTTTCTAGAAGTTATTGTGTTCAATTTTCCCTTAAGACTTGATAAAAGTTTGACAAGAAAAGTTGGTAGAGTGTCTACCGTTGATCTTTTTTAGTTTTTTTTTTAAATAAATGTCCTTTGAGTATTAAATTACAAAGGCCAATAAAAAAAACTTTTAAACTTTGGTTCAAATAACTTGATATATATATTTTTCAAGCTTCATTTATTTAAACATTTCAGCATGTTTGCATAATAATTCAGTTTAGACTTGCACATAATATCTGTCGTTAAACCGATTGCTCTTTTCGCTTTTTGAGTCATTGAATTTGACATTTCTTGAAAAAGACCTGAAAAAGAGAATTTTACACCCAAATACTCAAAATGCTTCATAGTTTCTATAGGGTTGTTGCAAAGGAAGAATTGACCA
Organism: Oxystoma pomonae; assembly: GCA_963921995.1. Classification (NCBI taxonomy): domain Eukaryota; kingdom Metazoa; phylum Arthropoda; class Insecta; order Coleoptera; family Brentidae; genus Oxystoma; species Oxystoma pomonae. The sequence continues at coordinate 29,499,911 of OY998172.1, read as the reverse complement.
GGAATCGAGCTTGACCGTTTAGAAAATTTCATTATTTCCCACCTCATTCGGGAAGACTTAAATATGGCATAAAACTTATATCCTATTGGTCAGATATTTGACGGAAAATGTAAATTTCAATCAGCTGGTTAAGAATGAATTTTAAAATAAAAGGGCCAAACGATCTGTCAAGATCATGTGTTGTGGAGAGCAAACAAACGGTTTTCCAAAAGACGCAACGTTAATTTCAAGGCAATGGCTAAAGTCTGTCGTCTTTTCTATAGAGTTACGACAGTCGTTTTTGGGATTTCGTTCCTTTTTCTATGTTGTGTAGAGTTTACTGAGGTTGTGTTGTATTGGGTGGGCTTGGTTTTCTTGTGAAAATGTAAAAAATGTGTTTTTCGCGACTGTCGTAATTTTAGCCACGGTATAAGTTAAAGTGATTTTCCTATTGGTGAAAATGCTTTTTATTTTATTAGTAGGTTTTTTGCTGATTTTTGGAAGAGAGTCAAAAAAACCAGTTAAAAAAAAAACGATGTTTGCGCAAAGGTCAATGACCTGTGTTTTGTTTTTATTGTTTTTTTTGTATTTTCTCTTTTTTCAAGGATTTGTAAAAAAGAAATAAAATACAAAAAGTCGGTTGTTGCAAAGTTAAATGAAAAAATACAAGAATTCTGATAAAATATCTCATTTTTTATACACTCCCAGCAGCTTTCAGTGTTGCCAGAGTGTCTGCGTCTTAAAGTTAAATCTGGCCTGGTGCAAACAAATTTTCTTAAATCCAGAATCAAAATTAAATCAGGATTTAGCCAAATTTATTTTTAAGTAATTTTCGGTGCAATTAGCCAATAGATTTAGATTTCCGCCTACTTGATTTCATAAAATATCTCCGGAGGAAATATTTTACAACATCGAAGGGTGCTTCTATTAAAAACAGCACGTTAAGGCCTTATGTTTACATAGAAACATACACCCTATTAAGTCATTGTTGAATAAAAGAAGAAATTAGACTTTATTGTTTAGTATCATTATTTGCGCGTATATTTTACATTTGCTTAGTCTATAAATAAACGCTGTTGTTGGTTATAATAGCAAAAAAACAAAGGAAAGTTTTTTTACGATTTCTTATATTGGTTGATGAAGTTAAAGTTGAACCAAAGTACGTGTAAACTATGTGAAATTGTAGTGTGTCATCATGCGAATTCGAAACCTAAATCTCAAAGGGTTAAAATTTTTAATATTTTTCGATAACATATTTCTCACAGGTTTCAAACACGATGTTTAAAAAATTTGGGGGATTAACAATAATTTCCTATGGATTACCTTATTCCTTTTTATATTTCCCTGTCCCAGCGAAAAAAAAACTAGATTTTCTTTTTTCTAAAACTCTAAGCATCCCGGCAAAAAAATCAATTATTTATCGTTAAATCTGGTTTTCAGCGTTTCTATTTTATTGTATTTAAGAGATACATTACAGTTTTTGGTCGAGGTCAGCGGCGTCGCTACAATGGTTTCAGTAGTTCCAGGCCCGTTACCCCAATAGAGGTCCGCGGTAAACTTAACAAAAACTAAAAAAAAAGAAATTACCATTTTGAAATATTGAGTAAATCGGTGCAATTCAATATTTTTATTTTACACCTAAAATCAATCGCAAGATTGGTTAGTCCTTCAACTATTAGCTTTTGTAAAATGTTTTTTCTAATAAACTTTAAAATATTAGATCAGTAAAAGATTTGCTAAAATTTATTTTAATCGACAATTATTCATCCTGCTCTAGCTTTACTGAAATAATAACACTATGTTTTCTGAATCTCATAGTTTCTGTGACTGTCGTATCGGCAAAATGATCCTCTTCAAAACTTAAATTAATAAAAACATATTTAAGGAACACCATGTGTCAAAATCGTCTTTGGCAGCGCTCAGGAATTATTACAAAATTTATCTCGCTCCGCTAAATCTAGAAAAGTAGCTTTTTAGTGGGCGTATTATTTATATTTTTGTACCTTTTGCCTTTTAATTTTTAACATGTTTGCTTATAAAATATTTTCATATTTTATCTAGTTTTGTTAGTTTTAGATAGGTTGTTTATGGTTTTACTGCATCAATATGAGAGTAGGAAAAATAATAATACAATACTATTTAAAATTACCTATATACTTCGCCGTATGATCTTTTATTTTTTCTTCCAGGCAAAACTGTGTCATTTTAAAGAGGTTTCCAAATAAATCTTAACAAAATAATAAATTGGTAAAAAAAGGAACGAGTTCAGGATGGGGGGCCCGCCGATGTTGCTTCGAAGGAGGGCCCGCTGGTCTGTTGTTACGCCGCTGGTCGAGATCACTTGGCACATTTACAAAAGTTTCATGGTATTTACCGACATGCGTGCAATGTTGCTAAAAACTATTTCCCCAGATCGTAACTATGACCTTGTATATCGTTTTTTAATCAAACCAAAAGTAAAGTGTGTTACGTTTTTTGACCCATAACCTTTTATAGTTTTACTTTATAGTCACATTAAGTCCATGGTGGAGCACTACAGACTGACAACTGATTTCTACTAATATCTATGGAGTTTGAATAGATAACGGTTATCCCAATTTGATTTTCATAAATTTCGGGTTTGTTTGATTTATTTTTCCAATTCTGCTACTTGTGGAGTCCCAACTATACTTGGATTGTCAGTAGGGTGTTCTGATTTAAAGTTTGTGTTATAAAAGGGGGGGCGGGTTTATAAGCTCATGTACAACAAAGTTCTAAGGTTCCTTTTAGGGGTTATTTTATTATCTGGTAAGTTACTATAGTCCTGTTTGGTAAACATGTTCGGTCACCTAAGGTCTCATGATCCAATACGTTTAAGAAAACAAAAATAAATGAACTTTTAAAAACGGTTGTGTTTTGAAAAATAACAAACAAGTTTACCTCAGTTGTTATTTTGGTTTGTTTGGGTTTGCCCTATTTGCTAATTTTTCTATACACTGAACCAAAAAAGGCACCGTTTTCTATAAAAAAATACATTGAGCCAATATATTTTGTATATAATTTTTGCTCCGATGTAAAGTTTTATTAACATCATAATCAAGTTTACATAAACTTTATAGCCAAAACGAGTTAATGATTTTACTGCTGCAAGACTCAGTTTCAAAAAAAAGTTGTTACAATATAAAGAGTCTTTAAGAATGATTTTTGTGAAGGGTGTTATGAAATCAAGGTTTAAGAGACATGTTTTCATTGCTTTTAGTTACACCTAAGAATAAATTTAGTAAAAGACTGTTACGTACATAAATTTCATAACCATGTTTATGTATGTTTTATGCCCGGTTCATAATTTTAATAACAACTTTTAAACGACAGTCAATGATTGCCATTTATTAAATTTATTTAAGGCATTGATTAAAATCGTTAACATGTTTTATTTATTTCATATGCTCTTTTATTATCTCCATAACCTGTACATACTATTAATAACAACTCTCTGTAAAATGTTAAGAAACACTTTTTATTGATTTCGTAACTTCCGTTTATTAATTTCATTACTGTATAAGACAATTTTTATAACTTTTCTCCGATTTTTGTAACAGTTACGTATTATTGGTATACAATTATCTATAAAAAATTAATAAACGCCTGTTACTAATAATATGTACGATATTGATATGATATATTTTTTCAGTGTACCGATGCTCAACCAACTATTTTGTTTCTTTAGCGGAGAGAGGGCACTTTGCGGGTGTTGCCCTCAATGGCAATTTTGCAAACTGAGATAAAAACTACGGTCTTTGCTTTTTTGACGGTTTTGAAGATTTCACACCGACGCTACGTTTTGGGAGTTCATCTCGTGAATAGTAAATCATTCTTTTGGAAAAATTTATTATTAGGTTGGCGACACTACTTTTTGACAGTTTTACGAGGCAATTAGTGGGGCCGCCCGTTGTTTTTTTTTAACCGAGGTTTCGTGGGGGGGGGGGCAACAAAAAGCAAAATACTATCCTTTTCGCCAAGGTATTGAAACACCCAACATTACTTTGCAAAAAACAGTTTGATTTTTTTTTCTTATCCATGACTGACGCGGGTGTTTCTGTGACAAAAAAAAATTGTAAGTTCCTTCAGTTCTTTACCTTTGCCTTTTATTACTAAAATTTAATTTTCATATGTTTTAAATTTCATTCGGGATTTTTTTTCCCTTTATAGGTCGCGATTCTTCAGAAAATCTCACCAGTCACAATTCTGGAAAGTGGTTGTTTTTATTTATTGACTTATCTAAAATAAAAACACAGCGTCCTTCATATTTAGCGTAATGTTGTAAGAGAAACTGCATCATTTTTTTAAAGACATTTTATAACTTTAATATTTTAAAGATATTCTGCAGGACTAATTTTACGGCGGAGCTAAATTGCTACTACGCGTACCAATAAACGTCAAAAAGTGTCGAAAATTCTCACCATGTAAAAGAAAAAACAAAATTTGTGTGACGTTTTCGGACAGTGACAGCGACGTATTCCATGGCTATCTATGGTTTTGTATATTAAAAGTTTTAAAGGTGTGTTTACAAACAAAAATAAGCTTAAAAACAGACATTTTTAATTTTTTTTTCACAAAAACTGCTTTCAAAAATGAAAATTAACATATTTTTTATTTACTGGAACAGTATTAAGTAACTAAATTTTAAGGAATATTAGCAAATAGTCCTGACAAAAAAGCAGTTAGTGTAAACTTGTATTTAAAAATCGTCAGATTTTCTGTAAGGGCGAGATTTTCTGACAGTTTTTGAAGAATCGCGACCATAGTGACCGACATGCTGCCTGACCAACATCTACGAATTTAAATTACCAATCTTCCATACACTATGCAACTACCCTCGAAGGCTGCATTTTGAAAACCTTCAAATGAGGTAATTTTGTGTAAATTTTCTTACATTGGGTATTTTTTTTTCCTTGAGGTTGAACTTGAATTTTACAAATGACCTTTTTTTTTGCAAGGCAACCATTTGGATCCCTTTTTTTTGTGGCAAGGTTTAATACCGAATAATGACCTGCTCTGGGTTTTAGATTAACTCAGTTTGTAATAAAAGGAAGGTCATTTTTGATCTACTGCTAGTTAACTAGTAAATATAGTTTATTTCTAAGATAAGAAAAAAAGCTACAACCTTACTTTAGTCGCTGGGTTTTTGTACATAAATTACATATATTTTTTTGAGTTTCCTCTTGTCTAATCTAATCTGAACCTCTTCAAAAGTCTTTAATTAAACGCTTTGAGACTAAATCTAATCTAAATATCTTTTTCCGCTTATATTATTTTTTTAACAAGGCAAAGACAAGTAAAACAAACACACTAAATTCAAGAAAGGTAATTTGGGGAATATTTTAGGGTTTTTATGGTACTCGTGCAGTAACCACCCCCTACTGACACTCCAGAGTTGTAGGAGAAGCCAGCACAGACCACCACACTACGCAGCATGGTACATTATTAATTACATTATTAGCCGCAGTAGGGACTGAAGCGTCACAATTTAGTATGGAATGGAAACTACATTTAAGTAAAATTATTACGGTTTTCTTTGCTCATGGCTACTTAGTGCCTGACGTCCCATTGCGTTTACTTATGGTTCAAATTATAGTTGCTATGATTTGTTTTTCAATTTTGTAGTTGCCAGAGAGCAACTAAAGTTGTGTTTTTAAAATATTACCTCAATGTTAAAGGATTCGCTTCTGGTTTAACATTTTTTTTATTTAAGAAAATGAGATTTTTTAGCCAAGTTGTAAACTTAATATAGCGCTATATTCCGTAAGCTTGCAAATAGGGTTAAATATGTTATGCAAAAATTACCTCCGGTTTTGAGGTTCGAGAATAAAGCTCTCTCTTTAATTTCAACTAAAACCATTTTTCTGTTTATTACTCAAGACCCTTTTCTATCTAACCTCGGTGGAAGTGGAACAGATCTCTATTTCAGGAGTTTGTAGTTGCTTAAACACCGTATTAATAGGGGCTCAACTGCAAGGGGCCCCACAAAAAGAAATTTCCTTTACTACACCTATCCCTAGAATAGCCCTATTCAATGCCAATAATCTGTTTATTTCAAACTGAGGTCAAATTTTATCACGGGGAAAAAATATATAGTACTGTCAAAAAAACGAGGGCCGTTACAAGTGGTTTTGCGCAACCCATCTAACATACACTTCTTTCCAAAGAAACACGCACTAAATAAATTGAAAACCGTTCACGGTCAAATGGCTTTATATTGTTGTATGTTGTAGCCCTATAAATACCCTTCAAATAAAAGCAAAAAAAAATTGGGGTGGGTCAGTCGGGCCGTTTGGAATCTACGGCCTTTTAAAGTCGCCACTGCAGGTCCCCTTTAAAATTTACAGAAAGTCAATAAGGGCGTATGTAGGAATGTGATATATAAATTCAGGGGTTTCTAGGGATGTATAATCGAATAATGACATTTTCGTCCATTAAAATCCCTCTACTCGGAAATATTTAAATTAAAATGACTTAAACTATAGCGGCCATATTGGATTTTGTCACTTCTGTCATTTGTCAAAATATTTAAATGAAAATATCATTATTCGATTGTATATCGCTTAAAACCCCTAAATTGATATATCACACACGTTGTCAAATTTTATAATAATTCTATATTACGTACTACTATGAATTGTTGGAAATTTGCTACTACTTATTGTCTGCCAGTTACGAAAGTTGGATTTTTCTTCAGAAATCCTAACTTCTAAAAGCAGGTGGTGATCTAACTCACGTTAGCCATCTCTCTCCAGTATTAGGTACAGATGGCCATCAAACTGTAGTGATAGATGGCTACCCATTTTTTATGACTAATTTGTTACAAGTTAACAACTTATGCCCAAAAATGTCCCCAAAACTTAGTACTAAAGACAAAACTTAAATCGTGGAATTACGGAGGAAAGTCTGTGGCAAGCAATTGAATCCGTTGAAATGGTTCTTGAGTAATAAAATCCTTATGGAGATTTAAAAAAAATGTGTTAACAACTGGTAAAATTAGACTGGGTGAGGTCGTTGGCCAACTCATCCGACTGAATGGGTATGAATGGTATTGCGTAGAAGTATTTTCACTTTAATTACTATTAGTACAATAGTTGAGCAGTTCGAAAAAAATATGATGGGATGGAAATATACCTAACTATGTATGGACTATCCGTACCAGCTAGGACCAATTTTGATTATCATTTGATTATGTGTCTTTATTTTACTGCAATTAATACCTACACAAATACAAGAAGATTTATTTAGCAAACCAAAAATGGGTGAGGTACGATATGCACTTAGAACCCTTTTGGTTTAAGAGTATATTCATCGCTGGAAGGTTTTCTTGTCTTACTCATGCAAAATTTCCCTGGCAAGGGTATTATTCACTCCATATTTTTCCAGAATCTAGGGTTCTGTAGTGGTACTTTTTGCAATTTTTGCCTAGTCTTGCAGATATGAGCAGGCAAAATATGCCATATTTGGATCCATATTTCAGAAAAACGAAAGTCAAAATTTGTTTGCGCCTACTTCAATTTAATTTTGCATTTTTGGAGAAATGCGCTGGCAACACCGCTCTAAATTTTTTTAATTCTAATAGTGTTAAAAAGACCGTACATATTTTGTGGCACAACATGCCACGAAATTTTTAAGAGGTTTTAAATCCGTGTTACATTCTGACTTATCTTTGACACAGACAGACAATAAGTCTCGCTGAGGTTTCGACACCATTTGTTCTACCTTTCTTTTAATTTCCTTATGCATCACCCAAGTATTATAGACAAAACCTAAAGGATAATTAGTAAGTCATTTTATATAGTATTTAATTAATTATTTTGGTAATAGAGTTGCCAGAACAAAATTCTAAACTGTTACTAGAGAAACCTAGATTTTAGTATTACCTTAAATATGAGTCTAACATTTATTTATTTGGATAGAAAAATGTGGGGCGAAAAATACCCTTGCAAGCGAAATCTTGCATGAGTAAGACACGGAAAGCTGCCAGTGAAGATTATACTCTTAATGAGACAGTTACTTTGTTTGTTTACTTAAAGTGCTTTTATAAAATAAAGTATAAACACCACTAAAACCCTTTTAAGCACTAAATCGAATTTATGTTAAAGCGATTTGACAAAGCGGTTATCGCTTTAGAACCCATTTTAGGGTCGTTATAAACTCTTTAAGAATGCTTTAGCGCAGTTACTCCAACCTAAAGAAATACTCAACCCCGGTTTTCCACAAAATCTGTTTTTAGCTAAGTAGCTTTATTTATTTGTTCTTTAAACTGACACATTTAATGACATTTAATGAAGGACGTAATAAACCCTCGAAGAAAACGATTTCATATAAAACCGTCCCTATATAACAACGCTTTTGGTACGTATTGCAGCATACTTTGTTTGTAAAAACCAAAATAGCTGATATCCCGAGCTAAAACAGCGTGAGCTTAATATTTAAGGTGTGGGTCTAGGTGTGTCTGAAGAAGGATTTGATTTTTGAGCGCCACTAAGTTTGTTAAAATTAAAGCGTCAGACTGAACAATTAAAACTTAGAAAACTATTCAGCAAAGTAAGATGACAATGATGGATCTGCATATTTTTTTTTTAAAGAAAACTTTCTCTCAGTGTATAGTTTTAAAAAAATCTTATGTTTTATTTTTGAAATTGTTTTAGTTTCAATTAGAGTTTTTCTTTTATTTCCTTTTAGAAGTACTTTATTTTAAAGACATGAAGAAAACTAGTAAGGTACGTGGTAAACGTCAAACATTTTATTTATTGACTTCTGTACAATATCCAAAGTTATTTTCATCGTAAATGTAAAACGATCAAACTATCATTAATAATAAATTAATTAATTAATAAATAAACTCCTGTAAAAAAATGTTACAAAAATATATAAAACCCTAGCCTTATATGGCATAGATATTTGGAATCATACCAATGATCCCAAGAAAAAAATATAGGTAGGAAAATATATTTACACACGCTTGAAGTGAGCTCAGTTCAAGGGTCTATATATACATATGTGCTCATGCATGGGGGAAGTGAATAATTATTTTATCAAGGTATTCTATGGCCATTAAAGTTTACAAAGTTCTAAAATGAACTTTAGTTTTTTTTTATAATCAAAGGTAAGATAATTTTATTTCCAATGTAATTCTATTTCCAATGTGTTTTTATCCTGACCACTATTTTTAATTGTGCTTGACAAAATTTCAATTAACGCACATACTAAAAATCACAGAAATAAAACATGAAAAAAAAAACACGGAAATTAAATATGGAAATAAAACATGGAATCAGGAAAGTTACTAGTAGGTAAGTCAAGTTAATTAAGTAGAAGAAATATTTTGTCTAGTTATTTAAAAAAATTATTTAAATAACCGAGCATCAGATAAGGTAAATTTTCATCAACTTCAGGTAAATGTAGGTACGTAAGGTAAGATAAGGTTAATACAGGCCTTAGTCCAAAACTTCCAGGTAGCGGTCAAATTGGCTGAACCACTGGCTACTCTGAGTGGTCAAAATGTCCCACATAACTGGGCTGCATAAGTCAGACAAAATGCACCGGGGCAGGCAGAACTCTAGCAGTAGTTTCTGAGACAGCAGGACATCATGGGACGCCGTATTACCCAAAGGTACTTGTTAGGTAGGTTTGAAGTAATCGTGGATAATTAGGACAGATCCTGGGATGAACCATTGGATGGATAATCCAGCGGGTGGAGAGACCCTAATTTATAAACAAAAATTTGCTTAGGCAAGGAACAAGAAAATAGATTTTTTTTATAACTTTACCTTAGCGGGTAGAAGTCCAAACTCCATCACAAAATTACTTAAAAAACATCTATAGCAAAATCACTACTTTACTAGTTAAAATAAAAATTTTAAATTCGCCTTAATGATGACCCATATTTTTATGGATAATAATTTTATTCAATCAGCCGTCCACTTTTATCTGACCGGATTTTAAAAGTGACGTATTTCCGACAGGATTGTCAAAGTGTTAAACGGGTACGTTCGAAATAATTCTTTCAAAAACTTCGAGCAAGTATGAGGAACTTGCACAGTGATACATGTCGCAGGACAGCGAAATAATGCTAATTAAAATGGAAACTAGAATGGTCGCACTTGCGTCATCTATCGGGAAAATAAAATTGGTGTTATCTGCACTAGATAAAGTATAAATCATTATTAAATACGTAATGGTTTAAAAGACGAAATCCAGTTTAAAAGATCGCAAATATCGTGCAGAAATTTAACACTGTTCGTGGACCGGTTGGTGGTGTGTGTCCGATCGGAGCGTGCAAATCAAATGCGCTCAGATTAACCATGCAGCTGTCAAGTAAAACGTCAGATACACGCAGAGGTTATAATTTTCCAAAACAAAGGACAAAATGTGAAAAGGAATTGTTTTTTAAATAAATCATAAAAGAAATGTTTCATTACAACAAGGAAATAGAAAGAAGAAATATAGATTAATATCCTGGCAAAGGGATTGCAGTGACAATCAAATGTAAGTGTAAAAAATGCGAGTGCGAAGTTAGTGTTTACCAAAGTGATATATTTTAAAGGTAATATTTTTCAGAAAATGGATAATAGCATGGAAAGAAAGAAGAATACGTAAGCAGGACAAGGTTAGGAAGTGGCTTAACATATTGGTACATCAGTACGTAGAGTAGAAATGATATAATTTGGAGTTCGACAACAGCACAAGTGAAAAGAGATTTAAGGTGGTTTTATACAACGTAGAGAAACTAAGGTAGGTTCTATTCCTTGAGATTAAAGTGTAAATAAGATGTGAGGTCGCTGAGTTAAATAGAAAAGTAAATAAAACAACAATTATAAAAAATGTAATATTTTTTATTTAGGTAGCATTTGAAATGCTACACATCCCCTCTTCAGAGAAAAAAATAGTATGAAATGCTATTTTTATAAGAAAGAAAATATCAAGTATAACATCGAAAATAAATTTCACAAGGATCAAGATTTAGAAAGAATATTTTTTATGAAGAAAATATAAAATATGATTTTGATTTTTTTTTGATTTAATATCTTTCGCGTATCACACGTCTCTAAGAGAAGTCATAATCGGTAGGTCAAAATCGGGCAAGGTCAAAATCAGTCAAGGTCATAATAGGTAGGGATGGTAAAATCAAAATCAAACGAAGAGAAAAAAATTAATAGAAAAGATAAAAGTAGATGAAGAGAAAGGGTTAGGTTAGATAAGGGATAAGTCAGAGTTGGAGCCATGGTAAGGCTTAAGATCTTTTATATGCCAGTTACCAACACTCTTTCCATGAGGATCATTAAGAGAATAAACTAATCTGCCAATACGTTCTTTGACTGTACATAAGATATATTTAGGTGCAAGTTTAGCAGAGAATTGCTTAGAAGCACATGATAAGACTTTATTTCTTCGCCAGACTTGATCACCAGGTTTGAATACGGCATCACGCCTTCGAAGATTATAAGTCTTAACGTTTCGTTGATACGCTTCATGCAGACGCTGTTTAACTTCAGTGAAAACTTTAGATAAAGCAGGAAGGTTTTCGGCGTAGGTATCACGGTCACCAGGAGAAATTTCAATGGTTTGATCAGCAGGAATTTGACCATAGTAACGACCAGAGATCGGAACATGTCGACAGAAATTTAAGAAGGTAGGCGGATATTTAGTAATATCGTGTTTGGCTGTGTTTATGGCGTGAGCTAATTTTGGTAATTCTTTATCCCATTCTTTGTGATTTTTCTTTATATAGCAACGAATAGAAGTTCCAATAGTATTGTTATTTTTTTCGACATAATTTACATGCGGAGAATACACAGAAGTATACCACACTTTTTGTACTTCATACTGTTTAGCTAAGTCTTTAAAACAGTTCGCGATTAGGTTAGATCCATTATCACATAGAATAAATTGAGGGACGCCAAACGTAAGAGAAACTTCTTTCTCAATAAACTTACAAATATTGGGAGCAGTAGCTACTCTTAAGGGATGGAACAAAGAGTACTTAGTAAACCAATCAGATACCACTAAGAGATATACATTGCCTTTAGAAGACCGGGGAAAAGGACCCATTAAATCAACAGCAATTAATTGCCAAGGGTAATCAATAGGTTTTTCACCACCCATAAGACCCATGGGAGGCAAATTGGACATTTTTTGACTACCGCAGGTATGACAAGTACGTACATAAGATAAAACATGCTTTCGCATCTTTGGCCAATAGAAATTCTCTTGGATTCTAGCAAGAGTTTTATAGAAACCAAGGTGAGCAGAAGTAGGAGGATCATGATTTTGTGCGATCACTTGTTTTTGAAGATATTTAGGCACAAGAATTTTCCATTCTCTCTCATTAGTTTTAGCAGGTATGCGAGAAGAAACAAATTTATAGATAATATTATCAGATACTTTAAAATCAGGATACGAGTCCGGAGAATTTATTATTGACTGTTTAAGAGAGTTATACCAATTATCTAGTCTATCAGGAGATATATCAATTAGAGAAACTTCCGGAAGACATTCAGGGATCCGAGATAACGCATCAGGTACTACATTCAACTGACCTTTTCTATGTACTAAGTTAAAAGTATGTTGCTTGAGCTTCATAGCCCACCGAGCAAGTTTTCCCGTTGGGTTTTTAAGATTGTTTAGCCAAAGCAGAGCCTGACAGTCCGTAATTACTGTGAACTTAAGACCTTCAATATAACCTCTAAATCTGTCAATATTAAAAATTAAAGCTAAGCATTCTTTTTGTACAGTACTAAGGTTTCGTTCAGGCTTGGTTAATGATCGACTTGCATATGCAATTACGCGTTCAGCACCATCTATATTTTGCGTTAATACACCACCAAGTCCAACATCGGATGCATCAGATTGAATAGTGAAACGGAGGTTAAAATCGGGTTGTGTCAACACAGGAGCAGATACTAAGGCTTGTTTAACCTGAAGAAAAGCATTTTCAGCATCAGAATTCCATGAAATAGATTCATTTTTCTTTCTTCCTTTTAAGAGATCATGAATTGGTGCCATCATAGTCGAATATGATTTTAAGAAACGTCGGTACCATGAGCACATTCCCGAAAAACGTTTAATTTGGGTGGTGGTTGTTGGTCGAGGATAATTTATCATAGCAGAGATTTTATCAGGATCAGTTCTCAAACCATTTGATCCAACAACGTAACCAAGAAACTTAAGTGAAGTTTTAAAAAATTCACACTTGGAGATATTTATAGTGAGATTCGCATCTTTTAAGATGTCCTTGACTTCAGAAAGCAGTTGTATATGTTGTTCAATTGTAGGGCAAAACGCCGTTTTTTCTCGAGATTCCTTGTCAAGGGGTATTTGCCAGAATGCCTTTCCTCGTAACATATTAAGAATTCTCTCTATATTGGGAAGTGGATATGAATCGTGCTTCGTCTGTTCATTAAGGTATCTTCCATCAAAACAAAAGCGCATTTCTCCGTTAGCTTTTTTGACTAAGAGCACAGGAGAACTGTAGGGACTGTTGGATGGCTCCACAACACCAAGTTTTAACATGTCATCTAACTCTTTATTCAAAACATTCAGCATATATGGTGACATTGGATATTGCTTCCTTTTGAAAGGCTTGTTATCACCAGTATCTATGTGCATTGATATCTTATTCGTTCTACCAATACGACAATCGCTAGAAATCTCTTGAAAAGAGTCAATAACAGTTTGAGCCTCTTTACGCTCATTGGGAGATAAATCATCAAGAGAAAAAAGAGCATCTACATTACAATTGTAATTTTGGAAATCAAATTCGGAATTATTTTGAGAAAACCAAGTATTATTACTGAAATCAACAAGTAAAGAAAATTGTCGGGCGAAGTCACTTCCAAAGATAAAGCTATGAACTAAAGACGGAACTACAAGAGCTTTTAGAACTTGACAGGTATCATTGATACATACAGGAAGATCAATAAGTCCTTTTACTTTTTGTTGAGCACCATCGGCTACAACTATATTCTTAACAGAAGATGGATTTACAGATACATCGAATTGTTCCAGGAATGTCAAACCTTCTGAGCCAACAATCGAAATAGTAGCACCAGAATCGAATAAACCAATAACCTCAGAACCAAACATGTTTACCTTTATATAAGGTCTATTGTCTAGGGCTTTGGAAACAAAAATCGGGACTATTTCACTCGTTTCATTGCTTTGAAATTCCGGAAAATTGTGTTGAGAATTATTATTTCTATAACATTCATTTTGAAGTAAAATACTTTTAGAAATTGTATCTTTAGGAAAATTATTTTGATTTGAAGCAGAATAAGAAACTTGCTTTTGATTAGATAAATAATTTTTGAGAAATTTTAGGTATTCTTGTTTTTCATTGGCCGGAGGCAAAGTAGACACACGATGGCCGAATTGTGTATTGCCCGCTATTAGTTTTTTGAGCAACGATTACAAGTTCTGACAGTACAATTAGGATTTCCGCATCGAAAACAAAATCGTTTGCGCACGCTACGACATTCGGTATGTCCTAATTTACCGCAATTAAAACATTTAGGTTGGTTGTTGCCAAAACTATTTAAAGTGTGTGATTGTCTATTATCACTTGTATTATCGGAATTACTTTTATTTTGCTTAGAGGTAGAATCTTCTTGAGAATTTGAATTATCAGTTTGGTTTTTACTATAATTATTATTTGTTTGAGTTCTGTAGTTATTATTATTAAATTTATTTTTATTAAAACCGTTGTTTCTATTAGAATAAGAACCAGAAAAACCAGGTTGTTGATCATAGTGAGAATATGTAGCAGCTTGGTTTCTTTGAGAAAATTGTCTTTGTTTTACATAATTTGCTTCTTCTAATTTTTTGACAAGAGAAATCAATTGAGAAACCGTCGTAATATCAGATAAAGCAAGAGCGGTTACATATTCGGAGTATAGGTTTTGTTTTATTTGTTTTACTTTAGTTGCCTCACAGGGAGTTCGCGTTAACCGACTAAATAAATTTTCTAATTGAGATGCGAAAATTGAAATGCATTCATTCTTTCTTTGCTTTCGCGATTTTATCTAATCCCAGATCTCATCGTCAGAAGTAGGAGGTAGAAATTCAAGTTTAATTCTATCTTTAATTTCTTGCCAGGTAGTAACAGTGTTTTTTATATTTCTAAACCAAACTAAACCATCGCCAGAGAATAACAAAATTGCTGACTTGAAAAGTTGATTTTCTGAGATTTCATATGCACCTGAAAGTTCAGTTACTCGTTCCAAAAAATCATGCACTTTCCTAAAGTCGCCATTAAATTTTAAGTTCCACTCTGAGATAAAATTTTTATTGCTTGAGCAAGATACAACTGGAGCAAGAACATTTATAATTGGAGCTTGACCAATAAAACTACAATTTGGATCAGGTACAGACTGTGGACCAAAAGCTTCAACTTTAGACATAACATCATCTTCAAGAGTTAAACAATGGCAGTAAGTCTCATTCTTATAAGTTTCAACTTTAGGTTTATCTTCATCATTCTCAGGTAAAGGTATTCTTTTAATTCGACCAGATACATGTGCCAAGCGAGATTTAATCCTAGCAAATACAGAGTCTGCAGGGTTACCTTCAAAATCATTTATAAGAGAAGTGATACTAGCTAAAGAAGATTGAATTTCCGTTTTCTCAACGTTAAAATCAAAAGTAACATCTTCTGTACTTAAGTGCTTAGCACCTAAAGCTTCTTTACTTAAAAGTCGCTTTAAAGCCTTTAACTTCTCAATTCTATCCTTGTTAGAGACCAGACCTCTGATTTTCAACTCGTAGTCGATTTCGGGAAGCAGGAGATGATTAGGAAGAAATGTTTCGCCCATTTTGGTAAAAGAATTAAATCAAGTATCAAAAATATTTTTAAGTTAGGTATAGGCAAAAGTTTTTTTTTTTAGTGTAGGTATTTATAAAAAAAAAATTTTTTTAGTGTAGGTACCTATATAAATAATTAAAAAAATTATTAAAAAAATATTTAAAAATTTTTTTTTTTTTTTTAGTGTACAGAATGTGTCAAGAAATAAAAGTATACATATTAAAGAATATTTTTATTTGCATTAAATAATTATTTGAGAGAATAAAAAAATCGGAGTCAGGTAGAATCTCAAATCAATTTTCCAGAGCAAATTCAAAAAAATGTTTTTCGAGCCCTACTGGTTGGTCGCCATTTTATGCAGCATACTTTGTTTGTAAAAACCAAAATAGCTGATATCCCGAGCTAAAACAGCGTGAGCTTAATATTTAAGGTGTGGGTCTAGGTGTGTCTGAAGAAGGATTTGATTTTTGAGCGCCACTAAGTTTGTTAAAATTAAAGCGTCAGACTGAACAATTAAAACTTAGAAAACTATTCAGCAAAGTAAGATGACAATGATGGATCTGCATATTTTTTTTTAAAGAAAACTTTCTCTCAGTGTATAATTTTAAAAAAATCTTATGTTTTATTTTTGAAATTGTTTTAGTTTCAATTAGAGTTTTTCTTTTATTTCCTTTTAGAATTACTTTATTTTAAAGACATGAAGAAAACTAGTAAGGTACGTGGTAAACGTCAAACATGTTATTTATTGACTTCTGTACAATATCCAAAGTTATTTTCATCGTAAATGTAAAACGATCAAACTATCATTATAGTTTTATAAAATAATAAATAAACTCCTGTAAAAAAATGTTACAAAAATATATAAAACCCTAGCCTTATATGGCATAGATATTTGGAATCATACCAATGATCCCAAGAAAAAAATATAGGTAGGAAAATATATTTACACACGCTTGAAGTGAGCTCAGTTCAAGGGTCTATATATACATATGTGCTCATGCATGGGGGAAGTGAATAATTATTTTATCAAGGTATTCTATGGCCATTAAAGTTTACAAAGTTCTAAAATGAACTTTAGTTTTTTTTTTAAATCAAAGGTAAGATAATTTTATTTCCAATGTAATTCTATTTCCAATGTGTTTTTATCGTGACCACTATTTTTAATTGTGCTTGACAAAATTTCAATTAACGCACATACTAAAAATCACAGAAATAAAACATGAAAAAAGAACCACGGAAATTAAATATGGAAATAAAACATGGAATCAGGAAAGTTACTAGTAGGTAAGTCAAGTTAATTAAGTAGAAGAAATATTTTGTCTAGTTATTTAAAAAAATTATTTAAATAACCGAGCATCAGATAAGGTAAATTTTCATCAACTTCAGGTAAATGTAGGTACGTAAGGTAAGATAAGGTTAATACAGGCCTTAGTCCAAAATTTCCAGGTAGCGGTCAAATTGGCTGAACCACTGGCTACTCTGAGTGGTCAAAATGTCCCACATAACTGGGCTGCATAAGTCAGACAAAATGCACCGGGGCAGGCAGAACTTTAGCAGTAGTTTCTGAGACAGCAGGACATCATGGGACGCCGTATTACCCAAAGGTACTTGTTAGGTAGGTTTGAAGTAATCGTGGATAATTAGGACAGATCCTGGGATGAACCATTGGATGGATAATCCAGCGGGTGGAGAGACCCTAATTTATAAACAAAAATTTGCTTAGGCAATGTAAAGGGGCTTTTTGGTGTATTAACGATACCCCTATAATTAAAATTAAAACACACACCGGCTTAACTTGATGCATATAATCAACAACAGTAAATAGTGAGCTTTAATAACAAAGTCTTTCATAACTTAATATTCTTAAGACTAAATCCAATTAACTAGCATGGACTATTTTGTATCACAGGTTGTTGCAGTTTGTTATTAATCGAAATTATGACTTAAATGACTGGGATTAAGGCTAGGTCACCTAGCTTATAAACTACATGTTTAAGTACATAGAATCACCGAGTTATACCTCTTTATACTGGGGTTTACTTGGCCAAGTAAAGTTTTTCCTTAATAAATAACAAAATTAGGGTTTATTTTACATATCTCTAGGTTTTGCTTTGGTTTAGGGAGGTTGATGGATACGTTAATTCATTACAGTTACTTATCTGTCTATCCTGATTCGTTGGCGTAAGTAAGCCACAATGCTCCTGGTGTCTGGTATAATAGGGCGCTGGCTGAACTAGGGGTTACTAGGATGGCATTATTCTAGTGCCGGTAATGGCACACGAGGATGTGAAAGTATGTCACAACGGCTTTTGTGAAGTATGTCAAAGCATGATGAAGGAGGTCTAAGTGCGATGAAGGAGGACGAAGTACGATGAAGAACGATGAAGAACGACGAAGAACGATAAAGAACGACGGAGAATGACGGAGAAGGCCTAGAAATAACCAAAAAGAAAAGAGGGAGTTAGAAAAACTACCATATACCATTTATGAGTTAACTCAGTACTGGCGTATTATAAGCTAAGACTCACCTAGCGTTGTTGAGTGGCCTTAGGCGAAACAGGGCACGGTCATGCGAGCTCCTGTAGCGGTCGGTTTTTTTATGGTCATCGGTGGTTGGACCATGGCTTAATGTGTTTTGAAATTGAGCCTGCATAAATCCAAAAGGCAGAGACTTAGTATCGCGGAAGACTATGAGATTTTGAATGATATACAAAAAAGAACAAAGGACGCTTACCTGATAAGACACTGATTCCTCAAAAATACGTGGTTCCTTCGCCGAAAATGGCACTAAAGACTGGCACAGCTGATATCCACACTAATGGGCTATCAGAGAGCGGAAGGCGCACGAGGAATGCCCTTAAATTGCTTTTAAAATATAATTTTAATTGCACGTTTCGCTAGAAACTTCTAGCCGAAACCGCGGGCTTGTGTGTCTGTCAAGAATATTGGCGGTTCTTCCTCAGCTGACGGATGACCTTGACCATGATTTACAGCTGATTTACGCTGCTGTAAGCCGATACAAAGTCTCAGGTTTGGTTGAGCAAAGGCGAGCGGATTCGAAGACACCTTTCTGTAAACCGTTGCACTTGTCGCACTCGGGAGTGCCATGTTGTCACCTCATGACAACTTGATTGCCGAAAATCTATCCTATTATAAAAACTGGCTTTTCTTAAAGGGATTTTAACGGCCGTAGGGGCCTTAGGGTCATTTATACAGAACTACAACAACGGGAATGGGCTCTGGAAACTGAAAGTCAGATTTACAGGCAGAACTTGCCGAGAGAGAATCGCTGAAATCATTTCACTTTTATAGACAGTGCCTACAATCCGGCAACATAGGCAAATCGTTATACCGGGTTAAGCGGATTCCGAATACCATGACTCGAGTGATGGAATGTGGAAATTTGTTTGTTTACAAAATGTGACACACAGAAAAGCAGTGAAATTTCAGTAAACATGCTAGTTTTTCTGGAGAAAATTCAGTCAAGTGATTTCTTGGAATTATGTCAAACCGGTAGGTTAATGCTGGCTGTGAAAAGTGAGCCAAACTTAGGCTATGTTTACATTTCTTGCAGAAGCAGAATAGACCAAAACAAGGGTTGCTAGCCAGGGACAAAACATACTTATACTAAGAGGACTGCTTGATAGGTAAAAGCCAAAACAAGGACTTAAAACTACACAGCTAAATGTAAGGTTAGTTACCGAGTCTCAAACATCTACGACTGGCAAAAAAAAAGGCAGCACCCGGGGTGCAAGCTATATAACACCAGGTAATTGGGCTACATATATCAATCAATATCTTTTACGCGCACTTCTAAATTTGAAATGTAATTATTTATGACTTAAAACTAATTTTGCGAAACTTTATGTAGAATGTAGCATTTTATCAGGGGAAATAGGAAAATAGAGGTTTGGGAATTTTTGACCCGTTACAACACCTCCCCTTCTTAACAAAAATTTTTCCATAGAAAAATTTTCATCAGTCAGGTAAAAGTTTAACCAGATGTTCCGTTCAATGAGAAAACAATATTTTGTAAACGGGGAAAAGATAAATGGCCTTACGAATCGGAAGTAGAGGTTGGCTCGTCAGGAGGGCGAGCTTTTAAGTCTTTGATGTTCCATACACCAAGTTTTCGACCACTGGCATCCACAAGCTCATATGACCAAGGACTCAGTAGCTTAGATATTGTGAAGGGACCAGAATAGTTGGGGTGAAGCTTTGCAGCAAAGTCTTTGGAAGCGTCAGATATTTTAAAGTTGCGTTTATATACTTGTTGACCAACTTGGAATCGTATGTCTCTTCGCCGAAGATTATATGTGGCACGAGAGGTCTTAAAGGCATTTACCAGCTTTTTCTGAACGTCATTAAAGAGCTTCTTGAGAAGACTTGATCGCTCGTTCGGAGTCGGAGGCTCGTCTTGGGGTAACGCATCAGTAGGTTTATTAACGTCAAGTTCGCTCCGAAAACGAATCTCTCTACCAAAGTTTATAAAGTTTGGGGTATGTCCAGTGACATCATGAGTTGCAGAACGGATGGCGCAAGCAAGTTTTGGCATAATCTTATCCCAGGTTTTATGATTATCCTTGACATAACAGGCTAACATCGTTTTTAGAGTCCTATATACTCGCTCTACAGGGTTCGCTTGAGGATGATAGTTTGCTGTATGATGCAGCTTAATGCCATACTCACTCATAAGACTTTGAAAAGCGCCACTTTTGAACTGCGTTCCATTGTCCGCGATGACTTTCTCAGGAGTACCATTGACGAGAATGACATAGTCTTCCCACCATCTAACAATGCTACTAGCAGTGGAATTTCTTAACGGAAAGAAATAGACATACTTTGAAAATGCATCACAAACGGAGAGAATATATTTGTACCCTGAAGTTGACCGGGGTAATGGTCCGACTAAATCTGTACTGACTACTTGCCAGGGACGGCTAGCGGTGGGCTGCTGACTAAGCATCTGTCCAGCCGGAGTTTGATTAGAAGATTTAACCTGTAGACAAATATGACAACGTCGAATATATCTGGCAATGTCCTGACGTAGACTGGGTCAAAAATACTTCTTCCCAATACGCGAAAAGGTTTTTGCGACACCCAGGTGTCCACATTGCGGAGGATCATGGTTCTCTTCTATTACTGTACTTCGGAGTTCATTCGGAACAACAATTAACCACTGATCTTCAGGGAACGTAAGACCGGGGTATGAAAGTTTGGCTCTTTTAAATAATTTGTTATCTTCTATCCACCACATAGGGTATTTTGATGGAAACTTCGCCACTTTGACACGCATCGACTTATACCACTTGTCGGTGGTTTTTTTCAATGAGTCGTCGAAAGAAGGATTTTCGGAAGCAGAAACAGTTTTGACAGAGTCGACAAGAGGGACACATCTCGACAATGCGTCCGGGATAATATTTTCTTTGCCCTTCCGGTGAACAATATTGAAGTCATATTGTTGCAGTCTTAGGGACCATCTGGCGAGACGCCCAATGGGGTCCTTGATTGAGTTTAGCCATTTGAGGCTCCAGTGATCCGTTATGATTGTAAATTTGGTTCCTTCGATATAGGGTCTAAGTTTTTCGATGGCAAATAATACCGCTAAAGCTTCCTTTTCGGTGGTAGTAAATTTTCTTTCATTGTTGGTTAAAGACCGGCTTAGATAACATACAACGTGTTCAACTCCATCTTGAACCTGGGTTAAGACTGCGCCGAGCCCATAATCGGACGCGTCACACTGAATTGTAAACGGAAGCTCAAAATTTGGGCATGATAAAACAGGTGCTTTAATTAAATGTTCTTTGACTGCACGGAAAGCAGAATCACATTCTCCAGACCATTCGAATTTAACATTCTTACGAGTAAGAGCAGTAAGAGGAGCTAAAAGGGTAGAAAATTTTGGAACAAATCGACGGTACCAAGAGGCGAGACCTACAATCCGTCGAACTTCAGACACATTACGGGGAGGAGGAATTTGAACAATAGCCTCCACCTTTTCGGGATTAACCATTAAGCCTGAAGAATTCACCACATAACCTAGGTATTTTAATTCCGGTTTACAAAAATTACACTTATCTTTATTTAAAGTTAGACCCGCCTGGAAAATTCGACTAATAACCTCTTTGAGAACTCGTACGTGAATTTCAAACGTAGGTGTCGATATAATGACATCATCCAAGTAAATAAAGACATAGTTACTCAAGTCACCAAAATTTCCAACAACACGATCGATGAGTCGCTGCCAAACTGCAGGGGCATTCATTAGGCCGAAAGGCATACGAGTGAATTGAAATAGTCCTCTGGAAGGAACTGTGAAGGCTGTGAGAGGCTTGCTCTTGTCAGATATTGGGATTTGCCAATAGGCAGATTTAATGTCGAGCGTACTTAGGTACCGAGCATCTCGCAACTTATCCAACGTTGCGCTGACGTAGGGGATTGGGTATGCGTCTGGCGTAGAAACCTTGTTTAATGCCCTAAAATCTACACAAAAGCGCCAATCTCCGCTTTTCTTTTTGACCATCACAATGGGCGATGACCAGGGAGAATTTGACGGTTCCACAATACCATCGGCCAGCATCTGGTCTAATTCTTTATGTACTTGTTTAAGTAAAGCAGGGGAAATCGGATAATATCTTTGCTTCAAAGGTGGCGACTCTGTTTTTATGTCAAGTTCGACCAAGTTCGTACATCCCAACTGGTCTCCCATTAAAGAAAATGACTCTTCGACAATCTGGTCTAATGTCTGTCTTTGATCCGGTGCAAGGTTATCAAGAGATTGTATTGCCGAAACCTCCACCACATCAGAATTGGATCTGAAAGACCACTCGTTGGCGAATAAGTCGGGAATAAGTCCAATGCGAGACCAAAAATCAATTCCAAGAATAAGAGTGTGGTACATTGACGGTACCACTAAGACATCCAAAACAACAACTTTGTCCCGAAGACAGATAGGTAAAGACACGGACCCAAGTGTCTCACAGGATTGTCCATTGGCTCCCATGCAGTTAATCTTACTGGCAGTATGAATTTTACAAACAGGTTTTAAAATTGACCATCCGGCAGCACCCAAAATTGTGCGTGTCGATCCACTGTCGAGGAGACCTAAAAGATTCTTACCATAAACTGAAACTTCGAGAAAGGGACGTTGATCACCTTTGGCGTGTGTTAAGACATAATCGAGAATAACTTTGCTAGTCACAGATCGATTTGGTACTTGGGCCTCTGGCGCTTGGTAAGAAAGTCGGCCTTCTAACTTGCGCTGCGCACGTTTTTTGTGCATCTTGGGCAATCGCTAGCTACAGTGTTGTCATGGCCACACTTAAAACAAAACTTTCGGCGGGGTTTGTCGCACTGGCGAAACCCATGTCCCATCTCTTTACAGTTGAAACAGCCACGTGCAGACACTGCATTAACTTCAGGAGGTTGTTCTATTATTGGTGACGGTACAGAAGAAGTTAGTTCGGAAGATGTTGCTGACTGTAAAGCCCTAGCAGTAGGTTGTGATTGTGTAACTGGTAAAGAAAATGGTCCTATTGCCGAAACTGAATGATGAGCGGGACGGCGATATGCAAAATCGGGTTCCAAAAGTGTTCTATAGTTAGTGGGGGGTGGGACGAATTTCTGAATTCTCACTTCCGACTCCTCTATTGAACGAGCATAATGCAACAGTTCTCTGACCGTTTGAAATTCTGTTAAAGGTAATCTACTTTGGAGGTATGGTAGGAAATTTCCTTTAATGATATGGATTCTATCTTTTTCCGGTGGGAGTTCTGGTAGCATTCGAAATAAGTTTTCAATCGCAACTACAAAAGTGATAACTCGCTCTTGAGCACCTTGAGTACGTCGGTAAATTTCTGCCCAAATCTCAGTTTTATAATTATGAGATTGGAAATGTTCTCTAATTTGGATAACAAAGTCATCCCACGATTCGTAATAGCCGAGAGAATACCAATCTAGGGCTTCTCCTTCAAGAAATTCAGGTGCTGAACGCAACATTTGTGTTTTTGAAATTCCTCTTGCTATTCTTAAGTCTTCCAAACGTTGTAGAAAACGATTTACGCTTGAATAGCCATTGTACTTAAGTGTCCATCGACTCATATCAAAATGTCTGGGAGGGGGTGATTCATAATCATGATCATACTGTCTATTCGAACGGCATGAAATAGCCATGCGATCCTCTGGTCTGACACGAATTGTTGAGCGGAACAGTTCGTTGGGACGTCCCGAAGAAGGATCGAAACGAGGGTGTTCTATATCATCAGGTTGGGCATGTCTAGCTGAAGGTCTTCGTTCATCGAAATTGTCTCTGACAATGTAAGTTTCATTCAGACGACGTTGATTTCCATAATCAGATCGAGTAAAATTACCCTGAGTGTTTTGTTCAGTTGACCGTTGGTCTTCTCTTAAAACGTGCCTACGAGCTCTACGAGAATGATCCTCGTAATCAGATTGAGTAGCTCTGACTTGGGGTCTCTGTTCGGTTGGCCTCTGATCACCTCCGTAAAGGGGAACGTGATGGTCCTCAAAATCAGTTTGATAAAATCTAACTTGGGGTCTTTGTTCAGACCTTTCATAATAAGAATGAGCAAACCTAACATCTGACCGCTGTTCAGCTAACCTTGGATTTTCTCTGCTAACATCCGTTCCGCTTGGACGTGGTCGTGTATCTCTGTTTACGCTTTGAACCGAGCGCAATGATGAACGTCGAGGAGGGTCAAATAACGTTTCATTTGGCTGTCGAGGTTCTAACAAATACGGGTCATCGATCCTATGTCGGCCTTCTCCAACTGGATTGTAAGAGGGGTGTTGGGAAAGTAGACTGGAATTATGGTCGACTTGCGAATGTCGATCGTATCGACGCTGTTCCGGAAAATGAGGTGGTCTAACTCCATGAGCAAACTCTACATTAGGAATTCGATCGTGTGTTCGCGAGGAATGTTCAGAACCATTAGGGTTAACTGTATGAGCTGTAGCTGAAGGATTGGGGACAACTACTGGTCGAGGGGGAAGTCCAACTTCTTCGTTAATTGGCCTCAACGATTGATGATCTCTAAAATTTGGTGGGGGGTCTCTGATCTCACCGTTTGGTGCAAGAATCTCTTCCACTCTGTGTACTGCTTCACTGAGGTTTCGACGCAATGATGCTGTTGTATGTGCTGGGGGATCTTCATTGGCTGGTGTTTGATTCTGACCATTAGCAACTGATAAGCTTTGAGACACCAAATTAATTATTAGATTTTCATCGTCACGATTCTTTGAAATGTCTGGATTTATTTCTACTGGTTCTTGTTGGGGGTTTGGTTGTTCAATATTTATCCCTGTTGAATGGTGTGGGCTTCTTTGGTTAGCAAGGTTCGCAAATGGGTTCAAGACGATCTCCGAATCAGAGTAGTAAAACCGTTTCCTAGCCGTACCGGCGGATCTTGAAAGATCCAAAGGTTGGTTACTTCTTTTCTCAGTTTTTGGTTGCCTTTGATCTTCATGATTAGATGACTCATCACTTGATTCACTGTGTGAGTTTCTATTATTCCAAGGGTTTTCTGCCATTCCGAATTTGTTTGTTCCGTAGGGTTAGGAAGAAGGAAAATAAAACA